>CM037855.1:168002192-168667877 GCA_021234595.1 Delia radicum | reverse complement strand
GAGAATGAATGAATGAATGAATGAATGAATGGAATGAATGAATGAATGAATGAATGAATGAATGAATGAGATGAATGAATGAATGAATGAATGAATGAATGAATGAATGAATGAATGAATGAATGAATGAGGAATGAATGAATGAATGAATGAATGAATGATGAATGAATGAATGATGAATGAATGAATGAATGAATGAATGAATGAATGAATGAATGAATGAATGAATGAATGAATGAATGAATGAATGAATGAATGAATGAATGAATGAATGAAGGAATGAATGAATGAATGAATGAAATGAATGAATGAATGAATGAATGAATGAATGAATGAATGAATGAATGAATGAATGAAGAATGAAGAATGAATGAATGAATGAATGAATGAATGAATGAATGAATGAATGAATGAATGAATGAATGAATGAATGAATGAATGAATGAAGAATGAATGAATGAATGAATGAATGAATGAATGAAGAATGAATGAATGAATGAATGAATGAATGAATGAATGAATGATGAATGATGAATGAATGAATGAATGAATGAAGGAATGAATGAATGAATGAATGAATGAATGAATGAATGAATGAATGAATGATGAATGAATGAATGAATGATGAATGAATGAATGAATGAATGAATGAATGATGAATGAATGAATGATGAATGAATGAATGAATGAATGAATGAATGAATGAATGAATGAATGAATGAATGATGAATGAATAAAATGAAATGAATGAATGAATGAATGAATGAATTGAATGAATATGAATGAATGAATGAAGAATGAATGAATGAATGAATGAATGAATGAATGAATGAATGAATGAAATGAATGAATGAATGAATGAATGAATGAATGAATTGAATGATGAATGAATGAATGAATGAATGAATGAATGAATGAATGAATGAATGAATGAATGAATGAAATGAATGAATGAATGAATGAATGAATGAATGAATGAATGAATGAATGAATGAATGAATGAATGAATGAATGAATGAATGAATGATGAATGAATGAATGAATGAATGAATGAATGAATGAATGAATGAATGAATGAATGAATGAATGAATGAATGAATGAATGAATGAAGAATGAATGAATGAATGAATGAATGAATGAATGAATGAATGAATGAATGAATGATGAATGAATGAATGAATGAATGAATGAATGAAATGGAATGAAGAATGAATGAATGAATGAATGAATGAATGAATGAATGAATGAATGAATGAATGAAGGAATGAATGAATGAATGAAATGAATGAATGAATGAATGAATGAATGAATGAATGAATGAATGAATGAATGAATGATGAATGAATGAATGAATGAATGAATGAATGAATGAATGAATGAATGAATGAATGAATGAATGAATGAATGAATGAATGAATGAATGAATGAATGAATGAATGAATGAATGAATGAATGAATGAATGAATGATGAATGAATGAATGACTGAATGAATGAATGAATGAATGAATGAATGAATGAATGAATGAATGAATGAATGAATGAATGAATGAATGAATGAATGAATGAAATGAATGAATGAATGAATGAATGATGAATGAATGAATGAATGAATGAATGAATGAATGAATGAATGAATGAATGAATGAATGAATGAATGAATGAATGAATGAAATGAATGAATGAAATGAATGAATGAATGAATGAATGAATGAATGAATGAATGAAGTGACTGAATGAATGAATGAATGAATGAATGAATGAATGAATGAATGAATGAATGAATGAATGAATGAAATGAATGAATGAATGAATGAATGAAATGAATGATATGAGATGAATGAATGAATGAATGAATGAATGAATGAATGAAAATGCAAATGAATGATGAATGAATGATATGAATGAATGAATTGAATGAATGAATGAATGAATGAATGAATGAATGAATGGAATGAATTGAATGAATGATGAATAGATATGAATGAATAATGATTTATTATAAAAATACGTAATTACAATTCATATAAATATCACAAAGAAGTTGCTATGATTAAATCATTGAAGACATAACATTTAATGTTGTGTGTCTGATTGGCATATATCTACTAAATAAAATTATATAATTATATTGACTATTTACTATATAGATGAAAAAGTATTAAAATAACACAAAATGAATTTAGGTAGTATATAAAATATTAAAGATTTAAATAAACTTTTTTAAATTTTTTTCTTTTTTTTTTTTTTCTTTAGATGAATTCAGATATTATAAGTTTTCTATATTTTAAACATATTACCAAATATTTGTATAAACGCATCTAATCTTTACCATTTAGTACCTAATAAACTTCATCAATTGACAAAAATCTTTTTCCAAAAAAAAGTTAAACGGTAGCTAGAAAATATTGGGCATCTACCAATAAAATGATGAGTGTTTTTTCTCTTCATTACAGTTACAAAGCGTGCAAGTAGTTTCTCCATTACCATAAAAAGCACGAGTGTTTAAACTAAGCAACCCACCCCTGGCCTTCATAATTAGGCTAACAAGCTATGGCGAGTTTCCATCGAGAAAGTAAGGAGGAATATCATTATATTGCAGTGTAGGGTAGAAATCATGAAAATTAAATCGCGGATTTCTGGCACTAGTAATAAATTTTTCGTACTCTATGATTCTCAAATTTTCGAGATTATTCTGGTGATAATATAGAAAATTACCCCTCAAGGTCCCAATATTCAAAGTAATTCCCGATTTTCTCACATAAAGACCCCCAATTGGAGAACCAAAAAGTACCCCGCCGAATAGTCTCTTCGGCCAATATTCGCGGTAGCCTAGTGACAGGTAGGTCGAGAACTTTTCTTATATAACTAAAATGTAATTTTAGTGTATCCAAGTAAAGTGATGGCAAACCAGTTTCTATGTGCAGCATATAATTTGGAGTATTTTCAGGAAGGTATACAATTTTTTTCAGAAATATCGCAACTATTTCTCCACTTCATCAAAAACCATAAATCCCCAGACGTGCGCGCCATAAAACATTATAGATTTGCAGCAATATGGAAAATTTTCAATTTATTTGAAAAGCTTATTTTTGGATGGTGAATGTAACTTAACCATGTGGTGTTAATTGCAATCTTGGCAGAAACGAGCTTAGACTCTAAGTGTTTTTTAAAGGACAAATTGTAACATATATTTATACCAAGATACTTATACTCGTTTACCACCTCAATTTGAGTGTTACCATACCTCCAAGATAGCCCACGACTGATCCTCGTACCCTTTCTGAATATCATTATCTTAGACTTATCAATGTTTACTTTCAGACCCCATTGCATGCAGTAGTCGTATAATGAGTCGATCATCTCTTGCAGACCCGTTGGAGAATCTGACAAAAGGACAATGTCGTCTGCATATAGTAAAACTTTGACAACAGCGCCAGCCACATTGATGGATCTCATTTGATATATTTTGATAAGAAAAATGGGTCTATCTAATTTGATAAATTTATATATAATTTGACAAAATTTCGCACTATTATTTGGATTTAAAATTTTTTTTAAATTTATTTCTTTTCATTTGAATTCATGTACATGAATAACCTTGCGAAGCCGTTACGGCTTGTCTGCAGGTAAAGAAAATTTAATATTGAAATTTACTATATAATATGGAGCGAGCATTCGTAAGCTGGTTTAAAAAAAAAAACTTTTTAAATATTTTTTTTCTTCCATTAAAATTTGTTATATTATTAATAAATGCATGAGGCTATTTTTTAAACTAAACTATGTTGGTAATACTACGTAAAGGTTGCTTGCACCGCAGTGATTTTTGTGTCTCTGTACACGGTATCTTCCTTTCACATGCATACGGGTCAGGTGATTGTGGTCTATCCTATGCAGAAAACTAGAATCGTTGTCAAATTATATATTTAGCGTTTGTAGTTCTTTACACGCAGAGAAAAATTCAGCTATTTGCCAACGGAAATTTGGTTAGTACGACTTAAATTCGCTTTTCACGAACTCCACATTAGTTTTTACAACAAAGTTCAGGTTATTCAACTGAATTTTAGTTACAACACCTAAAATATTAAGAAATCTAATGTAAATATCTTTGTACTAACTGAATTAATAAGCTGTTACCATCAAATCAATTCGTTTGGCACTTTATTTCTCTGTGTGTAGCAATGTTGCTACTTGTAAAGTTGTGGTTGTTGCTGTTTGTTGCATTATTTGTGTTCGTTGTATGGCGAGGAGTAATTAAATTATTATTTGTTGTTGTCGTAAAGTTGCTATTATCGATGTCTTGTGAGTAGTAAATGTGGCTGGTTGTGTTGTGATTCTTGGTGGCAGTGCTTAGAAAATTGTTCTCGTTGTAGGCATTCAGGTTGCTTGCCGCAGTGTATTGTGACAAATTAAAAAAACACAGATTCAATAACTTTAATTGCTGAAACTCCGCCAACAACGAAAATTGCTAGTTCAATTAGAAATTGATAGCTCTTTAATTGAATTATTTTTCAATTAAATAATAACTCATTTGATTAAAAAGTCATCAATATCGTATAGCTTCCCAAAAATCAAAAATAAAAAATGTTGCCATACCAAATATTTTTTATAGAAGTGTTGTTGCCATACCAAAAGTTTTTTAACAGCTTGAATTTTATAACATTGAATATAAACCGGCAATAAAAAGTAACGAAATAATTTTTTCTGTGTGTTATGCCGTGACGTAAATGCGATCATCTAACGCAAAATATGCTTATCATGTTTCCCGAGCAGTAACGTAAATGACGCAGCATATATTCAGCTTTAATTCGTTTGTTTTGTAATTCTTCAACATGCAACATCCATTTTAAATTTTGGTCTGCGTACACGCCGAAGTATTTGTAGGTGTTGACAATTTCAATTGTAGCAGAACATTGGTCTTCGCTTCAGTTTAAATCAGCTAAGACGCATTTTACACGGTGACTTTTTAACAAGATTGCGTGGCAAGCAATTCTCACTTGTGGTCGAACGGGGTAACAAAAAAAGCACGGTTTTCGTTTTTATGCCTGTTTTTGACGTTTCTCTTTACCCTCCATTCGTAGTATTGTTATGTTGTTTCATTCTTATTCAGCTTTTGAATTCAGTAGGTATTTTTGTAAAGAAAAAATGTGCAGCAATCAAAAATATATTCCAATATTTTTTCTTAATTATAATCCTCCATGGTTTAAGCATGTATTTCAAATTATTGCGAACAAATTAAATTGGCTGTGTTTTTTTTTTTCTTTTTTATTTTTATAGTTACGAAAACAATAAAAAAAAATGTTATTTTCAATTTATAACGAGCTTTCAACTTCCGTATATTTACAAAAATAAAGCAAATCAAACATATTAGCTAGGTTGATACTAGTATTTCGATCTGGCTAAAGATCTCATCAGAACCCGAAGTTTTAGAAAAGCTAGAGCCTCCATAACAAGCCCGTGGTCAGGTGTTTTCCTAACAAGAATCATGACGTTACTAAACTTTGAAGACCAAAAATGTTATATTTATATAAAAAAATTTTAGTGTGTACTCTGGCTCAAGTAATATTTTTTACAGTTATATTAGTTTTTTGTTTTTATATACATCGAGATGAATGATCGAGAAAATGTTCATTAGTAATGAACAACTAAAGAATATTGGCCGATTAAACGTTAAAAAATCACCATGTTAATAGACATGACTATAGGAAACAGCTTTAAAAGGGAATTGAGAAAAAAGACTTCAATCAATTGCGCCGTCTAAGTTGCCTCTAACTGTATACCATGAACACATTCTGTAGAACGGAATTTCAAAATTATTTACCTATAAAGAATGTGTGGAGTTTTAAAATGTATCAGTTTTGTCTTTGATGCACTGATTATTAAGCCGTGATCGTGACACCATATAACAATTACGTCAAGCTGGTGTTGCATTATTATTGTTGCTGTAATCATATTTTTGTGGCTACTACACAAATAATAATGAAAATTTAAATATAAATTAATGAATTGGAAATTTACACCTGATTTCAATTTGACTTATATGTGATGACATATACGACTATATGTAAAAGCGATACAATTTTCTCTTGTTTCTTTCATATATGTTTATTAGAGTTAGTTTTGAAAAATAGGTTTTTGGATATTATCACTTTTTAGAAGGTTTTTGTATCAATAAAAATAATGGCGTATTTTTTTTTTAATTTCAACTCCTTCCCGTGCCTATAGGCGACTCAAATCGCGGATTTTGGGTCCCTTTTCCCATACAACAAAACGGCTAAATATATGTCAAATCTGCCTTCAGTATTCGATTCTACGGGAAAACTTAGGCCCATAAGCTTTTTTTTAGTTTTTGGAATGCACCAGAATCCATAATTAGAGTGGTCCAAAAAAATAATTTTGTAAATAAAAAATTAAAATATTTTTTTTTGTTAATATACAATGAAAAACACTTACATCTGAGAAAAATGGTCCAAAAATTTAAATTTTGTATTTACCCGTTCAAAAGTTATTAAAGTTTGAAAATTTAATTTTTTATTGAATACAAAATAATTTATTGGTTTTGTAATTTCTATTTAACAACAATTCTAATTAATTCTATTCCTTTTCACAGCAGATAAAGCTAAACAATTTAAATTATCTTTATTTTTAACTAAACACGAGTTGTTCAGGCGCGAAATTATACCAACAAGTTGTTCGGTGTAAATACTATATGTAAAGATATATATATTTAAAAAAAAAAAAAAAAAAAAAAAAAAAAAAAAAAATGAATAGTTTTTTCTTCATAAAAATAAAACGAAAATTTCGTTATTATTTTAAATATACAATTACCGTACCCGATTAAAAAAAAACTAATATGGAGCTTTATAAAATTGTAACTAATTTAATATGACCCCATATAGAAAATACAATTTCAAAACGACCCGATTAAATTGTATCAAATTACATATAATTGTATTTTCTCTTTACTTTACTTTAGCTAATTTAATATAATTTTATATATTTTTATTAAATATGGTATGGTTTCTGTAAATTTTAAAATCATTAATATTAGGCATTCTCATAAAAACTCTCCAGCATAAAATAACCAGGATTTTTTAAGCAGTAACTACATTTGTATGCTTCCGAAATAGCGCTTTACCGCCTTGCATACAATAAAGCAATTATGGAAGGCATTCTGTTATGCTTCCAAAAAATGCCTTCTTTGAAGCAGTGAATAGTGCTTACAATGAAGCATTAAAAAAGGCAATCCATGAAGCATTAATGTTGTCAACATACATAAAAAGCTCTTCTTATTGCCTAAGAGGGTATGAATTTATTACTTCTAAGAGCACATGAAAGAAGCGCTTTCCACTCGCTTAAAAGAGACGTATCAAGTGGAACATCGCGAACAAAAGTCATGCTTTCTAGATTTAATTGGAAGCGCTTCGTAATTAAATAATGCCTTCCGGAAGCGCTTCTAGGTAAAATAAACGTGAAATTTATTATTGTTTTCTAGCTACAAACGAGTTTTTCATATTTATTGATTACACCAGTTTAAATCAAGAAAAGTTTTAATAAATTAAAGTTTTCTATTTGAAATGCTAAAAATTTGCAATTGATATTGAAAATGTTCATTTGCTATCAAAGAAGTTTTAAATAAATTAAAGATTTCTTTTAAATAGTTCGAATATTCAAATTTAAATTAAGATTTTCGAGTTATTTACCACTTTACTTAAAATTATCCCAATTAAAATTAGTTAATCACAATTTAAGTTCTAATGCAAATTCAAAACTTATTCCAACAACTTATTTAACAAATTGTGAAAAATAGTTTGTTGTAGTTTGGTCCCTATTTGGATTTCATTCTCGAAATCGTCAGGGAACAGTGTCTGTGACATTGCATATCCTCTTCTAGAAATAAATTATAAAAAAAAATAAATAACCGCACTTTTTTAAAAGTTTTACAAAATTTAACACTTCAGATTCGATGGAAATCAACATTTTAATATAATACCATATAACTTTTGGTAAAATTTTACTAAGCGATATAAAATTATATATGAAATCATGTTAATTAATATATACCATATATAGTATTATATGACACATCTACGGTAATATATATATTATAGTTATATATTTATATATCAATATGTATGGGACCATATCATACATTTTAGAAAAACCAAATCGAATATAAAATTACATATGATCATATGCGCTATCATATATATCCATAGTAAGCTATATAAAGCTATATGTTCTTTTATAAAATTATATTAAACAAGATATGATTGTATATGGACGTTTTGTGCTGTATGGGTACAATCAAATTTTACGGCAGTTAATCTTTTTTATATCGTCATATACTTGATATAGCTAAACAAACATATTCTATCACTTTTATATATAATTATATATAAACATATACGGCAAGAATTAACAAAAAAATCGATCACTTTTATATATAATTATCCTCAAACGTGGGTTTTAGGATAATTATATATTAGATACTTCTTTGGTATTTATTGAAAAAGGGACTTAAATGGTCCATGAAACTTGCAGGGTTAACATGCTCTATGAAAAAATTCATATTAAAATTATGTTGGGACAACCGAACTCAGAATTTAGTGCAGAAGAACTATTACACTACTATTTGAGCCTTATTCAATACAGAGTTGGCAAAGAAAATGGAAACTAAAAACGGCCATAAAATTTGACTGTACCCACATAGGACCAAACGCTTTGGGAATTCTACTATACTAACCAAATAGAACCGTTCGGTATAAGAATCACCCACTTCAAGACCATGACCCTAAATTTAACATTGACTTTAACCACATTCCATTTTTGTGTTACAAAGCACTTTGGTTTGTAGTTTTATTTAGCTGATATTGCACTTTTGACCTTTTTCGTATTTTAACACGTTCTAAACACATTAAAGAGAAATACTGGTAGCAGTAGTAAAATACATTTGTGGTTAGCTAAATTAACACTTTGCCCAATAATTATCGGAACTTTTGTATTGTCAAAAATTTTAAGGAAAATATTATAATAAAACTGTGTAACTCGAAATATAAAAAATGTATCCGAAATATTTCGGCCACGCTGCTTTTAATGTCGTACCCAGTTTTATTTATTTATACAACAGATTTTTCACAAAATTGCATCAAAATTTTGCATGTTTAAATTAAGTTTTTTAAACATAAATTTTTAAAAATAAATCTTTCTTTTTATAGCAAATACTGATAAGACCTTCAGCATAAGACGTTATTAACAAGTAAATCCGCTGTTTTTCTTAGTTTTTACTGTATTTTACTATTTTCTCACAAATTATCATCCAATTTCGAGTGGATCAAATCTTTTTTGCGCATAACCAAAATGATAAATTTGAGCAACAATTTCTTGAAAAAAGAATGTGCGTTTCATGAAAAAGGAAGATAAGTGCGCCTCAAATAAATCACCATAGCGACAAAGGATGTCGTATAAGTTCATCTTTTAGTATAATACTCGTATGTAAAAAGCTCAAGTGCGCCCCGGTAGGCTAGTTGGTAGCGTGCTGGCTTATCTGTGCGGGGGTCGTGGGTTCGATTCCCACCAGAGGCACTGGTCTGTTTTCGCTACAACGCGCCGAAGGCCATAGTAGCTAGTGCGCGGTTAGGGTAATAGTATATAATTTGTAATTATATGATTATTAATTAATAAAAAAAAAAAAATATATATTACGTGTATCAAAATACAGTCAAAAAGTTAATATATGTGAAATTTAGTTTTTCAATAACTTTTACTACCGTGAATTGTCTACCAAATATTTTAAAATTTCATTTTAAAAATGTACACATATTTATATGATTTGTAATATTGTTAAATGCAGGACTAGTTTAGAGTCCAAGAGTTGTCAACATGTCTGTATCAAATTGTACTGTTCCTAAAAACAGCAGAATTTGTTAGTAAAAAATTGTAGATTGCTGATTTCAAACTTTAAAAATTTTAATTTTTTTTATTATTTTTTATTTTCTTATCTTCCTAAAATTTAGCCAAAAATATCTGCTAAGTTTAATTAATTAATAAATAATTTTGAGTAGTTTTAGCAAAAATGTTTACTAATTTTTTTCTGATAGTGTATAAATAGATTGTTCATTTGAAATTTAGTGCTGAAATTTAGTTCTGTTGTACTAATTGAAATCAATATCAACAGCAGTTGCCAAGTTATAATTTTTAAAAAAATTTCTTTTATCTTTCGATTCATCTTTTATAATTTCGTTAAATTTAATAGAATATTTCATTTCATTTCATTTCATTTGATTAATTTAATTTTATTCCAATTTCCGTTGACCTTTCACGCATAGTGTTCTTACTCCCACATACGACTTATTAACAAAATTCCAAAATACAGAGTTTATCACTGTGTTAAGACTATAGATTTTCTTGTATGTTATATTTGTTAACACAAAGTGTACACTCAAAAAAAAAAAAAAGTCTGTAAAGTCAGCAACATTGCTAATAGCAGCAAAAAAAATTGGTAAATTCAGCAAAATTTTTGCAAAATTTAGCAAAAAGTTTTTTCTAATATTAGTAATTTTTCTGCAAGGATCCTTCCAGCAAAAGTTGTGCTGACTTTACTTACTATTTTTTTTTTAGTGTACGAGTTATGTAGGATCATATATATTGGGGGTATAACTTTTGGGGGTAAAACTTTTGCAGGTCTCCTAGAAAATAATTTAAATCTTGATGGAATTAGAAAAACTTGATGAAATAGAAATTCATTTTCATGTGTAAGGTGTAGAAGAAGAGGTATAAAAACGTGCAATTGATTGTATGGGATCATGTCTGAAATTGCGGTATTTAAAGTTTATTTTTACATGCTCTCTAACTACTTTTTGTTAAAATTCAACCAACTTATAATATAAAACTGTTCTCCTACTTTAAACTTTGTAAATTTACTCCGAGTGTGAATATAAAATATTTCAGCACAAAATGTGTAAATTTGGATTGAAAGTTCCTATAAAATTTTTAAAAATTATGTGTAGCTTAACAATTTTTGTGAGTAAATTTACCAAAAACACAAGACTGCTCTAATATAAAGAAATTTTTAAAACAATTTATCAGACTCTGAGCACTTCTTCTAATGGAAAAATCATAAGATTTGAAGAATCTCTCACTTTTCAAAATCAAGTGCTTTTTCAAATAGAAAAAGTCTCTGATTTAGAGGACATTTTTTTAAAGAAAAAGTGCTCATAGTCTGAGGATTTTCTGTAAAAAAAAGGACTAAGAGTGTAGCAGTACATGGATTCAGAATTTTTATAATATCATTGGTCCTCAATCTTTAAGACCCACTAACAAGGCAGGTGTCCCGAGCCGGACCGGCTGATCTTAATGAGCTTCGAATATGATCGAGAGAATATAAAATTAAGGGACCCGTGTTTTTTTTTTTGAGCTGCCCAATTTAAATTTTAGGCGTTACTAAGTGGGGTTAAAAATTAGCGTATTTTACGTTTTTTCGGTTTATTTCGTTCTATAAAACGTAACTATTCAGTCAGGGACTTCTGCAGTAAATATTTATTTTTTATTTCTATATTATTTTTATTAAATAATCATGAAGCCACTTAAGGCCAACCGATTACAGTAGATTTTCAAGAGTTTTCATATTATTTTCTTAATATTTATTTAAAATTAATAGTATATCTAAACTTTTACATTTATATTAAAAAAATGCATTTTTAAATTCCTAAATTTCCTTATCAAGAATATGGTTCATCTGTTTCTCCTCCCCCACCCCATAAAAGTGTGTATGTAATGAAATGGTGTATGTACCGAAACGGAGTAATATAAGAAGCGCTATAAGAAAACACATACAGTATTGGCCATAACTAAAGCACCCCCCCCCCCCCCCCCCCCCAGTGAATTTTTTGAGATCATAATATTTTTCATAAAAACGATATATTTATTGTATTGTATATTGCTTTATTTTTTTTTGTGTTTATTATTGATAAACAAAAACTTTTTAAGTTCGTAGTTCTATAGAAAATAAGTTAAAATAAAAAAAACATTTCAGACCAGAAAATATAACGGTCAAAATCAAAGCACACCTTCATGGATATAAAAAAAAAAACTTAAAATTAATATTTTGTTGCAAATCCTTTGTTCTTTATGACACAGGCACATCTCCAAGGCATCGAAGATATTAAATTGTTAATGGTGTCTTGCGATAATCCTTCCCAGGCAATTTTTACGGCTTGGAATATGTCATCCTTATTTTGGCAATTTTCTCGGTTTATTTTGGTATCAACGATCTCCCATAAGTTCTCAATAGGATTGAGATCAGGCGATTGAGCAGGCCAATCAAGAACTTCAATTTTATTACTCTGTAGCCAGGCCTTACAAACTTTGGAGGTGTGTTTTTTGGGTTGTTCTCCTGTTGGAACCTCCATTGAAGTGGCATCTCTTCGTCAGCATATGGCAACATCACATCCTTTAATATATCACGGTACATAAAACGATCCATAATTCCATCGATTTTATGAATCGGCACAATTCCTTGACCAGAGAAACAACCCCCCACACTATTACATTGCCCCCTCCATGTTTGACAGTTGCTTTGCAATACTTAGGATTTAGTGTTTCACCTTTTGGTCTGCGTACACGCCTTATTCCTTCGGAACTTTTTAAGTTGTATTTGGATTCATCAGAGAACAGCACTGTCTTCCATTCTTGGATACTCCAGTCAATGTGGGCTTTGGCAAACTCAAGTCTAGCTTTTCTGTTCTATGCTGATATGAACGGTTTTTTTTGCAGATCGGCGGCTGAATAATACAGCTTCCACAGCTCTTCTACGGATCGTCTTATCGCTAACGAACAAACCTACACTTGTTTTACTTGTGCAGCAGAGGCTGTAGAATCCTTTTGAAGTGTTCTTTTGGTCATGGAGTCATCATAGCGAGATGTTTTCCGAGGACGTCCTCCAGAATGCACTGGTGATAATCGGCCAGTCTGCATAAATTTTGCAATCAGTCTAGAAATGACTGATCGGTTTATTGCATATTTTTTACTGAATGCATGTCGTGATAAACCATTCCTCCATTCATCAATAATTTTGATTTTAAGTTGACTACAACACTTGTTTCTTGCCATTTTGCTAATTAAATACTAAACTGTACCAAATTCAAATTCCACACACTAAGTCTTTCTTCATTTTGTTTTTTTCTGTTATTTACTATGCATTCGATCTAAGTATCGTTAATTTAAATTCCAAATATGCAGTAACGTAGAAAAATTTAAAAAAATTTTTAAGGGGTGCTATAGTTTTGTCCGTTTCGTGTTATGCTTTTATATGTTTGATCAATTTTAACTAATTGTTTATAAAATGATCCGTTAATAAATTTGCGTTAAATGAACATAGACAATGTAAGTTCAGAAAATTATTAGTCTATACATCTCAAAAGCATTCGTTTTTATGAACTAATATGATCTGAAAAAATTTCACTGAGGGGTTGCTTTAGTTATGGCCGATACTGTATGTGCTTACACGTATGTATGTAGCTTCCTTAATGAATTATTGAGTATAAAAAATTTTTAAATTGCGGTACAGATAGCGAAAAATTACCTTTTTTCGTACTCTAAAATTGAGTTCCACAGTCTGATAACTAGAACTACAAAAGATTGTTGCATAAAGAGTGTATAAAAACGGGGTAATAATAAAGAATGAGTTCGAGTCGAATGTGCAAACTTAAATCTTGAAATGAGATATGATGGCGATGCACCTTTAAATACTTTATAAAATAGAGTCAATAGCTTAATATTTACATAATCCTTAAAGCTGCATCCCAAACAATCATATAAAGATGCCGACACGTGATTCCGAACTCGTAGACCATACACGTACCTAATAATATGATTGAAACATCTTTCTAATTTCTAAATTACCACAGGAGGTTCCGCTATAAACTTCTAAACCATACACAATTAGTGACATTAGAAGAGTATGACCAATTTGCTTTTTACGTAAAGTTATCAAAACTCGATGAATCATAAAATTAATATGTTGGATAAACGATAAGTTTTCGTCAATAGGGAAACCAAGAGTTTTAATATTGGAAAAAAAACTCCAAAGGAGTGTTATTTAATAAAATATTAGGAGCATTTCCTAGTTTATTATTAAAGTCAATCGCTTTAGATTTTGAAATATTTAATAAAATGTAGTTTGTAGCACAGCATCTGTTAACTATTAATTGCAAATCATCTGCATACTACGAAGTCAAAGAGGAAAGAATATCATTAACATAAGTCAAAAATAATAATGGGTCTAAAATAGTACCTTGAGGTACCCCTGTACTAGTAGATTGGCTTGATGATCTATCGATACCAGTTTGTACAAATTGTGTTCTTTGTCTAATAAACGTTTCCACTAACCTACACGCAGTTGTATAAAATCTAAAATTAGAATATAGCTTATTAACAAGCACTTCATGAGAGATTGACTTGAAGGCTCTACTAAAATCTAAACTTATCATAACCTCCAATTCATGATTACACTATGCAACAAAAAAAGACTTTTTGAAAAACACAAGATCTTGGCTATATAGGTTCGATTCTACTACCAAAAGGTAGTAAAACCCTATACTCGGTTTGTCCAGATTGGTGACCAATTCCTTTTTATGGGCCTCTAAAGTTTCTGAAAAGCAGTTGGACCCTCAAAATATGGTATCATTAGTTTTTGCCCTAAATCTTAATAAGACTTGGTGCTACGGCTTAACTATATTTGGCAATAATGTGGCTAACAGTCCACTGAACAAATTCTTTCAACATTTTATGCCAAAAAAATATTTTTTTCCTGGAGTTTTTTTGAAAAAACATAGGAAAAAAATATGTTTTTTTCTCTTTTTCCAGTATTACTTACAGGGACTGTTAAATTTTTCCTAACAATATTTGGCAAAAGTGTAGCCAAGGTAACGCCGAACAACTCTTCTGAACATACCAATACAATCTGAACGTGTTTAGGCACTCTAAACAGCTCATAAAGACCACTCTGGACCTTAAAAATTGTCGTTTTTGACTAAAAAAATCCACAAAAAGCCCCCGCAGTGGCCTCTAGATGGATAAAATGTAAGACCGACCCCCATTAAACTTTTATTTGGATTTCTGTTTTTTACAAGAAAAATATTTTTTTTGTACGAACTTATGGTTTTTGTTTTTTAATTTATATTTTATTATTTAAAGTTTTTTTTTTGTACATGTATATTAGGGCTATACGTTTTTAAATTTTTTGCAAATATCAAAATTGGCATAGCACAGTCGCATAGGCCATGAAAAACTATGAAGACAAATGTTTTTACTTTTTCGCGAATGTCAAAAAAGTACACGCACCAATCGCGATAAAATTTGGAATTATATTTTTGAAAACTGCAATCAAAAAATTACAAAATATTGCTATTTAATGTATGCTTTCACTAAAGACGAACCCCAAACTAAAATTTAGCTGGCGGTAAGGTATCCACTACCTCAATACAAATATTTTTGCAAAATTTAAGTATAAATATGTTTATTTATTTGTTTTTCTTTAACTTTTTGCACACGTGTTATTCCGATTACTGAAGTTTTTGAATGAGTTTTCGAGATAAAACTGTAATTTAAAAAATTATCTAGGTAAAAAATATCGCCCCTCTAAAAAAATTATACCTGATCCAAAACTTTAATTGATACATGTTGCATAGTTAAGGAAAACGCAAATTGTAATGCTATTGTTCGCGATCGCAGGAACGATAAAACTTAAAAATATTGAAATCAGCAGCACAAGAAATGTAACAATAACAATTAAAGTAAAAAACAACTTTAACTCGGCTGTGTCGAATCCTTATACCCCAAATATGTAAAAAAATTAAAAAAAAATTGTAGGGAGTTTTCGGAGGTGTTGGGGGTTGTTGGTAGTCGGTGAGTTATGTTGGGGGCACCTTCCCCACGCGATAAATGTTTACAAAATCATTTATTATGCTTTTTGCACTTAAGTAATACAATTTAATTATTATTTGAATTCATTCTTATATCCACGCCCATAAAAAGGGGCGGGCCAAATAGCATTTCAAAATCCTCTGGGCCTACATGCAGGACTTTGAACTAACTCTGACATAAAAAATGTTTCATTTGTTTAACAAAAATACAAAAAAACGTGTAAAAAAAATTGCAATAAAAGTATAGTCTAGCCAAAAATACACATTTTAATGTACACGTTGGTCTTTATGAGCTATTTAGAGTGCCTAAACATGTTCAGATTGTGTTGGTATGTTCAGAAGAGTTGTTCGGCGTTACCTTGGCTACACTTTTGCCAAATATTGTTATCAAAAATTTAACAGTCCCTGTAAGTAATACTGGAAAAAGTGAAAAAAAACATATTTTTTTCCTATGTTTTTTCAAAAAAACTCCAGGAAAAAAATATTTTTTTGGCATAAAATGTTGGAAGAATTTGTTCAGTGGACTGTTAGCCACATTATTGCCAAATATAGTTAAGCCGTAGCACCAAGTCTTATTAAGATTTAGGACAAAAACTAATGATACCATATTTTGAGGGTCCCACTGCTTTTCAGAAACTTTAGAGGCCCATAAAAAGGAATTGGTCACCAATCTGGACAAACCGAGTATAGGGCTTTACTACCTTTTAGTAGTACAATCGGACCTATATAGTCAAGTTCTTGTGTTTTTTTCACTGGTGCACAGTGTTATCCAAACTAATTTGAATTTAATGTAAAATATCAAGTGTGTGTGTCGTTGTGTTATGCCTCTGTCGAAATCCTGACTGATATTCCGATAAAAGGTTTTCCCTGTTAATAAAACCTAACATCTGAGAATTCATCAAAGATTCTAACACCTTTGAGCAGATTGATACAATGTTTATAGGACGATAATCGCAACAACTAACTGCATTTCTTATCTTTGGGATAAGAATGGCATTTCTTATATTTGTAGTTGTTTGAGTTGTAATCATGTTAGGGTTGGTGTTATCATTTTAGGGTTGGCAAAGCACTTAGATCGTCAGAAATCAAACGCTCTGCCAATGTTGCTACCAACGACTTAAATGCTTTGCCACTTTGCCGATCGTATTTTTCTGACTGGGCAGTTTTTTAAAGCCACTTCTTCGTTGAGTGTAACTTGAGTGCAACTTTTAACAAATAAAAATATATTTTTCATACAATTATTTGAAAACTTATATAAACTCAATGAAAAGTTTCAGTGGGCAAATTCTAGTTGATACAGTATGTTATACCCCTAATATACTTATATGTTAGAGCAATATATATAGCAACCCGCGTCTATTGCTCTCTTCTAAAAATCTGAACTGCGATTTTGAGAGTTTCGGTAGAAAATGTTAAAATTGTGTTATCCGTGCTAATTTTAATTAACTAAATTTCAAGTTTAAAGGTTGTTTTAATAAAATTTTAAAATCAAATTTAGTTTTTCAATATATTCTCTGCACAATTAACACACACTTTTAGTTATTTATATTGAAAAATAAGTACTAAAAATAGCACTATTAACAGTTTTCTCGGTCGCAGTTTGCATAAATACATTATCAGACGGTTTAACAGGGCTTGAGATGCTTGCAAACTCTTTAGCTAAATACTCGTTGGTTTTAGTTTCTTGTGTTTAAGGTCTGTTGGGTTTGTCCTTAATCACTTTTCCGTTAGATTTTCCTAAAGAAAATTCGTATAGCATTTCAAATACTTCTATCATCATCAAGTATTCACATAAAAGTTTGGTTAATACTCGTGCCTTACGCCTTATATTTACAAGTATGCTTAACTAGTAAATGATGTAGAAAATGAGTGGAGAAAAAATATCAAGATAATTACTGGGAACATTAAACATTAATTAAGATACTCTAACTTTAAATTAAACATTAATATTAATTTCTTCTTAAAGATAACATAAATTTTTGTTAAAGTCTATTTTTTTAACTTCCTGTTAAAATAATCATCAAATGTAAGTTCCGTTTCACATTTGTAACCCATGTATAAAATTATTCTTCTCAAGTTACTCAAGTTACCTTGAATTTTTTAATGAATTGGCAGAATGTCAGTTATTCAAATATTCATAAGGTTTAAGTCAATTGTGAAATGTTTTTAGCGATATTAACTATTTCTGAAGTCTTTTTTCTCCTTGAATTTCATAATTATAACCCACATAAGTTTTTTTTGTTTTTTTTTTGGATTTTCAGGAGAATCCGCAATTTTTAGCGATGTTTTTTTATAATCAGTATTTGCTAGTAAAATGCCAAAGGGAACTGCTCTTTCTGATTTGTAAAAAGTACACATTTTGGCTTATATAAATTAAAAACTATCAATTTCCAAAATTTTGCGGTTAATTGGCCGACGTCGAATGATAAACGTAAATTTTCTGAATGATAACGAAAATTATTTAAATACGAAGAGCAGGGGAAGAAAATTCAAGTTGTCGAATGACGCACAGTGGTTCCAAACACAAAAAACATGGTAATAAATATAGATGTTTTAAACTACTGGTCCAATCGGGAAATGGTGTTCCCAAAAATTGAAAAGCGGGAGCTAACCTTTAAGGAAAATGTTTCTGTGGTCACCCTGTTTTAACACAGGGTGTGCTACAGGGTGTCAAAGTTGACCATCTCGAGTATGAAAGAGCTTTAAAGGGGTATAACTTCTATAACCATGCATCGATTTTAGTGTTTTTTGGACTTTTTTAAATCTAGGTTACGAGACAAAGCAAAAACATGCTTCATGTACCATAGTAACTCTTACAGTTAAAAAAATATTTCACTTTGAATTTCAAAATCTTCATTTTTCGCCTTGACTTTTTTAATAGTTTTGCCAATAGATTATTCATTTTTCAAAGAAAATGCTCAAAATTTTTTCAAGTCATTCTAATGACCTTTCTTAAACTCCTAAAGAAAACTTTTTTGAATTATCTTAAGCCGTTTCGCAGTGATACTATTTTAAACTCAAAAATTAAAAGTGTGTTCTGAAAAATGTGGTTTTTTGGTCAGATAAGGGGTAACTTCACACACCTTTATATATATTTTGCTGATATTTTTTGGATTAGTTTTTTACATAGTTTGATAGAGTAGACTTCAAAAATGCTTAATGGTATAGTTTAAAGCATTTTTGGATATGCACCCTACGTCCAGCATTGGTCGAAAATGATGAATTTTTGAACGGAATTCTATGTTTATGACCGTGATAAAAAAAAGTCACGCCACTTAGACACGATTTGAAATTTTTATACTGTAAAGAGATTTATTCTAATGAGTTTGCCACTTCATTTGCCGCCGCCCGCTCAAAAACGTAGCCTGGAGAGCAAATTTTGTGGAAAAAGTCATTTTTTCAAAAGCCTTTTTTTGATTTATAAAAAAAGCGTACTTATATTATCAATTTCAGCAAGATTTTATTTTATTTTTAATAAAACGTAAATAATTGTCCTACATTCCAAAAATCTTTTCGATATTGCTTATGGTTATTTTTACATAAAACATCAAAGTTCAATGTAGTATATCTAACTATAATTAATTGTACATTTATTGGCTTTTGCTTTCGGTAATGTTAAAAAATTTAAATAATTTCAGAAATTTTTTTACATATTATTAAATTAGACTTAGTTATCAATTCAACGATGCATAAATCGTTTATCTAGTGTAATAAATGAATTCAAACTATTGCGCTTAAATCAGGCATTTCAGGTCAAATTGCAGTATTTAACAAATTTATATATTCAGGTATACAGAGCGTGTTGCATTATATTTCTCTAAAAGGGTTACGGGTTTTTTTATTTTTTTAATACTATTTCAAAAACCTAATAAGATATAAATCCAGGTAGAAAATGCGTTTTATGATGTAACATTTGCATAATATATTGTTCTAATTTTCCATATAAAACAGGTAAATAACTACCATATATTCATTTATTTGAAAGACAAAATAATGTTTTTTTTTTGTTCTAAAGATAAGGTTTTATTAAATTTAACTGGTACAGTAGTAATTGTGCTAAAAATATGAATATATTCCTAAGGACTACACATTTTCTACAAAGTAGTCTGAAGTATCAAAAGTTAAAAGGTCGTTTATATGCATAGATTCAGAATCTTCCTTTTCAATGTCTATGCTTATTTTTGGTAACCATTTTGTTCTTATGGAGTAAAGTACTGGATCCGATGATATTAATAAAATTCCATCAAATCGGAATTTTGAGCTATTCTGGAGCACTTACGTGTGTTAAAAAGCCTAAAATGTTTGACGTCTCTATTTCTGGCCTCCTGGGCTTCTTCAGTCAGTTCGCCTAAAGGCAACATACTGTTTTCTATTATTTCTTTGGCATGAGCTAATACTTTATGTACTGTTGGTGTCATTGGCCTCCAAGAGTACATGGTGAGTATAATGTCTTTTGTTTCATTGGCAAAGAGTTTAAATTTAGCCACATTAATAGGTTTTTTACTGTTAATGACTGCTAATATAACTTTAAAACGTTTTAGTAGGTTTTTATCGAGACCCGTAATTGAGGAGGTAGTTTCTGGATCTTCGAAAAAACGCCTTGCTGTATTTCCGTCATTGGAACTTCCAAACCCCTGAAGGGGCGTATCAATGATTAATCCAAGTCTTAATTTAAATTCATCTTGAATTCTTTTCTTCTCTTCTTTTCTCATGTTGTGTAGATCAGTGTTTTTGTTTACGGAAAGGCTTAGGTTTCCTGGAATAAGGCGGTATTTGAGATCGTATGCGAGGTGTAAACAATATTCCATAAATCTTATTCTGGCATGAAGTGGCGATATCCCAAACCTCAGAGCGTTTTCGTTCATAGAAATTGTATCACTATCTTCATGAAACTGTGAACTTAATTTTCCACATATATTACATTTCCAAGTAGATGTTGTGTCTGTAATTGCATTTGCAACTTTTCCATCAATCATTGTAAGTTGTGGTTGAAATGAAACTTTAATAACTTGTCCAGATATTTCCACGTAAAGTGGAGACAAGCTCGAAATTTCCCTTTCTATTGAATCTACTAAACTTTGTGTTGAAATCATGTCTTCTTTTACATATTCAAATCGTATTGGACGACATAAAAATTTAGATCCAGGGGTTAAATTCGTCCATATATCATTTGCAGACGAGGTTGAAGGTAATTTATTATACAACCGCATTCTTAACGGCACAAAAGAAGCCATAAAAATTGATGAAAAACTTTTTTCTTTGCTGCTTCCAGATGGTTGTTTGTATTCGGAAAACCCAGATGTGC
The DNA here is from genome assembly GCA_021234595.1 of Delia radicum. Taxonomy (NCBI): domain Eukaryota; kingdom Metazoa; phylum Arthropoda; class Insecta; order Diptera; family Anthomyiidae; genus Delia; species Delia radicum. The sequence goes on along the minus strand of CM037855.1, from coordinate 168,646,650 downwards.
CATCACAGCCCCATTTGAACATTAACACGACATCAGATTGCTTGCATCTTTCAATATCTTTGCTGCTAAATGTGGACATAATTCTAGAAACAGTATTGTCAATTAACTGTGATAGTTCAACTTTTGCGCCTTCAATAGAGGCATGCACTGGGGATGTTATTGGTTTTAAAATATTTTCTTTTGTTTCTTTTATTGCTTTACTGCTAGGAAAAATATCATATCCTTTTTCAATGAGAGCTTTTCTTAAAATACCATATTTATTTCTCGTTAACCCCAAATTTAGAAAAAGAGCTAATGCATCTTCACTGGTAAAGGAAGTTGATGATTTTGGTGTTGGAATACTTTGTATCATGCGCTTCAAACGCTTAGGAGACGCAGTTGGTAGGACGTCGACAATTTTCCCTGTTTCTTTAGGCTGTATACGTGTCAAAGCTGCTTTAAAAGAATCCTTTATTTCATTAGCGGAGTGTGTGTTAATCATTTCTTCCTGTTTTACCTTCTTAGTCCTAATCTGGACCTCTTCATAATCTTTTTTAGGGCGGCCCCTTTTTTTCTGTTCAATAACTACTGACATCTCCTTATTAAGCCAATCTTGACTCTTCTTCATAAATTTTTGTATAGAATAATCGGAATCTTTAATCCTTTTTTCATAAATTTTGTAAAAATTTTCAATTTCATCTGGCTTTATATTTAAGCCATACGAGTAGACAATGGTATCAATCAGTTTTCCTATTTTTTCCGATCGTATATCAGTATTGGCAAGAGTATCCCAAATTACTTTACAAAGGGAGCTATATTTTATTGTAACCTCCATGACTGCTTAACTCAAATAACCTCCTTTTAAAATTACTACGCTTATATATTACAAATATTTGTTTTTTTATAAACAAAAATCGAGCAGGTACTGGATTTGTAAAAACAAAAAACTGAAATAGGTAAAATAAAAAAAAACGCATTATATTAGCCCATTAAAACAATATGTTATGCAAATGTTACATCATAAAACGCATTTTCTACCTGCATTTATATCTTATTAGGTTTTTGAAATAGTATTAAAAAAATAAAAAAACCCGTAACCCTTTTAGAGAAATATAATGCAACACGCTCTGTATACCTGAATATATAAATTTGTTAAATACTGCAATTTGACCTGAAATGCCTGATTTAAGCGCAATAGTTTGAATTCATTTATTACACTAGATAAACGATTTATGCATCGTTGAATTGATAACTAAGTCTAATTTAATAATATGTAAAAAAATTTCTGAAATTATTTAAATTTTTTAACATTACCGAAAGCAAAAGCCAATAAATGTACAATTAATTATAGTTAGATATACTACATTGAACTTTGATGTTTTATGTAAAAATAACCATAAGCAATATCGAAAAGATTTTTGGAATGTAGGACAATTATTTACGTTTTATTAAAAATAAAATAAAATCTTGCTGAAATTGATAATATAAGTACGCTTTTTTTATAAATCAAAAAAAGGCTTTTGAAAAAATGACTTTTTCCACAAAATTTGCTCTCCAGGCTACGTTTTTGAGCGGGCGGCGGCAAATGAAGTGGCAAACTCATTAGAATAAATCTCTTTACAGTATAAAAATTTCAAATCGTGTCTAAGTGGCGTGACTTTTTTTTATCACGGTCATAAACATAGAATTCCGTTCAAAAATTCATCATTTTCGACCAATGCTGGACGTAGGGTGCATATCCAAAAATGCTTTAAACTATACCATTAAGCATTTTTGAAGTCTACTCTATCAAACTATGTAAAAAACTAATCCAAAAAATATCAGCAAAATATATATAAAGGTGTGTGAAGTTACCCCTTATCTGACCAAAAAACCACATTTTTCAGAACACACTTTTAATTTTTGAGTTTAAAATAGTATCACTGCGAAACGGCTTAAGATAATTCAAAAAAGTTTTCTTTAGGAGTTTAAGAAAGGTCATTAGAATGACTTGAAAAAATTTTGAGCATTTTCTTTGAAAAATGAATAATCTATTGGCAAAACTATTAAAAAAGTCAAGGCGAAAAATGAAGATTTTGAAATTCAAAGTGAAATATTTTTTTAACTGTAAGAGTTACTATGGTACATGAAGCATGTTTTTGCTTTGTCTCGTAACCTAGATTTAAAAAAGTCCAAAAAACACTAAAATCGATGCATGGTTATAGAAGTTATACCCCTTTAAAGCTCTTTCATACTCGAGATGGTCAACTTTGACACCCTGTAGCACACCCTGTGTTAAAACAGGGTGACCACAGAAACATTTTCCTTAAAGGTTAGCTCCCGCTTTTCAATTTTTGGGAACACCATTTCCCGATTGGACCAGTAGTTTAAAACATCTATATTTATTACCATGTTTTTTGTGTTTGGAACCACTGTGTGACGATACACGAAACGCTTTAAGTAATTCTGTCATAAGCTGCAGAGAACTTAGTGCCCTAGTTATCCCTTATGTGAGCAAATCAACAGCTAGGAGAGTTCTAAACGAATCCAAAAATACTGTACGTTAACTTAGAATCAAAAATAACAATTAAATAAACGTAGTTCCATGACTTTTAGGAAGGCATACGATAAACATAACAGCAGAGTTAAACATAACCACAAATTGGAACAAGGTATGCAAAAATTACGATATCCTTATTTGAAATGAAAATGAAAATTATTCAAGTTCGAGGACATACTCTGTATTTCTTTATTAGGATATTGTCTTAACAAATAATCTGTGGGGTTTTTGTTTTCAAATTTATTTTTTGACCACTTTCAGGAATGTGCTAATAGTTTAACATCTTCAGAACACGTGCAAACATCAAACATTCATATAACCTAGTTATGAGAACTAATATATGAGTTCGAAGTTAAAGATTATCACCATTGATCAAAAATAAATTAAAAACTTGTTCGTTATGTGCAAGCTATACCCTTAGTAGATATACACGATATTTATTTTTATTCTCCTTTTTATTTTTACACTTATTTGTAAAGGGGAAGTAAACTAAGACCGTACTTTGTCTTTTTTAGAAGTTTCATATAATTTTTATTAAAAGTAAAAGTTATATTTTTTGTTTTATCTTTTTTTTCACTTAAGGTGATATTTGGATGGACCAGGCAGATAAAGATAAACGATACTTTACGATCCTACGTAAAGATAAACGATACTTCCCACATCGAAAATTTAGAGGCGGTAGTGTCATGATGTGGGGTACATTTCCTTCAATAGATAATGCAGTTCACTTCATCAAGAATAAATAGTTTGATTATACTGCAGTATTGTAATGCAGTTTGGTGACATTTTGGAGAGGCCACGCTAATGGAAATTGCATTTTATACAAGACAATGTAAAAATTCATAACAGCAAAGAAATTGAATTGTGGTTTCGAGAAAAAAGCAATCAGCATGCTCGCCAGAGCTGAACCCCATAGAAAATCTATGGGGTGTTTTGATTCATACGCGAATTAGAGGCAATTTAACACTGTTGAAGATCTAAAATCCGCCATTTTAACAGAGTGGTCAAATTTAGAATTGAACTTATTGTAATACAAAATTTAATTAGTTCTATACATAAAATATTGTTTGAGCTAATAAAAATAAATGGTGGTTAAATTGACAATTAATAAGTTAAAAATTAAATTTTTCTGTAAAAAAACTTCACTTCGGTTATAAGTGTGAAAATAATTGGGGTTTTGAAAAGCCCGTTTTCGCGACATAATTCCTGTAGATTCGAGATTTTATAAATAGGATATGTAGCCGGCAAAACTAACAATTATTACCTGCTGTCAAAATAAAAAAAAAAACATTCAAAAGTGACTCTACTCAAAATTTAAATTTTTCGGGTTTATAAGCCTCAACTATGCACAATACACCTGTTTACCTATAAAAAATATCAGTGTATTTTGTTGTTGTTAACTGTTGCTAAAAAACAATTATGTCTTTCTTTATGTTTCAATTGGCATAGAGTTGCCAATATTTTATTTCGATTTCTGAAAAATGAAAAATTTTGAGTTGAGTCACTTTTGAAGTAGGTGTGCGATTTGTTTGTTCTGACTGATAATGAAAGTCCGTTGGATATGTTATAAAGAATCATGTTTTTTTTTTAGCTGCCCAATCTCACATTTAGGTATGAAATTGTGGTATCAAAAATTACCCCATTTTCTGTTTTTTTTGCGTTTTTTTCCATATATCTGTCAAAGAAACTATATATAAAATTCGTGTCTGGCATAAAGTATTTGAAATGTGCATCACCGGTATAAAGTAGCATGTCCGAGCATGCTCACCTTTTCTTGCTATCACAAAAAACACATACATTTTTGTGGATTTTGTATTAGAAGGTATAGTCGTTTCATTTCGAAACTCACATACAGTGGGGGGCATTCGTGAGTACATGTAAGTACTTTTTACACCTAAAGACTCAGGAAAAATAGTTTTCACTAGAACCAAAGTATACTTTTCTAAAGGTAAATGTTATTCTGAATCCAAATTTGGTCTCAGAATCTCTCTTTCACTGCAGGCGTTCGAGATATATCAACAGCAAAAGTGTCGTTTTTGATCAAAATGCTCCGCTTTTTCACCTTCCTGGAAATTTATTTTTCATAATACTTGTAACGTTACTTGAACACACTACTCTTACCATTTTTTCAGTTTTTGAATTTTCAAAAATATTGTATATCCAAACTGAGGTTGTAACTGAAATTTTAAAGTCACGCAGTGTAAAATTTTATAAAATTCGAATTTATTTTTAAGTTTAACCGACTATAATTTCAAGAAAAATGTACCTGTAAAAATATTATAAAAAAATATATTTGCAGGAAGGTGAAAAATCGGAGCATTTTGCCCAAAAACTTTTCCCGTTAATATCGCTCGATTTGAATTCAGAGTACCTTATACCTCTAGAAAAGTATACTTTAGTTCTATCCACATTTTCTATATTATCCATATTTGCTATATTTTAACCATAAAGTTGCCACCCTGTGGGAAAATAAAGTGCTTCAGGAAACCTTGAAAAAAAATACGTGTCCACTAAATCTAAATAGAGAATAATATATATAAGTTTGGACCTGATCTGACTTCACCTCCTAGTACAAAACCCCACAAAATTGGTGTGTTTTTTCGAAAAGCACAAAAAGTTGAGCATGCTCGTACATGCTACTTTATACCGGTGATGCGCATTTCAACTACTTATCATTAGACACCAACTTTATATACAGTTTCTTTGGAAGAAATATAGAAAAACGAAAAAAACCGAAAATGTGGTATTTTTTGACCCCATTTTTAAGCCCTAAATGTGAGGATGGGCAGCTAAAAAACGTGGTCTTTTAATTTTTGATTTTTTATAACATATCCAAATTTCATTGCAATCGGCGGAAACCTATGAACTGACTCTCCTAGTGAGTGTCAAAATAACTTTACTAGTGTAAATTTTAGAGAGCAGCAAAGAATAACTACAAATATTGATTATAAATATGAAACGGACTTTATTATGGTTTTGTTTATAAAAAATGGAAATAAAAATACTACAAAAATAGGGTGTGGGTCAGTTCAGAGAAGGACATATATTTATTTCCACTTAATTGTGTTGTTTGTTTTGTGGTATCCCAGCAAAACTTTGGTAATGGGTACGATAAAGTAATGCATTACCTTGTAATGTGTACTCCTTACCCGTATCATTATTTTCCAACAAGAAGTAATGAGTTACCGATAATTGGACACTCATGGATTACCTTGTAATGAGACCTCATTACATTTTACATTACTTCAAAACATAAAATAATGACTTACCGATCATCAATTACATAATGCATGAATTATAAACGTAAAGTAATTATTAATATATATTTTTGAAAATCTATTTATAGACACATTACTTTGTGATTTTTTGTAAGCATAATGGTAAGGTGTATATTTTTTATACCACGAACGAAAACACGAAGCACAACAACTCATCTACATCTTAAGCAATAAAATATTGTATGTATCGATAGCTCAGTTGGTAGAGTTCTCGCCTAACTAATTGTTAAATACCAGAGACCCCAGGTTCGAATCCCAGCATGACCAAGTTATTTATTTAATAAAAAAAAAGTTATTTATTTAATTAAAAAAAAAAATATCTGTAAAAAAAAAATTTTATGCATTTTTTTATGAAAATCTATTTATAGACACATTACTTTTTCCCACCATGTAACCATATAAGTAACCAGTTACTTTACCCACTACAAGGTAATGAGTTACATTGAGGCTCATCGCCTGTAAAATTCATCAGTGAAGTAACGTGTAAAGTAATGCATGAAGCCCTATGGCGATACATTACTTTACCCATGATTTGGTAATGTGTGGTTTTGCTGGGATACACTTTAATTGACCAAAGAATTTAAAATTCAATATTTAACCATGACTTTTAATAGAATTTTAGTAATTCAAATAAATTAATTATACAAAGCAGAAAATTGTCATGAAAACTGAAAATAAACATTTAATGTTATTACACATATTTTTTTTTTTTTTACACTTAACACTAGAATACCCGAAATTGTTGTATACCTACACCGCCCAAAACCAGTCATGACTGGTTGTTTTTAAAAATTCGTTAAAAATACAGTTTTCATCCAATTTAAGCAGCAATGTAATCTAGAATTCTATCACTTTCAAACTGCATTTAAGGCATTTCGAAGTGTTGTATTGTTTAAGCGATATTTGGAACAGAATGTAGCCATTTTTGATGAATTTTCAATAAGTTTTTTTAATGTAGATTCTTCTAAAACTGCAGGATTTTGAATAATTCATATATTTTAAATCTAGAATTAAAAAGGTACAAAATGACATCAATAAGCGCGTCTTTATCGATTACAGTAACTACTAGGTAAAATGCCATTAAAATAAACGGAAACATTTATCAACCCAGGCAGAAAAATACAATTGACACAGTGCTGGAAAAGCGTCGGCGACAGTCGGCTTAGCGTTGGCAAAACGTAGGATTAACAATCTTGACAGTATTGGCCTGTTACCCGATTGATAGCAGTTGCCAACCGTTGGTTTGAGCGAACTTGCCACCTTTGGCATAACGTTGGAAGTTTAAAAAATTTGGTGCTTTTAAAATACCTTAAATTTAATTAGCTAGTATTGCGAAATATGTATAATAAAACACATTTAAAAATCAGCAATGCAGTTTCGCCTTACATCATATTTAAATGTGTAAAGTATAATAATATATAAAGGGTCCGCCATCTAACGTTTTTTTTTTCAACTAGTGCTTATTTCGTGAATGGTAACACTTAGCTCATGTCTGATTTGACAGATAATTAGTTTTATCCTTCCGCTGAACGAATATGGTTGTGTATACACTTGAACAACGCTGGGAAATATTGCGACATTACTTTGAAAATCATGGTAATGAGCAAGGAGTGGCCGTTACAGTCAATGGCGATCGTTATCGGGCCATGTTGAACGAATTTTTATTCACAAAAATTGAAGAGGAGGATATTGGCAACATTTGATTTCAACAGGACGGCGCTACGTGCCACACAGCCGAAGCTACACTCGATGTTTTGCGCCCTGTTTTTGAAGATCGCATTATCAGCCGCAGAGCTGATGTCGTTTGGCCACCTCGGAGCTGCGATTTGACACCGTTGGACTATTATTTGTGGGGTGCCGTCAAAGATAAGTGTTACGCCAACAAGCCAGAGACAATTGACGCTTTAAAGGTCAATATTCGTGAAGCCATTGGTGAAATACAGCTGCACACAATCGATAATATGCTTAAAAATTGGACCGTTTTCGCGACATAATTCTCGTAGTTTCGGATTTTATAAATAGGATATGTAGCCGGCAAAACTAACAATTATTACTTGCGGTCAAAATAAAAAGAAACATTTGTTTGTTCTGACTGACAATGAAAGTCCGTTCATGGGTTCCCGCCGATAGCAGTAAAATTTGGCTGCCCAATCTCACATTTAGGTATGAAAAAGTGGTATCAAAAATTATCCCATTTTCGGTATTTGCGTTTTTTTCCGTCAAAGATAAGTGTTACGCCAACAAGCCAGAGACAATTGACGCTTTAAAGCCAGCCGAGGCAGCCATTTGAATGAAATTATTTTTCATTATTAACGGGAAGGATTGTACTTTCAAATAAAAAAAGAAATTTGAGAAAATATTCAGTAGTTTTTTTTTTATAGCATTTTCAAAAAAAAAAAAAGTTATTTGGCGGACCCTTTAGAAAAAGATAAGATAATTGGTTGCCATATTGGTAAAAACAATATTGGCGGGTGATACTGGCAAAACGCGTGGTTTAAAAACAAAATAGTGCTTTTCTAGTACAATATTTGTTGTACCATCATTAATTTTTAGCACGGTGGTTTTTAAAAAAGTAGCATTGGTTTGCCAGTACTATTATTTTTTATACGGTTGTCAATTTCTACCTGGGAGCTTGCCAAATATATATTTTTTTTAATTAGATTATTGAGATGTATATATCAACTTATTCAGAAATTTAGAATATTATATGGTTTTATAAAAAAAATTATTTTGGAGATTATGGGTTTAAAAGTAAATTTCATATAAAACAGCCCATGTAGAAATTGCTAACCGTACCAAAAAAAAATAGTACTGGCAAACCTCTGCAATTTTTGCAAAACACATTATTTTAAAAATTACAACTAATATTGTATGAGGAAAACACTATTTTATTTGCAAAGCATGTGTTTTGCCATTACCACCAACAAAATTATCTGCCAATATTCTTTGTATCAATAGTACAACCAATTACAAGTTTATTTTTTAAGTCTTTTGTTATATTTCACACATTTAAACATTATGTATAAGATTAACTGCAATGCTGTATAACACTAACTACATTGCTGATTTTTAAATGTGTCTTATTATACACATTTCTAAAAATTAATTTAATTTAAACTATTTTAAAAACACCAATTTTTTTAATTATGCCAACGGTGGCAAGTTCGCTCAAAGCAACGTTTGGTCACTGTTATCTATTGGGCAACAGGTCAATACTGTCAAGATTGTTAATCCCAAGTTCTGCCAATGCATAACCGACCGTCGCCGACGCTTTTCCAACACTGTGCCGATTGTATTTTTCTGCCTGGGTATGTATAAGTAAAAAAATGTATAGCATCAGCTTTTGTTACAAATGTATTTTGTTATCTGTTGCAGATAAATAAAAACGTATTTATATAATTTTGTAACTTTGGAATTCTAGCTTAAGAATATATAAATTAATTGTAAATCGCACAATTTTTGAAAAAGTTATACTCAAAAAACCTAATTAAAAATTCATCAAAATTAGCACATATCTACATCATTTTCCAAAAATCGCTTAAACAACACAACCTTTCGAAATGCTTTAAATGCAGTTTTGAAATGCCAGACTTCTAGATTATATTGCTTCTTCAACCGTAATCATCGGATAAAAAATTAGTTTTTGACAAATTTTTAAAAAACACAAATACACAATTTTTTTTCGAAAGCCAAGTGAAATTCAAAAAAATTGTTTATGTGGAATTGTTACGCTACTTAATTCTACAAAAGTTACACTCAAGGAACTTCTGCTTTACAAATTGTGGTTGTTTGGGTTGTATTTTATTTTGAATGTAAATGTCAGTCATTTGTAGAAAAAATTTAATTTTTTATTAACCTTGTAGTTCATCTAAAAAAACAGACCACATCAAATGACTGTTTTATGATTTTACATTAATTTTTTACAGTCGTTTTTTTGTTATTTAAAAAAATAAAAAAAATAAATGTTGGTTTATTGTTAGTCATTTTTTTTAATATTAAAAACAAATGACAATTCTTAGTTGAATTTACTGAAATGTTAGACGTCCTTTCTTCAAGTGAACTTTCAATTGTCTTTGACTGCATTTGCTGTCGTCTTTACCTACATAATAGATTTACGGTCTGTTTTTGTAAGACGTGTCACTCAAAAAATTCGTGTAAATGAGTGAAGAAATTCATTTTGGGGTTTTGTATCGCAAATGTCACTTTGAATTGAGTGAAAACGTAAGAGTTGTCGTTTTCGTCTCTTTTTTTGGTTTCCACAATGCGATTTGAAATGTCAGAAACGTCAAAAAATGACGTTCACAAAAAAGTATTCGTCAAAGAAAAAAGGCAACACAATTTAATATTAAAAAAAAAAATACAGTAAAACTCGGTTAAGACGAACCCTCGGTTAATAAGAGCTAATTTAAAAGTCCCGACGTTTTGGCAAAAATTTTCATATAAAATACATCTTATAATACGAACTCGGTTAATACGAACCCTCGGTTATTACGAACTGTTTTAAGCAGTCCCAAAAACTCGTTTTCATACAAATTACCATGTTTAGTACACTCTTTATCCGTTTAATGGGATAGACCTTATATGAATTTCATATCCGTGGATGACTTTCTAGATATAGATGCTAATGTTTTGACGTCACATACTTTATCAGGTGAAGAAATATTGGAAATTGTTAATCCTGCCGATGTTGAAAATTTGTCAAGTGATATATTCAAACAAAATCGTGTGCCGAAGAAGCTGACAATCATATTTTGGTAATAGAAAAACTTATAACGAATGAAATCGTTAATTCAGTCATTCAGAAAAAAAAAACAGATTTCTTTTTTTTTAAATGAAGAATTTTAATTGAATTTTTAATTGTGAATGCTTGAAATGCTAATTTTATTTTTATTTATGTAAAAATCTTGTTTATGTTTTAATAAATACATATTTTTTATCGTTAAAAATACCCGCTTAATACGAACCTCGCTTAAGACGAACTAATTGATTTGGTCCCTCGGAGTTCATCTTAACCGGGTTTTACTGTAATACTTTTTAACAAAAAATTGTAATAAAAAAAGAATAATGATTTTTATTTATATTTATTTACATTTTTAGTTGTAAATGTTTTTGTTTTTTTTTTAATTTAATTTAATTTATTTATTCATTTCAATAACCTAGCCTGAAGGCCATAATCGGTTACAAATTTCTACTAAATTATACAAAGTAAACAATAAAATTTGATATACATAAATAAAATAATAAGAAAGAGATAATAATTAAAATACAATAATATTAAAAATAAACAAAAAATATAAAAAAGGAGTGATAATAGTTTATTTATTAATTAAGTCCCCAATGTTACGAAAAAAAAAAAACATGAACAAGCCTTAGTTAAAAACAAAAACCCCCAAACCTAAAAAATTAAGTGTCTTGTGAAAATAATAGAAACAATTTCTTCCTATACGTATTAATAGAAAAATCGAACGATTTTAAAGTAAGTGGTAATTTGTTATACTCACGGGCAACTTTAACAAAAAAGATCGCCCCAAAAGTGGTGTAAGTTTCGGAATAACCAATTGTCCTTTCCTAGTAGATCTACCAAATATAAAAATATTATACAAAAATTTCGGGGTTTGCAATTTATATATTTTAAAAAAATGCAAAATACACCTAATTTGAACAAAATTATCGAACGAACATCCCAAATATTTTAAAACATAAGACGAAATGTGAAGACGCAATCTAAGAGAGTATAAATATCTCATGACACGATTAAAAGCCAATCTTAGCTTCTTCATCACATACAAATTATATTTTTATATCCACTTTTATTGTTTTCTAAACAAAATAAATTAATTTTTTTTAAGCAAAAATCAGCTGTTTTTGTTTATATTTCAATTATAATGTTGGGTTGCCATCTAGCAACGACATTGCTTTTCGGTTTTTGTTAGTTTATTTCATATACAAATAATTTTTCGTTGCTAGATGGCAACCCAACATTATAATTGAAATATAAACAAAAACAGCTGATTTTTGCTTAAAAAAAATTAATTTATTTTGTTTAGAAAACAATAAAAGTGGATATAAAAATATAATTTGTATGTGATGAAGAAGCTAAGATTGGCTTTTAATCGTGTCATGAGATATTTATACTCTCTTAGATTGCGTCTTCACATTTCGTCTTATGTTTTAAAATATTTGGGATGTTCGTTCGATAATTTTGTTCAAATTAGGTGTATTTTGCATTTTTTTAAAATATATAAATTGCAAACCCCGAAATTTTTGTATAATATTTTTATATTTGGTAGATCTACTAGGAAAGGACAATTGGTTATTCCGAAACTTACACCACTTTTGGGGCGATCTTTTTTTGTTAAAGTTGCCCGTGAGTATAACAAATTACCACTTACTTTAAAATCGTTCGATTTTTCTATTAATACGTATAGGAAGAAAATGTTTCTATTATTTTCACAAGACACTTAATTTTTTAGGTTTGGGGGTTTTTGTTTTTAACTAAGGCTTGTTCATGTTTTTTTTTTTTCGTAACATTGGGGACTTAATTAATAAATAAACTATTATCACTCCTTTTTTATATTTTTTGTTATTTGTATATGAAATAAACTAACAAAAACCGAAAAGCAATGTCATGGCAATCTCTACTGTTTGACATAACATAAAGCTTAACGTACTCAAACGTAAGCCAGGCGAACGAAATATAAAAACGCATTTCCTTACGTATTCGTTCGGGTGCCACACGTTCGTCTGAAATTATACACGTATTGTAAAAACAAGCCGTTAGTGTATGTAATAATATCTGGAATAATTTGGAGAAAACACGTTTATACACAAAAAAATAAAAACCCATTTCAATCATGAAAACCACCGATTTAATAACTTTAATTGCTGAAATTCCGCCTACAACGAAAATTGCTAATTCAATTAATAACTGATAGATCTTTAAATTAAGTTATTTTTCAATTAATTCGATCATTTGATTAAAAAGTAGCCAAAAAACCAAAGAGAAAAAAAATTTTTGTTGCCATACCAAATGTTTTATTTATAAAAATGTTGCTACCATACCAAATGTTTTTTCATAGCTTGAATTTTGTAACATTGAATTTAAACCGAAATGAAATTCTCATTTAGTTAGCCGATTTACTCATGTGAACAAATTCACACAGAAACTAGTTTTATCTTTCTTTTGAAGAGTAGGGAATATGGGAAATTTTTTTTTTTGGATTTTTTCTTTGCAGAAATTAGAAATATTTAAAATCAGTGTATTTGTTCTTGTTTGAATAATTTTTAATTTATTTTTGCATTTTCTTTCTGTTCTGTTTGAAAAAATGTTTATTAAACTTTAAAAATTACATTATCAATTTTATGATAATGTTTTAGAATAAATAAATATTCAGATTTAAAGAACTGAAACTAACTTATTTAACGTAATAAAGTAATAAACCTAATAAGAATTAATATCTAATCTAATTGAAATGATTGTAAAATATTTATTACTAATACCACTAAACATAAACTTTTATAAAAAACAACTACATAAATATTACAAAAAACAACAACAACAATGAGTGGATGTTTGCTTTTGAGCGATAAAATAAAAAATGTCAAGCAAGTTCCGAATTTGAGCAAATATTTAATTCATTTAATTAATTTTTAATTGATAGCTTTTAAAATTTTCAACAAACCTCTTTAATTGAAAAAGGTAGAGAAATATTTTTTTCTGTGTAGTTTTTAATCAAAGATGACAAATGACTGTTCCGGTCATTCCACTGTTAAACTTATCAAATTCAATACAATTTTATTTTCCACTTACTTGAAATATCCCAATATGGATAATGATAATAATATCGCCACTAATGATATGCCATAACCAACTTCATATATTAAATTTATATTGTGTTTCCACTAGAAAAAAAATGGAAAAACAATTGCAAAATTTTTGATTTATTAATGAATGAAAATGTTGTCACATACACACCTCTAAATCATCTAAATTTACACATGTTGTATAGTTTGACCAGCTTTTATTTGTTAACGGATGTTTAAACCATTCACCATTTATATCACATTCTTTGTGAGCATATCCTGCAAATGAAAAATAAATAACTCAATATCAATGCTTGTGATAAAATATTCAATAAATCAAATATTTAGAAGCAAAGTTTCAAATTTATTATGCGCACGTTTCATTCATTTAAATGGATATATTTTCCTATAGAATTGTAACTACTTAGAAATAACGTATATACGTTTTGGATTACATCAAAGTTTTGTTTGATTAAAATCTTAATGAAGGATGACAAGTACGTACATATTAAATAAGGTAAACTAAATTATTTTCCTCTCACCACATTTCTTATCGACGTGAATTTAAAGACAAGTTAAATTTAAAGATGTGTTAAAAATTAAAATAGAAAACTACAAGTGAGCTACTCAGAGAATATTCCGGTTAATTCCAATTTTCTCCATTTTTGATTTTCTGATATAGAAACGTTCGTTGTGATGTTAATTATCGATGTCCCAAAAGACAAAATTTTAACTATTAAATTATCACCGCGAAAAAGCAAAATTTTGTTTTACTTATGAGCGAATATAAAAATTTTTCAGAAATCAGTTCGAACAAGTTCAAGCAAATTTCAAATTTTTTCTAACACAAAAAAAAGTTTACGTATGCATTAAAGGTGTCCAAAAATATGAAAGTGATTTCAAAAGTCAAGATATGGGCTACTTTGTATGTAAAAACATTTAATATGCCGATTGGATAAAGAAAACACGAGGCGGAAATCGATTGAAAATTGAAAGTGTGTTTTGTATGGGGGAAAAATGGTTTTTTTTTTGGGGTTTTTTCAAAAAATTGTTAATATTGAAACATTTTTTTTTTTTTTCATATTATAAATTAATCGAGATGAAGACAAAAAAGTGTTTTTAAAAAGATATAAAAATCCAAACTCGGTTGAGAATTACCCGAGTAAAAAAAAATACCCCAGTCTACTAATGTTCCAAATACCACTTGATCAAACATTTCGAGCCCACATCCTAAACGTTTTCGATACTAAATACCAAAATATAAATACCGAAATATTTAATATTTAGGATGTCGGTTTCCTGTCCTAAGGTGACGTCGAAAACCAACAATATTTTTGGAGTATTTTTCAAATCTCCAATTTCCAATTTTAAAAAATTTTGTTCAACAAAATTGAAAACAAAATAGTTTTGCACACTAAGGTCTCATTAAGTATAAAATTTAAAATAAAAATACCAAAAATTACACATATCCCACGTTTAATTTAGTAAAGGCAGCTATTTAAATTCGGCGGATTTCGATTAAAACGCTTTTTTTGCACAAAATTCGATCATAAGGTAAAATTTATCTACTTTTAACAAGTAACAATTAATGCTTTTCAGAGTTTTATGAAACAAACTACAAGCACTATATTCTGAAAATTTGATCAAAATCGAACTACGGCAAAGGTCAAATTTTAAGGTCAAAGGTCAATTTTTTCGAAATTTTGAAGATTTCATGAAATTGATAACGAAAAATCATGTGGTATCTTCGTATTTGAATGAAAGTTGACTAAATTATTTTCCGTAGTTGTTATTTATTATTTAAAAGGAAAACAACTTAATTAACCCTTTTGTGCATTTAGGGCCAAAAATGTCTCAATATTTTTTAACATTAAAAAACGCAGTTTCTTTCAAATATCTGCATAATAGAGGTAACATTTTTGAATTATAAATAACAAAATACAGATTTACTTTATTTAATTCCATTGTTAAGAGAATGTAGAGAATTAAATAAGTTAATTATCAGATTGAAAACGATATGTTTATTGAGTATTATTTGTGTAATAATCCTCATATAAACATATAATGGTTTTTTTTCCCTTATGTTACCTTAAAAAAAATCATACCCATAGAAAATGTAAATAAATGTCATATAATTATAACTATTATTTGTTGTAATATCTAGTCTTTAAGATCTCAAATGTAAATATCATGTATATATAACTTGTAAATTAATGATGAATAAATAAATAAAAAAATAAAAAAAAATTTGAATTAAATGGTTTAAAATTTTTTCAGAATATAAAACGCATAACTCCAACAAAATTCGATATGGTTGTTACTTTAATTATCTATATTTAAGAAACGGTTTATTGGCTTTTGATGATTTAAACGGCATTAGATAGAAACATGTGACTTTTTTATCTTCACAACTAAAAAGTGAAAACATTAATTGCAGTCCGCACTTCTGCGACACATTTTTCAAATGCTCTATTAACATTAAATTTGAATAATGCAAATTTATTTTATTTTTTATTTTATTAATTAATAATCATATAATTACAAATTATATCCTATTACCCTAACCGAGCACTAGCTACTATGGCCTTCGGCGCGTTGTAGCAAAAACAAACCAGTGCCTCTGGTGGGAATCGAACCCACGACCCCCGCACTGATAAGCCAGTACGCTATCAACTAGCCTACCGGGGCGCACAATGCAAATTTAATTTGCTTGATTACTAAGAAGACAAGAATGATTACTAAGAAGACAAGAATGGAGCAAAATTGATTATTAATAGGTTTTCAGTTAAAGTTCTGCCTATTATGGAGGCTCTAGCTTTTCTAAAACTTCGGGTTCTGATGAGATCTTTAGCCAGATCGAAATACTAGTATCAACCTAGCTAATATATTTGATTTGCTTTATTTTTAATATACGGAGGTTAAAAGCTCGTTATAAATTGAAAATAACATACAAATAATCTCGATGTATATAAAAACAAAAAACTACACACAGAAAAATAAAGTGCCAACCGAATTGAAAAGTGCATTTTGGTGGCCATAACCAATAAATTCGGTTAGTAAAAGCATAATTAAATGTGATTTCGGAATATTATGGTTGTTGAAATTAAATTCCAGTTGTATTAACCGAATTTCGTTGCGAAGGCCAATTTTCAGTTGTACCAACCGAGTTCAGTCGTAACAACCGAATTTCAGTTGGCAAATGGCTAAATTTTTCTCTGTGTGTAATATAACTGTAATTTTAAATTATTTTCTACTATTTTGCATTTTTTGTAGAATTACTATATTTTTGAGAAAAATAGCTGAACGCTTTTTTAAGTAAACCATTCTTTATGGCGTCTTATCGGATTTTGACAATTAGTATGGCAAACTTATTCTACCCACATAAGTCTTGTGCTCTAACCATAACCAAAAAATGGCAATTTATGGCTCCATGTACATTTTTATTCACTTTGTAATTTTCAAATGTATTTCTTAATGCTGATGACCCATGAAAATGTTTATTATAAATTTTTATAAATAACCGTAATCAAAGCTAAAAAAAATCATTAACTTTATGAGAAAACTATTTTTAAATATTTTTCCAAGAAAAAATGCCTATCCCAGCCTGCAAAATGTTGATACTTATTTGAGGGTTCCTATTCTATGAGTCAAAAATGAATTAAATATAACACATATTTTTGAAATTTCAAAATTTTATTGTCAAAAATTACTAATATTTGGACGAAAATATGAGTTTTTCAAAAAGAATCATAAAACACGCAAAAAATTTAAGACAATTATTTAATCCAAAAAATGATTAAAAACTGACTCAGATATGTAATTTAATTTGAATATTTTGTAAACAACTCAAAAAGGCTCAAAAAAGTGGGGTTATTGAGCCTATAGAAATTTTTTATTCATCGTTTCTGAGTCATTTTTGAACCAAAATGGAAGGGTCTTTGGATTAAGCAATTTTATACAAAAATTTGAAATTTTAATAATATTTTTAGAGCCCATTTGAAACTCATTTTGGAGCTTGATTTCTGCCAGGATACGAATTTATAAAGGGTGTTTTTTATACAGGTATATAACTTTAAGTTGGCAACACTTTTTTAACTGACGGCCGTTTTGTCAGCTGTCAAGAGATTTATGTTAAGTTTGGTGGAGCATTTCAACATGCATAGACTGATGCCTGAACAACGCTTCCAAATTGTGCAAATTTATTTTGAAAATCATGGTTCTGTTCGAAATACGTATCGCGCTCGAATATTATAGTATACTTCTAAAAATATTGGAAATAGTGCTTTAATTTAATATATAAAAAAAATCGGTTGGATATACCGAGTTCGATTGGGGGTAACAAATTGATTTGGTTAACCAAGTTTCATAAGTTGTACAAGTGTAGGTGGTCTAACTGTATATGTCGGTAACTACAACCGAATAATGCGATAGTACACGTGACTACCAAAATTCGGTTGTCGACAAATACGGTTTTTATAAATCGTCAAAGTTTGTGTAAATATTTTTTTTAATTTTTAGTGCATATTTTCTATCTTAGTACATACTTTTTACCCTTTAGTGCACATTTAAATTAAAGTGCATATTTTAACATCAGATTTTGCATTTTTTACTGCCAATTTTTAAATGCTAGAAAGTCGCGGGCCAGTGAATATAGGAAAAAATAATGTAGTAAATGCAGCAGTTTCTAACATATTCAACACTTTATAAAGATTTCAAGTAAATTGTATAGTACTGCACGCAGTACTTACACACAGAGAATAAATTGTTTGGAATTCCATTGTTACCAACAAAATTTAAGCATTATTCAATAATTTTAATTGTAAGTACTTAAAATTCAACATCAGAATAATTAAACTCTATTGTAAACAGAAATTATGTAAAATTAAGCAAAACACAGTCACATCATTCAAAATGTTGGTTTTTCTAATCAATATTGAAAAAATAGTATCTTCTCATTACCTTAAATACTTTCCCTGGAATAAAATATTTGCAGTTACAATGGAATATTAGTTTCGCCTGCAAAAAAAGAAATCACTCTATCTAAAATATTAGTTTTCGTTACCAGTTTTAAAATAATATTAAGTTTTTTAATAGCTTTGGTAGCTCTAATAAAATGTTAAGACAATTTCCTGTACATACAAATTTATGTTGTACATACAAATCTATTTTTAGACATTCATATTTAAACTTGAAAAAAAATATTCAAGACAGAAATTTGAAAATACAAATTTAAATTGGGTTTAGGCCAGAGGTAAAACAATTGCCGGACAAGAAGGAGGTCACCAGTTCGAGTCTAGTTCGAGGCATAAATTTTTTTTTTTTCAATAAAATAATTTGTAAATAATTTATAAATTTTTTTATAGTTTTGGTAACTCTAATAAAATATTGAAATCAGCAACCAAATTTCTGTTGACATGCAAATCTATATTTAAACAAATATTTAAATTTGAAACCAGAAAATATTCAAGGTTGTTATTTTAACCCTCTAACTGGCAAACGAAGTTTTGCAACGAAATTCATACCATGTGCTCCACTCGAAAAACAAATAATAAGTTCTTCAACAAAATTGTTTACCGCTGCCTAATTTAGGTGATATGAGCCAAAATATTTTAGGGTGCATTTTGGAAACTAAAGCATATAAGAGAAGTTTTGGACAAAAATTATTTTTCTTACCAAGATGTAACCACACTCCAAAAACTATTTTTTTTTTCTGCTCTATTTTTGGAAAAATCGAAATTAGGCCAAAAAGTATCTAAACTTTAATTTGCATTGTTCAAACTTCAACGCTTTGCTATTAGTACTTAATGTCTTCTTTCTGCAAAATTACATAAAAATCAGTCTTTTTAGATTATAAGTTAAGACGATGTCCTTTAGAGGAATCCTGATAAAATCCTGTGAGTCCTTGGACTAAAATAAGGACTTATTATTAAAGATAAAGCCTTAATCTTACTTATATTTAATTACAAAGAGTTTTTAGTCAACTTAAATTGTTTTTTTTAGATTTTTGAAAACAATGTTTTTTTCAAAAATAGTTATTTTTGAATTTTTACGAAATTTTGATTTTGAAGCTTTCTTGCTTCCAAACCGTGGACGGCACACGAAAAATTTCTTCGCAAAATATTTAGTAAATTTGGTTTTCTATCGGAATATATTAATTTCCAAGTATAAAACGCTAATTTTACGCATTTGTGGTAAATTTTATGAAGACTGCCATGAGGCAGCCTTCCCCATTAGAGGGCTAAAATACAAATTAAAATTGGATTTAGACTAGAGGTAATGTAATTAACTGACAAGCAGAAGGTCGCCAGTTCGAGCCCAGTTCGCGAATAAGAATTTTTTATTAATAAAATAGATTTAATATAATATAAATTCTTTTTATAGTTTTGGTAACTCCAATAAAATACAGATGACAATGTCAATGTGGAATTGACATTGTCATCTGTAACTATGGATGGTATAGGTATTGAGGAATCGGATACTCTTGATGTTCTGGGCATGAGAATACAGTGTGATGTCCGTTGGAATAAGCACGTATTTCAAGTGTCGAAAGAGGCATTCAAGTGTCTCGGTTTTCTAAAACGATGCAAGACTTACTTCACTCCATCCGATCTCCTTACTATTTATACCAGCTATATCCGGCCAAAAATGGAATGCAACTCTCATATATGGGCAGGGGCTCCATTGTCTATTCTGAAGCTTCTGGAGCGTGTTCAGGGGAGGGCGGTGAAGCTTATCAATGACAGTAGTGTATCCAACTCTATTGATTCATTGGGGCATCGTCGGAATGTGGGTTGTGTGACACTTTTCTATCGATATTACCATGGGAGATGCTCATCTGAGATAAGTGAACTTATTCCACGAGCCGAATTTTTATTTACTACTCGCTTATCTAGAAGAGCACATCCGTTTGTAGTTGATTGTCCTGTGTTTCGCACAACGCATTACAGAGAAAATTCGTTTTTTAGTCGAACGATTCGTATGTGGAACAAACTTCCCGCAGAAGTCTTCCCTGTTACTTACAATTTAGAAAAATTTAAATCAAATATCCACAAACACTACTCCCTCTTTCCTCCTTCCCATACCTTATTTTCCTGATCAAGACAATGCACTGCATGAGTAGGGGGCATCCCCTGAGTATTGGTTAAATTATAAAAAAAAAAAAAAAAAAAAAAAATTTTATTGAACGCATGTGAACATTATAGTCTATAAACATAAAATATTAAATTTTTACAATAAAAATTCGAAATTTGTAAACAAATGTCGGTGTTACATTAGTAATAAAATTTAATAATAGGGATAGTACGTGGAACCACAAAAATTCGGTTTTCAAAAAATTCGGTTCCGACTACAAAACTGTTTTCTGGGTGTACTATTTTTTTTTTGTTTTTTGTATAACAGTGAATTTAACAAATAATTTCCTTAAGCTAAATATTTTCCAGAAAACATTTTGTAAATAAAGGAGATATTAAAAATAAATGTAATTTCCTGTTGTAAAGAGTACTCGTTAGTTGTCATGTTTAAATATTGAAGAGAAAATAATACTCAAAAAAAAATTTCAATAGAAAATTTAACAAAAAACAATTTCGTTTCTATAAATCTATAAAAAATGTTTTTAAACAGCAAATATTTATATTTGTTAAGTATCAATTTAAGGTAAAAGTTTTAAATTTTAGTTTGCTGATTTTTCCAAAAAAATCAATTAAACTGTTCAATCTTATTACTTCAAATCATAGTTTTCAATTACTATTTTGTCTAAATACCCAAACATTTGTTATTAAAAAAAAATGTATTTAAAAATACATTTGCATTGAAAACTAATTTCAAATACATTATAAGTTTTGCTTCCTGTTTTGTATGCATATTGTATTGACATCCTTCTATTTCGATACAAGTGTGCCATTTTGAATTCCACAGATACCAATACATACATAGTTAGCAACAAAGAATTTTAATAGTGTTTGTAGTTATAATAAAAATACAAAAATGATTTGTAGAAAAACTTTTTTATGTCCAGAGTCAAACTACATTCAACGACGTTTTATGAACAATGAATTATTTGTTTCGTATGGGGTAAATTTTTGGAAAAATACATTTTTATCTTTTAGAACAAAACTATATCCTTACCCATTGTCAGCAATTTTTATAGATACTTATGCTAAAATTCAATGAGCTTTGTTTCTGACCTTTTAATTACCCCATTACAAAAAAAGAGTAATTTCAAAATTTGTTGACACTGATTAATACTGAATTATTTCTGAAGGTGTTAACATTGACAAAAACGATGGACAGGGTAGAATGTACTTAGATGTACTTAGGTAGAATGTACTTAAAAACTAGGACATGTTAAGTTTCACGTGCAAAAGTCTTTACCTTAATAATGGATGGACATTTAATTGTCAAAAACTGAAATAAAAATTCCTTGAAACTTGCAAGAGTTTTTCCATTCACTTTATTTTTTACTCATAGTTTTAACCTTTCAGATCCAGACCAATACACAATGGAGTCACCTAGACATGTCCATGTATCACACATGGATAAAAAAATTAAATTTCCATATCGCTGTTTGGTCAAAAGTTGTACGTAGGTTTACAAGTGAAACAAAAATGTTCCGATTTTTAAATTTTCTAAGTTTTTTCCATAGGGGTTTTCTGCCTTTTAATGTAATTAATAGTATTTAAAAAACGGTGCAATTTTATATAGTTTGAGGTACACCCAGCTGATGTCAGCGTATTAATAACACAGTGCAACACGAAAAAAATAACCATATACGGACACCACTACCTGATAAAAGACTAAAAAAAAAAGACCCGTGTCTCCCAATTTTTCCCAAAGTCATATCCTCTTTTGTTTATGGGCCGCCAAAGATTTAAGGCCTCGGTATCATTTTCGCAAAAAAGTGATAATTTTCTCAGGCTCATATCTTGCAAACCGTTCAGAATTTCGATTTACTCTCTATGGCAAAGTTGTAGCTCTTGTCATAAAGAACAAAAATTGCGAACATATAAAATCAAAAAACTTCACCTTCCAGATCAAAATCGCAAAAAACTTAAAAAAATTCGATTTTTTTTTACCTTTTTTCCCGTATTCAGGTCCATAGGTAGCAAACCGTTCAAAATTCAAGGAAACAATCAACTACAAAAATTTACCTAACAAATTTCTAGAACATATAAACTTCCTGGGAATTGGGTTTGCTACCTATGCACCTGAACAGGAGAAAAAAGGAAAACAAAATGAAATAAAAAAAATTTTCACTTTTGCGCGCTACCTAAACAGTGTTAAGAATCATCTCTAGGAAGTTTAAATGTTCTAGAAATTTGTTTACTGAGATCTTAGGTACATTTTTGTAGTTGAGTTTTTCCTTGAATTGACATAGAGAGTAAATCGAAATTCTGAACGGTTTGCCAGATATGAGCCTGAGAAAATGATCACTTTTTTGCGAAAATGATACCGAGGCCCCAAATCTTTGGCGGCCCATAAACAAAAGAGAATATTTGGGAAAAATTGGGAGACACGGGTCTTTTTTTTTAGTCTTTTATCACGTAGTGGTGTCCGTATATGGTTATTTTGCCATGACTTAAAAAATTACACACAGTGTAACGGGACATGAATATCACAAACTTATAAGGAATTGGCGTACATTTTTTAAAATGTATGTTTTTTGAGTCTGACATTTACAGTTATATTTGAAATTTAGATTTTTGTTGTTTTTAGTGACCAATTTTGAATATTTGTTTCTAAGTTTTTTCCCATAGATTACATAGATCTCAATCTCTTTCACATTGTCTGCCAGAGCACGTAACTCATGAGAATGTGTGGTATACCTATACAAAAAATATTTGAATGTGTGTAATAAAATGAGTTTGTTGTTGAAAGGAGAAGAGTTTGAAATCTATGTAATCTATGGCATTTATTTTGGGCTAATTTGGCCAACTGTCTGATAATTATATTAAAATTAAAAACAAGTTATTTCATTTTCTACTCGAAGTTTCTTTGGCTTATTTGCACTCTCCTGAAGTATTTATTATTAAATTGATTTTATTTCACATTGTCAGAAATATTATTAAATTAAAAATAAAAGAACGGGACTTCACGGCTCAAAATTCATAATTAATTATATATTTACGACCGGGCGGCGTCAATTAAATTTCACAATCATTCACTTGTGAAATTTGTCGTATAATTAATAATTTTAGACCTACGCTCACACTTGTTGACTTTAACGCTACCTTGGAAAATTTTCAATTTTTTCAATACCAGACATGTGACAACAAACCAATATTTGATTATTTAATTGCAGGCCAATTACTATTTTACGTCTAATTGCATGTAATTGGTTGTAATTGTAACTAAATGCCCAGGTGTTACTTTTAGTCCCCATGTTTGGTATTACAAATTTGACAAACTTACTCAGGAAGCGTTTAAGACCACACGCGTGAGCGTAGGTCTGAAAGTTTTAATGATATTGAAAAATTTCACAAGTGAATGATTGTGACATGTAATTGACGCCGCCTATGTCGGTTTACGACACAACAATTATATCACAGTATAAACTATATTAGTGGAATCACAGAGCTTTGCCTACCGTATTGCCTGATCTTCGTGTCTTAGTTGCTAGCACTTTCGTGTCAGAAAGACATTTTATGAACGTTTTTAAGAATTTTGCGAAATTAAATTATTTTCAATTTTATTTTTATAAAAAATATGGTTTGGGAACAAAGTTAGGTTTTCGAGTTGTTCTTCACGACGGACTTAATTGCTAAAGTGCAGAAAATTAATTTTTTTTCAACGAGTACAGCGGCAGTTCCATCCATATACATTTCACTTATTGACGACTAAAGCGCTACATCAATTCCGCCAAAACGCACATTAAATAAACAATTTTTTTAATAGTAATACCAAATTCGAAAAGGCATCAAAAAGAGCTTTAAATTTTAATGGAGCAAACAACATTTTTATAATCTCAAAAAGCATGCATATATCAAATTTTTGGTTTTGCAATTTTAAAAGTATTTAGTATGATAAGTAACCAACCCTAAGCCCAATCAGATAACTCAAAACAGGAACAAAATTCTTAATTTCCAAAATAATAGCGGTGTTATATCCCGTGTAAAAAAGATCTGATCTGACCAGATCTAGCTAGCTTTTATTTATGAGATCTAAACAGATCTCATAGCATATGTGAAAAATTGGGACAAATTTGAGATCTAATTAGATTATTCTAGGGAGATCTGATACTTTTAGATTGGGGGATGTCCAATAATTTATAATAAATAAATTGTTAAAAAAAAGACAATTTAAAACAAACCACAGTTTTAAATGTTAAAGGTTTCTCTTTTATTATATTCATTTGTTAAAACATGATTAATCCGCCAAGCAACCGCCATCCTCGTGTGATACAGATACGGATATAGATTGACACGTAATATAAATGTCTTTTCTTGCATTTTAATACAAAATATTTATTGATGGATCTGCAAAAACAATCATTGTTAAATAAACTTTGTTAATAATATCCCGCTTTTGTCCGCCTTCTTTCTATTTAACAAAAACCGCATATTTTTTCATTCTAAGAACAATTTACATGAATTTTTCTTTTTTAAAGTTTTCAAAAATTTGTAAAATAAACAATGCACATTAAAAAAAAAACAAAATTTAACTTCTTGTCATAAAAAATGTATGTATGTACATTTTTATTTTGGTGCCTTTGAAAGGGCTTAGTTCTGGTACCTGATCTAAGCAAAGGGATTATGAAATATTAGATATTTCTAAGGCGTTCGATCGTGTGTGGCACGGGGTACTCTTAACTAAGCTAGTTGCTTTTGGTGTCGGTAATGTCTTCTCTCGATTTATAACGAGTTTTCTCAGAGACCGCCGTATACGTGTTGTTTTATATGGGGTCTCATCAAACGAGTTTCAGCTAAATTCAGGGGTACCGCAAGGTTCCGTTCTTTCTCCTACCTTTTTTCTTATTTTTATTAATGACCTTCTTGGTCAGACCTTCAATCCTATCTACTCTTTTGCAGATGACAGCAACATTTGTCATTGATTTTCATTCGATCACAGGCCAAGATCTTTGGAGATAGAGGGCATGCGGCAGAATATGAATGACACACTCAATCAAGACCTTTCTACAATCTCCGAGTGGGGGTCGCGCGAATAAGGTCGATTTTAATGCACGCAAGACACAATGTTGTATGTTAACCCACAGACTTGCTGTGGAATTAACATTGTCATCTGTAGCTATGGATGGTATAGGTATTGAGGAATCGGATACTCTTGATGTTCTGGGCATGAGAATACAGTGTGATGTCCGTTGGAATAAGCACGTATTTCAAGTGTCGAAAGAGGCATTCAAGTGTCTCGGTTTTCTAAAAAGGGTGCAAGACTTACTTCACTCCATCCGATCTCCTTACTATTTATACCAGCTATATCCAGCCAAAAATGGAATACAACTCTCATATATGGGCAGGGGCTCCACTGTCTATTCTGAAGCTTCTGGACCGTGTTCAGGGGAGGGCGGTGAAGCTTATCAATGACAGTAGTGTATCCAACTCTATTGATTCATTGGAGGATCGTCGGAATGTGGGTTGTGTGACACTTTTCTATCGATATTACCATGGCAGATGCTCATCTGAGATAAGTGAACTTATTCCACGAGCCCGAGTTTTTATTCGTAATACTCGCTTATCTAGTAGAGCACATCCGTTTGTAGTTAATTGTCCTGTGTTTCGCACAACGCATTACAGAGAAAATTCGTTTTTTAGTCGAACGATTCGTATGTGGAACAAACTTCCCGCAGAAGTCTTCCCTGTTACTTACAATTTAGAAAAATTTAAATCAAATATCCACAAACACTACTTCCTCTTTCCTCCTTCCCATACCCTATTTTCCTGATCAATACAATGCACTGCATGAGTAATGGGCATCCCCTGAGTATTGGTTTAATTATAAAAAAAAAAAAAAAAAAAAAGATCTTCCACCAGAAACGATCCAATATGATCAGATGTGCTCATATCTGCCCAAGAAAATTTCCCAGATCACTTTAGATATGAACACATATGGTACTAGATCTCATCAGATCTGGACATAAAGTGTACCACAAAAGACATATTTATCTTATCATATATGATCGGATCTGGCACCAGATATTATTATATTCACTCATATCTAACTAGATCTGATCATATCTAATCTTTTTTACACGGGATACCACAAAAATAAATTTTATATATTTTATATATTTTTTTGTGGTTTAATTTATAATTTCACATGTGATTAATACAATGAGATCTATAAATTGATGTTACTTTCAGAAATTCATGCAAAAACTGTAATTTCAATATTTTTAATTTGCTTTAAACTTAAAACAACCTTAAATTTTGCTCTGTTTAAGATAACGCGAGTGGATTTAGCATGCTTAAATGTCGGATTAAACATACACAAAAGGCCATTCATGTCATACAAAAATTTATTTTTTAATATTTTTTCTCAGTATCGAAATTTTTGAAAATAACTCATATGCCGCATTTGTTTGATCTCTGTATCTGACATTTTAATTACCCATAAAAAAGGAGTGTTTTAAACTCATTTTGGTTCAATTTATAGGCAAATAAATGTATACAAATGGTTTTTGTTTGGACATTTCATGTTGACAATAGATTGATTGACATGCAGCGCACGAAACAATAAATATCAGGAAGCTTATTTTTAACCAACAACAATATTTGGTCGATATTTTTTGGCATTTGTAAATAATGTGGACAAGTATTGAAAACATATTTGTTGAGCCTTTTTAATTCGATTTTGGGTACAAAATTTAATGAAATTTAAAGTTAAATAATCGGCCGCCGATTTTTTTCCGATTTGCCCAATAAACATTTTTTCATTTGTTAAATTTGTACATAATGCTTTGAAATACCTAATTGCAACAAAAGGCATTTTCTAGCAGAAGTATAGTACTTGATTTACAAGACATTTTACTAACATTTGTACTAACCTATTTTTTTTTTTTTTTTTTGTGTAGTTAGTAGCTAACGGGATATTTTGAAAGAGGCCAAGAGTAACAAAAGTTAAATAAAAATAATGCTTATCTAATGTTGAGAGTAAAAAAACGAAGTGAGGGACAATTATTTAATTGCAAATCACGAAAGTAAACTATAAAAATCGCTTCAGCCCGAACTTTTTGGTCGTCGTTGTAATCAAGGAGGGTCTAGGGTCAATTTATCTTTTTTTTTTTTTTTTTGATTAGTGATCACGAATATGCAGAGTCGTCCAAGGTTTAAAGTATATTTTAAGTATCAGCATTATTTGTAAAATTAATATCCTTGTACGTCTGATTAATAACTTTTTATAAAATAAATATTATGTTTACGTGAGATATGAGAAAAAAATTAAATTTTGTTTTATTTTTTACTTCCTAAAAGTAAAAGAAAACTGTATTTAAAAAAATCTTCCTTCCAACTTTGTTTGTATTGAAATTCCTAACATTACCTCAATTATTTTGCAAACATATTTTTTGGCTTACAGCTGTCAGCTAAAAAGGGTTTTAATTGATAGCGGTTTTACTTGATAATACTACACTCATAGAAATACACCTGCAGATATAGCAGAAAAAAGTACTAAAAATAAATTAAAATTTACCTTGCAGAAAAAACTTCTAAATTTAGCAGTTTCTTTTTGCTAAATACTGATAAAATAAAAACAGCTTTTAAGCGCCCCGGTAGCGTGCTGGCTTATCAGTGCGGGGGTCGTGGGTTCGATTCCCACCAGAGGCACTGGTCTGTTTTCGCTACAACGCGCCGAAGGCCATAGTAGCTAGTGCTCGGTTAGGGTAATAGTATATAATTTGTAATTATATGATTATTAATTAATAACAAAAAAAAACAAACAGCAAAATAAATCTGGCAACTTTACAAAATTTTAGTTATTTTCGATGTACATTTCAGATAATTGAAAATAGCATTTAACAAAAACTTTTATTAAATATTTGTAAGCTCGAAATAGTAAATAAAACTAACAGTTTATTTTGCTAAAATCAACAGAATTTTTTGTTAAAAAATTGCAGATTGCTGATTTCATAAGAGCAGACTTTAATTCGCATTAATAAAAATTAAAAAAGGTGTCTAATAATATTCAGTAAATGTTTTTGTAGATTTTAGAAGATTATTTTGTTACTTTCAATTAACTAAAATTAAGGTCAAATATAGCAATATATTCGTAAATTCAACAGATTTATTTTCGCTATTCTTATATTACTATCATTTAGTACGAACATCTGCCAATTTTAGTAGTTTTTTCTGCAACCTCAATTTTAACTAATTTTAAGGTTTTAAATCTTAAACCGGACTAAGCTTTTTTAATGTACCACGTTGCTTTGTTACCAAATTTGTTTTGTAGGCTAATTTAGGCGATTTGGACAAAAAAAAAAGATTTAACATAAATCCCAAAGCAAATCCATGAACATCAATATGTTTACGCAGAAATTATTTTTCTTACCAAAATATGCTGACTTTCGTTTTTCGAGAAAGGAAAAATTAAGCGAAAACGTACCTTTGCTTCAATATATATTGATGGAGATAGCATGCTTTGCTACTACTTTCAAGTATACACAGAAAAAACTAAAACCGGGTTTTAATTAAAAAATTTGTTGAATCAATTAATATTTTAATTGATTTTGCACCTATCACGGAAATGATAATATTAATTAAAACTTTTATTGAAAATTAAAAACGAAAAAATGTTATAAATAACTTCTAAAAAAAATATGATACTCACAAAAAAACATGTGTGGGAACTATACGTTGGTATGTGTGTTTTTGTTAATGCTGCGCCTGTTTGTATGTTTGTGTACTTTTGGTACTTTATAATGAAAATTTTTTATTTAAGCATACAGTGTATAAACAAATAGTTTGAGAATTACGTCTAAAATAAAATATGTATTTATATATTTAAAAGTCAATTAATATATTAATAGATTCAATTAAATATTTGCTTAGAAACAAATTTAAATCAAATCAAATCTTTAATTAGATATTTTAGGTTGATAATTTCTTCTGTGTAACTTTTCTGCCAAATTTCATGAATATCCGTTCATAAGTTTTCAAGTTAAGACGATGTCAGTTACCGCATTGTTTTCCTTGGCGCAAAGCAAGAGCTTTTTAAAAAGGTTACGCACAAATGTTACTTTGCGTGTACTATACACGCACTCATACAAATAAATCTGTAAAAACAGCAGAAAAAGTTACTAAAAATTAGTTAAAAATTACATAACAGGAAAAAGCAGTAAAATTAGCTGAATCTGTTTGCTAAATACTAGTAAAATAAAAACAGCAAAAAAAAAAACTAAATCTGCTAGATTTTAGTTAAAGTTTTAGTTGTTTGCATGAAAACTAAGCGCAATATATATTGATGAAAATTTTTATTATAAATAATAGGACAAGGGTGTTTTTTATACAGGTATCGAACTTAAGTTGGCAACACTTTTTTAACTGGTAGCCTTTTTGTCAGGTGTCAAGTGATTTATGTTTAGCTTGGTTTGGCATTTCCATATGAATAGACTGACGCCTGAACAACGCTTCCAAATTGTGCAAAATTTATTTTGAAAATCATGGTTCAGTTCTGTACGTATCGCGCACGAATTTTGTTTAGCGATTAAGCTCACTTTTGGTTAAATAGATACGTCAATAAACAAAACTGCTCTATTTAGATTGATGATAATCCTCAAGTGTATGTTGAAACACTGTTACATCCAGAAAAACTGACTGTTTGGTGTGCCTTATGGGCTGCTCAATGGTGACCGCTACAGAGCCGTGATTACTCACTTTTTCAACCATGATGTGCAGGAGTTGTGGTTTCAACAAGACGGCGCAAAATGTCTCACAGCTCATGCCACAATTGACTTATTGAAGGAAACGTTTCGTAAGCGCATAGTTTCACGTTTCGGACCCGTGAATTTGCCTCCAAGAGCGCTGGACTATTTTCTGTGGGGATATGTGAAGTCGCTAGTCTAGGACGATAAGCCCGAAACAATTGACCACTTGGAGGACAACATTCTCCGCGTTATTGCCGATATAAAGCCATCGAAAATTGGACCTCCAGATTAGACTACTTCCGAGCCAGCCTTGACGATCATACGCCAGAAGTCATATTTAAATTGTAATGCCAGAAGATTATCTTTTAAATAAAGTAAATTTCATGTCAATTTAAAAAATTCATCTTTTTTGTATTCCATTTCAAAGTTATATACCTTTATAAAAAACACCCTTTACCACGTAGCACAATATTTTCCATATTCAAACGGTTTAAAAATGGAGTGTCATCAACCGAAATAAAAATAGGACGTCCAAAAAAAATGTAACGCAGCGGAGCTTGGTAAACAAATCGGTAAAAGTTGCTCAGGACATTTCGCGTTTCCAATTCAGCAATTCTCAAAAACTTACTCCTAATGAACGTGAAACTCTGCCAGAGGAATACAGTGCCCAAAAACAGTAAAAAAAAAACAATTGGCAGTAATACCAAACAAATGCAGACAACTTAGAAAAACCGTTATGAAAAAAATTTTCAAATAATTTTGGATGCTGAAAAATGCTTTTCTTTTGCTTGTTCTGGATTTAATTCTGATGACTTGAAAAAAGTCCGGACAAAGTAATGTTTTCGACCAAAGTGAAATTTGAACCAAAACTACAAGTGTGGCAGCCATTTAGGCAAAAAGCATAGCAAAACTATAGAACATAGCATTTTGTTCTGGAATATTTATATTTGTAGTATATATTACGTATACGCTGTAGGGGGTTATTATTAAATAAATATAAATCATACGCCACAGTAAATTTTTTGTCTACATTGATTTAAATAATATTACTCATACGCAGCGTTGACCAAAATTAAGATTTAATAATAATAAATTCAAATTATACATTATTTATACTAAAGCCAAAACTAGATGTTTTGGAAACTTTATAGTTTTTGATTAAAAATTGATACCGGATTTGACAAGTCAATACAATCAGTTTTTAAAAACAATAAATTTTTTATTGTAGTATATTGAAATTGTTTTACTTTTAAATTTAAATAAATTAAAACCAAAAGTTTATTTTTTGATCTTCAAAAATTATAATCTGGGTAAATCTTCTATCCCTTCTACATGTAAGGACCTGTCAGTAGATAAAGTCTGCTTTAAATTAGCGGATGACGAAATTTTTTAATTAATAAATAAACATTGCACGGTTTTTTGTTTAACAAAAAACAAATGATCTTGAAGTTGAGTAATTTTACTCACATCATAAAGTATATTTTTTGCAATAATTTCTTAAATTTTTAACTGCGAAAAATGAACGCCTTACCCGTATTGTTTTATTTACTTGATGAGAAGTAAAAAACAAAACTGGAAGATTTAAACTAATTCAAATCAAAAATAAAACATTTTTAACTAATAAACATTATTCGTGTACAGGCTAAAATCTCTAGTCATAATACACTGTGTTGTTAGTATATATTAAATAAACAATAACACTTTCTGACTATAGCATTAGGGACATAAGTCAGTTTTGCCGTACTCTGCAGTTTTTAAATGTTTTACATTTAAATTTAAAAAAAAAAACTTTTGGTTTTAGTTTTATGGACTTTTTAAACATTTTGCGAAACTACACAACAAAACTCGACCTGACGATAGCTCAGAGGGCTAAAGCGCTCTGTCTAACGTGTAGTGCGAGTGCATGTGGCATTAGAAATCAGTTTATCTATACCACGGTCAGTGATTGCGCAGCAAATTTCATATAGACGCAATCGAACAAATAAAAACATAACAAATATTACATTATTCAAAAAATTCAAAAACTGGGTCACTGACGAAGATTCAATACCAGAAACTGCGCAGTCTGATTCAGAAAAAATTGAAAATTTGCAATGAAGTTATGATTTTTAGAAAATACACTCATTCTTCTCTACCACGAATTTCACAAGAGTACCAACCATTGAACATAAATATTTCGGCCACGTTGATTTTAATGGCGTACCCAGTATTTTCACATATGAGCTAGATTTTTTCCCAAATTTGCAATAACGTTTTGTATATTTGAAAGCAGTTTTCATGATTTCAAAAATCAAATATGTTATCTTAGTTTTTATGTTAAATACATAAAAGACCACCAATAACACTCGGGGTAGCAATATTTGTAAAATAAATGTACAGCATTAACAAGCAAAATTGCGTTTATCATCAGATTTTCGATTAAATTATTTTTATGCATAAGCAAAAACATAAATATCAACAATTATTTCGTTTTAAGAATAAAAAGAAAAACAAAAAATTTTAATGGGCAAAACGCGGTTAATGGGAAAAATGTGCCTAAAATTCATATGAGAGCATTAAAGGATGACCTTTAAGTTTGTCTTTTAGTATAATATGTAAATAGATTAAAAAATTATGTGTACCTAAATTCAGCCCAAAAATTAATATTTGCTGAAGCTTTTCTAATAAACTCCTTCATTACTGTAAATGTCTACAAAATATTTTGAAATTTGATTTTAAAATTCATACATGTTAATGCCAAAATTCCTTGCCAACTTTTGTCCTTAACTCCTGAAAATTATCCCCTGAATTCCTAAAGTCATTATCTATAAAGGCTGAATGTTGTGAAAGGTAAAAGTTATCGACGTAACTTTTATTTCGAATCAACATTAAAGCCTAAAATAAATGTCAAACATATTGTGCAGTCATAGATACTTATTTCCGTTTAAAATAAGTGTATGACCGGCCCTTGTCAATTTAGCTGTCGTACTGGTAAGATCTATTTCGCACAATTGTACAATAAAATCAAATATTCCAATTCCTAATTGAATTTTTGTTTTCTTTCTTTCCATATTTGATTCCATTGGGATATTTCAATTTGAGCAATAAAATCTCATATTGATTTGGTCTACAAAAACTCAGAAGTTCTAATTCTCCAGGTTCTCCTCCACACACCCCACCACAACCTTTATTCCACAAAATCATTTGGTCCCATCGAACCAGATTGGAGTAGACGCTCTGAGAGTTCTTACATTCCTAGGAGATCTTACCAACAACAACAAGATTAACAGCTGCATTAACGACATCATCGTCATTAACAGGTTCGTTTGATTTTGCTTATTCCCTTTATTCATTCCGTTTGATAGTGCGAAACAAATTAGTACAACATTTTAATTTAATTTTTAATTGATACACGCGGCAGTGCCATAAATAAAGATTGTAAAGAAAATATAGTAATAATTTGAGAAAAGAAAACGAAAAATTTAAGAAAGTTAGAAGTTATAAAATAAAGAATTATTAAAAGAAGCTACATTACATTAAAGAAGAGTATAGTGAGCCACATAATGAAAAGAATATTGCATACATAGTTTTCATCTGCCAAGGAAGTTTTGCCATATAATTAGGATTCCGCCACAATGTCATTCATTTCTAATGGATTTAAAATCTAAAATCAACTTTAGTTGGTGAGTCAAAATCAATTTATTAGTAAAAAAAAGTAAAGTGTAAAAGTGTTTTAAAGGTCATATGAATAACATTTTTTTTCATTTGCCTTCAGTATAAATGCTTCGTAGAATTGTTTGATTTCCCCTCCTTTTTATGCAGCACCTATGAACGATTTAATGTATGACAGTTTCCCCTTTTTTAATTTTTTTTCTTACAGTTTTTATATTACCCATACATATTAAAACATTTTTAAGGAGAACATCTTTTTAGTTAAAACATTGCTTTCTAATCTCCTTTCTCTAACTCTCTTTAACTAAATCTCTTAATTATACTCTTACTTGATTTTCTAAGCATTGGTTACACCCTTTTTTTTCCTTTTATTTATTGTCGTAAGTTGCTCTTGGAAAAGAAAAGAGATAATTCAGTTTAGCTGATCTATTCCACCGCACTCTTTTATATTGTTTTTTTTTTTTTGTCCAAAACATTTGTTGCATCCCAACAGACATCTGAATGTTCTAAGTATTGTCGAGTATTAAGATCTATAAAACCAATTTTGTTGGTAATTTTCCTAAAACCTTATTTAAAATAGGTTTTGAAATTTATTGAGTTCTGGAGAAAATTAGTTTTCAGATTTTGATAAATTATTTTAAGGCAGACAAATTTTACTTTATTAAAAAATACATCCGACGATATTAATTGAGTTAATTTTTTGTACGAAATGGTTTATATTGAAACTTAATAAATTGTTCATAATATATAACAGAGGGTAGTAATCCATGGGATATGTCCAAAGATATATCAAATTCTATTATTTGAAGAAACCGTTTAACATATCAATTACTTATTGCTAAATCCAGCGGCTCTCGAATTGTG
The DNA here is from genome assembly GCA_021234595.1 of Delia radicum. Lineage (NCBI taxonomy): Eukaryota > Metazoa > Arthropoda > Insecta > Diptera > Anthomyiidae > Delia > Delia radicum. Next base: position 168,611,726 of record CM037855.1, on the reverse strand, counting down.
TGCTGGGTTGTTCGAATTGTTAACCCGTCAAAGGAAAAATTACGATTCAAATTTATTTATGTACTGTGGTATGGTATTGAAATTTTGTTGGTAATTTCATAGGACACTCATTTAATTGTCAAAATTATTTACACCGTTTTTAATTGTGTAGTAAAACATTTGGTAGACAAGAACTTGCTTGTGGGAAAATTTAAATTGAATAGGACAAATAATTTAACTTCAACTGGTTTAATATATATTACTCTATTTTGCCTTTAAAGGTAATTAGCCGATACATTAGTATTGAAAATATTGTTCATTTTCTTTCCTCATCTGTGGACATTTAAATTTCGGAACACACAATCTACCTTATATTCGAATTTTGATCGTAATCACGTAAAAATTTGAGTGTAATCCAACCAGTTATTTTTTTTCTTTTTAATTGGTGGTCCAAATTATTTGTTTTCAATATGCTCTCAGAGAAAAAATAACGGACAGTTGCTTTAAAATTCGAGCGCAGGGAAGGTTTTCCAATATCACTTTCCAAATATTCCAAGTCTTTAAATTGTGTTCCAGGTTCATTGAACTTTGTGTTACAGATACTTAAATTTAAAAGTATCTGCGGAAATATTTTAAAGGCAAACAGCTGACTGTATATTACACTCGAATCAAAAGGTTAGTTGGAAATTTGTTAAAGCGTGATATATCACTAAATAGAGTTTAAATGCTGCCATTACAAGGCTGCTTGTTTGGTGGATATTTTTGTTTCTTATATACGAACTTTTTATACGCTTTTTTATACGCTATTTTGTTTGCTAATTTTAACAGAATTATTAACTTACTTTTTCCCGAGTTTTAAGAATTAGCAAATTTGTACTGTATTGTTTTTGCCTTTGAGTCGCGAAAAAAAAAAAATCCAATTTCAATTTCAATTACGAAAACAACGTACTCGATAAGGGTGACGTTGCTCCAACAACGAAAATTACGAATTCAATCGTTGAATATTTTTCCAATAAAATATTTATATATTTGTTTGATTAAGACTTTAGTTGAATTGCTTTAACTTTTGATAAATCAACACCATTTAAAATTAATTAAACATAATTGTTTTGTGGCAAATATTGTAAAAAAAAAAAACACCGAAGGCGGAGAAAGTTATATTTTTTTGAGATTTGCAGGTTAGACCAATAATTAATCGTTTTTAATTAAAAAAAAATAATTGACACGTTTTTATTTTCGAACCAAACAATTTAATCAAATATTTTCGGAAAATATCTATTCCTTTGTATCTATTATCCCTTAGTACAGTCGGGGGAAATATTGATAAAATATCAGCTGCAAACAATTTTTTAAATTGCTAATAAATTCTGAATATTGCTGATTTCCATAAGCATATTGCTCTATCTTTGAAAGTTTTACAAGCGATCGTCAGCTTTTTTCTAGTTTTCAGTAAACAATTTTTATTTTTTCGTAAAATTGTTCGCCCTTACTTCCTGCAAATTGTAATATTTTCTTCATTCGTATTCGTGGCTGATTTTTTGGAGAACTGTTTCCAGGTATAACTATTATTGTGTGGAAATTAAGTGGCTGATTTGAGTAGATCGAATTCAGTCGGGATTTTACTAAAATATAACATACTTTTAACAAAGTGAATTTAGTCTCCTATTGCCTTTCTTAAACTGTAAATTACTGGCACTTTTTCTAAAACGGACTGACAAAAGAGTCAGGAATTGTACTGATTTTGGTGTACATTTTTATACATCGTATTTAAGGGAGGCTTTAAGGACTTTGTCTCGATTTTCCTATTTTACGTCTTTGGATTCGAGCTTGTTTTGTTTTTTTTCTTACATTTACGGATTTTCCTATACAATATTTGGACTAAGTTTTTCTAAATTTTTTCGCGTTCCTTATAAGACCACAAGGGCGTTTACTTTCCCCCCCAGTTGATTAAATCTGATCCAAAATGTCTTTAGAGCATTTTATTCGTTTAACAGATAGTTTAGTAGAATTCGATGTGGATTTGAACGACAATAAATATCCAGTTAATTCTATTCATGCAATTGATTTGCATAGGGATGAAGTTAAATCCAAGTGGGCTCGCATAAAAGCTGCTTACGAAAAAGCTCTTTGTGAAATTGAGAGTGAGCCGAGTGCGGTAAAAGGTGCTTCGAAGAAGACTGGCAAGGAGATGGAAAAGGAGACCGTTGACCTGGAGTCGGTTAAGGTCAAATACAGGGGCTCTTACATTACATATTGTAATTGTTTAGCTAAGTTATCCGAACTGGCTGACACTTTGCGAGTAGAATCGAAAGTGGACCTTTCAAATAGTTCGCCAGATATTGAGCTCATTGCTTCCGCTTCCAAAAACTCCAATTTGAATCATCTTCATTTACCTCCTTGCGATATCAAGCAATTTAATGGGGATTATTCATCCTGGCCAACATTTCGTGATTTGTTTGAGGCTGTGTATATAAAAAATTCTCGGCTAAGTCCCATTGAGAAACTTCTCCATTTAACTAATAAGACTTCTGGGGAAGCGCGGGAAATCGTTGCAAAAGCTCCATTAACCAATCAAGGTTTCGAAGAAGCTTGGAAAAATCTTTGCGTTCGATTTGACAACGAAAAGGTTTTAGTCCACCAACAAATTAGGACTCTATTAAATCTTCAATCCATTGATTCTGAATCAGGACCCAGGCTCAGACACCTCCAACGGGATATAAATGCAGTTATAACCGCGCTCCGGTTATATGGCATTGACGTAAAGAGTTGGGAACCCCTGTTCGTCCTAATTTGTAACGACAGATTGCCAGAAGCCACATTGAATTTATGGGAACAAAACGTTACTGATAAAACTAAACTTCAATCGTGGGCCACCATGGATGCATTTTTGACAGATCGTTGTAGAACATTAGAGTCCGTGGCTGAAACCCGTGGTTCTCACAAGTCTAAATCCCTTAACTCCAAGCCAAAAATTATTCCTCAAACTTCAAGCTCCTCTAAAAATGTTAAATCCTTTCAAACCTCAGTAAAAGATCCTAAATGTCAGTTATGTCCGAAGGAATTTCACACTATTCGTAAATGTCCTCGTTTTTTGAAAATGGATCAATCTCAAAGGCTAAATGAGATCAAAAAACAGAACTTATGTATAAATTGTTTTTCAGGGGCACATACTGTAAAGAATTGCAACAGCAGAAATAATTGTTTCGCATGCCAAAAACGGCACAATACATTGCTGCATAAAGGTTCTGTGATTCCAAATCCTCCCACACCTAATCCACCTAGTCATAACACCAGTTCTTCCTTGAACCCAAACTCCACTCCATTTCCTTCAACTTCAAAGTCATCGAAAATACAGTCCACTAGAAATTCTGGAGCAGGGGTAGTTCAAACTTTTTTCACTCGTAACTCTAGGGGTGTTCTGCTAGGCACGGCTTTGGTTGATGTTTGTCATTTAGGTAGAAGATATCAGGCCCGCGCCCTTATTGATCCCGCATCAGAGGGATCATTTATTTCCGAAATTTATAAAGCTTCCAAAGAGGCGGACAAAACCATGGGACGTTTCGGGCCTTGGTGACTTTGTTTCGGCTTCTACCCGAAGTGAATGCTCGTTTATTCTGGGTTCTCCGTCGGACAATAGTGTTGAAATTTTAGTAGATGCTTTAATTGTTAAACAGGTTACGGACAAACTTCATTCACAGCCTATGCCAATGGAGTATTTTTCTGATCTTCCTCAAATTCATTTTGCCGATCCGCAATTTTATAAGGGCGCCCAAGTGGACTTATTAATAGGCGGGGAGGTTTTCCCATCTATAATGCGTTCCGATATCAAACACGAGGTTTGTAAATCCCTTATTGCCCAAGAAACTATTTTCGGATGGATTCTTACAGGCCCTGTTCCCCTAGATTCTTCGAATTCAAACGCTTCAATTTCGTCATTTGTGACTAAAATCTCTTTAGAAAAAGAGATTTCGCGATTTTGGGAGGTGGAGTATCTTCCACGGAAGAACTTTGCCACCCCATCCGACGAATTTTGTGAAGATTTGTATATAAAAACCATAAAAAGAGATGTAAATGGCAGGTATATTGTTTCACTACCATTTAAAGAAGGTTATCTTGAAAAATTTATGTTAGGTGATTCGAGAAATAGTGCGATGGCACAATTCTTTAGGAATGAAGGCAGACTACTTCATTATCCCACATTTAAGGAGGAATACGATAGGGTCGTTGAAGAATATGTTCAATTGGAACATATGCATAAACTTTCTCCGCCAGCCCTTTCTAAACATCCCCAGCATTATTACTTACCACACCACGCAGTTATAAAGCCTGATAGCACAACCACAAAGGTTCGTGTGGTTTTTAACGCGTCTTCCCGGTCTTCCAACGGGTTAAGTCTTAACGATGTACTTCACGTAGGCCCTGTTCTGCAGAATGACTTAACTCTTTTGATTCTAAAATGGCGTTTCTTCCGATATGTTTTTAATGCCGACATACAAAAGATGTACAGGCAAATATTGGTCAATCCAGACCACACTCCTTTCCAAAGGATCCTTTTTAGAAAAGACCCAAGTGAAATTGTCCAGGACTATGAACTCAAAACTGTTACTTTCGGAGTAAATTGTGCCCCATATCTTGCAATCCGCACGATTATCCAACTGGCCAATGATGTTCAATCCACCTATCCACTCGCTAGCGATATTCTTCGTAATTCGATGTACGTTGATGACGCCCTAGCTGGTGCTCACTCTATTCCAGACGCCATAGAAGCCAGAAACGAGCTAATCCTTGCTCTGAAATCTGCTGGATTTTCATTGAGAAAATGGACTGCAAATTCCAAAGAGATCCTGTTGGAACTGCCACCCGATCATCTATTAAACGAGGATTTTCTGGACTTTGACGACAGCAGTACTGCAAAAACATTAGGCATCCGATGGAACGCACGAACAGATTGTTTTTATTTTTCGGCGAAACCTCTTCCAGAATCTTCAACTTTTACTAAAAGAGAAGTTTTGTCTCAAATCGCCAAATTGTTTGATCCTGCAGGCTGGCTTTCTCCTTGTGTTATTCTGGCAAAAATAATCATGCAGAAAATATGGATAGATGGCACAGAATGGGATGATATCCTCTCTCCCGACTGTCTCTCTCAGTGGAAAGACTTTCTATCAAATTACTATTATATTAATGATATCCGTATTCCGCGATGGATAAATTTTACTCCAGATGCTGAAGTTCAATTCCATGGTTTCTGCGATGCGTCGGAAAAGGCATACGCAGCAGCAATATACATCCGAATAGTTGACAATAACTCCATATCCACTCACTTGGTTTCTTCTAAAACAAAATTGGCTCCGGTTAAGACTATATCGATTCCTCGTTTAGAGCTTTGCGGAGCTCTTCTCCTAGCTGAAATGATTGATAATTTACTTCCGAGATTAAATGTTGAAAAATATTCAGTTTTTTGTTGGACTGATTCAACGATTGTCCTCTCTTGGCTCGCTAAACCCCCTTGTGCTTGGTTGACCTTTGTTGCAAATAGGGTATCTAAGATAACGCAAATAATTGATCCCCAACGCTGGTATCATGTCGCTTCGGAAGATAATCCAGCGGACTTAGCAAGCCGTGGAGTTTTTCCGCAGGCTTTACGGGATAACGAATTATGGTGGTGTGGGCCAAAGTGGCTTCAGAGTCCCACTGCACCAGTTTCGAGTCTTGATTCGCGAGTTTTTAGGGAAACGGATTTAGAAAGAAAGTCCATTAAAGTACATTTTACGTATTTTAATCATTTTGATGATGTGTTGGAACGATTTTCATCCTTCTCAAGAGCCATGCGTGTCATGTCTTATGTTTACAGATTTTATTACCGCACACATCCAAAGTATCGATACAATTATTCAAGGGAAACTACTGCAATCAGCAGTTCTGAAATTTTAGCTGTTCGTGACCGTCTCATTATTATGTATCAGAAGGTTACATACCCAAATGAGTACAAGGCCTTGAAATCTCAATTGCCGATATCGTCATCTAGTTCTCTCTTGAATTTAAACCCATTTGTAGATCAAGAGGGTCTTATCCGCTCTTGTGGTCGGCTTGAATCCTCTCATGGCCTCTCTTTTAATGAAAGGCATCCTATTATACTTCCCTATAGCTGTCAATACTCCAGACTATTAGTTCATTTTGTCCATGATATTAGTTTGCATGGAGGCAATCAACTTGTTCTCCGTATAATTAGGTCGCTTTATTGGATTTCCAAGGTTAAAAATCTTATAAAGGCAATCATTAACAAATGCAAAGTTTGTGTTATCTATAGGAAAAGGTGTCAAAAGCAAATTATGGCTGCTTTACCACCAGAAAGAACACAAATTTCTCGACCGTTCACACATACTGGACTGGATTTCGCTGGTCCTTTCGACATCAAAAGCTACTCGGGTAGAGCGTGTCGTATATCCAAGGGCTACGTTTGCGTATTTGTGTGTTTTTCTACTAAGGCTATACACCTAGAGGCGACTTCAGATCTATCTACTCCGGTATTTCTTGCTGCATTTTGTCGATTCGTATCCCGCCGAGGTTGTCCCCTTCACTTGCACTCTGATAACGGCACCACATTTGTCGGTGCCTCAAAGGTTCTTGCTAAAGAATTTATGCAAGCGTCACGCCAGGCCATAACGGATAATTACGCCCATCAGAATCTGACTTGGCACTTCATACCGCCAGGAGCTCCTCATATGGGAGGGCTCTGGGAGGCAGGTGTGAAAAGTTTTAAGTCACATTTTCGAAAGGTTTCTGGCAATTTTAAATATACGTTTGAAGAATTCTCTACGCTTTTATCCAGAATTGAATCTTGTCTAAACTCTCGCCCTTTGTCACCAATGTCCCAAAATCCTTCAGACTTTTCCGCTTTAACTCCGGGACATTTTCTTATCGGCTCCCCAATTTTAGCTCCGATTGATCCTCAGATAGATGAACCCCTTCTTTCAATTCGCAATCGCTGGGAAAGACTTAAAGCCATTCACCAACATTTTTGTTTGCGCTGGAAATCAGAGTATGTCAAAGAGCTTCAAAAACGCGTAAAATGGCAAAAACCGGAGGAAAATCTTAAAGAAAATTCGCTTGTCGTCATCAAAGATGAAAGTCTTCCCCCAAATTCTTGGCGCCTTGGCAGAATTGAAAAAGTTTGCATAGGGCCTGATAAACGCGTTCGGGTAGCCGACGTGTTCACTCAGAAAGGAACAACTAGAAGGCCAATCACTAAACTAGTAGTTTTACCGATAGAATCTTAATTGTTTTATTATTTCGTTAACTTTTATTCCAGATCATAATGCCTCGTAAACCAGCTAGTAGAAAAAATGATCCACAATCTCGTCGGCATAGCAGTAAAAAACCCTCCAAACTCCCTAAGAAATACAACTCGTTTCTATGTCGAATCTGTAACCGTCCTCATCCGCTTAGAACTTGTAGGAAATTTCTTGCAATGAACGTTGCCGAACGTATCCGCGTTGTTCGAACCCCTAAATATTGCTCAAACTGTCTTGCACATGACCATTCGCAAGGAACTTGTTTCACCAAACATGGTTGCAAAACGTGCAAGAAGTTTCATCATACTCTTCTTCACATAAGTCCAAGACTGCTAAAGAAATCTTCCGATTCGTCATCACGATCACGTTCTCGTTCGCGTTCTCCACCTTCAACATCAAAAAAGGCACGTTCTCAAAACACATCTCCAACTCCTCCGCTCGCATCAAATTCCTCGTCTCTCACAGCTATTTTGCGACAAAATACTGTGATTCTTCTTCCGACTTTGCTCGTCAAGATTGATATGTCGAATTCGCACGCACGATGTATCTTGGATTCGGCCTCTCCAATTAGTCGAATCTCAAAAAAGTTAGTGGAAAAACTTGACCTCACGACTCTGACACTCCAAGATGAAACTATTTGTCCTTTGACACTGAAGTCTCGGTTTGATTCTAATTCCAAGATCCATGGAACATTCCGTGTCGATAATCGCCTCTCCATTAAAACTCCGGCCCAATCACTGCCAGAATCGTTCAAGAAAAACTTTAGAGATTTATTCTTGTCAGACTCTAAGTTTTACGAGTCTGCAGGAATCGATGTGGTCATTGGTGTCGATTTATATCCGAAAATTATTTGCGAGGGGGTGATTTCGAAAACTGGGTTGCCGACAGCCCAAAGCACTATATTCGGCTGGACAATTTACGGCTCATGTTCCACTTAGGCATTGTGTATCATTTATATTGAAGATCAGCACTATCAAACACATAGGCAAAAACAAACGCACTTGTTAATTTAAACATATATTATAATCCTAGATATAATTTAAGATTTATTTTAATTCCAATTTTGTATATTTCATTAAGATTAAAATGAACTAAAACTCAATGAATTCCTTAAAATGAATTACTAATATAATTATCCCACTTAATTAAAATTTAGTTTTATATGATCCTACCGGAAATCCGTATCTATGACATTCCATTTAAATTTTTGTTGCACATATACTGCAAGGCGGGCGGTAATGTTAATGCCAAAATTCCTTGCCAACTTTTGTCCTTAACTCCTGAAAATTATCCCCTGAATTCCTAAAGTCATTATCTATAAAGGCTGAATGTTGTGAAAGGTAAAAGTTATCGACGTAACTTTTATTTCGAATCAACATTAAAGCCTAAAATAAATGTCAAACATATTTTGCAGTCATAGATACTTATTTCCGTTTAAAATAAGTGTATGACCGGCCCTTGTCAATTTAGCTGTCGTACTGGTAAGATCTATTTCGCACAATTGTACAATAAAATCAAATATTCCAATTCCTAATTGAATTTTTGTTTTCTTTCTTTCCATATTTGATTCCATTGGGATATTTCAATTTGAGCAATAAAATCTCATATTGATTTGGTCTACAAAAACTCAGAAGTTCTAATTCTCCAGGTTCTCCTCCACACACCCCACCACAACCTTTATTCCACAAAATCACATTTTTAATGGAGCAATCAAAATGCTCATAACCTCAAAAAGCATAATTACCCAGCGGGAAATGGACTAGAAATTTGTGTGTATGCACCTGTCCAAGTTTCGGTTCTGTTATATGAAAGTGACCGGTACTTTTAACATGGGCTTGTCATAAGAGGTGACAATTTCTACCTGTGCAGCCCTATGTGACGTGGCGAATAACTTGACCAAGGTAACCTATCACCGTACCGACTGAAATGAATATGCTACGGGACAAGTTAGAAGTAGGTAGTGTTAAAGTAGGACCATTTTAGGATTTATGTGATATGCAACAGAACCAGTGGGAAACAATTTATCACGTGACTGGTGTAGGTGTACGTATCATAGAACTGGAGAATAATTCTTGGAGGAAAACTAGTCACATATTAAGAGCAATGTGTTATGTGATAGGGGTAGTTTGACTGGAATAGTTTTGCGACGTACCACTGCACTGGTCTAAAGGGTACATTTCGCCGGGCTTTCGAAAAGTAATTAGCAAGTAACCTGTCACTTTTTGTTCAGAGTGTGTCATATTATGTACGGGTTGCTAAATAGCCCATCCGGAACCAGTCACTGCATGTTGGCTCTTTTATTTTGAATACGTTTTTTTTTGTAACCCGTGGAAACTTACAATATGTGCACACTAGGGTTTCAACGTACCTATCAGCACATAATGGGCAATAATGTTTTACTAATAGAAATCGCTTTCTCAGGTCATTTTGAAGCAAAAACCTCCAGCATAAAGATCATTTCCTTCAAATGCATTTCGTTAAATTTTGAACGTTAACTTTTTACTTATTGTGTTCGTTATTTTGCTAATTTGACGTCTATATCGCGAAGCAAATCGAAAATCGCGAAACACGTCAATTTTCAAAACGGTTGTGTTCTTTATAACGATGCATATCCAACTTTGCATCGTTATTGTCTAATTACGTAATAATTTTAGATAAATATTAATTTTTAGTTTAATTAAGAAGATTATGCGGAAACCTTTTTAAAACCGCGAAAAAATAAAATTGCGTTGCTTTATATATAAATATAATATTAGGGTAGCAAAAAATTGATAATTGCAAAAACAAAGTCAAAAGTTATAACCCTACACTCAGGGCACTTCTGCTTCAAAAATTTGTAGTTGTTTGGGTTGTAATACGGTTTTTTATTTTTAATGTCAGTCATTTGTGGAACAAATTTTTTTTTTACTAACCTTGTTGTTCATTAAAAAAGCAAAACACATCAAATGATTGTTTTATGATTTTACAGTAGTTTTTTTGTTATTTAAAAAAGTAAATGTTTGTTTATTTTTTACTATTTTATGTGGTTAATTTTTACTACAATTGTTAGTCATTTTTTGAACAGTAAAAACGAATGACAAATGTTAGTTGAATTTAATGAAATGTTAGTTGTTCTTTCTTCAAGTTAAATTCCATTTGTTTTTGACTACAATTGCTGTCGTCTTTACCTACACAATATTGTGTGTGGACTATAGTCTGTATGGACTATATTCTGTGCGGCCTATAGTTCACACAGAAAATTTCGACTTCTACACTCATAATAATCTATAGGTAAAATACACGAAAACCGTTGTTCATTTTACGAAAGTTTTGGTTATTTTGACATTACGAAAAAATTTGTAGAATATACAAATCACATTTCGTAAAGTTTTGTAAAAACTTTTTTTAAATAAAAATGTGGTGCATACCTTACGGGTTTATTTTAAAATTAAAAAAAAAAAAATGTAATAGTGCCACACCAGAATCGAACTCACGATTTCAGTGACGTCCTGCTGTGTTGAAGTAGACCCCTCTACCATTTGCACCAAAGTAGCTGATGCAATACAACAAACTAAAAAGGAACTTAAGTCGAAAATATTATGAAATTTTTATGAAAACTAGAAAAATATGCTACAAATATTTAATAAAAAAGGTAAAATGGCCATTAAATATTTTTATTATGTTTATTGAACTAAATAAAATTATATAATTTTTTATAAATATATCAAATAATATATTAAAAAACAAAATAAAAAAATAATTAAATAATAATAATAAAAAAACTTAAATAACAATTTCAAACTAATTGCATTTTATTATTAAATATTTTATCTTTTTAAATATTTGTTTTATTGAATTTCATACTAAACCCGGCAAATAAAGTGGAAGTAGTGTTTTCGGGTCCTCTTTAACTTGTTTTAGGATCCTCTTTATTAAACAAAATACAATATATCCATTTATATCAAAACACAAAAATAGTAATAGTGAAATAAAAAATAAAATATAGAAATTTAAAAAACATTAATAAACAAAAAAAATATAAAAACTAAAAAAAAAAAAAAAAAAAAAAAAAAATTTGTCCTGGCCAGGAGTTGAACTTGCAACCTTCTGATTGCAAATCCGACCTCTAACCACATTAACATCCATATGTAATATTTGTAACATTACAAATTTTTGTACAATGTACTAAAAAAATGTTACGAAATCATGTTTGTATTTTTTACGAAATTTGTAAATTTATATAATTTATATAATTTGTTTTATACAAAAGTTTTGTAATATAAACAAAATGTTTGTACATTCTACGAAAAAATATTTACGAAAAATATATTTGTATTTTTAAGCATGGATTATTATGAGTGTATTAACCCAATTAAAAAAAAAATAATATATAATCATACGAAATTTAATATGAGTCTTAATACAGTTTTATCCGTATAATTATATACGTTTGCATTAGTTTAGTTTTAATTTGATAATGTCAGATTATATTACATCCGAATAATGGCGCGATGCATATTTTATATAGCGGTATAAATTAATATCTGAATTGTTACTAATTTATACAAAATAAGCTATAGTTGTATTTGGATTTTGATTTTAAAACTTCATTAAAATCCGAAATATTTGTAGACATAATTACCGTCGAAAACGGGATTTGCTTCAACGTTATTAATATGTCTAGACTTTAGCGACTTGCAAAAAGTTTATAACTTAATAATTTGTGGTAAATTCCTTTCCATTTCGACATTTTATTTTATTAAAAAAGTTCTCTTACCTAAAAAATAAGTTGTTTGAGAAAAAAAAAACTTTGAAAATGAAAATAGATTGAAAATGAAGATTTTATAGAATTTAGCAACTTATGGAAATGAATAACTTATACACAAAATGATATAGGCAATTAATTGTACTATTATTTTATTTTATTTATTTATTAAGTCTATGGAAATATCCTTACAGACTAGCATATATAACAAATGTACATAAAAATTATTTACAAAAAAAAAAAAAAAGTGTAATAAAAAAAAAATAATAAAAAAAATTTTTAAAGAGAATTTAATTGATTTAAGATAAGAATAAGATTTCTTTTAATAATATTGACATTTATAGATAAGTCTATATAAGAAAACATGATATTAAATTCGTTACAAATTCTGCGAAAAGGTTCAAAATATTCATAATTTGATTGACAAAAACTCAGTTTTATTGGAAGATAATGCCTTGTAGGTCGAATTGGAACGTTGAAATTTACTTTTGAAAGAAGAAAGTCAGAATTCACAGCACCATTTAACAGATTGTGTAGAAAGGATATGTTTAATACCAATCTCCTACTTTTTAGAGTTGGTAGTTTTATAAGTGCAAGGCGTTTTTCATACGACGGCAAATTATCTCTAGTCCAAGCGTATTTCCGAAGACAAAAAAGTAAAAATTGTTTTTGCACAGACTCAATTTCTGTAATGTGCGATTCATAGTAGGGATCCCAAACTACAGATGCATATTCAAGAATCGGCCTAACTAAGGATGCGTATAGTTGCTTAGCGACGTATGGATCTTCAAATTCCTTACCCCATCTTTTTACAAAACCAAGAACGCCTTTTGCCTTGTTAATTGTTTGACTTATATGTGCATTGAAATTTAACGATTTATCCAGTAATACTCCAAGATCAAGGAATGTGTATACTTGTTCTAGTTCATATCCGTTAATAATATATTTTCTTATAGTCGGAACAGTTCTACTAAAAATCATATGTTTGCATTTTTTTAAATTCAGCTCCATGTTGTTTAAATTGCACCAGTGAAAGAAATTGTCCAAGTCCATTTGGAGATACTGGCTATGATGAATTTGAATTTGAGAACTTGTGTAGTGTTTATTATAGCTAATAAACAATTTTACGTCATCTGCATACATTAAAATTTTGGAGTGATTTATGCATTTAGGAAGATCATTAATAAATAGAAGGAATAGCACAGGCCCAAGATGACTACCTTGAGGAACACCAGAGAGAACAGGAAAAAATTTAGATTTTAGATTTTTAAAAAGAGTGCACTGAGATCTGTTTTTTAAATACGTTTCAATCCAGTTTAGAAAATACGGAGAAAATCCCATTTTATTTAATTTGAAGAGGAGTATGTCATGATTTACCTTATCAAATGCTTTACTGAAATCAGTATATATGGTATCAGTCTGCATTCCATTTACAAATGAATTATTTATTGATGATGATAGTTCTAACAAATTGGTAATTACTGAACGACCTTTACGAAAGCCATGTTGAGAAGAAGACAGTATAGAAGTTACTTGATGAGACACAACATCAGTAATAATCTTCTCGAATAGTTTGGGAATAACACTAAGTTTAGCAATACCTCTGTAATTGGATATGTTTGATTTATTGCCGGATTTAAACAGTGGATAATAAATGATTGTTTCCAATGCGAGGGAAAGTAACCATTGGAAAGTGATAAATTAAATAAAAGCGTTAATGGCATGCAAAAAGAGTCAATACAGTTTTTTAAGACACAACTGGGAACACCATCAGGACCAACAGAATTCGAGTATTTAAGTTTCATAATAGCATTTTTTACAGTTGACGTGTTTAAAATAGGAAGACTAATTAGAGGCGCCTCTGGAATATCGAAAGGATGTAATACATATTTATATATAAAATATAATTGACAAAATTAAATCGTGTGTTTTTTGAATATGATATAATATCTAAATATATATTATTTTGTATTTTGCAATGTCTAGGTATATATAAAGCCATTATTAATTCTGTTAGATTTAACGTATTCTAAATCCAATATACAATTACATATTTAGCGAGATGCGATAAAACGCAACTATATATGGCACCATATGAAAATTTTTTGACGAAATTAATTTTATATATGAATTTATATAATTATGTCCGCTTAAATACACTGGCAGACAAAAACTTATAAGTGTATGTAAAATAATGTATTCCTTTATGCAAACGTTTAAACTCGGGAAATTAAAGATTTATAACCTTCAAAAAAAACTACGTATTTTTGATTAGTGCACTCAAAATTTTCAGATTTGCAGACAAATTAAAAAGCAAATTTAACATATAAATGAAGCTTTCCGATGGGTTCCCATTGAACTTAATAAAATCGGATATATGGCAAAGGAGCAAAAACTTATGATAAACGTATTTTTCAGCGAACCAATCCCATGTTTTGGGGTTTAAAAGTGGCGGTTAAATTTAACACATCTTTGTATGAAAAATATTTAAAGTTTAACAAATTTAGACTTATTTAAAAACAGCGTTAAAATACTCGAGAAAACACACATTTTGAAAGCCATTTTGACACTATGTCGTGGACCCAGGCTGCCAGTTATTTGAATTATTTTAAATATTGGTGAACAAATAATTCACTATTTTTTCTCCTTTTTCATATATCCGACTTTTTTTAAGATCGGAGAGAGCCCGTCGGGGCTATAATTTATGCCTTGTATTAACAAAATCGTAAAGTGTAGTGATTGTAGTCTGAAAGAAACAAACAACAAATATACCATTGGAAAATTTACAAATAGATTGGACCAGGTTAACACATGGTGCATATCGAGCAAAGTAATATGTATTAACTATTTAATTAAAAATGAATTTGGTATAAAAAAAATTTCCAGTTTTTATAATGTATATTAACAACATGGAAAAAATGCAAAAATTTTAAAAATCTCAAAATAAAATATCAATTGAACTTAAAAATTCGCGTTTTGTTAATTTTGGCTATGTTTTAGCAATTTTGTTTTAGTTGTAGAGATTTTTAAAATTTTGGCGTTTTTAATGTTGTCAATTATTTTCAATTTCTGCAATTTTGAAAACTCTTTTTTAAATTTTGGCAGCTTTTTCAAATTTAGAGTCTTTTTTTCAAATGTTTTAAATTTTTTTAAATTTTCGCGACTTTTTTACAATTTGGTAAGTTTTTTTTTTAATTTTGTACTTTTTGGAGATTTGTTTTAAATTTAGGCAATATTTTCCCCAATTTTTGATGAATTGTTTTTTAATTGTAATTAATGTTTTAATAGTATCTACCAAAAATTTACAATAAAAAACAATATTCAATTAAATTTGTAATAGATATGAATAAAACTATAATTGAAAATAATATCAATTAAATAGTTACAAATCATTTTAATTGGTACTACAATTTGCATAATAGGACCGAATTTAGTTAAACTTCTAACTGAATCAACAAATATTTTAATAGTTTTTTCTGTGTAGTATGTCTACACAGTTTGCATTGTCGCAAGCAATTTTTTGATCATATTTTAAGGGAAAGACATCGAAATCTCTTATGAAATAACATTATTTATTGCTTTTTTTTTGTCGAAAACTAACTCTAACAATGATAGCCGCCCATTTGCAGGCGATGTGTTCTAATGGAATTTGAAGATTCGAACCATATAACACAGAACTAACAGGCATTTCCTATTTGATCCAAGTCAAAAATAAATATTTTTATATTAAATTTATCAATAACATTGCTACTTCCTAACGAATTGTATTAAGTTTTTAAGTTTGTCAAATCATGTCGGGGGGGATCTAGCCCACTTGACCCCCCCCCCCATAGCTACGTGTCTGGCAACGACCCTAGTTGCTTCAGTACACTTTGGTCTTATATTACTTTTTCTCCAGTAACGTGAAATATCTGGTACCAACCAGTGAATGTTTTGTCACCATTACTATAGTCACGTGATTGGACATTTCACCAAAATTATCACTTTTTGGTGCACCACAATATTGGTTTCACCAGTTGCGTGACGTGCTCCCTAATCATACATCACGAAATTACCACTTTGGATCAATCGACCCTACATTTCCCGCAGGGTATATAAAATCGTAATACACGCATTTAAAATTATTTAGTATGATTTGCTGCCAAACAAGTAGTATCCTAAACCGAACTAAATATCACAAAACAGGAAAAAATACATGATTTCCAAAACGGTATTTGACACATTTAAAAATTTTTTTTAAAAAATACAAACCAATTTAAGTTCTTTTTTACTAAATATAAACTGAAATAAAACATATTTTGATTTACTCGATTAATGGACCAAAATTGTTCGAGTTATTAGTTACTCGAAATTTTCCATTTTAATTTTCTCGAACAATTGATTGATTAAAATTCATCGATTAATCGAGAAACGGTTAACCGATTGAATACTGTAGTATCTACATTTCGTAGAAATAAAACGAAAAAAAATTTAAGACTATTTCTAATGACTGAATATTTTTGTCAAATTTGAAGGTTAAATTCTAAATTTATTTTTTAACTTACATTTAACATTTGTTTTTGCTGATTTGTCAGTTGTTCAAACAATATTAAAAAATAAATAACAAGAAACGTTTAATTTTAACGAAAAGTAGTAGTAGTTTTAAGTGAATTATAATTTATTTTAAATTACATTTTTATTCAGTTTAAACTGGATTAAATTTTCATTTATTGGGTGTACTTATTTTTCCACACAGAGGATATTGGATATGGCATGCCTCATATGTATTATATTTTTTTCAACCACAAAATGGTATATTGTTTGTGGATGTGTATTCAAAAACATTGCATGTAAATATTGGACGTATATTAGAGTGGAGCTAAACTTAAACTATGGCATATGGAAGATCATAAACAAGATTTTAGAGATAACATTTATTAGCTTTTCGGGTTGCTCTAATGTATGTGTATGTATATTCTCTTATACACTTTTTTATGTTTAGTGTTGACCATCATTAATTTTTATGACACATCCGGGAAGCGAATGTTGAGTAGATTTCTAACAACGACTAACAAACATGAAAACGAAAAAAGAATAAAAATATATATTCACAGTATTTTAGATAAAAGAAACTTCAACTTAACCACAACGTGAATACAAAACAAGCCATTGATGAGAGGGCGAGACATTATTTAGGCATATTAAAGTTGTGATTTAATATTTTTGTGTGGGATAACAAAATATTAAGTGTTAATAAAAAATATATTTGAAATAAATACAGTATTTTTTTCTTTTTGAATTAACAGCACAGTGTGACATTTAAAATGACCCAGTGTAGGTTGTATGGCTGGTTGAGTAAATCACATTTCAAATTTCAGAATTATGAATACATCCTCAAAATCTGAAATTATTGAAAAAAATACGTTTTTTCAAGACTCCACGGACTAAAATATTTTTAAGATGTTTAAACCGATTTAAATTTTTTAACGCTTTTGGAAAGGTGAACAGTTTTCCAAAAATATATACATGTTTATTAGAGCCACTCACCTTGTATAGAAAAAAAAGTGATTTTTATCCACCGTATGTAACTTGGTTTGTTTTATGATTAATCCCAAATATTTCGTGTCCAGCATTAAAATTCAGTGAGCTGCACCGTATTTAGTTTTTCGAAGAATTTTGTACTTTAACTACAAAACCATATTGTTCAAAAAATTAACCATACTTGTAGTAAAAATGAACCACATATGCAGTAAAATGTAAACAAATATTTTTTTTTTTTTAATAAAAAAACTATTGCATACAATGAATGTAAAATCATAATACAGTAATTTGATGTGGTTTGTTTTTTTAAATGAACTAAATTTTAAATGAAAAAAAAAAAAAATTTCTTCTACAAATTACTGTTTTTTCACTTCAAAATTAAGATTACTGTATTGCAAATCAAACAACTACAAGCAATTGCAAGTGTTTACAACAGAAGTTCCCTGAGCGTAGAAACTCTTAATTTGGCACGTAGCTTATCTTATGACCAGAACAAAATTAAACAAAGCAGTTTTGTATAATCGAATGTTTAGCTGGACCTTAGTAGACTGAAAAAAGCTAAAAAAACTTTTGTAAAAATTTTACTTTAGTCAATTTATTTTGCTAAAATTAAAATCAAATTTTTGTTGTGATTTTTTATTAATATAGTGTCACATCTTAAATAATACGTTTCGATATTTAAATATATTAAATTTTCTCTGAAAAATTGTGGACAGATTTGTATATAACTGCATTGAACTTCGTTGTATGGGCGAAAAATAAAAAATTAGGTTTTAACCGTATCCCCCCCTTAAAATATTTGTTAGGGTGCCTAAATACGCCACGCAAAAAATTAGAGTTCTAGCATAACGGGACGACGTCCCGCATCGCCCTTGAAAATCGGTCGCCTTGGAAAAATGGGCATAATTTAAAAAAAAATTACAAATTTTTTTTTCTTCAAAATCAAAAAAATATGAAATATTTTTTGTGGGTTTTGTCATAACTACTCAGATAAAAAATATTACTTTCCCAGAAAGTCGCTAACTTACCCTAAGTTTGTGTCCAAAAAATTAATAAATATTTTGGGTGTACCTCAAAGTGACTTTTTTGCATTTTTGAAAACTTTATTGAACAAAAATCAAAAATCTAGTGTTTGCTGTCAAGTATTTCATTAAACACATCAAATATTTCATTAAACACATCTCAAGTATTAAATAAGCCAAGTACTGTGGATATCCGTTGGCAAAATTTTTTTTTAGAGCATTTTGATTCTCGGGGATTTCAAGGTTTTATTTTTTTTTTTTTTTTTATTTTTATATATTTGTACTTTAAAACAAGGTTTTAATAATATTTCATCAATATTATTGCATATGCTCTTTTATATGATTGTAATAACTTTATTATAAAATACTATTTTTTCTGTTGATAGTTAACCCATGTTAACCTGGGGTCAAATATGACCCACGTAAGAAAAATGCTGCTTTGTGTCAAAATTTATAAATAAAATAAAAAAAGGAATAATTCAATTTATATTCATTCTAAAAAAATTTCGTTTAACGTTTCTAGTTTTCGAGTAGGTCAATTTAGTAAAAATTAGAACTTAAAACTTTTCCACAATAATAATTTTGAGGGAAAAAAATTTACACTATTAAATTAAAAATACGTTTTTCAAAAATACTCCTGAATATGTACAATAAAATCAATTTAAATATGAATACAAATATCTGAATTTATACTAAATAATTAATTTTAATTAATTTTAAAATGTAAATAAATTACAATTAGAAACATAAACAAAAATTAATTTTATGTCATGTTTGTGGTTTTTGACTCTTTAAAATACGAGGGTCAATTGTGACCCCATGAAAACACAGGTTAACTATGAACACGAAAAATTATAATGTATAATAAAGTTATTACAATTATATAAAATAGCATACACAATAACATTGATGGAATACTACAAAAATCTTGTTAAAAAAAAGTCTATACAAATTTAAAAAAAAAAACGTTGAATTCCGCTAGAATCAAAATGCTCTACAAAAATTTTTGCCAACGGATATCCGTAATACTTATGTTATTTAATATTTGTGATGTGTTTAATAAAATATTTGACAGCAAGAACTAGTATTTTGGTTTTTGTTGAATGAAATTTTCAAAAATGTAAAAAATAACTTTTAAGAACACCCCAAATATATGTGCATTTTTTGACTCCAATTTAAAAAAGTTAGCGATTTTCTGGGAAAATAATATTTTTTATCTGAGTAGTTGTTGTTGAACCCAACACAAAATTTATATTACATTTTTAAATTTAAACAAAATTTTTTCTTTTTTTTATGTATTTGGTAAATGTTTCCAAGGAGGCCTAATAGTCAAGGGCGAAGCGTTATACTAGCACTCTAATTTTTTGCATGGTGAATTTTTGTACCCAAACAAATATTTTTTGGGGCAACCCCAAAAATCGCAAGTTGAAAAATAAGGACCACCCTAATGAATATGCTTGCATTTACTAATATCTTTTTAATTTTTTTTTTGCAATTTTTTATTTGTTTTCAGTGCTATGAATGTGCTTATCAGCACAATTTAGGTAGCAACAAAAATTAATTAAACATTAGTTTAAAATTTGTTTGTTGCTAAAAGCGTTTAACGAAAATATTTGCTGAAAAAAAAATTTCAGCATAAAAATTACAAAATGTTCAACAAACTTTTTTCTTGAGTGCACCTTTTGGGAATTAAAATTAATAAATTATAATATACTAAACAACTACTATACAAAAAAATTATTATTTTGTTGTTTATTTGGTTATTCTAAATATATTTACTTAATATGAGTATAACTTATGAACTAAAAATAAGTTAATTTTCCATTAGCTTAAGCTAAAGCGTGAACTTGTTGTTAAGACATTTTTAATAGATTTAGAAAAAAATTTATACATACTAAATTTGAATAAAATTTCATAAAATTTAAGATAAAATTAAGTAAATTTACATAATTAACTTTCAATTTATAACGAACTTTCAACCTCCGTATATTTACAAAAATAAAGCAAATCAAACATATTCGTTAGGTTGATACTGGAGATCTTTAGCCAGATCGAAATACTAGCATCAACCTAGCTAATATGTTTGATTTGCTTTATTGTTGTAAATATACGGAGGTTGAAAGCTCGTTATAAATTAAAAAAAAAAAAACATAAAAATAATCTCGATGTATATAAAAACAAAAAACTAATATAACTGTACATAATTAATGTAAATGGTTTTTACTTCTTTTTAAAAAACTGATTTGAGTTAAAGTTTCTTTGGAGCCAAATCATTGCCGAATTTTTTTAAAATTTTGTTAAAATCTCTTAATTTTTTTTGATTGCAAATAAGAGTTTTTATTTAAACTAATTTTAACAATAAACTATCAAATACATAACGCAAAAATAATTCAAAATTTTTTAATATCCACACTGAGAAAATTATCTGCACGGTATAAAAGAATTTTTGTATTCGATCTATGAAGCGCCCTAGAAAAAGAATTGGTTGGAATTCGGTCGAAGCCATTGAAATTTATTTGATAGGACTTTAGTTTATTTGGAACTACCAATCATCGATTGATAAAGCAAAAATACTGTACTGGAAATAAAAAGGAGGGAAAAGGAACTAAAAAACAATCCATTTTTCCAATTATTGGTATTTCCCATCAACTTTTCAAATAATATTCGGTTAGTAAGTTTGATATAATTTTTATTAAAAAATAAAAATTATGTTTATTTCGACCTTTAATTGTGCAATGAAAATGAAATATATTCAAGTTCGAGGACATACTCCATATTTCTTTATTAGGATATTGTCCAAACAAGTAATCTATAGTAATCACTATCCTAACAAGTAATCTATACACACAGAGAAATAAAGTGCCAACCGAATTTAAAAGTGTATATTAATTTTAAGAACTTATAAATTCAGTTAGTACAACGAAATTTTCATTAGATTTCTAAATATTGTGGGTGTTGCAACTAAAATTTTGTTGAATTAAATGAACTTTGTTGTAAATACTAATATTAAGTTGTGCCAACCGTGTCAAATTCGTAATAACTGAATTTGAGTCGTAGTAACCAAATTTCAGTTGGCAAATAGTAAAATTTTTCTCTGCGTGTAGAGTTTTTGTTTTCAAATTTATTCTTTGAGCCTTTCAGGAATGTGTTAATAGATCTATTTCTGGAATTTTTTAGGTTCCCATCATTAAAACACGTTTTGAAAGAAGTGACAATCCAATGCCAAACATCAAACATTCATATAAACTAGTTTACTTACTACATGAGAACTAATATATGAGCTTGAAGTTAAAGATTATGTACGGTAGAAGCAACCATTTATTTTGTGATAATACAAGAGAATTGGTACCATCTATATATTTTTTTAAAAAATTGTCTATAATCAAAAGTGTTTATTGCAAATATGGTATTCGCAATCAAATATACCACTAAATTAGAGGTTCAGTAGTACCAACCGAATTGTGGATTGCATTGTTTGTAGAAGCAACTAATGATTGGTATACGTAAATGAATTTGAGACAATGTTTGTTTTCCTAACAAAATATTTAAACTCAAATTTAACACTCAACATTTATAAATGGTTGTGGGTGTGCCTTGTACACCGAACTTCCAAGTTCAAATCGCGGAAAAGAGAAAAACACAAAAAGTATTTTTTAATTAAAATAAAATATCCAAATGTTTAAATACCAAATAAGGCAATGAAAATTAAAAGTGATAGTGGTACAATCAGTAGGACAGAGAACTGTTAATCTGAAGGCAACGGTTCAATACCAGCAAAATCAAAAAAGCTTTTTAATTTAACTAAAATATTGTGGAACGTAATAATATTTATTTGGAATGTAATATTGGGTTAGGCAACTGAATATTAGCTTTCACGACTGAAAATATAATTTAACACTACGGTAGTTGTCGTAACCGCTAGAATTCGATTGACAATAAAATCCGGTGGCCACTACTGAGACTCTTTTCTGGTTGAACTCGTTTATTGAAATTTTTTATTGAAATAATGCTGGTTTTCCTAAAATGTGAGAACATTTTCATTTTATTGATTGAAAATTTTATACACATAAAGAAAAATTATCGTTGCAATTAATTTCATAATGATTATAAAGCTTTTCGTTTAGCTTAAGAAATTTTTCATTCACCTCGTCCAAGAAAATTCTCTCTGTGCAGTTTAAAAATATATTTTAAACTATATTTATATAACATGTTAAAATTTATAAATTTTTAAAACAGACTTCAGATTGTATTTCCTATTTGTGTTCATGACAATTTCAATTATTAAACCTTTTGTTGTGTGCAAGTGTGGCAAGAACTCTATATTTCAGAGAGTTTTCTTATCCCCTTTCTTTCTTTATTATGCAATATTTTTAAATTTTTTTCCGGATTCAAGTATTGCATATTTTTCATTTTCCACCCAAAATAAGAAAAAGTTTTCCTTCTTTCATTAGTTTGTTCCTGAATTATAGTTCATGTTGTGATTTTAATTCAACTCATTTTTAAAGTACACATATTTTCGTGTTTGTTATGGCAGTGAAGGAAGTCTTTTCATTTTGGAAAATTTCTCTTAGTTTTTGATACAAATCATGTACAAATTGAAAGTTGTTATTTTAAACTATTATTATTTTATACACAAATCGTTGCTGTTTCTAATTGCACGTTTACCGCCACAAATAGATTAGATTAAATTAAAAGAATGCTTACGAAAAACTTTTATTGTTTTTTATTCATCATACATTTATGAAATGAAGAGTTATAAACAAGATTTTAACATCAAAGCAAACTAAAAAATCTAAAAACTTCAAAAAATATAAAACATTTGCAATTCATTGCGAGCCATAGCGATTTTTCGCTTTTTTATCAAAAGGGACTGTTTTTGGCTGTGAACACTATATTTTATAGTTTTTTTTTTTTTTACAATATAAATCTGACAGCTAATACTTCTTTTGACATATTTCGTTACTTTTAATACATTTTCATGAATTTCAATTATTTGAACTTAGCATTCCACGTTCGTTATAGTTCTGGGAGGTTTTAGGTTTACAACTCAGTTTAAACCCATTTCATAGTATTTTTCAAAATTCTTTATATTTTTTACGAAATCAAACGAATCAAGACAAAACTGGGCAATAATAATACTGTCATAAAGTATTTCTTAGTTAGAAACAAATAATCTGTTGTAAACATTCTAAGTTTGAATTATTGCCTGTCCTACGTCGGTATCATATAATACGACTCTTCATATCAACCATTAACACAGTTTCTTTGTCAGGGTTAGAGTTATTTTGTTAATTCCTCAGCATTTTTATCTTTATAAAGGGTATTTTTATAGAAGTATAGAATTTTGAAATGGAATAAATCAAAGAAAATTTTTTTAAATTGACATGAAATTTACTTTATTCGAAATTTAATCTTCTGGCATTATAACTTTAATATGACTTCTGGCATATGACCTCCGTGGCTGGCTCGGAAGTAGTCTAATCTGGAGATACAATTTTCGATGACTTTTTCCAACATTTGTGGCTGTATATTGGCAAATAACGCGGCCAATGTTGTCCTCCAGCGGCGTTAAATAGCACGATTTCAGAGGCCAATTTACGAACGAAAAAGGGAGTAATCATGGCTCTATAGCGGTCACCATTGACTGTAACGTTCTGACCAGCCTCGTTTTTGAAGAAGTACGGACCAATGATTTCACCAGCCCATAAAGCACACCAAGGTTAGGTTAGGTTGAGCTGGCCGGTCAAAGACCCCGCATAGACCCCGCATAGACCATTAGGTCCTAAGCGTTACCAGATTAGAAACGATAACCCCCACGTTAAGTCAGTCGTCAGTGATGGTAGCCAGAGTTCCCCACACCCTCTTAGCAAATGACAGAAGTCTCAAGATTCCGATTTCTGAGATTTCTCCCAGATCTCGGAATAGGTGGTCCCCTAAACATTTCGCCCTGGAGCGTGCAAGAGCCGGACAGTGGCACATTAGGAGCTCCACCGTCTCTCTGTCCCCCGGTACCCCACAGAATCTACATTCGTCACTCTGCAGCCTTCCCGCTCACTATGCAAGAACTGCCGTCCAGCAGTGACTAGTTAACACCCCCACCAGAAGTCTACAGTCGCTCCTGGACAAGGACAGTAAAAGTTCGGTTGCTACGGGATCGTAGGATTTCCACATGACTTTAGATACTCTGCATGTTTCGGTATTTCTCCAAACCGCATCAGCTCTTCGCATCATCGTGGATTCTACATCCCTTTTCAGAGACCGAAGTGGCACGCGAACATCCAATGCCATTTCAACTGGCAATTGGACTTCCCGTTTAGCCAGTTCATCCGCAACTTCATTCCCTTCAATACCCCGGTGCCCACGAACCCAATAGATGTGGACTCGCCAAACATTCAGTTTTTCTGAATGTAATGGTGTCTCAACATACACTTGAGGATTATATTCACTTCAAATTCGGCAGTTTTGTTTATTGGCGTATCAGTTTAACTAAAAGTGAGCTTCATCGCTAAATAAAATTTGATTATGACAATCGGGATCAACGGCAAACAAGTTATGTGCCCATTCACCGCGTCAGTCTACCGCCTTTTTTTAGGCCTCAATCTATTCATGTTGAAATGCCTAACCAAACTAAACATAGATCACTTGACAGCTGACAAAATGGCCGACAGTTAAGAAAATGTTGCCAACTTTAAGTTCTATACCTGTATAAAAAAAACACCCTTTATACAAAGTAGAATGGAGCGATGAAAAAAATTTCAAAATACAACTTTGGCGCTAGGCGGGCTCGGTTGAAATATGCATTAAAAGGTTACGTGTGATATTTTACACAGACCGCACTTCAACTTTAGGGTCCCCCTAGACTGAAAAAATTAAATTTGTTTTAAAAAAATATAGCTTTGTGACAAAAATATTCACAACTTTAAATTAAATGATACTGATATATTTTTTCATTAAATATGTTTTATTCGATTATAGTAATAAAAAAATACCCGAGAAAAAAATTATTCGGTAGCATATCTGTTTGAGATTGGTGCCTTATCAAATTGTATAAAATATAATCCGAGAAATGGATTAATAAATTTGGATCTGATCGAATATATTTGTATAAAATTTGATAAACCTTTATTGGAGTTTTGGTCTTATAATTGCATTAAGTTTAATATTATTTTATTAATTTTTCTAAAGTAAATGATTTAATTATATACTCAAAAAAAAAAGTTTGTAAAGTCAGCAAAAAATTTTGCTGAGTCAGCCAAATTTTAGTCAGGAGGATGCTTGCAAAAAAGTTGCTAATGTCAGCAAAATCTTTTGCTGAAAATCAGCGACCTGATTTTTAGCAACAAAATTTGTAGATTCAGCAAAAGTTTTGCTAACACTTAGTAGATTAGAAATACAAAAGCCTTGCTAGAAATTAATAAATTTTTTGCTGAATTTTAGTAGACTGAAAAAAACGCAAAATATTTGTAGAAAAATTGTAATTTAGTTAATATATTTGCTGAAAATCATAAAACATATTTTTGTGATTCTTTTAAAAATAATTTACTATAATAACGAAATATAAAAATTTTCATTTTTCCACATTGACGACATGAATTAATTTAATATCTGAAAATATATAGAAATAAATATATATAACATAACAAAAATTGTCTTTCAATTACTTACATCAATGGTTGTCTAAATGATGCTATTGCAACTGCCGAAGATAATTATAGAAACGAAACGAAAAAATAAACAAAAACAAACGAAACGAAAAAAACAACCCTTTTTGCAATAAGAAAAAGGAACCATAAAAATCTACCTAAGATGTGTGTCTTTATCTTTCGCTTTACTCTGTCATAAATGTAGACTCTACATTTCTGTATATGTTTGTTTGCAATTTGACCACACATATAAACATTTAGTTTAAATAAATAAATATTTTATTTTGTCTTTTATTTAATTAATAGACAATTATTTTCACAAGCCGGTGACAACGCAAAATTTAATTTATTTTAATCCTCAATTTTGTTTTATGTATGAAAAAGAGATACAAAAACTTCCATGGTTGATTTTTTTATATGTCTTATTAGAGTTGTACTTTTTAGTATCATTTTCCTCTTCTCTACTACATCTTGACATGCCGCGACATCTACTTCATTCTGCGTATATCTTTCAATCTCGTTGTCGTCCACACTATTAATGTGCTTATCAGCACAATTTTTTTTTAGCAAAATTAATTAGTAAAACATTAGTATATTAGTAAATCATTAGTATAAAACAGTTAAGTGCTGAATAAGTATAACAAAAATTTTAGCTGAAAACACGATTTTAGCAAAAAAGTTTGCTAAAAAATAGTATACCTGATTTACAAGACGTTTTACTAACTTTTCTACTAACTTATTTTTTTGAGTGTATAAAAATATATGACGCATAATTTTGAGTAAAATTTTAGAAAGAAAAATCAAAATTATTGTTTATATTACAAATTCATGTTTTTATTACTTTTTTTATATAAAATAAATATTATAAAAATACTATATCAACAATATCAAAATATTGTTTTAAACTCTAAACATGTCCTAAAATTACAAAGCGATTAAAGTAAAAAATACAATTTCTGTATGTTTATACGTATAATATAGATTAGTAAAAGCGGGCTTTGGAGAAAAAACGCATTCACAAAAAAGATTTTTTTTTACGTTTAAAGGACTCCTTAATATTGCATTTTTATATTGAATCTTAATAAATCTGAAAGATAAAAAAAAATAACAAATTTCTATATTTTCTATGTAAAAGTGTTATAAGCTTTTTTTCAAAAAATCGTTAAGCTCCGGCTGTAAATAGGTATTATTTTTTTAAATCGAGAGTGGGCAAACGTTAGAAAAATAAATTGGGTAACAAATGCAATTTAACAAAAATTCTAATTCGCAGTATAAAAGTAGAGTGCAGTACCATTCCAATGCAATTTAAATGGTGCTATTCCGATCAATATTAACCATTTAACAGGTAAGGCTGACTCTGGGCAGTCTTCATAAAATTTACAACAAATGCGGCAAATGAGTGGTTTATACTTAGAAATTAATATACTCCGCTAAAAAACCAACTTTGCTAAATATTTTCCGAAGAAACGTTTTGTGTACCATCCACGGTTTGAAAGCGAGAAAGCTTCAAAATTAAAAAATAAAATTTCAAAAACTAATTATTTAAAAAAAACAAAATAGTTTTCAAAAATCTAAAAAACCAGTTTAAGTTGAATAAAGTCTATTTATAACAAAACAAAGGTAAAATTGAAGCTTTATCTTTAATAATAAGTCCTTACTTTGATCCACGGACTTACATGATCTTATCAGGGTTTACTCTAAAGGACATCATCAACATCTTTACTCTAAGGGACATCATCTTAACTAATAAACTAATAGACGGATTTTTATGAAATTTGGCAGAAGAAAGATATTAAGTATTAATAGCAAAGCGTTGAAGTTTGAACAATATAAATTGAAGTTTCGATACTTTTTCGCCTAAATTCGCTTTTTCCAAAAAGCGAAAATCGTGATATCTTCTTAAATAGGAGCAGAGTGTGGTTATATCTTGGTAAGAGAAATAATTTTTGTCCAAAACTTCTCTTTTATATGCTTTAGTTTCCAAAATGCGTTCTAAATATTTTGGCTCGTATCGCCTAAATTAGACAACGATAAGCAATTTTGTTGCAGAACTTATTATTTGTTTTTCGAGTGGAGCACATGGTATGAATTTCGTTGGAAAACATCGTTTGCCAGTTAGAGGGTTAAAGAAAACACGAATATACGGACTTACTTTTTGCGCATAAAATCGTGGATTTCTTTTTTTTAATTTGAAAAACTAAAAACGCCAATCTTTAAATGGTTCAATAAGGTTTTTTTGGATGCAAAATGTAATTGAAATCAAAAAACCCAAGGTCATATTTTGGCCGATTTTGCGTAGAATTGCCGATATGTATTTGTTGTGTATATTTGTTGACTTCTATCTACAAATAAATTTTGTACATATTAACTCCATATTTTATACCCCTGCTCTGGTCAAAGGGTTAAAATAACAATTTCTATTTTGTATTGTTGTCCTAGTAAGCTTAAGGAAATGTTTTCTTATCATTATTTTTTTTATTAGTAACATATTTCCAAAAATACTTAAAAGCCCATATATAAAAATTGGGTTTAATTCAAGAAATAATCACATATGGCACTTTCCAAAACAACTGACCGGCTACAGGAAAATATATATCGCAGTAATGCCAAATTAACAGTGCTAGTTTTCCTATAAGATACAAAAAAAAAATGAGCACTACTGTAAATGTTTTAAATAAAGGACGAAATAGGAGTGGTTACACAGAAAAAATATTTCTATACCTTTTTCAGTTAAATCAGTTTGTTGAAAATTTTAAAAGCAGTCTATTAGAAATTAATTGACTCAATTAAATATTTGCTCAAATTCGGGACTTGCCTCACATTTTTTTTTATAAAGGGCCCGCCATCTAACGTTTTCTTTTCCGATGCCGATTTTGCCAACAAAATCATCTTTTCAGATGAAGCTCATACTGCATGGCCAGCCGAGGCAGCATTTGAATGAAATTATTTCCATTATTAACCGGATGGATTTTACCGAATGGATTGTAAAAAAGAAATTTGAGAAAATACACAGTGCAACACAAAAAAAAATAACCATATACGGACACCACTACGTGATAAAAGACTAAAAAAAAAAAGACCCGTGTCTCCCAATTTTTCCCAAAGTCATCTCCATTTTTGTTTATGGGCCGCCAAAAATTTGGGGCCTCGGTATCATTTTCGCAAAAAAGTGATAATTTTCTCAGGCTCATATCTTGCAAACCGTTCAGAATTTCGATTTACTCTCTATGGCAAAGTTGTAGCTCTTGTCATTAAGAACAAAAATTGCAAACATATAAAATCAAAACAACTTCACCTTCCAGATCAAAATCGCAAAAAACTTAAAAAAATTTTTTTTACCTTTTTTCCCGTGTTCAGGTCCATAGGTAGCAAACCGTTCAAAATTCAAGGAAACAATCAACTACAAAAATTTACCTAAGATCTCAATAAACAAATTTCTAGAACATATAAACTTCCTGGGAATTGGGTTTGCTACCTATGCACCTGAACAGGAGAAAAAAGCAAAAAAAAATGAAATTAAAAAATTTTTCACTTTTGCGCGCTACCTAAACAGTGTTAAGAATCATCTCTAGGAAGTTTATATGTTCTAGAAATTTGTTTATTGAGATCTTAGGTAAATTTTTGTAGTTGATTGTTTCCTTGAATTTTGAACGGTTTGCTACCTATGGACCTGAACACGGGAAAAAAGGTAAAAAAATCGAATTTTTTTAATTTTTTTGCGATTTTGATCTGAAGGTGAAGTTTTTTTGATTTTATATGTTCGCAATTTTTGTTCTTTATGACAAGAGCTACAACTTTGCCATAGAGAGTAAATTCTGAACGGTTTGCAAGATATGAGCCTGAGAAAATGATCACTTTTTTGCGACAATGATACCGAGGCCCCAAATCTTTGGCGGCCCATAAACTAAAAAGGAGATGACTTTGGGAAAAATTGGGAGACACGGGTCTTTTTTTTTTAGTCTTTTATCGCGTAGTGGTGTCCGTATATGGTTATTTTGCCATGACTTAAAAAACTACACACAGTGATATTCAGTAGTTTTTTTTTATAGCATTTTCAAAAAAAAATAAAGTTATTTCGCTCAAAACATATTGTTGTTGTTTTTTGTAATATTTATGTAGTTGTTTTTTATAAATGGTTATGTTTAGTGGTATTAGTAATAAATATTTTAAATTCATTTAAATTAGATTAGATATTAATTCTTATTAGGTTTATTACTTTATTAAGTTAAATAATTTAGTTTCAGTTGTTTGAATCTGAATATTTATTTATTCTAAAACATTATCATAAAATTGATATGATGTAATTTTTAAAGTTTTATAAACATTTTTTTAAACAGAAAGAAAATGCTGAAATAAATTAAAAATTATTTCAAACAAGAAAAAATACACTGATTTCAACAATTTCAAATTTCTGCAAAGAGAAAATCCCAAAAAAAAAATTTCCCATAGTCTCTACTCTATAGTAATATAAAACTAATTTCTGTGTGAATGTGTTCACATAAGTATAAATAAATCTCCTAACTAATGCTATAAACACATAGACCACAGCAGACTGCAGAGCTACACGACTGCAAATGCCGTTGACTGCAATCGTCGCCGTGTGGTCAGCTACTTATTATTTTGGAAACGACAGCAGCATAGTAAACAGCTGATCACGATTCAATTTAAAAATATATTTTTATACAAATCAGGGATGTTAAAGTTGGTACAATTGTACTTTTTTTGGTACATTTTGACCTTCTAAAGTACCGTGGTACTACCGCGACTCATTTGGTACAATTTAAAAATTTTTAATTTTTCCCCTTTTTGAATTTTTAGTATAGCAAACAAATTGTTATTGTGTCCTTTTTCATTGCATTTATTCGTTTTATGTAATGAGCTCTTAAAATATATGCGACTATATCCGCCAGATTTTACGATTTATCATCATTTTAAGGATTTTGAAGAATAAAGTTGGCAATTTTTTTTTTTTTAATATCGATTAAAAATTTACGATTTTTTACAAAATTTATCTGGCAGCTCTTACATATATTGACACTTGTTGAAGCCAACTTCACTTTTATTTTGAATTTATTAAAATTCTGAAGAAGTGAAAATTGATATATAGATATGGCATCACTTATAACATATGGGAAAACAGTGGACATTAGAGTGAGGTGAGTTTGTAAAAATAGAACTGTTGTGTTGTTGGAGTTGTACTTCTGAGATTATGTATGCAAGAACAAAAACACCGTGTATTGAATAAAATTAGTTTTAATCACAACAAAACTCGACCTAACTATAGCTCAGAGGGCTAAAGCGCTCTGTCTAACGTGTAGTGCGAGTGCATGTGGCATTAGAAATCAGTTTATCTATACCACGGTCAGTGATTGCACAGAAAAATTTCATATAGACGCAATCGAACAAATAAAAACATAACAAATATTACATTATTCAAAAATTCAAAAAAAAAACAGGGTCACTGACGAACGTTCAATACCAGAAACTGCGCAGTCTAATTCAAAAAAAATTGAATATTTGCAATGTAGTTATGATTTTTAGAAAATACACTCATTCTTCTCTACCACGCCTTTCACAATTAAATTAAATAAAATTGCATATTAATTATAGTATTAACTGCAATTGTCTGAAAAAGACGTTAAAATTCAAACTCAAACGAAAATTAAATTATTGTTAAAGAAATGAAAGAAAATTCCAAACAATCTTATATATGTTTAATTTAGAACGAGCTTTCAACCTCCGTATATTTACAAAAATAAAGCAAATCAAACATATTAGCTAGGTTAATACTAGTATTTCGATCTGGTTAAAGATCTCATCAGAACCCAATGTTTTAGAAAAGTTATAGCCTCCATAATAGGCAGAACTTTAACAAAAAACCGATTAATCATTAATTTTGCTCCATTCTTGTCTTCTTAGTAAAAATATTACTTGAGCCAGAGTAAAAACTAAAATTTTTTTAACTGAAGTCGTTAAAAAATTAAAACGTTTGTAGTTTTTGGTCGGTAGTAGCTAATTTTCAAAATGAACTGAATGTCAATATGTTTCCAGACATTTCTAGTCGTTGCTGGAATTTTATCCATTCCACACTGGTCTGCAAATGTGGAAAGAGTTTTTTTCTTTTCAAAATATAATAAAAACTAAGGAAAGAAACAGACTACATTAGCCAACATTATCAAGTCTCATACAGACTAAGGATTGGTTAAGAGCGACAAATTTATGCTGCTATGATGTAGAAATTCCAAATAGTTTATTAACTAAACAAATAATTCCATGATTTGGTCTCATATATTCATAAGACTTTTTTATGCCTTATTTTATTCATACATATAATGTATGTTATTGGAAGGTTTTGTTTTTTTTTTCTGTACAAGAGAATTTTTATGTATTTTTTTTTGTTGTTTTAATAAATTTAAAAAAAATGGTACCGTCAACGTCCAAAAAGTACAATTTTTTTTGGATGTTGGTACAAAATTGAAAACTCCATTTAACATCCCTGATACAAATTCATTTTTGTTTCAGTAGTGCCAATTACATCTTTTTTTTTCTTTATTAAAATAGAACAACATGCTTGGTAGTAGACACGTATATAAAGTTCACTTAAAAATACAATTACTTATTTATAATACATTATTATAACGTGAAAATAAATTTATATAACC
Source organism: Delia radicum (assembly GCA_021234595.1). Lineage (NCBI taxonomy): Eukaryota > Metazoa > Arthropoda > Insecta > Diptera > Anthomyiidae > Delia > Delia radicum. The sequence continues at coordinate 168,578,864 of CM037855.1, read as the reverse complement.
CCTCTTGAATATTAATGCAATTATACCATTTGATGTTGCGACGTTTTTTGTGTTTAACAAAATAAAATATTTTTAAGCACTAATTTGTTACATATTTTGTTTTATTGTCAACACTATTTTTGTTTTGCAGCCAACAAAAATAGAAATTAACCTAAGTTGACTACAGCGGCAAAAGTAGTCGGGTAGTCGTGTAGTTGTGTTGGTGCCAAAATAATCGTTTTCATATAAACGTGTGTATTTTATTTTTGACAGGCTGTAGTCGTGTAGCTGCAGTCGTCTATGTGTTTATAGCATAAATGAGAATTTCATGCCGGCTTAAATTTAATGTTATAAAATTAAAGCTATAAAAACATTTGGTATGGCAAACACAATTTATTTTTTTTGTTTTTTTGGCAACTTTTTAATCAAATGATGTATTATTTAATTGAAAAATAATTTAATTAAACAGCTGTCAATTTTTAATTGAATTAGCAATTTTCGTTGTTGGCGGAATTTCAGCAACTAAAGTTATTGAATCGGTGGTTCTCGGGATTAAAATGGGGTTTTATTTATTTTGTGTAAATATTGACAAATTTCAAGCAGAGTTGTAGTTTATCATTGATTACACTATGCTGCAAATTTAGTGTCGCAGTTTTGATCCCTAATTAAACCAACTGGAACTGCTCGGATTCTATTTTTATTGCCTTTTGAAATTCGAGCTTTTTTCAGCAAAATTTTTCGATTGTTTCTAGAAAAATATAAAATAAACAACCCTATGTGATGGTTAAAAAAAGAGTAGGTATTCGCGAGCACCACAACCCCTAAATTATGCCATTATGCTAACAAATTAGGTCTGCCAATGAAAACTTCAAATAAAATTTTGTTCAGAGGTCCCAGATCAAAATTTAAGTTCCAAAGTATTATTTCATTTGATTTAAACAATCAAAGATAATGAGAAAAAATTAAAAATAATTACTATGAACACGACACATTCAATTTAATATATTTTTGGGCGTACACCACGCATATGAAAGCCAAATTTAAATCCAAATTTAATGTGTTTATTTGCCATTTCAGAATATATTATAAAAAAGCAATTGTTTTCGAACTTAGAACTTCAAACGTCTTATTTAAATAGAGTTTTTTAAAAGAGTCTTAACATATTTCCAATGGAACTACGAGTAGTACACAACTGGTTCAAAATTATTGTTTTCGAAAGCCGAATAGGAAACGAAACTGGTTCTACAGATAAGCACACAAACTAGTTCTGGAGTGACTTTTTGGCACTAGTATTTTATCAGTTTATTTGCACCTCAGCTCAATTCACAATAATAACAAAAGTAATGTTAATTTGTAAACTCAAAGTATATTTTTAAAAACAAATATAGTTTTGAAAACATTTGAATAACACGTAAGTTTATATAATCTTTTCAAACAGTCATAACATAGTTTATTTTACACTAGTACACAACTGGTACAAAATTACTACTATGAAAACTAGTACTTTTCGCAACTAGTTCAACTAGTTGAACTACTGGGATGTTAAAGTTTTATAAATTAAAAAAAAAAAAAAACTATATATTGTATTTCATATTTGTGTTTATTACAATTTAAATTAGGTACCATGGAACAAACCCCCACGAAATAACTTCCCAAAGCAGAAATGAAATAAATCCTCAAAAAAGAGACTTATTTCATTATGAAATAATGCCCAAATTTAAAAAATTAAATAACCCTCCAAAGAAATTGAATAAAATTCCAAACAAAAATTAAATAACGCTCCACGAAATAACCCGCAACGAAATAAGCCCCTAAAAAAAATGAAATAAATCCCCAAAAATGTGTATGGAAAACAACAACGATAATTGGGGAGATATTTAGCTATCTGGGGATTTATTTCATTTTTTAACTGGGGACTTATTTCATTAAGAAATAAATACCCACATTTTCGAAATGAAAAAATTCCACAAACATAATCTTTAGGGAATTACTCCCTAAAGAGAATTACTACTCGCATTGTACAATTGCTAAAAAAAAGTTTAAATAGGTAGTAAAATTTAAGTAAATACAAAAAAAAATATTCTTCTTCTTAACCTTTCTAAATTAAATTTATCAAATCCATATTAATTACAAATTAATTGCGACTGTCTGCATGACGTTAAAATAACACTGTACTAAAATACATTATGAAATTTTCCCTTTGGCGAAGCTTCAACTTAAACGCAAAGTTGGCAACACTGAACGTAAAAACCATACATGAATCTGGTAACGTTGTGAACTAGAGGCGGAGGAGATTAGAAAAATATACAAAAAATCTAAAAATAGAATATTTGTGTTTGTTAGTGTTGGCCACTTCTGAGTATAATATACAATAACAGAAAAGCTAATAGGAAAGAAAAAAACTGCAATTTAGTTGCATTACTTGGGTACGATCGCTAAACGATGATAACTTGGTAATGTAATGTAAGAAGAGCGCAGGTTTGATCCTTACACCCGCGGGTTGTTGAAAACTTTATCATATAGAGACAATCTGACAATTATAAGACACAAATAATAAAAATTACTGATGACGCCTGTCCATCAAAAAAAGGCAGAAAGTAGTCTAGTCTGATTTAAATTAATAGTGTTTATAGTTTTTAAAGGAAAATGTTTATTATTCTTGTTATCGTCAACATTTCCATCCATCAAAAAAAGGCAGAAAGTAGTCTAGTCTGATTTAAATTAATAGTGTTTATAGTTTTTAAAGGAAAATGTTTATTATTCTTGTTATCGTCAACATTTCCAATAGCAATGAATTTAAAAATGATTGCCAGAAAGTGATATGTCCCAGGTGAAAAAGTTCATATATGATCATATATTGTCATATATGGTTTCATGTGTGAGGATATATGGTTACACGCATGGGCATATATGAACATATATGTAATGTATGGAAGCATATATTGATAAATACATTCAAAAGATAAATTCATATATGGATATGTATGACACCATACCTGATAATATGTTGCATATATTGGTTCATATATGCCGTATATCTCCACATATGAATTTATATATTTTTCCATATATTGGCAATATGTTTTAATTTTTTATCAGATATGACCATATATGTATGAGGACGAAATTGTTTTTATTTTTAACCCCTTCTCTCTGCTGTACGAATTCCTGACGAAAATATATAGAAGACAATAGATTTTAAAGTTTGTATAATTTATAAAGACGATAGTAGAGAATGATTTATGAGATATCTCACATTAATCTGAAGAAATATCAGTCGCATTTTATGTGCTTAATTCTGAATCGGTAGTACCTAATCTGACCAACCATCCCGCTTTAGGCATGATTACACTGTGTGTAATTTTTAAGTCATGGCAAAATAACCATATACGGACACTACTACGTGATAAAAGACGAAAAAAAACACCCGTGTCTCCCAATTTTTCCCAAAGTCATCTCCTTTTTTGTTTATGGGCCGCCAAAAATTTGGGGCCTCGGTATCATTTTCGCAAAAAAGTGATCATTTTCTCAGGCTCATATCTTGCAAACCGTTCAGAATTTCGATTTACTCTCTATGGCAAAGTTGTAGCTCTGGTCATAAAGAACAAAAATTGCGAACATATAAAATCATAAAAACTTCACCTTCCAGATCAAAATCGCAAAAAACTTAAAAAAATTCGATTTTTTTTTACCTTTTTTCCCGTGTTCAGGTCCATAGGTAGCAAACCGTTCAAAATTCAAGGAAACAATCAACTACAAAAATTTACCTAAGATCTCAATAAACGAATTTCTAGAACATATAAACTTCCTAGAGATGATACTTAACACTGTTTAGGTAGCGCGCAAAAGTGAAGAATTTTTTAATTTCATATTTTTTTCCTTTTTTCTCCTGTTCAGGTGCATAGGTAGCAAACCCAATTCCCAGGAAGTTTATATGTTCTAGAAATTTGTTTATTGAGATCTTAGGTAAATTTTTGTAGTTGATTGTTTCCATGAATTTTGAACGGTTTGCTACCTATGGACCTGAACACGGGAAAAAAGGTAAAAAAAATCGAATTTTTTTAAGTTTTTTGCTACAAGAGCTACAACTTTGCCATAGAGAGTAAATCGAAATTCTGAACGGTTTGCAAGATATGAGCCTGAGAAAATTATCACTTTTTTGCGAAAATGATACCGAGGCCCCAAATCTTTGGCGGCCCATAAACAAAAGAGGATATGACTTTGGGAAAAATTGGGAGACACGGGTCTTTTTTTTTTAGTCTTTTATCATTTAGTGGTGTCCGTATATGGTTATTTTTTTTCGTGTTGCACTGTGTTATCCAGCTTTTAAATATATTTTTTTTAATATTAAAAACAAAAATGATTTAAATATTATAAATTTTATAAATTTTAAAGCTTTTTGATAGCAATAAAGATGCAGCGCCAGTGATAGGTTTTCAAAATTAGAATCGAAGTCTAAAATGTATTTGTATTTGTTGTTACAAAACTGATTTTTTTTTTAATAATTCAAAAAACTATAAATTTTTGAAGTAAAATTTGAGCGATTCAAACTAAGAAATTACGAATTTTTTAAAATCCGTATTTCGAGCCAATAAATCCCGCTTTTTGCTCCAAAATCACTTTTGTGAAAAAACTTTGGTAGTTGAAATGCTCCTAATTACTTGGCAACGATATATTTAGTTAAAGTTCCGTTTATAAAATTTATAAGTATTCGTACCAAAGGTCTTCGTTTGTCGTTTGGCTTGATTACTATTGTTATCGCCGACATCATCATTTTCTAAATCATCGAATTTTATTTTTTGTGGAACAAGTTGGCTTTGCATTATCCATACTCTTATTAATTTTCATTAAATTCTTTTCCAAAAAATATTTTCTTAAACAATTTTACTTTAAACTATTTATATTTATTAATGCATTTTGAATATGAAATGTATGAATTTATCAGTAACATGTTCTTAGAAGTATAATAGAAACCTTTTCTTTTAATAAAAAGGCAATATTTTTGATAAAAAGTTAAAAAATTGCCTTTTTTATATACGAGAATGTAGGAAAAGTAATAATATATCATATATGAACATTCATATATGGCATTATATATGACCATATACAGTTGTTTTTCGATTTAACGAACTATATAATGTCAGCCCTGTTCGTTAAATTGAAAAATTCGTTAAACCGAGTACTAATTATTTATTTATTTCCCATGTTTTCTAATGTTTACTCCACAAACGATAGTACAAAAACGCTAAAAACTCCAAAAGTAAACACAAAAAACGCAGCCAGAACATCGTTGGGGAATCCTCTTTCTCTATATGTATATTGCTTTTGCATATTGTTTGCGGAAATCTTTGTATTCGCATCTCATTCTATACTTAAGACTCTAATTTTGTATTTTTTCGTTATATCGAGTACAAAATTGCGGTACAAAGTTACGGTATTCGTAATATAAGGTACTCAATTCAAAATTCGTTAAATCCCGAATTCGTTAAACCGATGGTTCGTTAAATCGGAAAACTACTGTATGTCCATATACCCTCAAATTTCGGATCCGAACATATGTGGATTCATATATGAACTCATATATGTGGCCATATATGACAATATAGGAAAATTTTCACCTGGGATACGAGAAAAAATTATTACATACAATTCGATTAAAATAAAATTAAAATCACAAATACTGAACGAATTAATTTTTTTTTGTTCAAGGGTTCAACAATTCAAAGCTAACGAATTAACAGTTCCACAATGTAGCGCGAATTTTTCATTTCAACAATTTATAAGTTTTGCCTTTAACTTATTATATCTTCTGTTGTAGATGTAGATTTAAATTATTAAGTCTTCTGTTGTAGACATTTATGGAAGTTTATTTTTTATACTTTTCTTTCTTTATTATACTTATTTTGCAGACTTTTTTCCGGTTTCAAGTATTGCATATGAATTTTCATACTTGTTTGTTCGAGTATTTTTCACTTCTAACTAGGGAATGCAAACTAGGGCACTTTTTAATTTTCCGGGAAAATGAAAAATTATAATTATAAAATTATTCATATTAAATCAAATTTTTTGTTTCAAAATGAGAGTTTTTTTTTTTGAAGTTTTCTCATAATTTTTAGTTACAGAAATTCCTTAAAATTTTAGAGTTTGAGCAAAAAGAGTTTCAGTATAAGAAATTCTAAGTTTAAAATAATGAAAATAAGATCAAGACATATGATAAAAATAGAAAAATTATAAAATCAATTGAGTCTGACCAAAGAGTTCTGGCCAAAAACGGCATTTGGACAATATTTGGTAAAAATTTTGAAAATATTTTTATTATTGCAAACATTTTCTATGAGTGTTTGTAAATGTCTAAGTCGCAGGACGAAGTCCAAGATTAACTGTGGCGCTAAAGTTATTATAATATTTTCCATTAAAAATCTCTTTAATTTTTTTATTTTTTTTTAAAGAGAAGCAACACTTAGGAAGTTCTTCCTATTTATTAATGTGTTGCTTTCTTTGGAAAGGGGATAGTAGAGACTGTAATTGCGCGAGATGATAAGTCTTAGAACAGTTGTTGCTCGCCGCCTGATGAAGAGTTGGCGAATTTATTGAAGCATTTTGTTTCATAGCACTGATTCATTATTTTACTCCGGTGGGGTTAAGTGCTATGGGAACACCGATAGATAGAAAACTCATACACATTATTTTTCTAAATTGATGTTGTCGTCACCGGGAATCGAGCCCGGGACCATCTGAGTAACATTCCATTACACCACAACGCCCACAAATTTACTAATTTCAGAATTGAAATTGTTGAATACACTCTAAAAAATGATTGTAAATTTACGACTATAAAACGAGTAAAGTTTCATGTATTATTACGCAAATTCGGTAAATTTATACACCAAAATGCGTAAAACTATTTTGCGCACACTTCTATATACAATAATACACACTTACAGTATTTTACAATGTGTTTACAATTAAACACATTATGCCTAAAAGTAGTATTATTTTAACTTTTACTAACTTTTAAGAGTAATAAATATTTTGACATTTTTAAATTGAAAAAAATAAAGCAAATTAAAAAATCTAAAAAATTTAATTTATTGAGAATTTCAATGAAAAAAGAATTTGTAAATGTTATATTTGTGATAGTGAATTAAAAAACTTCCTAATGTACCAGAAACGTGTATTTACAAGTGTTAGCAGCCTAATTGTGGAAAAATATTTTCAAAATATAATATATGTACAGAGCTTTAAAGAATTAAATTCTTCATTCGATTTATTCTTTCGGTTTTTACTCAATCGATTTAAAAATATCGAAAATTTTGAAAAAAATTTGCCAAAATTGAAAAAATCCCCAAAAAAATCGTTAAAATTTAAGAAGTCTTTAAAAAAAAAAATTAAAAAAAAACGTTAAAATTATTAAAAAATATCGCTGAAATTAAAAAAAATTCAAAATTTGAAAAACGCTAAAATTTATGGAAAATCACCAAAAATAAAAAAAAATCGCTATAATAAAAAAAAAAAATCCTAAAATTAAAACGTCGGCAAAAATTAAAAAAAAAATTGTTAAAATTAAAAAATCACCAGGACCGGTATTGGGGTTGAGTTCTGAATACCGGTGCAAACCTTTTTCCAGTCGCTTTTTTTTTGTTGAGTTATGGACGGTAGTTATTTAGTCGATTTTTAAAAGGTATATATTTCGAAAACTAATGGAGCTGGAGGAAAAATTGTTCAAAACTCAACCCCATTACCCCTACAACGATCCTAAATTTCGATTTGATTGGCTGTATTTGTAAATCGCGTTTTTCTCGAAAAGTAAGCATCACAGATAAAAAAAAGAGTATTTATTTGAAGCATCGCCTATGTCTTAAGAACTAACATCAAAAAAACAAATAAATGACACGGACAACTTTTTCCAATTTCAGCTATTTTTTTTATCAATTATGGGGATTTTTTTTAATTTTCGCGATTTTTTACTTTTGCCGTTTTTAAATTTTGAAGTTTTTTCATTTTGGCGATGTTTTTACTTTTAGCTATTTTTCTCATTTTTGACGATATTTTTTGCTATTTTTCTAATTTTGGCGATTTTTAAATTTTTTTAACGATATTTTTTAAATTTTAGCGATTTTTTTCAATTCAGGCGATGTTTTTCAGTTTTGTCGATTTCGGCAATTCCCAAATTGTAAATCGATTGAGTAAAAAAATAGATTGAACTCCTACACTCAAAAAAATAAGTTAGTAGAAAAGTTAGTAAAACGTCTTGTAAATCAGGTATACTATTTTTTAGCAAATATTTTTGCTAAAATCGTGTTTTCAGCTAAAATTTTTGTTATACTTATTCAGCACTTAACTGTTTTATACTAATGCTTTACTAATATACTAATGTTTTACTAATTAATTTTGCTAAAAAAAAATTGTGCTGATAAACAGATATCGCGGCATGTCAAGATGTAGTAGAGAAGAGGAAAATGATATTAAAAAGTACAACTCTAACAAGACAAGTAAAAAATCAACCATGAAAAAACATGTACAGACATGTAGACAGAGTAAAGAGAAAGACAAAAACACACATCTTAGGTAGATTTGTATGGTTTCTTTTTCTTATTGCAAAAAAAGGGTTGTTTTTTTTCGTTTCGTTTGTTTTGTTTATTTTTTCGTTTCATTTCTAGAATTATCTTCGGCAGTTTCGTCATAGCATCATTAAGACAACCATTGATGTAAGTAGTTGAAAGAAAATTTTTGTTATGTTATATATATTTATTTCTATATATTTTCAGATATTAAATTAATTCATGTCGTCAATGTGGGAAAATTAAAATTGTTATATTTCGTTATTATAGTAAATTATTTTTAAAAGAATCACAAAAATATGTTTTATGATTTTCAGCAAATAAATTAACTAAATTACAATTTTTCTACAAATTTTTTGCGTTTTTTTCAGTCTACTAAAATTCAGCAAAAAATTTATTAATTTTTACCAACGCTTTTTTATTTCTAATCTACTAAGTGTTAGCAAAACTTTTGCTGAATCTACAAATTTTGTTGCTAAAAATCAGCTCGCTGATTTTCAGCAAAAGATTTTGCTGACATTAGCAACTTTTTTGCTAGCATCCTCCTGACTAAAATTTTGCTGACTCAGCAAAATTTTTTGCTGACTTTACAAACTTTTTTTTATGAGTGTAGTTATTGAATTCGCAACGATTGACTTTCCAACAATTGAAATTCCAATGATTGAATTCAATAATTGATAATATCGAATGAGCTAAATTGATTGAATTCCCCACTAGTGAATTCCAAAAAATGAATTCTCTGCGATTGATTAAGAAAAAATCATTCGATTTAAAAAAATACGATTTGATTTTATCAATATAGAATTCAATCTTTGAAGCTCTGTATATGTACAACCACTACAATATACAAATATTTATATTATATTTATATTTTATTATTAAATTTATTATTATACAACACATTAATAAAACTCTTTCTAAAAATTAATTTTTTGTTTTATTTTAAACATTTTTTTTTACAAGTAAAGCATGTTTTTTTACTCAGAAATTCAGTAAAATTATTCATTTATTTCTAAATTTAATTATATTTTTACGCACTTGCATAGTACATTTACACTCTTTTTGTTGACCAACTTACACGTAATGTGTGTATTTTTTTTTTCATTTACTCACATAGAGTAAATTTACCCAACTTATAGTAGGAGTATAGTTTCCAATTATAAGTTGGGTAAATTTCAACATAAATTAATTAGAGTGTATTTAACTTTTTTGGTTTAAAATGTATTCTTAAAAATCCCAGTATTTCCGAACCAAATATCTGTTATAGGTAGAACAGAAAAAACTTAGCTTCTCGAGAATTCCGCGACTGTAAATCCCGGGTTGCATTCCCTATTTTCAACTTCTGTTTTGATACCACAAAAAATTTCAATATAAATATGAAAAAGTTTTCTTTCTTTCGTTAGTTTGTTCGTGAATTTATAGTTCATGTTGTGATTTTAATTCAACTCATATTTAAAGTACAGATATTTTCGTGTTTGTTATCGTAGTTAAGTATATTTATTTAAGAATGTTTCTCTTATTTTTGAATACATATCACATACAAATTGTGAGTTGTTATTTTAAGTAATTACACTAGTTTGCAAATTGGAAAAAATTTTGTGTTACAAACACGCGACTATTTTTTTATTCTTCTAACACCGAAAAGCACATTGTAAATATGTTGTATGGAGTCATTTTTTAAATATTTTTTTATTTTTAAATTTTAGCTTTTGAGTAATTTGACTTTTTTTACTATAACTGGATTTAGTAAATTGATACTTTGGTCAGCCAGACTACAAAACAAATATCATTTAATGCGAAATATATCTTTTGAATAATATTTGAAAATCGGGTCAATAGTTAAGGAACTATGGGGGCCAATTCTTAACATGGGCTAGTTCTAACCTATATTAAAAGGATTGGTCCTTGTAGATACTTTAACATATACCTAATTTATTGGGTAAGTCTCTTCCAATCCCCGCTTTTAATGTAGACACGGCAGAAAAAATTCCCATATTTGGAATTTTATGCTTATTTCAAGCTACTTTGTTCAGACAAATTGCAAAACAAATGCTATTTAATGCGCAACTTATCTTTGAATACTGTTTTCAAAGGCCTAAATAAAAAAATATAGTAGCATGTCTGTTAGCTTTTCACTGTAAACTAGTGTTATTAGTTTATATATGTATAAACCGTTTCAGATTCTAATTGTATGTTTACACACAATTGGTTTAATTCCATTGTAATAGCTTTCTTTGGAAAAGAAAGGAAACTAAAGTTTTGTTTTCAATACAAACGATAAAAATAATGTTTAAAATATGTACACTGATAGAATTATTTGTATGATATAAATGAATTTTTGCAGAGAAGCAATGAAGTTAAACTCGAACTTGTCACTTAAACTTTTCATTAAACTAATACTATTTTACATAGATTAGATTAGACTAGAGTGGGGCTATGCACCGCGACCAGAAGTTGGTATTTTGTGCTGCCAACGAATGCACCCTATAGGTTCAGGCTCTCTACGAAGCCAACTATCCTACCAGGTAAACAATTCCAAACATCTGATGGCGTCACTATTCGACTACCAAAATAACGCACCCTCCTGTCGGAGAGCCTCGGACATTTGCAGAGAACATGCTCTGAGGTCTCGGGTTCCAATTCACAAAACCTGCACGTATCCATAGAGGATCGTCCCATCTTGTACAATTGATACCTAAGGACACAGTGTCCCGTGAGGTAACCCGTGAGGTAACCCGTCACGGTCCTTAGTTCGCCCCTCGTCATAGACAAGAGTTTCCGTGACCTCTCCCCAGAGGGAGATATAAACAGCCTCGCCTGTCGCTGCCCAGGCGATCCGGCCCAATAGGCCCCAAACTCCGACTTCCTCCATCTTCTGAGCCTCTCTCTGACATACCCATTGGAATTGCCGACGAGCTCCGCAGTTGGCCAAACAGTCAGCCTGTTCGTTGCCCTCATGGCCATAGAATTTTATGAAAAGCATCACTTTTTTATTAAAAATTTCAGTCACTCGTTGAAGAAGTTTTATCAAGAAAACTACATTCAGGGAACTTCTGCTGTAGATATTTCTAGTTGTTTGAGTTGGCACTTTATTTTTAAGTAAAAAAGCAGTAATTTGTATAAGTAATTTCATTTTTGACTACATTTGTAGTTCTTTAAAAAAAACAAACCACATCAAATTACTAGATTATGATTTTACATTCATTTTATATAGTAGTTTTTTTATTTTTAAAAAGAAAACAAATAAATGTTTGACTACATTTGTGACTAATTTTTATCACATTTGAAATTTTTACCGCATTTTAACAGTAAAAAACAAATGGCAATGTTAGTAGAATTTAATGAAATGTAAGTCGTCCTTTTTTCAATTGAAATTTCATTTGTTTTTAACTACATATGCAGTGGTATTTAGTCCGAGTGCAGTATTATAAAAAGCTTTGCATTGATTTCAAGAAATTTTTCGTCCACTTTATGAAGAAAAGTTTCATTAGTTTACTAAAAATGTTCATTATTTGTTGACCATTAAACCTCACTATGTGTATAAATGTCAGAATGGGAAAAAAGTACTTTAAAACCAAATTTATAGATTCTAATTGGGTTATAAATGGATTTACAAGCAGATGTATATCCTTATATAAAATCCGATTAAAGAAAAAATATACCTACATTGTAAACCAAAGCGTTTTTGAATTCTCTCCATAATTCGCACTCCCTTCATTATCGCTGGTCAAAGAATCTTCATTTTGCCCTTCAATAAAGAAATATATTTTTTCAACTAGGCATGCCGAGAAAAATGTAGTTGCAATATGATTGAGGCCACAAAACTATGTTACCCACAGCCATAAATGATTGTTTCAATTAAATTATTATAGTATCCATCATATTTAACCAATAATATGATTGCTTTAATCGTGTTATACTAAAAAGCTGTCTTTTTTTCTGTTATCATATTACGCTCTTGTCTATAATCATAATATAGTATTTATTATCATTTTCCTCTCTCTAGCTACAGCCAAATTACAATTGCGCCAACTATAAGATGATCAGTCTGTTTTTCTATGTCTTCGATCTTTTAGTGTCATTCTTGTAATGGCGATATTTTTAATGAAAGAAGGAATAATTTGGTAGCCTAAACCCGGTCTACCATTGGCTCCTAGGCAAAAGTTATATTGACACGCATCACTTAAATGAAGTTATTATTTATTATACATAAAAGTGTTGGAAATGTAGTAAAAAGTGATAAAAAGTTATTTAATTATAAATTTGTTGCACTCACGCAAAATAAATTGTGAACAAAAAACAATTAAAGAAATATGAAAGACAAATTTAAAGAAAATACATGTGCTCTTAAGTCTGTAGTACGATTTAATGACAATATGTTTTCAATAATCATAATATGGCAATAAATAATGACGAAATTATTTTCCAATGATTGCAAATATTGTGATTGCTACAAAAATGTTATGATCATTATAAATGTGTTGTGAAATTGTATTCTTAACAATATGTACATGCGTATTTATGCTGTAATCACATGTTTCCATTATTTAGTTTTTCCTGACAAAATAAGATTTGTGATAAAAAAGATAAAGTTTTGTTTTGCTTTTTTAGATACTAAAATCAAAAATGTATGTAAACATCGCATAGCGGCAAAATAATGATTTATGTAACTACTTAATAACAAAAATATTATTCGTCAGTGCAAAGACAATGTGATTCCTTAAATTATTTTAAAATAAGTTTATTTAAATGTGTAAATTATTAAATAAATATACGTTGTACTATTTAAAAAAAAACATGCATAAATTTTAACCAGCTTCAACAGAATGCTGACAGAATAATGTATGATAATTTATAAACATTTTCATAACCAAATATGATAATATTGAGATCAATTGGGAATCATAATATGGTAATCTAATTATAATATAATGATTAAAAAGAGATAACAACATGGTTGTCACAACCATAGTAACATGGTTGTGACAACCATAGTAACATGGTTGTGACAACCATGAATAAATGTATAATGCTCCTGGAATATGGTTGACCCAACCATGTTTTTTCTGTGCGTGTACATAGAGATAATTTTCTTGGACGAGTTTTAATGAAATTGTTCAATAAACCAATGAAGTGAATGAAAAAGCTTTATTTCTTTTATGACACTATTTTTAATGAAACTTATTTGTTAGGCGTATGAAATTTTTAATAAATAAACTGAAATTTTTCATTAGTTTTTTATGAAAGATTGCTTTAATTTAATAGCAATTTTCAATTAATGAATTTCAGTAACAATTCAAAGATCTAATGCATAAATTCAGTGGTATCAGGCAGATAAGTCTAAGTAAATCCTATTCATACTAATTTTGGGCATATTTACTCTATCTTTTATGCCGACAATGGGAAAGCATAATTGCCTGCGGTGGTCAAAAGGTTAAAAATAACAATTTCTATTTTTTATTATTGTTAGTAATTGTTTTCTTATCATTATTTATTTCTTACAGTGAAACTACACAGTTGTGAATCCTCAGAATTAAATGAAACTATGATATATTGAAAAGGACAGGAAATATTAGACACGTAGCAAATATTAAACCCTTTGCCCACAGCGTAGTCAATATGGGTATCAAAATTGTTGTTTTCGAGAGTAATTTACAAAAAAATATGAATTTCTTAAATTTTAAAGATATTTTCATACAAAAATGTTGTAATTTTTAACCCCCCCTTTTCAAACCATAAACGTGCGATTGCGCACCTAAAAAATACTTGTCTAATACTTTTTGCTTACGTACAGGATAAAGTGTATCGCAGCAATGGCAAACTAAGAGTATTTGCTCACCTATAACAGAATAAAAAATTGAAAAACTCTTTTAATGTTTCCAGAAAATGGTCGAAATAAGTGAATCCAGGTGAAAATGATAATATATGGTAATATATCAATATGCATGTATGAAGATGCAATGTATGGAAGCATATATGGAATCAATATGCAACAAAAAGTGGGAAAATCTGTCCTTGTTTCTTAAGCATAATTCAAAAATTTGGATACTAAGCTTTATGTAGTTTTTTATTTATAATGTTTTTGTTTTTCCTGTAAAAAAACTTAAAAGAGTTGTTATGGCCTTTAGGATTTTAGGTGACAAATGTTTCTAAAACTTCTAAAGTAGTGAACTTTGTGCGAGCAACTAAAGTCTGAAAGGAGAAATAACGTTGATGCAAAGCCCGTATTTGCTGGTAATTGTTTTTGCAAATATATCGGATTTCATTTAGAAAATGTTGAGGTTAAGAAGAAGAATAAACGTTTTTCTCTAAAAATTATAAACACTATTAATTTTTAAATCAGACTAGACTAGTTTCTGCCTCTTTTTTTTTTGTTATGGACAGGCGTCATCAGTGATTATTCATTTAAATTGTATTATTATTTGTGTATTTATAACTGTCAAATTGTCTCTATATGATAAATTTTTCATCAACCTACGGCTATAAGAATCAAACCTGCGCTCTTACATTACAAACGTAACAATACCAAGTCATGACCGTTTAGCGATCACACCCAAGTATGGCCTCGAGTGTAATGCAGCTAAATTGCAGTTTTCTTTCCTATTAGCTTTTCTGTTATTGTATATTCTACTCAGAAGTGACAACACTAACAACACAAATATTCTATTTTTAGATTTTTTTAATCTCCGTCTCTATTTCGCAGTGTTACCAGATTGACGTATGGTTTTTACGTTCAGTGCTGACAACTTTTGCGTTTTTTAAGTTGAGACATCTCCACAGGACAAATTTTATAATGTATTGTAGTACAGTGTTATTTTCACGTCATATAGACAGTCGCAATTAATTTTTAGTTAATATGCATTTGACAAATTCAATTTAGAAAATGTTTAGGTTAAGAAGAATAATAAATGTTTTTCTCTAAAAAAATTATAAATTTTTAATTTTTATATCGGATTTCAATTAAGTTTTTAGTTCACATACCGGTTACAACCATAACTGATTTTTTATATGTTTGTATAAGTTCAGATATAATTTTACACCATTATATTAAATTAGATTTAATTTTATCGCACCATTATTCGGATATAATATAATCTGACAGTATCAAATTATAACTAAACTAATGCAAACATATATAATTATATGGGCCCATTTTTCGGATATAACTGCATACAGATACATATTAAATTGCGTATGATTATATAAAGCATCACATAAATTTTTTTTAATCGGGGTATTAGTTTTGCAAAAAGTATTTGTTGAATATTGTCATTCATATAAAACTGCGTATAAATTAAAATATATCTCCACGTAAAAACTACATAACGTGTAATTAATTTTATTATGTGTATTACTCATACGATCACGTACCATACACACTTTTTATATAGAAATGTTTATGAACAATAATGTTTACAAAAATGTTCAACAAAAATGTTCTCTAACCGAATACACGTTACACGATAAAACTTTTCCGAATAAACAAAATTCATAAATGGTCTTAGGTTATTTCATCTTAATATATATACTAATACATTCTTATATATAGTATAATATGTAATCATATATGGTGACGCATAAGCTGTATAATTTAAGATATATCTCGAGTTCTTATTAGATTTTGAACAACTGTTCGATGTCTACACCTGTTGTTTGTAAATGATAAAAAGTAAAAGTGAATAAGCAAAATCAATGTTGTTTTTGGTAGAAAATTTGAAATATTTTGTGATTTATAAAAAAATGTTATTATATATTTATCATGATTTAAAAGAATATAATCCTCCATAGATTTGTAAAATAAATGAATAATTTTAATTTGTAGCATTTAACGCAAAAATAAATAAATTTTTAAACTTCCTTGTTAAAATTTTGAATATTTTTCTGTGGGAAGTTTTATACTTTTTAATTATCGAATAAAGTATTTTTTTTGAAAGTTATAATTCTCCTTTTGTTTAAAAAAAACGCATTATAATTTACAAATTTATCAAATCTTGTGGCTAAATCTTTATTTCACAATTATTGTAGATTATGCATTAACAGAATAGATTTTTATTGGATCTTTTATGTGAAATATCAGAAATTTACTTCCGGTTTGGACAAACCTAGCATAAGTTTATTGATTCACATTTGGTAAAAATAGGTTTGTAAGATGAAGCGTTTGGAAATGTTTGGTCAAGTGTTTATCATTTCAAATTTGTACATTTTTTCACACATCTTGGATATATTTCGTGGAATTATTACATCTGACCAGAAGAAATATTAAAATTTTAAGAAGAATTTAGTATTTTTCATTAAATGTTTGGAAATGCTAAAAGGTTCGTTTAATAAAATGACCATATAAGACATCGTCACCTAAAATCAAAAAGGACGTACAGTGTCGGCCAAAACTAACTGAACAAAAGTTATATACCTACTCTTTTTGGTATTCAATAAAATTTAGTCGGCTTTTAACAAAAAAAATGTATTCCAAAAAAGCTTAAACTCCATTTTTAATAAAAACATAAATACATTTCTAATTATCATATCATAAAATTAACTATACAATACAATAAACTTAAAAGTCAAAAATTCGCGCGACAAAACTAACTGAACAAACTTATGTTTCAATATTTAGTGGCAAAACCTTTGTTTTTGATAACCTCCTCGCATCTTTTAGGCATGGAATTAACAAGATTCTCTATTATATGAGATGGTACAGCTGACCAGGCTTCCTGGATGGCACTGAAGAGCGTATCTGGTCTCCCCCGACCTCTTCCCTATTAATATTTCGATTTACAATTTCCCATAAGTTCTCAATAGGGTTAAGGTCGGGGGACTTGCGGATACTCCATGAAAACGACCTCTTCCTTCTCCAACCAATTTTTTAATATTTTTAACGTGTGTTTTGGGTCGTTGTCATGTTGGAATATCCATGCGTCTGGCAACATTACTTCTTGCAAGATATTTTGGTACATATGTTTATCCATTACTCCGTCTAACCTTTGTCCCAAAAAGCAACCCCACATCAGCACATGCCCTCCTCCATGCTTAACAGTACCATGACAGTATCGAGGATGCAAGCGTTGGTTAGGGGGCCGACGTACTCTTCTCATTCCATCCGAATTTACCATATTAAACTTTGATTCGTCGGAAAACAAAACTCTGTTCCACTGATCTAGAGTCCAGTGGAGATGCTTCCGTGCAAATTTAAGTCTGGCTTCTTTATTCTTTTTTTAAATAAATGGCTACGTGCGCTAATCTCGATGTTTAATGACTTTTGAACACTTGAAGCAGACTTAGTCGTATCCTTTTTAAATTCCCTAACTATCCGTGTATCATCCTTGCCAGCGGTGCATGGTCGGCCTCCAGAGTAGTTTTAAACTTATTGATGATATAACTTACAGTTAATATTGACATATTAAAATTTTCAGAAGTGCTTATGGGCCATACCACTTTAGAAATCTTTAATAAGCTTGTTTTTAACATCCTCACTGTGCTTCGTCTTTGTATTATCACTAAAATTACTTGAAATCAGCACAAATTCATATAATTTTTTTCGGAAACTTACCTTGAAACTATGGATCTATTTAAGTTTTGATTAAATTAATTTTAACTTTATTTTATTAAACAATGCCTAATGTGTCACTTTCAATTAATTTTTTTGCACAATAAAACATAACGGTTATTTTTGTCTCTGTCTCTAGGGGTTTCGATGTAATTTTACTTATTTCAAAACTATTGGAGTAGGGAAATGCAACAAAGTTTATGATTTTTATTAAGAGCGGTAAACAGGCAGTCTATCAGGGCGCATTTTTTTAACGAACGTTTTGTTCCTCTTTATTCGAGGGAAGAACAAAAAATATAACATTAGTTCAATTAGTTTTGGCCGACACTGTAACTAACAAAAAATTCAAAATTGACTTTTTGATTGATTATGAAATACATTTACCCACAAAATTTTACACATTTACGTCCGAAAATACCGATTTTATTTACTAAAATCAAAATGCATCAAATGTAATTTCAAATATATTCATATAGTAGCGCAGTTTTCTTTTTTGTAATGATTTATAAAATTTTTTGTTTAACCAATTTCATTAAATTTTTTTTTTTTCTCGAAATAAATTAATTAATATAATCAATTTTTCTCTAATTTTCTCTAAAGTAGTTAACATACGTTATGCTTTAAAAATACTTACAATAAATAGTTTAAAAATATATACATTAACTAAACACTTTTTTAATTAATGCCGAAAAGCAATATTTTTTTATCTTAAACTTTTGTTTTATTTCTTGTTTACATTTTTGTATTAGAGTTACGGCCTCTTGGTTTTAGAAAAATCGAGCACAAAACAAAACCGTCTTTGTCCCTTAAGCAAAATTTTGAATATGTACTAAGCTTTCCGTAGTTTTTTTATTTACTAAGCTTTCCGTAGTTTTTTTATTTACTTAGAAAAATTATCTTCCTAAAATATCTAATAAAAGAATTGATTTCAGTAAAATTTGTTTCTAAACAAATATTTAATTGAATCAATTATTATTTTAATTGACTTTTAAATATATAAATACATATTTTATTTCAAATATAATTCTCTTATTATTTTTTATATATTGTATGTTAAATAGAAAAATTTCAGTATAAAGTACCAAATACATTTGTAGCTTAAAAACAAAGCAAGCACACATAGAAATACACAAAAGGACACAGCATTACCAAAAACACATATACATACAAATGTGTCGTTCACACACTTTTTTTTTGTTTGAGTATCATGATTTTTTTGTAGATAGTTATTTATATATTTTTTTTTTTTCTTTTTAATAAAATTTTTAATTAATATTTTCACAACCGTGAGAGGTGCCAAATCAATAAAAATATTAATTGATTTGATAAATTTTTTTAGTTTAAACATGTGTATTATGTACACTGTTGTACAATTTATTTTATTTATTTATTTATTTTTATTTATGGATTTCAAGCCCTTGGGGACTAATTAATCCAGATTAATAAGTATCGCAGTTACAAAAAAAATAATTTGACTTAAAACTATAAAATTCATTTGGTATATTCATTTGCTGATCTTAGTATAAATAAATCATTATAAAAATTACAAACTATTTTCGTTTAATAATATATATATGAAAAAAAAAAATTATTACAAAAGTATAAACACCCCCCTTGCACAAATACTGAAAATAAAGCTACAATATAATCTCGAAAGTGGTAGTTAATGTAGCAGATTTCTACAAATTTTTTAATAAAACTTTTTTAAAATTAGAAATAGATCCAGTGAATTTGCGATCCTCATAAGGTATTACTGAGTTCCATATTCTAGTTACTCTGACAACAAATGATTTATTCATAATAAGAGATGAAAATCGTGGAAAATTAATTGAATGTGTTCTCGTAGAGTTACCAAAATTGAATCTTTCAAGAAGATATGGAGGATTTCCATTTTTAATGATTTTATAAAATTGAACCATTATTCTTAAATCAATAAAATTTTTAAAATCACAGCCAAGAAAGTTAATAACATAGGGAGTCATATGCCTCCATTCCCGATATCGAAGTCCAAAAACATAACGTACTACCCTATTAAAACATAGTTTCATTTTCGAAATATTGTCTTCTGACATACCCGAATATATTTCTAAGCCATACAAAAATATAGGAAGACAAAGTGCTGTAGCAACTTTCCATTTAACATTGTCTGGTAAATACAGACCTGTGTTATATAGACGCCTCATTTCGAAATTTATTTTTGCTATAACCCTGTTAACTTGACAGTCAAACTTCAGATTATTGTGCTATTCACAACAGTGTAAAAAGAATGTTAAAAAAAATCTTAGAGATTTTAAAAAGAAATCTAATAATATCCCGTTATTAATAGATACCCATTGTTTACTTTGTAATAAAAAAGAAAACTACTTGTCTTATCTTGCTGAGATGGAGACAATATCAATGGTTACCTCTATATTACAGTTGGTCAAAATAAAGTGCAATATTCATTTGTGTACCGTTACCACTTTTATTTTTCAAATATTTAATTAAAAATTGAAGGTAAGTTCTTTTAAAATGTGAATACGTTCATAATAACTGAATATTTTTTTCCTTTTTATTAGTTTAAAGTACAGTACTATAACCTTAAAGTTCCAATTACTTCACATAATATAAAATTAAACCATTATCCAAAGAAGTGAAAGATTTATTAATTAAAGACCGTGAAAAGGGTCTTACATACAAGAATTTGGCTGAAAAATATGGGATTTCTTGGTCAGGAGTAAGAAAAATTATTGAGATATACAAAATACGAAAGTGGAACGAAAGTTTTAAGAAACTCTGTGGCAAAAAACGCAAAACTTCGAAGCGCGATGACAATCATATCTGACTCTTGGCTAAGAAACAACCATTTACTTCATCTAGAATCATAAAAGTGGAATTAAAATTAAGCGTTTCATCACGAACCATACGCAGAAAACTGAATGAAGTTTGCTAATAAAAATCCACTGTTACGTCGTGCAAATATTAGAAAGTGATTGGACTTTGCCCAAAAGTAAGTTAACATGCCAAAATCACTTTGAGATAAAGTTATCTGGTCAGACGAGTCAAAATTTGAGTTAAAAAATTAAAAACGTTGGAAGCGTGTGTGGTGTGAGCCATCTCAAAAGCTCAAGTCTAAAAACTTAACCCATACTGTTAAGCATGGTGGAGGCAGTGTAATGGTATGGGGGTGTTTCTCTTCAGCAGGTGTAGGTAGACTGGTCAAAATCGACTCCAAAATGACTGGAGAGTATTACGTTAACATTTTGCAAAAAAAAATCTTAATAGAAGTGCTGAGGAAATGTGCTTCGGGTACTTTGTAGTTAGTTAGTTAGTTAATTGTTCTTTATTTCAAATTCAATTTTCTGTAGTACAATGTTTTATAAGTTTAATAAAACAGAACATACGACTATGACAGAGCCCTGATTTGAATCCCATTGAACACCTATGGACCATTCTCGATGATAAAATTCCAA
The DNA here is from genome assembly GCA_021234595.1 of Delia radicum. Taxonomy (NCBI): domain Eukaryota; kingdom Metazoa; phylum Arthropoda; class Insecta; order Diptera; family Anthomyiidae; genus Delia; species Delia radicum. The sequence goes on along the minus strand of CM037855.1, from coordinate 168,557,328 downwards.
TGGAATCACATACCAATATTCCAGCATTTTGGGAAAAAATGCAATCCGAATGGAGGGTGATTCCTGCAAATATTATTGAAAACCTGGCTTCAAGTATGCCCAAAAGACTTAGAGAGGTAATTAATAATAAGGGAGGAGCAACAAAGTATTAAAAAAGTATTGACAATCGATTAATTTTAGGTTTTATATAAAAATATTTTGAATTTGCACTTTATTTTGTCCAAGAAAATGTTATACTATGTTGAATTTTATCTTAGCAATGAAAAAATTTTAGTCTTATAATTATGTTTTTTTGTTTTTTGTATCATATAATAAATTAAATAAAATATTTCAAATAATTCAGTTAACTTTTAAACATTAAAATTTATTTGTTTGTCCAACAGTGTATATCTGTGTATAATGGTTTTTGGATTTTAGGTGACGAAATGTTAACCCAACAAAAAATTTCCAAAAAGGTAAGCGGGTTTGTAATCAAGCATTTTGGGCAGAACGCATTCCTTACTAGATTACCTACTCGATTCTTTTAACAGGGCGTGAGACTAAAATAATTGATTCTTTAGAATTGATTATTTTTTTTACCGAAGAATCATTTACTTTATATTTTTAAGAACTACATATATTTTTTAATAAAGAAATAGTTCCATTGTAAAACTAAAAAGTACTTACACAAAAAAAATAAATAAATAGTTCCCTTGAAAAAATAAGAAGTACTAACATTTAAAAAAAAAGAAGTAGTTCCATAAGTAAATTCAACTTTTATTCACACGTGATTCTCCTAGGTCACTCAAATATAACGACCAAAACTCCTACGGAAATAAAATCCTAAAAAGTGAAACATCAAACAAACATAACAATTCAAAATTGAAAAACAAAAATATGACTCACGCACAATCACCCTTGAAAATTTTTTTTACACTCACTCACGATAACGTCAGTAATTTCAACTTCCATTCACAATTTTCTGCTCACGTGCGCTTCCCTAATTTATACCTAACCACCGTTTAACAAAATTTGGCAACATGCAATCTCTGTTTTTAGTATTATTTTCCTGCAAATAAAAACTTGTTTGAGAAAATATATGAGATAAATTCTTTAAAATTGTATAACTTCTTTTTTCAAAATTAGGAACTACTTCCAATAACGTCCTTTTATTAAGAAAAAGTATATGATTACTTCTTGAGTACAAAAAGTTATACATATAAGTTAATAACATTGTTATTTTCTTTTAAGTAAATAATTACTTTGTTATTGAGTTCATGCTATCTGGTTTAAATTTAAAGAATTGATTACAATACTACTTGCTTTTTTGACTCTATCGTTGGAATGAGTTTGGTATTGCAGTTACTAAATTTGGCAATGAGATATGTAAGCAAGTGTGGGCATCACCTTCTTTTTGGAATATGTAATTTTTTCCTGGGAAGTTAAATTTAATTTATAAGATATTCCTAAATATTCTAAAATATACATTTGTAAGTTGTAGTTGGTAGAGTGCTAACTTATAAGTACGGGGGTCGTAGGTCCGATTACCAACAGAGTGTTTTTTTTTATTTTTTAATGAGAAGTATCACATAGGATATAGTGGAAAGATAAAAGAGGGTGAACTGATGAACTGATTCAAACAATGCTACACTGCGAGAGATTATAAATCTTTGAATAGTTGTTGCGTGCCATGATGGAGAGTTGGCGAACTCCTTGAAGCTTTTTAGTTCAAAGCTTGCCACGTTGTGTTACTTCGGTGTGGTTAAGAGCTATAGGAACACCGAAGAAGAAAAAATATTGTGTACAGAATCAATTCTGACATTAAAAAAATCTAAAATTTGTTTCTAAGTTTCTCTTCCCCTCGCAAAGACTTGAGCTGGAGCCGCCACTGCCTCTAATGTGCCTCAATTATTTTTGTTAATATCTTATGTATTAGGCTGGCACTTATATTCATGAATTACACTTTATACTTTTGAAATAATTCACTTATATACTACAATTTTTATAAACTATGGTATTTTAGTTTTTAACCCTGTGAAATCCTTAAATATTCTTTGACCTTTAACATTAAACCAATTTTAAAACGTTCACCCTACTTTTTATATGTATTAGTATTGGAATGTATTGTACGATTATTGATTTTCTATTTGATTTATACCAATTTTGTAGTGCTTTTAAGTCGAAAAGCTATTAAAGCCATATACTACAAAATATTTTTTAGTATAATAAAGAGTGTTTTTTTAAAAAGTTGTTTTAAAATTCTTATATTTTGCACTAATCTTATATAATTCCAACAATAAAAGATTTATATTCATAGTTCAACACAATGTTCAATAATACGAGTAAAATATACACAATATGTTGAATATTAACAATTGTTATCGTATTGTACTACATACAACATTTATTAGTTAGTATTATTAAAAGTCTTCATGTTGTGGCAAAGAAAATTAAATTGAATTTTCTTTATTTTTCCATATAAATACAAAAAAAAAAAAAAAAAAAAACAACAGGAATACTAATGCCAGGCATAACTTCACAATTATTTATAAGCAAAGAAAAGTAAGAATGAAAAGGGGACAAGTGTCATGGGTTAATAAACCATAACAAATTTGAAGAAAATTAATTTGGGATGTGTTTAAGTGTTTTCCATTTTTTAAAGACAGTAAGAAATGTCACCTTGAGTAATTGTTCCCATTACTGATTTAAGATATAATTTTTCTTTTAGATGAACTCAAAATAAATGAAAAATCTGTATGAAGTAGAGGGTGTTAATGAAAGAAAATTAACTTCATTTTGGCGTAATATTAATGGCCACAAATTGTTAGCCAGAACTTGTTGGAGATACTATGTATATACTTATGTATGTATGGACTTAAATGTATAATTTTTACTTAAGCTAACACAGAAAAAGTCATGTTCAATAAAATTTTGAAATCAAACTCACTTTTCAATTAAAAGAACAGAAATTTCTATTATATGTTTAATTGAAAATTTTCGGTTTTTATAACCCATAAAGGCAACAAATTGAAAAAAGAAAATAAATTTTAAAAAATATCCAAAACAAAAAAATTTACAAAATTAAAAAAAAAATTGATTAAAAAGAAAAAATGTCTCTAAAATTAAAAAAATAGCTTAGATTTGAAAAAAAAATTAAAATTTAAAAGAAATGAAAAAAGGGCAAACATACTATTTCATGTTTTGGAAATATGGACGCTTTAAATTTTATTCAGGTGATTTTTTTATTCAAGTTCGAGGCTATACTCTATATTTCTTTATTAGGATATTGTCCTAACAAATAATCTATAGAGATTTTTTGTTTTCAAATTTATTATTTCACCCTTTCAGGAATGTGTTGATAGATCTATTTCGGGAATTTTCAAGGTTCCTATCATCAGAACACGTTTTGAAAGAGGTAACAATCTCATGCCACACATCAAACATTCATATAAACTAGTTTACTCACTACATGAGAACTAATATATGAGCTCGAAGTTAAAGATTACACTATGCAACAAAAAAAGACTTTTTGAAAAACACAAGATCCAAAAGGTAGTAAAACCCTATACTCGGTTTGTCCAGATTGGTGACCAATTCCTTTTTATGGGCCTCTAAAGTTTCTGAAAAGCAGTGGGACCTTCAAAATATGGTATCATTAGTTTTTGCCCTAAATCTTAATAAGACTTGGTGCTACGGCTTAACTATATTTGGCAATAATGTGGCTAACAGTCCACTGAACAAATTCTTTCAACATTTTATGCCAAAAAAATATTTTTTTCCTGGAGTTTTTTTGAAAAAACATAGGAAAAAAATATGTTTTTTTTCACTTTTTCCAGTATTACTTACAGGGACTGTTAAATTTTTCCTAACAATATTTGGCAAAAGTGTAGCCAAGGTAACGCCGAACAACTCTTCTGAACATACCAACACAATCTGAACATGTTTAGGCACTCTAAATAGCTCATAAAGAGCAACGTTTACATTAAAATGTGTGTTTTTGGCTAGACTATACTTTTATTGCAATTTTTTTTAAACGTTAGCCACTTTAGAGGCCCATAAAAAGGAATTGGTCACCAATCTCGACAAACCGAGTATAGGGTTTTACTATCTTTTAGTAGTACAATCGAACCTATATAGTCAAGTTCTTGTGTTTTTTTTCACTGGTGCACAGTGTTATCAACAGTGATCAAAAAATAAATTGAAAACTTGTTTGTTATGTGCAAGGTGGATATTCAATACACGTTTTTTTGGTTTTTTCCTCCTTTTCATTTTTTGTTTTGTCTATAAACAAAAACAGGGGGAGTAAACTAGACTGTACTTTGTCTTTTATACAAGTTTGATATAATTTTTATTAAAAATAAAAATTATTCAAGTTGAATAATTTTCATTGCACAATTAAAGGTCGAAAAAAACATAATTTTTATTTTTAGTAAAAATTATATCAAACTTGTTTTTTTCACAAATTGTTTTTTGAATTTTGAAAAAAATTTTCATTTCTTTCGATTATTTCAAATGTATCAGTTCTTTCCATTTAAACGCATTATTTTGTCGATTTTTTCAGTTTTGAAGATTTTTTAAATTTTGGCGTATTTTTCCTTTCAATTTTGACGACTATTTTATATTTTGGCATTTGTTTAAAAAGGAGTTTTTTCAATTTCAAAGATTTTTCCCAATTGCTGATTTTTTGCAATTTCAATTAAAGCTTTGTAAGTAGCTAGAAGCAATTTTTAAAAGTTAAAATCAATATTCAATTGAAGGGCTTACTGTCAAAACTTGATAAGCCACAATTTGGTTTTAGTTTGTTTTGGCCTTTTAAAAATTAAACAAATCCAAAAAAAATATGACTTCTGCAGGATGTTTATACTCTAGGTACTTGCAATAAGAGTTTACGAGCGCAAATCCATAAAAGAATATATGTGGCTTATCAAGTTTTCACAATAAGCCCTTCAATTCAAATTTTAATACATATACTCAAAATATTTTGTCGTCAAAATCAAAGAAAAATGTACGTTAAAACTACTAAACATATAGTTAAAAACCGGTCTACTCACTTTTCCTTTAAAGCAAATTCATTTTTCGTTTATTTTTGACTATTAAAATTTAACTCAAAATCCGTAAAAATTAAAGATTTTTCTATAATTTTTACTATCAAAAATAAAATAAAAAATATAAAAATACTCCCAAATCAATAAAAACAAACCATTTTATTATAGTTTAACTATCAAAAATTAACTCCCAAATTATTAAAAACAATAGTTTTTCTTTTTTTTTTACTATCATTAACTTGTTGGTTCAAATGAAGAATTTTTTGTTTTTTTTTTTTTTTTTCATATATTTGTATTTATTGAATCTTTTCTTTAAGAAATTTACAATAAGTTATCAAATCTTAAATCTTATCTCATCTTGGTTTGTTGCCAGTGCAGCAAATCCAATTTTAGTATGCAGGGATCTACAAGATTAGTTTAAAGCGAGGTCCAAGGTGTCCAATTTTTTTAGACGCCTGTGACCTGAAAATGTAAGCAAGTTTTGAGCAAGGGGATTAGAATGAATTGCCAACTTGGAAACATATTTAATGCAGTTTCCCTTTATTTCGTCACGAACAGTTGTGATATTGAGATCGGCATGGATGTTTTGGTTTCTAATAAACCAATGAGCACCAGTGATGCATCGTAAAATCTTTGATTGTCTTCTTTGTAGTTTTTCGACATTCGAAGCTGACGCTGTACCCCAGAGCTGTATGCCATATGTCCAGATTGGTTTAATTATAGATTTATAGATTAATACTTTGCATTCTAGGCTAAGCGTGGACCTACTGTTTAAGAGCCAGTATAACTGAGCAGTTTTCAATTTTATTTGGACGGATTTAGAATCAATATGGTGTGCCCATGTGAGTCGACGATCAAGGTGAATTCCAAGATATTTTACATGGTTCTGTGTTGGAACAGGGGTGTTGTTGATTAATAGGCGAGGGCAGGTTTCCTTTCTGAGCGTAAAAGTAACATGAACGCACTTTGATGCGTTTATTTTTATTTTCCAGTCTTCAAGCCACTGCTCTATATTTTTAATGTGAGACTGTAAACGGTTGTTCCCAACTTTGAGATTTGTATGAATGCTCATAAATGCTGTGTCATCCGCGAAAGTGGAAGTATGAATTGCGTAATGTGTTGGCATATCTGCAGTGTAAAGAATGTACAGCAGTGGACCCAATATACTGCCCTGGGGAACCCCCGCTGCTATTTTTCTTTTCGTAGATATACTGTCCTTGGATTTCACTATAAAGGACCTATCCGACAGATAATTTTTGAGGAGTTTATGTGTGTTTGTGGGCAATAACGTGACTATTTTGTGCACAAGGCCTTCGTGCCAGACTCTATCGAATGCTTGAGATATGTCAATGAATAAACCAGAGCAGTATTGTTTGGCTTCAAACGCCTTTCGAATGAGAGTTACAATCCTATGTACTTGTTCTATGGTACTGTGGCTTTTCCTAAAACCAAATTGGTGCATATGAATGATATTATGTGATGATATATAGGATGATAGTATGTTTGAAATTATTTCTTTCAAAAAGCTTTGACAGTATAGGCAACAAACTTATTGGCCTATAAGACGTGACTTGGGCTACATTTTTTCCAGGTTTGGGAATCATTATGATTTCAGATATTTTTCAAGATGAGGGGAAAAATCCAGTACGTAAAATGGCATTAAAAATCCAAAGAAGAATTTTAAGTGCAGTATCTGGAAGCTCACATATCATTTTTGGAGTAATTTTGTCTATACCAGGAGACTTTTTAACGTTAAGATTTTTGCGTTTGATTTTAGGGTTGAAAATCGAATTTTTAAAGGTGCATAAACAGTATCATCTATTATTGGAGGTGTTACATGAGAATTTGTATTATTAGGTGTGAATACATGGTGATCAGCGAAGGTGTGCACCTTTTCTTGTGTTGATTTTGCCCAAGTACCATCACCGAGTCGAAGAGGTGATTCGTAATTTGTGGGTTGGTTTAACTATTTTGTTGCCTTCCAGAGGCTATAATCAGTATTTGATGTTTGGTCAAGACTTTGCAGGTAATTCTTTAAGGACGTTTCTTTATTGCTTTTCAGCTCTAATTGTAACATTTTTTTACATTGATTTAGTTGGCTTTTTAATGCAGGAGACCGATATTGTTGCCACTGTCGACGAAGATATCTTTTTTGTCTTATAAGATCTTCAATATTTTTTGGGGTATTAAAGTTCCCGTAATTTTTTTGCTTGGACTGTGGGGTAGCTATTTTTGCGGCTGATAAAAGTGTGTCAGAGAAATTTTCGATAGCATATTCAATTTCCTCTTCAGATTTTAAAGAGAGATTTTGAGGCAAATGAGAGCTGATATACATTTGTACTTACGCCAGTTTGTACTTTTGTTGGGAAATCTGGTCGTATTGTTTATTATGTTTGGGTGAAATGTTTCCAACATCATTATAGTTGGCGAGTGATCAGATGAGAGGTCTAAGGAAGAAACAAATGAGATTTGATCTCTTTTTATATTTTTTGTGACTGCAAAATCTATCAAGTCTGGAGTTTTTCTAAGATCTGATGGCCAGTATGTTGGATGACCCCCCGATATCGCGTCTAGCTTTGCTGTAGAGATGGCATCATAAAGCTGCTTTCCCTTTGTGGTATTGAGTCTTGAGAACCAATACATGAGCTTGAACATAAACATTGAGGCTGTAAAAAAAAATTTGAATTCACGAGCTCCACAACCCTTAAAATATGCCGTTATTAAAGTAAAAATGGTCTGTCAAAAAAAATCTCAATTAAAGTTTTGTTTAGAGGTCGCAGATTGAAATTGAAGTTTCAAAGTTGTACTTGTTCTATTATTTTATTTCAATTAAAAAAATTAGAAAAAATGAAAAAAAATAATTATGATCGCGACACAAGAAATCTAATATATTATTTTTTGGGCGTACATTACGAATATGAAACCGAAATTAAAATCAATTACGGGGATTTCGCGAAATTGAAAAATGTCATACAAAAAGATGGTCAACTATGATCAAGTGCTTTTCATATAATTACCGCTGTGAAAATTAATTTTTGGTATGAATATATTTCTGCGGAAAGTACTTTTGTGGGAGACAACAGATCGAAATACTAGTATCAACCTAGCTAATATGTTTGCTTTGCTTTATTTTTGTAAATATACGGAAGTTGAAAGCTCATTATAGATTAAAAGTACACTGATAGAATTTTGTTCATTGTATTAATGAAATCCTTCATTAATACAATGAATTTTTCATTAAAAAGTCCCCAAAGAAAGTTTCATTGGCTCAATGAAATATTTTTCATTAATCAAATAATAATTCAAAAAAATATTTTATTATTTATTTTGTGTTAATTTTTTCTTTTTTATTATCTTATATTTATTTTTCCGTTTTTTTTATCTCCCTGAACACGACTTGAACCCGCAACCATCACCATACAAACAGCACCGCCTTACCAATTGACCTAAATTACAAAACCAAAAGGATGTGCTTATTTAGACTTTTGTAGGAAAATATTTTTTTTCAATAGTTGAAGCGCCTCCAGTAGAAATTTTATGGAACTTATTGTTTGCTGTACAAAAAATATTTATGTAAAAATGATTGCATATTTTAAGGATCAAACAAATACAGTTAATGAAAATTTCATTCAGTCAATGAATTTTTCATTAATTTAATGAAAATGTTTCATTCAACCAATGAATCCAAGTTAATGAAAGACATTCATTAATAGTATGAAGGAAAATCCTATCAGAGTAACACATTTGTATGTCTCTATGTATATACAAACATAAAAACTGCAACAAATATTTTAATTGAAACTCAATTTTAGTTTTTTTTTCTGTATACTAAGTTTGAGTTTAAGGATTTATTTTATCATAAAACCACACACAATCTTCTAACCCCCTTATGTCCTAGAAAGCTATCAAGAACCGAAAAGTAGTCAAAATTGAAAATTTGTTAAAGTTAAAAATAAATTGAATGAATCCAAATTTGAAATTAATTACCAAAAATACTAAGCGCAAATAACTTTCCTAAAAATATCTACACTCATAAAAAATATCATATAAATAGTTAAAAAATCAGCTACGACAACAGAAAATAGTGCATGAATTTGAGGCAGCAGAATTTTCAATGAAGTTGAGAATCATGTTCTCCTAAATTTAGTTGACCTAAATTTTAAATATAAAAATTAAGTTGAAATACTATAATTTGGAAGAAGTTTTGTTAAATGGAAATGAAAATAAATCGATTGAATCAACACACGTTTTCTGCTAAATGTTAGTTTATTACAAACAGGTAAACAATTCAGTTAAATTTACTAAATTTTCTGTTCAAATTACTCTCACTTTTGTTAATTATTAATTTAATAAAAACAAAATTTATATAAATATTTTTCGCTTAACTTAGTTCTCGTAGATATTACTAAACTCCATATAAAAACACAGAATATCACTTTCTTTATTTACTTTCCTTATTTCCTTTCTTTATTTTTCTTGGTAATTCTTGTCGTGTGTATGTAAAGAAATGCTTTATTTTTCTAAGAATGGCTCCAGACAGCCCTTGCTTTTGAAAACACATCCGTACACACAGAGAAAAATTTAGCCATTTGTCAACTAAAATTCCGTCACTACGACTGAAATAAGTTGGAACAACTAAATATTGGTTTTGACAACAAAATTCGGTTAACACAACTAAATTTCAGTTGCAACACCCAAAATATTCAAAAATCACAATTGAATATGGTTGCATTAACCGAATTTATTGGTTGTAGCCACCAAAATACACTTTTCAATTCGGTTGGCACTTAATTTTTCTGTGTGTATATTAAATAAGTTACAAATACATTTTACTATATTAACAGATGAGTTTCAAAATCATTTAAAAAACCTAACTAAATATCGGAAGAAAATATTACTTCAAGCTCGACTTAAATTTGTTCATGTGGTAAAATTTGTCCATGTGTTATCTAACTAATAAGTTTAGTTAGATAACAGATTTATACGAAAACAGCAGAAAAATTAGATCAGTCGAGTCGGAGCACGTTTAACAGACTTTTAAACTAACTTTTTTATGAGTTTACAGTTTATTTCATACACAGATATTTTCATATAAATTTTACATTCATAACTGAGGTTATTATAATTATTATTAATAATACGTATACGTAGACTAATACAAATACCCAAAAGAATGAGGTTAAGAGAAATAATCGCTTCTCTGTAAAATTTATAAAATCTATTAATTTTCAAATCAAATTAGAATAGTTTCTGCTTTTTTATGAACAGGCGTCATCAGTGAGTTTAAATTTAAATTGTATTATTATTTGTGTCTTATAATTGTCAGATTGTATCTATATGATAAATAGTTTTCAACAACCTGTCGACTGTAAGATTCGAACCTGCGCATTTTCGTACATTACAAACGTAGCAATACCAAGACGCAACCGCTTAACGACCACACCAAAGTATGGCCTTGAATGCAATGAACTAATTTGCAATTTTCTTTCCTATGCAGTTTTCTGTTATTGCCCTGCGGGAAATGAAGGGTCGATTGATTCAAGGTGACGATTTGGTGATATATGGTTTGGAGGCACGTCGTGGTGAAACCGAAATTGTGGTGTATCCAAAAGTGTTATTTTGTATGAAATGACCAATCACGTGACTATATTAATGGTGACAAAACATTGACAAGTTGGCACCAGGTATATCATGTAACTGGAGAAAAGGTAGCATAACATCATAGTGTTACTGAATCAACTAGAACCGTTGCAGTTGAAGTTGTTACTGGTCATTGAACTGGCTTAATCCCGTTAGCAGTGGTTGAAAATATGGCAATTAGTGCCAAAGAATTTAGTCCCTTGACTGCTACATAGCGGACATTACACTGAAATAAACTTATTTTAAAATTGATTTGTATTGTGCCTTTTTGAAGGTTTTATGAACAGGTGCTTTGACATATTATATACTCGTATATAATATGACACACGAAAAATAAAAAGGAAAAGGTTATTTGCTAATTACTTTTCGCATACCCGGCGACATGTACTCCTTAGACCAGTGCAGTGGCACTTCACAAAGCTGTTCCATTCAAACTACCCCTATAACAGCACACATTGCGCTTAATATGTGACTAGTTTTCCATCAAAAATTGTTCTCCAGTTCTACGATACGTACACCTACACCAGCCACGTGATAATTAATTCCCCAAATGGTTATGTTGCATAATTTCTAAAATTATCCTACTTTAGCACTGCCTACTTCTAACTTGTCCCGTAGCTTATTCATTTCAGTCAGTACGGTGATAGATAACCTTCGTGAAGTTATTCGCCACGTTACAAGGAGCTCCAAAGGTAGCCATTGCCACCTCCAATGACAAGCCCATGTTAAAAGTACCGGTCACTTTCATATAACATAACCGAAACTAGGACAGGTTCTTGCACACAAAGTTCTAGTCACGTTACCATACCAGTGACTGGTCCATTTCCCATTGTATATAACTCAGAAGTTGCAATGCTAACACATACACAATTTTATTGAATATTTGATACACCTAATTCAATGAATATTTTCTACAAAAGAAGCAGAGTACGACGCCAATAATTTCTAAGTCAACATCTTAACTTGTTTCCCCATTATACATCAATATTAAAAACTACCGGCAACGAAGTATTGGGCTTCTAATGTTGTTTCCCCACGGGGAAAACGGGTCAGTTGGGAATTGGGACCTTTCCCGTGATACGTGTGGTAGGTAAAACAGGAACGTTTCCTAAAGTACCTATCAAGTGATCGGTACAAAAGTCTCTATTATGTGATTGGTCTGAAAGTACTAGGCCTGAGGTAGGTGAAAATAAGACCGGTTCCTAAAGTACTTGTCACGTTTCCGGTTTAAAAGGGTATTTGCAATTCTGAAAAAATGAGTCTCGGCTAAAAAATATTGCATTAAAGTTCTGTGATATGTTCTTTTTTTTAACACCGTTCCTGTGACATGTCACAGAGGGCAATTTACCCCATCCAAGGACAAGCCCACGTTAATGTGGCCTATCGCTTTGATATAAAAAAACAGTTCCGTGACCGGTCCCTATCACAATGAACCGGTCACGTGACGTGTCCAGTGATATGCTATTTTCCAGCAGGGATATTATAATATATATATTATATTTAAATCAATACTGTAAAAAAAGCTCAACATTACAATTTCGTTTTAATTTTATTTGCATGCTTTCTCTTAACATGATACAAAAAAAGACATGTTCTATTACGTTTGTTAGAAAACAAATTATAACTGATATGGTATACTTACTTAACGGATCAAAGCCAGTAATAAATTCAGGACAACGTTCATATGCAGATGTACCAGCAGGTGTATCCAGCCAACAAAGCCAACCATCAAAGGTACCAGGACAAAACTTATCTAGATGAGAAAAGCAAAACGATAAAAAGAGCAAAAGACCACAAAAGACAATGCTAAGGACGCTTTCTAAACCACATAATTAACACAATTTAAGAAAAATTTAAATAAAACAGTGAGAAGCACTTTATAGGCATATAATCAAAAAGAGAAAAGTCTTAAAATTTAAACAGGATATTAATTTGTTTTTATTGTATGTAAACATTTTTCAAAAATTTTTAGTATTGCTGAAACTGACTAAATTTTGTAATAATATCTTTAATTTTGAACTGTCAAAAAATAGCTGATAGATTTTATTTAAAGATTCGGGGTAACTGAAGTGAGTTGCACGAATACGTAAAAAATTATGTGCTGCTAATCGTTTGAAACCTACATGATTGATGATAATTACAATTTTTTTTGCCCAAAATGGAAGAGCTGGACTTGGATGACATGTGGATTCAACAAGATGGTGCCACATGCCAAACAATGGCCCAATGGAGACTCTAGTTCGGTTAACAGTTTATTTCACGTTTGGGGCCTTTTTGGGGTTCTATGTTAAGGCTCATGTCTACAGGGCCAAGCCCGCACTGGAAGCCAATATTGAAGAATTTATTAGTTAGATAACGGCCGATATGTTCGAGAGAGTATGCCAAAATTGGACCCAGCATATGAACCATTTGAGGCGTAGCCGCGGTCAACATTTACATGAAATCATCTTTAAACATTGAATTATATAGATCGTTCTATCGAATCAAATAAAGATTTCATACATTTATCTAAATTGAATGTGTTTTTTTAAATCAATTTCGAAAGCTCTTAAAAAAATCGCCCTTTACTAACTAAATATATAAATATATAGAAAGTTCGAAAAACCAATTTTTGTATTTTTAATACAAAAATTAGGACATTTTTTGAACAATTAGCATACCACGGCTCTTCCATTTGAAATTTAGAAATCATAAATGAAATTAAGAATTTTCAGTGCGCCCCGGTAGGCTAGTTGGTAGCGTGCTGGCTTATCAGTGTGGGGGTCGTGGGTTCGATTCCCACCAGAGGCACTGGTCTGTTGTCGCTACAACGCTCCAAAAGCCAAAGTAGTTAGTGCTCGGTTAGGGTAAAAATAATTTGTAATAATGATTATTAATTAATAAAAAAAAAAAAGAAAAAGAATTTTCATTTAAAAATGTAACTTGGTATGGTGTTCACATATTTGAATGATTTTTAAAACAAAATTTGAAAATATTCTGTAGACATTTACTATAGTGAAAGTGTTTAATGAAATAACTTTCGCAAATGTAAACTTTTTTGACCGACTTTGGATACGAATCATTTTTTAAGGAGTGTTATCTGTAACAATTTTAAAAATTTACTAACAATTGCAAGTTTGAAATTTATTTTTTTTTAATTTTTAATTTTTAATTTTGAACAGCCATAATTTTTGCGGCTCTCGCTCAAATTGATGCAAGCGAACTGATTTAAGTTTCTTACTTCTAATATTTTAAGTGTGCAAGGCGATATTGATGTGACATCAAAAACTTTATTTTTTTCACACCAAATATTATAAAAATTTGAAAAATGTCCATATCTCCTGTTAATTACATTTCGAAGGCCTTTATCTTATAACCTTAAATTCTAAATAAATAGTAAATACCTGTCACAAAATTTGTCCTTTCTGTTGCCGTTTGGTTAAGACGTTCATAGCACTCATTGCGTAAAATTTCTAAAGGATCTGGTGGTGTTTCATTAACTTCTGTTTGTTCCTCAACTCCTCCTCCTCCTCCTCCAGCAACTGATGTTACAACATTTGTGACTTTGGTGGTTAATAGAGCACTAATTGTTGTAGTGGCAGATGTACCCATACTGTTACTACTGCCGCTGATACTACCACTACCACTGTGATTATTGTTTAACATTACACAGATTTTGTGTAATAAATTTTTCGTAAATTTTTATTAAGTCCTCGTGTAGTAATTTTAGGTGGAAAATGTTATTATTGTGCACCATTTAATATAATTTAGAAAACACCCATAATTTAATTAGTTTTCATAGAACAATTTTTATTATTTTTATTTTTTATATTCATGAATATTCATGTTACATTTTCTTAACACCATACAAATAAACATGAATTGCTTTAGTTTATGGTTTATGTTAATGAAAGGATTTCAAAAAGATTTTTTATTATCCTTGTTATATATATTTTTTTTATATTTTTAATATTTTCTTTTAAGCTTTTTTTTATTAGCTTTTCCTTGAAGCTAGCTAATATTACAATATTTTGTTTCCATCTACATTGAAGAAAGATGACAATGAAATCTGTAAGAAAAACATAAAATGAGAAAGGAGAATTAAATTAAAATATAACCATCAAAACTAAATGATAGTGCATAATAATGAAGGACAATTGGGTATTAATGAACATTATTCAAATTAGATGACATTGAGATTTATAATATTTTAATGATACACTCAAATATTTATTTACAATATTTATGCTACAAAAAAAGATTTTATCACTTTTAAAGTGAGCTACACTCTAAAAAAAATGATTGTAAATTTAGTACTCTAAATTGGGTAAATTTGTGTGTAATATAACGCATAGTTAGTAAAAATAAACACTTAATGCATAAAATTATGTTATATACACTTTGAATTACAATAATACACACATAATGTAAAAATGGCCATTATGTGTCTATAATTAAACATTATGTGCCCGAAATTGATATTTTTTAGTAAGATAATTTGTTTACTCTTACACTTTGTAAATTTACTAACTTACAATAGTAAATAAAAAATAATAACATTTATAATTGTTAAAAAATATACGAAATCAAAAATTGCTAAAATATAATTTTATGCCCATTAATTATGACGGTAATATGGAAATGAAAATTTAATCCAAGAACAGATACAAAATGCATGTACTCCTCCGGAAGCGTTACTAAAATTCCCTAAAATTAAAAATATTATTGATCTTCTTATGAAAGATGTTTTAAGCATCTAAAAACGACACCGAAGCAGCCACCGACCCATAATTTTCTTCTATTGGCATTGCCTGAAAAAATAAACTATTGAAACTGCTACTAGAGTTGTCAAAACAGGTTTCTGAATTATTCGATAAACCAGTTTGTTCTAATTTTCCGAGTTATTCGAGAAACCAGATTTTTCTTCTCGAATAATTCGTCATTTTCGTATATATATTAATCTGAAAATTTCAATGGAATATGCAATTTTCGGAATAATTTGCAATTTTAAATGCCAGCCAGTATAAAAGACTGTGAAGACAAATTAGCTTTGGTTCGTTTTATTTTTATTTTTTTACACTTTTCCCATTTTGAGCCTAAACAATTTTTTTATTCAGATTTTTGAGATTTTAGTTGCTTTTACAAAGCTTTGCAATGTTTTTATAATAAAAATAGTCCACTGAGAATTGTAGTTAAAAACAAATGAAATTTCACTTAAAGAAAGGACGACTTACATTTCAGTAAATTCAACTAACAATGTCATTTGTTTTTTAATGTTCAAAAAATGACTAACAATTGTAGTAAAAATCAACCACATGGTAGTAAAAGATAAACTAATATTTATTTTTTTAAATAACAAAAAACAACTGTAAAAAAATGAATGTAAAATCATAAAACAGTCGTTTGATTTGGGTTGTTTTTTTAAATGAACTACATTTGTTCTACAAATGACTGACATTTACATTAAAAATAAAGAAACTGTATTACAACCCAAACAACTACATATTTTTAAAGCAGAAGTTCCCTGAGTGTATCTTTAAAACTTAAATAACTTCGATTTTAAGTCCTCAGTGAACCGCAACCTGTTGTAACTTTTATTTTCTCTCACTGTAACATCAAAATTTGTTTAACCTCTTCAGGAACACTTTATGATCTTTTGACCGAGGCAATGAAATGTTATGGCCTGAACGAACGGTTTCAATCGAATATAAACAAATTCCAAAAAAAAAAAAATCGAATTTGAAAAATAATTACGGATTTTATGAGCTATCTAAATCAAACTTTTAATTTTTAACTTCTTAGATATAGCCCAAAGGACAGCTTAGTGAGGATTACAATATCGCTTTTTGTGTAATAATAAAAAATATAAACAAAACAAAAACTCAAAATTAAATTTTTTGAAATTTATGTGAACTATTTGTTAGTAATAACCTGCTTTTTATTTTTTTGTGGGTCTAAAAATAGATTTCCTGTAGACCGAACAGTGAACGTCCACTTATGCGGGCAACGGCGTCAAGAGGTTAATTTATGACTAATATAAAAAGGCTCTTTTTTAGCCTTTAAATGTCGACATTTAAAATTCTAGTAACTTTTTAAAATGTGTACCTGCAAACATGTTCAGATATTAATCTACACTAAGAAAATTATATGCATGATATTAATGAATTTATGCATAAGATCTATTAATTGTCACTAGAACTCATCCATTGAAACTTTTCATTAAATGAATGCAGTTTTTCATAAAATTTAATGAAAAAATTCATATTATTTATTAAAATTTCATACGCCTAATGAAAGAGTTTCATTAAAAATTGTGTCATTAAAACTATGAAGCTTTTTTATGAAGTTTAAGAAATTTGTCATTGACATTGTGAAGAAAACTTTATTAGTTTAGTGAAAAAATTACATTAAAACTCGTCCAACGAATTCTCTCTGTGTAGGCCAATTTAGTAAATGGAAAATTTTAAAACGCTTGTAACTTTTAAAAGCTAACCATTTTTTTAAAGTATTTTTATTTATAACAGTATAGACTATAAATTATTAATTCACTTTTTGTAGAGAGCCAACGGACCGCGATCTTGTATTTGGCGTATTGTCATCATGCATTAGACGTAGAGCTGCAAAACTATCGATGGCACTATCGATAGTTTTATTTTTAATGGACTATCGATAGTTTTTTTCCGATAGCGATACTATCGGCAAAAAAACATCAATATTTTTGTGTTTTTTTTTTTGCACTAGTTTGTGTTTTACTGGTGGCGTTTGAAGAAGAAGAAGCTGAATTTCACGTAAGTAAACAAACAATAAATAAAACTGCAAAAAATTTTATAAAATTTATTTTTATTTTAACTCTAGTCGGATATTATTTGGCGTTTTGGTTTTGTTACCCAATAATAAGTAATATTTGATATTATTTTTAACAATAACCCAGTTGGCAAAAAATCATCGCTGACATAGTGATGACCCTCTCTTTATAAAATTGTTGATATCCTCATACGATTTTTCAAATGTCCCCAGGGACAAGTCAGCAGTTCCTCAGCGGTTGTCCGAAAGAGTTGTTCGTGCCCACTGATACTACACCATTAACAGATGTAATTCGAAAAAGATCAATTGTAATTCGAAATTCTATTTGTAATTCGAAAACTCCATTTGTAATTCGAAGATTATACTTTTAATTCGAAAAAGATCAATTGTAATTCGTATCAAGATTAATTGTAATTCGTAAAAGATCAATGGAAATTCAGTTGGTATTTTTCGAACTACAATTGGAATCTTCGAATTACAATTAATCTATTTTGAATTATAATTGATCTTTTTCGAATTACAACTAGAGTTTTTCAAATACAAATGGAATTTTCAAATTACAAATATAATTTTCGAATAACAGTCTTCGAATTTAAAATGGAATTTTCGTATTACAAGTAGAATTTTTAAATTAAAATTGATCTTTTTGGAACAACATCTGTAAATAATGTAGTATATAAGTGTAAATGGTGTAGATGTCAGCAGTTTAATAAAGAGAGAGTCAGCAGTATGTCATCGGTGTTTTTTTTTTGCCAACTGGGAATTGATCTCAGTGAATTCGTTATTTTATTTGTTTTTTATGCGTTTTGTCTATTTTCATTTGTTTTGTTTGTTTTTTAATATTAGTTTTAATAAAATATGAATTTTTTTTCGTTGAAACATTTGTGTCCCTAATAAAAATTACAAAAAAAAGAACAATTTCAAAATATATCGGATATTTTGAAATTCGATAGTTAAAAAATAAACTATCGAAATTATCGATAGTTTTGCAGCTCTAATTAGACGACATTCATGACAATTTTTTCTACACTGCTTTTAATTTTTTTCTTCAATTAATCATTGCATTTGGCTTCCCAATTTCATACACTTTTTGGCATAAAAGACACCAAACCCCTCAACTGGAAGTGCTTTTGGTACGTTTAGAGGATTTTGCGTATTTCGGTACAAAAGATAAGTTTTTTGCATTAAGCCCTCGTCTTTTGGCATAATGACAGCTTCCTAAATCTGGCCAAAATAATATGTCGTCTTTAGAGTGGCTAACTATATATGATAAATTTTTTCCGATTTACTTAAAATGTATAATGTAAACATCCGCGTTTACAACCATAGCTTTTGAATCCTGCATGCCGAAATGGCTGCCCACATTAGTACTTTTTTTAAACTTTGGCCGAATACCGTACATTGTTGGGAGTTTTTTCAAGTCATTTGAATAAAATAAAGAACTAATACTCCCGTTGTTTCAAGTAAAAGAAAATAATTTTTCTTTATGAATTTTAGATTTCTCTAGGGGCTGTGGATGGTCAGTCAAAATAAATCGATTTTCATCAAGCAAATTTATTTGAAAATTTTTTTTCATGAAGTTTTTTCTCAGTTGTCTGCATTTTTTTGGTACTTCTGCCAATTGTTTTTTACTATAATTGGGTGCTGTGTTTCTCTGGCAGGGCTTAACGTTCATTTGGAGTAAGTTTTTGTAATTTTTTCCTTTGGAAATGAAATTTTTTCTGGCTATCTTATGATTTGATGCCCCAAATTAACCGCAGTTTTTTAATTTAACAAGCTCAATTGCGGTAAATTTTTTGAAAGTGCTTTTTTTTTTTAATTTAACCAATACTCAGGGGATGCCCCCTTCTCTTGAAGTGCATTGTATTGATCAGGAAAATAGGGTATGGGAAGGAGGAAAGAGGGAGTAGTGTTTGTGAATATTTGATTTAAATTTTTCTAAATTGTAAGTAACAGGGAAGACTTCTGCGGGAAGTTTGTTCCACATACGAATCGTTCGACTAATACGAATCGTTCGAATTTTTTCTATAATGCGTTGTGCGAAACACGGGACAATCAACTACAAACGGGTGTGATCTACTAGATAAGCGAGTATTACGAATAAAAACTCGGGATCGTGGAATAAGTTGACTTATCTCAGATGAGCATCTCCCATGGTAATATCGATAGAAAAGTGGCAGACAACCCACATTCCGACGATGCTCCAATGAATCAATAGAGTTGGATACACTACTGTCATTGATAAGCTTCACCGCCCTCCCCTGAACACGGTCCAGAAGCTTCAGAATAGACAGTGGAGCCCCTGCCCATATATGAGAGTTGTATTAAATTTTCATATCTTGGAACTAGAAAAAAAAAAAAAAATTAGGGTTAGAATTTAGTTGGTTAATGAAGAATTAAAATTTACTTATCTTTTTCGCATAAAATACTGATTTTGTCTTTGAAATTTTTTTCACAAATCTTCGATATATTTTTTAATAACATATATAAAAACTGGAGTGAGAAAATTTTCCTTAAATATTTAATATTTTTTTAAAATATTCCTCTTTTGAACGATACATTCATGGTTCAATTTGAAGTGATTGTATCCTGCTTTAGTCCTTGAATTTTTTTTCACAAATCGCCTATATATTTTTTAATTACATATATAACACAAAATATGGGAAATAGTGGAAATTAGATTACATATGATTTTCTAACAATTGTGAATTGTTGTGGTGTTTGTCATAGCTATCTTCTGCAATTACAATTAAATATAAAATCGACCCCGTGTAATTGAAACTATTTTTAAGCCACAGCTAAAATCGACCTGACTTTAGATCAAGCGGTTAAAGCGCCTGTCTAAAGTGTAGTGCGAAGTGCATGTGGCAAAGAAAGCAGGTTCAAGCCACGGTCAGAATTGCATTTAATAAATAAACATTTCATATAGATGCAATCAAACAATAAAAACCATAACAAATAATTACAGTATTGTCAAAAGGATTACCAGAAACTGCGCAGTCTAATTCAATTAAAAATTTACAATGTAGTTATGATTTTTAGAAAGTATGCTTAATCTTCTCTACCACGCCTATCTCAAACAATTGAAAATATGTGCATTAGGCATATAACTTTTTAAAATTTTTGCAAATACGAAAAACGGCATACCATAGTCGAATAGAGCATAAAAAAGTATGAACCCCCATTAATTTTTTTTTTTGCGAAATTGCAAAAAAGTTTCCGCGCAAAACGAAATTACTTTTTTATCAGAACTGCTGAAAAAAACAAAAAAAAGTTTGTACATTGTACACGTTTTTCTTCATAATAATAGATATTTATTTAACTAATAATCTTCCTAAAAATTAAAAAAAAAAAAACAAGTTATTCAAGATTTAAAATTCAAAATTTAAAAATTTAAAAAAGAAAAAGCAAGTTATTCAAGAACTAGCAGTTTTTATCGGGATAATTAAATATTGTTTGTGTAAAAATGTTTAAGACCTGTGCTGATTATGTTGAAAAGTATTGTAATACGTGGAAAGAAAATTTAGCTAGCAATACACAATGTATAAAAAATGTGGACATTCCATTGTTCGAACTATGTAAAAATCCCAAAGAAAAGTTTGTTATTGGAAGATTTAATAGCCTTGGAAAGGAAATAAAGTGTAAGAAAAGAAGAACACAAATTATCGTTAGTGAACTTTCAGTTTTGTGGAAGAAACTCAAGTTTAAAACACTTTCCTTAAGGTCTATTAAAAGAAATGTGGAAAGATTAATAAAGTCGTACCAAAACTTTTTAAAACGCCGTAATAAATATAGTTTTAATAAAATTTTTGATATAACTTCAAACAACGAAGAGCAACAATCACACGAATCGGAGCATTTCCCCATTTCAATATCTAAAACCGATAATGTGCCGTTGGATGATGATTACAAAGTTCCAACCATAATGGACGATGATCAGGTGTCTTCAGATGATGAATTGATTGATGATATTACCTACAAACCACCTGCCAGCCTATTACAAAAAAGAAGCCTATGAAACCAGCTGTTAATTTAGTTATGAATGCAAACGTTAGCAAAAATATGTAAAGAGTTGTCTGAATGTGGTGTAGAGATATTGTCGCCATCCCAACCTGGAATTTACAAAGCTTACACCAAAAATGCCGAACAAAAGAAAAAACTGTTGAAAAACACTCTTAAAAATGAAAACTGGTGCTTGCATTTTGACGGGGAAAAAATTGGAAAGAAGGAATATCAGGTCGTAGTACTGAAAAATGCTTCTAGGGAAGTAAAATTAGGTGTACTAGTTCTGAATGATGGAAAAGCGTCGACGATATTTCACGGAATAAAAGAATTATTATGTGATTTCGACTTGTTGGAATCAATTAAAATGATAATTTGCGATACAACCAGTGTGAATACTGGCAGACACCATGGTGTTGTCACTCGCCTACAAAATTTTTGAAATCCTTTTCATTGCCCGCTCCACAGTATATTGGTTGTCAACATCATGTGCTAGATTTGATGTTAAAACATGTCATGGATGAGCTTTTAGAGGGAAAAACCTCATCGCCCAATATTTCATACAATTTTATTCCAAATTTAATAGAAAATTACGATGATCTAAAAAAAGAGTATGAACAAAATAAAGAGTGTATTAAGGTTAAAAGCATTAAATGGCGAAATGACATGCAATACTTATATGAATTGGTCGAAGCTTTTAAATACTTCGAGAAAAATGAACGTTTTCCCTACATAAAATTTAAAGCAATACCAACACTCAGTAATGCCCGTTGGAATTCTAGAGCTATTTTGGCACTTTTAGCCTTTATACTTATTCCTGAATATCGTTCGCAATTATATCCTATTTGTAAGTTTGTGTGCGGTGCTTGGAGCGAAATCTGGTTTTCCGATCATACTTTCAACAAAAATAATTTCGCCACACTACAGAAATCATTGGCCGGCTTCACAAAAGCAAATGAATGTTTTCTCAGACATTGGGTAAATAAACCATCAGCTATTGAGGAAGTTCAGCGAAGTAACATCTGCGCAGAGCGTGCAATTAAAATTGTGCAAGACATTTACCATTGTGTAAATCATCACATACTTTAAACTTAAAACTTATTTCATATAACAATTGACAAAAATTTAAAAATAAAAATATTAAAAAAATTAAAAAATATTAAAAAAAAAATCTGACCTTTTTTAGAAATCCATTTTTGCGCGGAACGTTTTTGAACCGAAATCACCTAAAAAAGTGATATTCATTACTTGTACAATATTTGCCACCACGTGGTGGTATGCCAAATTTTTCGTAAAAATTAGTTATATGCCTAATGTGCATATTAATTATAGTATTAATTGCACACTGTCTAAGAAGACGATGAATAAAATTAAAAAATCCCCAATAGAGTGAAAACATTTTCCTAAGAATTTATATTTTTTTTTGAAATTTCTCTTTTTTGAAGGATTCAGTTGTATGTTCTTGTATATTGATTTCATCCATGAATTTTTTTTTCACAACTTTCTGATAACTTGTGTAATGATATATGTAAAACCTGAAGGAAGCTTTCCTAAGATTTTGAATTTTTTTTTTAAATTTTCCTCCTTTGAAAGAACCATGGGTTCAGTTTGATATAATTGAATCCTGATTTCGTCCTTAAAATTTTTTTTCACAAATTTGCGATATCTTTTTTTATAACATATATAAAAACTGGAGTGAGGAAATTTTCTTAAGATTTAAAAATTTTTTTTTTTATTTTTTCTCTCAGTTTGATGTAATCGTATTCTGATTTCGTTCTTGAAATTTTTCGAAAAGTTTTCTGTAAGCATTTTAACCAAAGTTCGCAACCAAACTGAATAAGTACCCTATGGGGAATGGGACCGGTTCTGAGTGTGCCACAGGATCGGTGCCTACCCTATGTAAACAACTGGCAACTTTAACATTGGCTTGTCATAGGAGGGCGTCATTTGTCCAGCTTTAAACCACATAGTGGCATGCCACAGGACTAACCAAAGATGGGCATACCACAAGACTGTCGCAAAAGGGCCATGTCGTATAAAATAAACGGAAACTAAACAGCTTCCAATGGGTAAAATTCTGGTCAACTGGCTTTTTCTTGTTAATAAGCATTCTGGTTAAGTGGTATGTCCTCCATTTACCCGTCACAGGATTGGTAATTTTAGGACAATTGACACTACTTAACCCACTTCAGTATTAAATTATACCAGTCCTGTGATAAGTCCTTCTTTAACCAGTCACTTTTAGGACAATTGACTCCTCATTCCCCATAGGGTAAAGATTTTAACAATATTGTTTGTTTCGGTTTTGTTATCGGAAACGGTATTTTATTCAGTATCGGTATTACCGAAACATCGATATTATTTATTAAATTTACAAAAAAAAAACATAGAATATAAAATAAAGCGATACATAAAAAAATTCAAATGAGAAAAAATATGTTGCCACATTTGGGCTCCGCGTACATATATATACTCAAAAAGATGGGTTTCAAAGTTATGTTTTGTTGGCCGTCGATTAGTGTCATCGATTTCCTACCAGTTTGAATAGGCTATTACAGTTTACGAATTATTATCGCTATTAAATATTTTTATAACATTCTATAAAAAATACAAACCACTTAAAAAATAGCAACAACATCAAAAAATTGCTACAGAAAATTGGTATAGAAAATCGGTATAGAAAAATATTTTATATATCTCTTATCCTCTTATTTTTCTTTTTTTATTTGCTGTACACCAAAAAAAAAGAACAGTGCGAAAAAAAACTGTTAAGTATTATATTTCACACGTGTCAAAAGGACAAACAACATTTTTATGTTTTTACATGTTCACACTTATGCTAGCAACCATATACAAATACTTACATATAGTTTTTTATAACCACATTATATTACAAATAGCGTTAACCGTTGAGCAACCATCCAAAAAAAAAAACTACAACTTTTAATTAATTTGAACCCCCAACAATTTTATACTAAACACATGAAAACACAAGAAATTAAGAAAATCTAAATTTAATGAATGGTTCTTGATAAAATCGTTCAGATTGCCAAATACCCAGCAACCTTCAAATATTACGAATCACACCTTAAGGTTAATATTGAGTACAATGTATTATATTATATGTCCATAACAATATACAGTTTATACAACATATGTATTAGGGTGTCCCTTACAAAAGTATATTTGTCATTACACTCAAAGTTTTATTGCAAATGATTTCACATTAACCCTTATAGTACGGAGTGCGGGACTTTAGGTCCCCCAAGATTAGTTTTTCTTTAATAACTTCGAAAATAATTTCTTTCTCTCTTTTTCCTTTTAGGTAGTCGAGTTTTATTTTAAATACTATATAAAAACGTATTAGTAGCATTATAATATTAATTTATTTGTATTTAAAAGGTAAGTTTTTCGTTTGGCGGACCCAAGTTACCCCACGTCGTACTTCACGTTACAAATTTTCTTTGTGTTTTTTAGGACAAAAAATGGAAAACCGCAGAAAAAAATTATCCCAGCGACAAATAGAAGAACATTTGAATGCCAGAGGTGATAGTGAGGAAGATCCTTGGGACACAGATTGTGACAGTGACAGCTCTAGTTGTATACCTGATGCTGATGCGAGTGAAAGCAGCGAAACGGAAGACGAGATTGAGGAACTTGAAGAAGAAGCAGAAGATATTCTTCCGGATATTGATATTAGCGAAGATGATGATGCTTTTCCTTTGAATGCAGAATATTACACTGCCAAGTCTGGTCGAGTTTGGTCTTCGAAGCCATTTCCACATACACGTAGGTTAGCATGCAATATTGTGAACGTAACTCCAGGAGTAACTAGTTACATGAGTGATATATTTAATGGATGATATATTTAATCATCTTATAACACCAATGATGAAAAAGAAAATCTGTCTTCATACTAACGAAGAAGCCAAAAGAGTATTAGATAAATACAATGAAAAGTATCCCCAAAGGCAAAACAAAAATGCTCTAATTTTGTTTGCAATGAACATAGAACTGAAGAAAAGAAAATCGTTTGTCTAAAACATACTATGGATTCCAGTGACTCTGAATAGAAATTATCGATAACGATGGAGATGGAGCTGATGCAATGAATTTTTTTATTTATTTTTTTGTATTTATATTTTTTAAAGTAAAATTGAATTTCTTAGTTTTTGTTTTTTTTTTATTTTAATTATTAATTATTAATTATAATTATAAGTTTATTTTATGTCAAAAATAAAAATTTTGAAAATTAATGCTGCAAATTTGATTAAATAATCGTTTTTTACTTTTCTAACAGTCTTCCTAATATTATTATGCCAACTTATAAACAAAATAAAAAGTGGGGGACTTCAGTGACCCCACTCCGTACTTTAAGTCAAAAACTAGACTCCGTACTCTAAGGGTTAATGAAATCGATTTTTTTGGAAAATGTAAACGCGCCAAATTTCGGACGAAAGTGGCTAATTTACGAAAAATATTGTGTTTTTAATAAAAATTCCCAAAAATAGTTTTAATTAAAGAAAAAAATAAAATAAATAGAAAAAATTATATTTTTAAGTTATAACGAGCTTCCAACCTCCGTACGTTTACAAAAATAAAGCAAATCAAACATATTAGCTTGGTTGATACTACTATTTCGATCTGGCTAAAGATCTTATTAGAACCCGAAGTTTTAGAAAAGCTAATTCGTGATTGTGGACATTTTATAAAAATTAATTATTTTTTTCAAAAATTGAACAACGTTTTAATGTTTTAACCAAAATTTTGCATAATTTTCGGAAAAATATCACTTCAGTTTGATAAGGCTATAATTATTTTATTATTTTAAAAAGCTTTAACCGCCTGGGGACAAAAAGTCCCATAAAACCTAATTTATATTAAGACTAAAAAGTGTGTAAGGATTTTTAATTGCTCCAAAAAAAAAATGTCCACTTAATTAAAATAATTATTTTATGTAACTTGATCCACATAGGGATATTATATTATTTTTTTTTATTATTATTTAATTATCATATAATTACAAATTATATACTATTACCCTAACCGAGCACTAGCTCCTATTGCTTTCGCCGCGTTGTAGCGAGAACAGACCAGTGACTCTGGTGGGAATCGAACCCACTACCCCGCACTGATAAGCCAGCACGCTACCAACTAGCCTACCGGGGCGCACACATAGGGTTAATGTTTCCACTTTTGACCAAAACAGACCCACTAGGAAATCTACAGAATAATTTCAATAAGACTTTCATTTAATTTGAGTATGTTATGAAGGGTACTAAACTAACGAATAAGCCCAATACTTCATCGTACCACTATTACTTTTAAGAATTTAAAAAGGTGGCAAATCGGTAGATAGATCTTTAAAATACTCATTTTTGTACAGTTCCATTGGAATAATGTGAAAAAATCGAAAAAAAACAGGAACCATTTTCGACCACACATTTTCAAATAAGATTTGTAAGATAAAGAATTGCATTTGATTCCCTATATCACATACGCAAATTTAATCAAAATCTGACGGAAGGCATTCAGTACATTTTCTAGTGGGTCTTTTTTGGTAAAAAGTGAAAATATTAATATGGATAAAATTGCATAAAATAATATAAAATAATATCAAGTGGAAATGTAGTAGTCATAATATACACTACTTTTTATGGGTATCCCTAGGCCACTAAGGGTTAAACAAAAGTAAAGATAATTATATTATATCCAAATTAAGGTGATATTTTTCCGAAAATTATGCAAACTTTGATGAAAACATTCATCTTTTATTCAGTTTTTGACAAAATAATCAATTTTGTATGTGTTACACAGTACAACACATGATTTCGGGACTCAATTCTGATAATTTTTTGTGAAAGTAGCCCCAAAAATAAGAACTTCTGCATCATTCGTTTGGTCAAGTTACATCAAATAATATTTTAATAATTTTTTGAATTTAGTAAGTATCGTATAGGGGAATTTGTCACGTTTTAGGCTCTTTTGTTTGACATAACTCGAGAACCACTAGTCGGATTTTGCTGAAATAAATTTAGAAAAATCAAGAATTACAATTACTTTCATCTGCTCATATAACGTTTCGCTTCATATGGGATTTCTGTAAAAAAAAATCATACAGGTAGCCAACGGAAAACACATTTTGTTCATAGGCTATGTGACTTTACGTGAATGTAATAGGACTTGACACTGTTTACCGTTTTAGATTTTTTATGAATTAAAAAAAAAAAAATTTTAAATTTTTTGGGCAAAAAATATTTTTTTTTTTTCTTCATACATTTATTTATAACTGCAAAACTGTTGTTTATCTAGCGAAACCTTATATAAACAGATGAAAGTAATTGTAATTCTTGATTTTTCTAAATTTGTTTCATCAAAATCCGACCAGTGGTTCTCGAGTTATGTCAAACAAAAGCCTAAAACGTGACAAATTCCCCTATACGATACTTACTAACTTCAAAAAATTATTAAAATTTTATTTGATGTAACTTGACGAAACGAATGATGCAGAAGTTCACACTACTTTCACAAAAAATCATCAGAATTGAGTCCCGAATCAATCAGCTGAAAAATGTTGTACTGTGTTATTGATCTTTTAAAATTGCATTTCATTTTGAACTGTCAGGTTTGAGATCATAATTAAGATGTTACTATTAAAAATAGAATCACGAAATTTTTTCATCTTATCTTACATTTATTAACAATTAGTGTTTTCTATTTATAATAGTAACATTTTGAATATGATCTCAAACCTGGCAATTGAAAATTAAATGCCAAATAATCCATTTTCATAAAATATACTGGAAAGGAGTCGCTCCAAACACAAACACGAATTATAATTTCATCAATTTATATTTTTTTCTTAAATAAAAACTATTGTATTATGAAAATGGCAATCGACATCTCTAAATTAGACATTTTAAAAAAAATTTTAAATTAATTAAAAAAAAAAAACATTTTTGCATTTATATGAAATTTTTGCGTCATTTTTGATTCCAGGCTAAAGTGGGTTAAATACATCCGATGAAGTCAGCATTTCAAATCTGAATAATCTTGAGTGTATTTAAGGAATAAATGAAATAAAAAAATTGTATTTTCCAAAATTTTGGATTCTGGGAATTAAAAAAAAAAATCGCATTTTTTCACAACGTTTTCCAAAAAAAAATCGATTTCTTTAGTTTTTGAAATATTTTCAATAAAAATGCGGGGGTGGGGTGTAAGAAACAAAAATCGACTAATATATTTTTAATGGACATCCTATTATATGTGTTCCATGTCCCGTATAAGTAAAACCATTGTAGTATAATGGTTGAATTACTTTGATGCTATTAATTTGACAAGATACTGTAGATGTATGTATGTGTGAGTATGTATGTATGTAGAGCATTAAATTCGTTTTAGTATTTGTAAATAAGACTAAAAGCGACAAAAATGTGTTTAAAAGAAACTGACAACAAATGTTTTTGACATCACAATCTGTTAAATGTCATTCAAATTTATTTGACAGTTTTCAAATGACTTTTTTTGTGCAGATTTTTTATGCTTCATTTTGTTTAAGCATCAACATTGAATGCAGCCATTAAGTCATTTTTTACTTTTGTTACTTTTGTCATATGTGATAATTTGTAAAGTTTATTAATATTTATGAAAAGTTACAATGATTACCAGATGTTCTAGAATTTATATTTTTTTTTTTCAAATTAAGAGTTCATAAAAGTGTACTCTTCACTTTGGTAACGATTTTAATTAAAGTACAGTTTCATTTCATAAAATTATAGATTTTAAACGACTAACAGCGTATAACGAGGGACCAATGTTTCGGCTTCTTAGTTAAATTTATTTCTTTCATTTATTTGTACATGTGCGTAAAATAAGTTTAAATATATGATTTAAATATTTGTGAAAATTTTCAAAAGAAATGAAATAGGCTTGTGTAAATAACACTAGTCTACAAAAATCGACTTTTTTGTACAGATTTCTACTAATATTTGTTCAAAGTATTTTGGCCTCCTTAACACGAATCTGGTTTTGACAATTAAACTGCACAGTGGTGCCTCCGCAGATTTTTTAACGAAACTTGTATATGTTGTTGAAGCCAAATTTTTCACTTATTTGAAATATTTAAAATATGGGAAAAGTCGTGTTAAAGCCGAAAATTATAAAAAAAAAACTCAGACATGTGGGTATGGGTAATTCCTGGGCGACGGACGCCACATACGCACACTTTTAGTTGAGTCAAAAACAATAAATGAATATATTTATATATATATTCTTAGCATATATATATGATGTTTATATCAACAAAGTATATTTTAAATAAATGAATATAAAGATGCGGTATATATCCTCAGTGTATTGAAGAAAGGAAGAGTACTAAATTTAAGGATAAACATTGGACAGAATCAATAATGTAGTAAAAATATATAAGCAAATATCAGCGAGAAACGGACGCGACAAATAAATTCTATATTTGGAGTGTCCGTTTCTCGTTGATATTTGCTTATATCTTTTTACTACATTACTGGTTCTGACCAGTGTTTATCATCAAATTTAGTACTATTCCTTCAATACACTGCTGTTATATACCGCATCTTTATATTCCTTTATTGTTTTTGGCTCAACTAAAAGTGTGCGAATGTGGCGTCCGTCGCCCAGGAATTTCCCATATGTTAATTTGAGCTCAAACCAACAACAACTTTAGATGCAAATTTGATATTCGAAAATATCAGTGGAAGCGACTTTAATATACATTTAATTTAATACCCAATTTTCTTACAGTTAAATAACTTATATAAGAAAAATATTAAAAACCCCTAAAATTTGTTAATTTTTGAAAGCACTTTCTTATTAATAAAATGAGAACAGCAAAAAAACTTTACAAAATTTACGTTATTTTTGATGTAAATTTTAGTTAATTGAAAAAAGCATTTTGCTCTGTAAAATTAGCAAAAACTTTTACTAAATATTTGCAGATTCAAAATAGCAAACAAAACCTGTAATATTAACAAAAATTTTGCTATATTTACCCCAAATTTAGTAGATGCAAATAAGAGTTTATGTTGCTAAAATCAACAGAAATTTTTGTTAAAAAATTGTAAATTGCTGATTCCAAAAGGGTATTTCTTCATTCGCATTAAAAAAGAAAACTTTAAAAATTTCGCATTTCTTAATGATTTTTTTGTGTACTAATATTTAGTAAATGCTTTTGCTGATTTTTAGCAGATTATTTTGTTACCTTTAATTAACTAACTAAATATTAGTAAATTCAACAGATTTATTTTGCTCTTCTTATATTACTAATATTTTGTAAAAAAAATCTCCTAATTGCAGCAGTTTTTTCTGCAAGATCATTTGTAACAAATTTTTTTTGATATTTTTACTGGTTTATTTTTATGAGTGTAGTAAAGTGAGCGGACAGGCATATTTTAAGAAATTATCAACCACTGCCCGACACTAAAATTCTACTACCAAAAAATTGATTAAAATTTTTGAAAATTTTAAAATTTTTAAAAATAAACAAAATTAATGTAAATTTTTCAAGTTTTCAAAATTTTAAGATAATGATGTGTCAAGGTAATCCATTAGTGTCACGTTATCGGTAACGCATTTCTTTATGTTTCAAAACAATGTTAAATGTAAGGAGTATACATTTTAATGTAATGCATTATGTACCTACTATTGGTAACTCATTACCTATTCTATGTTTCGAAATAATGCTGAAGGTAAGAAGTATTCATTAGAGAGTAATGCATTGTGTAACCCATTACGGTTATCTCATTCCTTTACAAGGAAATACATTACATTATCGCACCCATTACCAAAATTTTCCTGGGTTATTACACTATATTTTGTTATATATAATTTTAATTTGTGTTATATCTAATTATACATGTATTCGTACATAATTAGATTAATCTTAAATATATATATATATATATATATACTAGAGTGTTTTTTGATTTTTAGATTTTGGGATATCATAACTTTTTAGAGGGCTTTTGCGCCAATAAAAATAATGGCGTTTTTATTTTTGAAAAATTCCTACTCCTTCAATTCCGTCTCGGCGGCTAAAATCTCGAATTTTGGGTACCTTCTTTTGTAGAACAAAAGCCGCTAAATATATTTAAAATCTGACTTCACGAATCGATTCTACATGAAAAATTAGGCTTATAAGCAGTTTTTTACGCTTTTACAATGCACCTGATAGCCATTAGATTGGTGTGAAAAAATCGCTTTTTTTATTCTTTAATTTTATTTTTTTTTTTAATATACACATATAAAGAGGATTCTTTCCTGAGAACTATACTTATTTTTAATACTACCCGTTAAAAAGTTATTAAACCTTAAATTTTTTTGCAAGTAACAACAACATTTTTTTGTTTTGTAATTTTTATTGCAAAGTAACTTTTATTTATTAAAAACAAAGTCAAAATGTTTTATTAACAAAACAAAGATAATGATTATTAGAAACAATAAATAGTAATTATTTAATTAATTACCCTTTTTTTAACTGCTGATAGAGCTAAACAATTCAAATTATCTCTATTTTCTACTAAGCCAGAAATGTTAAACCGCGAAATTTTACCAACAAGTTCTTCGGTGTAAATGCTTGTTGATTGAATATTTATGGAGGTTCCAATTGCATTTAAATAACTTTTATGGTCTCCACACTCAGCTGCATTAAAAAGAATAAATGAGATGTTTATTCCAAAATTAACTAGAGTTTTTAAACTCTGAAGAGTTATAAAATCAAACGGCGACTTAGAAAATAGGAATCACTATACGTCGTCTTGTGCATTCAACATTATTATGCACTTGCTCAACTTCTTTGATTTCAATAAAATCTTTTTTGTAAAGCATTTGGTCTGTTGTATTAATTAAATTTCCAAAATCTTCTGTATTTCCTCCACTGACGTAGTGGATATTTGATTTTTATCTTCTTTTAAATCACTTGAAAAAAGGCTTATGTTTAGATCAATTGATGTTGATGAAAATAAAAAAAGTTTGTAGTAAAAATTTTAAAACAAAAGAAAATAAATGTGGGTATGTAAAAATAAAAGTTTAAGGAATAATAACTTTTTAACGGGTTGTAATAGAAATAAGTGTAGTATGCAATTTTCCTCAAGCAAGAATCCTCTTTAAATGTGTATACAAAAAAATAGTGAAAATGAAAAAAAAAAAAAATCAATTTTTTCCGACCACCCTAATGGCTATCCGGTGAATTATAAAAGGGCAAAAAACTGCTAATAAGCCTAATTTTTCATGTAGAATCGATTCGTGAAGTCAGATTTTAAATATATATAGCTGTTTTTGTTCTACAAAGTAAGGTACCCGAAATTCGCGATTTTAGCCGCCGAGAGGGATTTAAAGGAGTTGGAATTTTTCAAAAATAAAAACGCCATTATTTTTATTGGCGCAAAAACCTTCTGTAAAGTTAGAATATCCCAAAATCAAAAACAAAAACCAAAAAAAAAACACTAATATATATATATATATATATATATATGTCATATACGACTAATAGTCGTATGTCATATACGACTCATAGTCGATTTGAACATCTTAATGGGCGCTTCGCGTTTCTGATTCTTGGGATTGTACTGAGTAAAAAAGTCCACTAGGCCATACGTCTACGGTGAAAATCGAGCTTCCAGATTTTGACTTTTTAGCCGTATTTTGTGAAAGTAACAATGTGTGGGATGGACATATCTCAGGAAGTAGGAGGAGCTTATCCAAGATTATGGTATCAATCTCTTCTTTGGAAGATTCTCTAGCTTTTTTGCCGTAAAGTCAAAATGTGGAAGCTCGATTTTCACCGTAGACGTATGGTCTAGTGGATTTTTTTGCTCAGTACAAGCCCAAGAATCAGAAACGCGAAGCGCCCATTTAGATTTTTTTCCTTCCGTACTAATCGCCCCTTTCTTTATATATTTGTATAAGTGAATGTTTTTAGTCGGGATGGCAGAAACTAGTTTAGTCTGATTTAAAAATTAATACTGTTTATAATTTTTAGGGAAAAACGTTTATTCAACTTCTTAACCAAAATTTTTCTATTAAAAAACATAGCTTAGACCACATTTTTGGCCATAACTCAGAGACCAATTGAGATACCAGGTAAAAAATGTGCTTTTTAAGATCAGGGCATTTGAACTCAACCTCCAAAAAATTACCTTTGACGATACCATGAAAAAAATCAATATGCACATAATTTTAACCTAACAAATTAGTCCAACTAGAATATTGCATATTTTGTAGTTTAAGTTATAGTTCTTTTTGTGACGATACATTTTTCAAATTTTATGGTTTTTCGCAATTTTCATGACGTCATATTTTGAAATCCGAAATGAAGCCTTAAATTTGTGGTTCTTGTCGAATATGACAATGGTGGACAAAACTAAATTTGCTATGGTGAATTTCATTAAAGTCGGAGATGGTTGATCCGAAAATGCCTTTTTGAATTTAAAAATTTATAATATTTTTCAATATATTATAGATTAACAACCTAGAGATTATAAATAAAATTTCTCGAATATGTGAAAATATTTCTACAGAGATAACCCTATGGGGAATGGGACCGGTCCTGCGTGTGCACAGGATCGGTCCCTTCGTGCCAGAGACCGGTCCTCTGCTAAACTCTACCCTATGTAAGCAACTGGCAACTTTAACGTGGCCTTGTCATAGGAGGTGGTCATTTGTGCTGCTTTATACCACATAGTGGCATGCCACAGGACTAACCAAAGATGGGCACAAAGATGGGCATAAAAATAAACGAAAACTAAATAGCTTCCAATGGGTAAAATTCTGGCCAACTGGCTTTTTCTTGTTAATAAGCATTCTGGTTAAGTGGTATGTCCTCCCTTTACCAGTCACAGGATTGGTAATTTTAGGACAGTTGACACTGCTTAACCCACTTCAGTATTAAATTATACCAGTCCTGTGATAAGTCCTTCTTTAACCAGTCACTTTTATGTCAATTGACTCCTCATTCCCCATAGGGAACTTTAAAAGCGAGTCATAATTTTGATAAAAAAAAATGTGCATTCTGTTGACGATTTTCGACAGGAAATTAATAAATTTAAGCAATTTTCCAATTAATGAGTTTGCAGTTTTGAGAAATATTTTTTCATACCAGGCTTGCATGATCCCGTCCCTTTCCCCTCTCACTGATTAAATCACTTTCAACAAGGATTATATACAACTTTAGTTCAAAACTCAATAATGATCCGCCCTAGGAGAACTTCTCTTCTGCCAATACTTCATTTTACACTTTAAGCAACATGAATATTTTTGCAAAAGTTTGAAATTATTCATCATGTTTTAAATAATTTTCTCCCCCAATAGTACGTGCGATGGTGATGCTGATAGGAACATACATTAGTGCTTTCAACTTTGTTCAAGTGTAAAAATTGTTATGCTTTTTGACGTTAAAAGTGACAGTCACAGCGCGTCAATGGCGTTAAGCGTAGGAAAACACAAAAAACAGTCTTCACTTTAATGATGTTCGATGGCACTTGTTGATGTTGACTGTTTGAAAATGTTTCAAGTGGCCATAATCTGCATTGCGCAAAAAAAACAAAAAAAAAAAATGATTGCAAAAATAAAATGCTTGAATATGTAAATAAGGAAATACTATAGTTTATGTGATTTTGTTTTGTTTTTAATAGATTTTTAAAACAAAAATTCTGGGAAAATATCAAAGCCTTCTATTCATAGTATAAAATCCGTAAAATGCAGTAATTTAAATGAGAATTTTAGTTAGAGTCATTTCATAGAAAACCATAAAAAAAAAATTTTTTGACATCGATCCCATTTTATTGTAACCAAACTTGGTATGGAAGGATATAAGTTTGACATAGGGTTGGTATATGTAATGGTTGTGGAAATATCGCGTTTTAAAATTTGAAAATAATCGAAAATTTAACAAAAGTATTCTTACATAATCGTCCATTTCTTTTTAACGGTTAAAGCTATGTGATTCATTGATAACTCGTTTTAAAGCTACACTCAAAAAAAAAGTTTGTAAAGTCAGCAAAAAATTTTGCTGAGTCAGCAAAATTTTAGTCAGGAGGGTGCTAGCAAAAAAATTGCTAATGTCAGCAAAATATTTTGCTGAAAATCAGAGAGCTGATTTATAGCAACAAAATTAGTAGATTCAGCAAAAGTTTTGTTAACACTTAGTAGATAAGAAATAAAAAAGCCTTGGTAAAAACTAATAAATTTTTTGCTGAATTTTAGTAGAGTGAAAAAAAACGCAAAAAAAATGTAAAAAAATTGTAATTTAGTTAATATATTTGTTGAAAATCATAAAACATATTTTTGTGATTCTTTTAAAAATAATTTACAATAATTACGAAATATAAAAATTTTCATTTTCCCACATTGATGTCATGAATTAATTTAATATCTGAAAATATATAGAAATAAATATATATAACATAACAAAAACTTTCTTTCAACTACTTACATCAATGGTAGCCTAAATGATGCTTTCTTTTAAAAGACGCAGCTGCCGAAGATAATTATAGAAACGAAACGAAAAAATAAACAAAAACAAACGAAACGAAAAAAAACAACCTTTTTTTTGCAATAAGAAAAAGGAACCATACAAATCTACCTAAGATGTGTGTCTTTGTCTTTCGCTTTACTCTGTCTACATGTCTGTATATGTTTGTTTGCAATTTGACCACACTAGATTATTAATCTATTAACATTTATTATAGAAATACATATTAAATCTAAATATTTTCTTTTGTCTTTTATTTTATTAATAGACAATTATTTTCACAAGCCGGTGACAACGCAAAATTTAAGTTGTTTTAATCCTCAATTTTGTTTTATGTATGAAAAAGAGATACAAAAGTCTTCCATGGTTGATTTTTTTATATGTTTTATTAAAGTTGTACTTTTTAGTATCATTTTCCTCTTCTCTACTACATCTTGACATGCCGCGACATCTGCTTCATTCTGCGTATATCTTTCAATCTAGTTGTCGTCCACATTATTAATGTGCTTATCAGCACAATTTTTTTTAGCAAAATTAATTAGTAAAACATTAGTATATTAGTAAAGCGTTAGTATAAAACACTTAAGTGCTGAATAAGTATAACAAAAATTTTAGCTGAAAACACGATTTTAGCAAAAAAAATTGCTAAAAAATAGTATACATGATTTACAAGACGTTTTACTAACTTTTGTACTAACTTATTTTTTTGAGTGTACTGTTATCGTCCTTTAACTAAATCACCCATAAAGTAAAATTTTACCTTCAAACATAATTTTTTGAAGTCAAAGTGTTTTTTTTTTTCCAATATCAGCAGTTCAAACCGCTGTATTTAAAAAAAAAGTTTTTTTTTTAATTTTTAAAACAAAATATGTTAATTATAACTTATTTTCTTATGCCATGGCCAAATCCCTTTATGAAGCTCTTACGTACTCCAAAGTGAATAAAAACCTGAAAAAGATACTAATGTAGTAAAAAAAAACAGATTAACATAAAAAATATTTTATAGAAAAAAAAAACAAAAGTTTTACAAAATCAGTTACACATATTTTAAATTTATAATGAGCTTTCAACCTCTATATAGGTTTACAAAAATAAAGCAAATCAAACAAATTAGCTAGGTTGATTTTAGTATTTCGATCTGGCTAAAGATTTGATCAGAACCCTAAGTTTTAGAAAAGCTAGAGCCTCCAAATTAGTCAGAACCTATTAACCATCAATTTTGCTCTATCAAACATGTGGCTGGGGTATTTTCCTAACAAGCATCATGACGGTACTAAACTTTGAAAACCAAAAATGTTCTATTTATATAAAAAAAATTAAGTTTTTACTCTGGCTCAAGTAATATTTTTTAAATTTTTACAGTTTTATTAGTTTTTGTTTTTATATATTTATATCGAGATTATTTTTATGTTATTTTTAATTGATGATGATTGATTTGTGGTCGTTGGGGTGTAATGGTTAGCGCGTTGGACTGTTACACGGATGACACCGGGTTCGATTCCCGGTGCCGGCAACAACAATTTAGAAAAATAATATATAAGAGTTTTCTACCCTCATATGTATCGCAGCGCCAGCCTTTGGTGTTCCCATAGCACTTAACCCCACCGAAGTAAAATTATGTATCGTATGTATGAATTTAAAAAAAAGCTTTAATAAGTTCTCCAACTCTCCATCAGGTGGTGAGCAACAACTGTTCTAAAAAACTTATCATCTTGTTTGAAGCCCTTCATCTTTCCCCACCTTTCACTTCTCCACTATCACTTTTCCAATTAAAGCAACACATTCATTAATAGGAAGAATTTCCTGAGCGTTGGAAAATAATTGCCCATATCTTTTTAACGAATTAAGCTTATAAAGTCATTTTAACGCTACTTAAATCGTGGTTTTACTGGTATAGAAAAGTTATTCAATTTTTGACGACAAAATTAATATTTTTAAAATACGTCGTTCAAAACGCTGTATTTCAAAAACCTGGCTTTCGAAAAATTAAAAAGAAATATGTTAATTACAAATTATTCTTCTTTAGCTTTACAAAATCCATACTTGATACTCCTGCGTTATCGGTCTTTCAAATATATATATTTTTTTTTTTTTTTAAATTTGTTATTTCAAATATATTTTTTTACATTTTTAATCACAACTTTGAATTCCGTAAGAGCTCCATATAAAGGGATTTGGCACGGCATAGGGTAATAATTATTAAGTAACATTTTTTTTCAAGAATTTAAAATTTTTGAAATATAGCGGATTGAACCGCGGATTTTGAAAAAATGCATTTTATCTGCAAACAGTGGATTTTCTAATTTTATTTAAACCAAGATAACAATAGCTTTAAAATAAGATATTATTTTAAAGATATCATGCACACAGAAAAAAATATTTTCCTACTTTTTTCAATTAAATCGGTTTTTTGAAAATTTAAATAGCTGTCAATTAAAAATTACTTGAATCAATAAATATTTGCTCAAATTCGGAACTTGCTTGAAATTTTTTATTATCGCTCAAAAGAAAACTTGAACACATTGTTGTGGTTTTTTGTAATATTTATGTAGATGTTTTTTCATAATGTTTATATCTTGTGGTCTTAGTACACTCAGGGAACTTCTGCTTTAAAAATATGTAGTTGTTTAGGTTGTAATACAGTTTCTTTATTTTTAATGTAAATGTTAGTCATTTGTAGAACAAATTAAAATTTTTACTAACCTTGTACTTCATTTAAAAAGAAAACAAACCACATCAAATGACTGTTTTATGATTTTACATTCATTTTTTACAGTAATTTTTTGTTATTTAAAAAAATAAAAAAAAATAATTGTTTATTTTTTACTACCATGTGGATTATTTTTACTACAATTGTGGTTCATTTGTTGAACATTAAAAAACAAATGACAATGTAAGTTGAATTTAATGAAATGTAAGTCGTCCATTCTTTAAGTGAAATTTCATTTGTTTCCAACTACATTTGCAGTGGTCTTTACCTACATAGTATTCTAGCGATAAAAATATTTTAAATTAATTTTAATTAGATTAGATATAAATTCTTATTAGGTTTATGACTTTATTAAATTAATTAATTTAGTTTCAGCTGTTTAAAACATTATCATAATATTGATAATGTCTTTTTTAAAGTTTAGTTTCGTTTAATAAAAACTTTTTTAAACAGAAAGAAAATGCAAAAACAAATTAAAAATTATTTCCAACAAAATAAAATACTCTGATTTCAACAGAAAGTCTAATTTCTACAAAGAAAAAATCCAGAAAAAAATCCTGCTATAGTTCCTTCGATTCAATAGAAAGAAAAAACTAATTTCTAAGATCTGCTAACTAAATGAGAATTGCATGCCGGTTTAAATTCAATGTCATAAAATTCAAGCTATAAAAAAATTTGGTATGGCAAGAACACTTTGGTTTTTGGGGAAGGTAAACGATATTAATCACTATTAAATCAAATGAGTCATTATTTAATTGAAAAATAATTCACTTAAAGAGCTATAAATTTCTTAGGTGAATTAGCAAATTTACGTTGTTTTGCGGAATTTCAGCAATTCAAGTTATTAAATCGGTATTTTTCGTGATTGAAATGGGTTTTTATTTTTTTGTGTGTAACTTTCAAAAAGATATGGAAGTTTAAGTACGACTACTTCTGTGAATTTATGCAATATTTTTAATATTTTGAAACGTGATATTTAAAGATCCGCTGGAACTAGCTATCCTAAACTTGTTATAGTTATATGTTTTAGATATTCTATACCAAGTTAAGTCGAAATTGAGTGGTTGATTTTATATGTTTTCAGTCATTAGTTAGATTAGATATAGCTATATTACACTAGTTAACAATGAATAGCCAGATGGAATTTTTGTAAGCTAAATTCGATTCGTGGAGATGAATACAAATTTCAGTTAAAATAACTACAAATGTAACTAAAAAAGTGATAACCATATTGTTCATAAAAATTACTAAATAATGTAGTAACAACTGTAAAAAAACGGTCAAAATTACCGAAACTAAACAATTACTTGTACTGTAAAAATAAAAGCAAATGTAGTAAAAATTTTATTTTTGACTGGCGTTAAAGTTTAAATTTATGCATCTAAATTTTCCGTTAAGCTAACTGTTTTTTTAGTTATTTTAACTGCTTTATATATTTTGCAAGTGTTTGTTTATTATGCTGTCAACAAGTGTCATATCTAATTTAATCCTATAAATAAATTATATAATTTCATTGTAAGTATTTAATACTTCTTTCTACCCATCACTGACTACAATTTAGCAGTCATGTTTCATTAGTTATTCGTTGTTGTATTATATTGTACCACATGCCATCAAGATAATGACTAAAAGAAATTAAGAATGCGGTTTCCAGACCATAAAAAAAAATTTAACAAAAAAATTGCAAGAAAATAATGAGACAGACAATGTGACTGAAAAGTAACTTACAACAATACAAATTGTTGCATTATATTAAATTTGAAATTAAAGAGATTTAAACAAACCAAATTTCAAAGCAGATATTTTTCGTTTAAGCCAAGATTTCAAAAATAAATTAAGCGAAAGATTTAAGATTTATATGCACAATAATTTCTCAAAGATAACTGTTGACAACTGTTTTCTCTTACAAGCAAAGCATTTAAATCTGGCTAGCTATTCTGTAAGACGATCGACGATTATCGTACACTTTTCGAAGTTAAATTACGCAAACATTAAATAAAAATTTTGAATTATTTTAACAATTTTGGTAAAACACAACAATTTTTCATTGTTTAGTTAAACTTTTTCGTAAGTAACATCGTCCAAACGAGTTAGGTATAGTTTTAAACAAAACGATATCGTTTTTCTTAGAGAATTTGCCCCCTGACTCAAAAATCGTTGAAATTAGCTACATTTTTATTTAGCTAGAAAAGTGAAAAAGATTGCCGAAAAAAAATTGTAATATATGATCTTATGTTAATTTCTTAAGGTTATGTTATGTGTTTTTACTTTTTTTAAATACTTTATTATCTGGATTATTGAATCGGCCCATTCTTGGCCTAACAATAAGTGTATTAATCTTACAAAACAAACTTAAAGACTAGTTACTCCCTAGGAGCCATTTTGTAGAACTGGTCTCTAAATTAAACGGGCGGTAAGTCTGCAAGTTTTTTTTTTTTTTTTTTATTTCATTTCAAAAAAATTCATTACATTATGGTGCCTCAGCACCTAGGCATTGTAGAGGCGAGTTGGCAAAAACAAATAAATACTTAAGTACTTGAATTTTATACTACCAAAAGTAAAATTTTATATAACATTAAAATTAGCATATTTGTACACCTGAGATCAACAAAATTACATCAGAAGCTCTTCCACATGTTGTAATAAATAATCCCTTAAGTCTTTTTTAAATACTGAAATTCTATTTATAGATTTTAAACTGGTGGCAAATTGTTGAATTCACGACTACCCACATACTCAATGCGTTGCTTGGTTGCTTCCAGTTGACACCAAGCTACAGCCAAATTATCATTATTTCTCGTATTGTATACTTTTTGATTTTATAAGAAATCTATAGTATGGTGCCCAATTTTGTGAATACATTTAAAAACATAGATTAAAACTTGCATTTTATAAATCCCAGAAATCGGTAATAAAGCTTTTTACCTATATAGCTGTAGCTAAATTAAACGGGCGGTAAGTCTGCACGTTGCAGTCTGGTGTGCGTTTGGGTTCGAGTAAGGGCACTCGCCGATGGATGTGGGAGGTTGCTGAGCTTTTCCACGTATTTCATTCGGATATCCATAAACTCTTCTCTAACTAACGGAATATTTAAGTAATCGTGAATGTTGATATTTCTGACGTACTACGGAGCTCCCGTAATGATCCTCAGAATTTTGGATTGTGCCCTCTGTATAAGCTCAATATTAGACATACTGGCTGTACCCCATACTTGGATACCATAAGTCCATATTGGTTTAATAGTCAAGGCTTAGTTT
This sequence comes from Delia radicum, assembly GCA_021234595.1. Lineage (NCBI taxonomy): Eukaryota > Metazoa > Arthropoda > Insecta > Diptera > Anthomyiidae > Delia > Delia radicum. The sequence continues at coordinate 168,515,409 of CM037855.1, read as the reverse complement.
AGAGTCAAGGCTTAGTTTTAAATGCTTGTTAATTAGCCAATGTAATTGGCAGGCTTTTAGCTTCATATGAAGCCTCTTGGCTTCAAACTGTTTCCGCCATGTAAGACGTCTGTCCAAGTGAATACCAAGGTATGTAACACTCTCAGACTGTGGGATAATTATACCATTTAACGAGATAGGGGCACAAGACCCCATTCTAAATGTAAACGTAACGTGCTTGCTCTTAAGTTCATTAACTTTAATTCGCCAGTTCTTGAACCACGTCTCCACAGCTGTAAGATGGTTGTTAAGTCTCAAGGTGGCAACATAAGGGTCTGAGTGAGTGCTTAACAAAGCAGTGTGATCCGCAAATGTTGATGTTGTAATATGTTCAGATATCGGCAAGTTTGACGTAAATATGATATAAAGAACAGGGCCAAGAACACTTCCTTGAGAAAAACCTGCATTCATTTTATAATCAGAAGCTGTAGTTTCTTTATATTTCACCCTGAAGTTATGTATAAAAAATATTTTTGTAAATAACACTAGATGTGCTCATATATGGTGCCTTATATATAATACAAATTAAGAAATATTTATATATGACATTATATAATGTAACATATAATTATGTAAGATAAGGTTAACAATTTAGCTTGAGATATAATTATATATGGTCCAACATCACTAATATTTTCTATGAGTATAAGAAATAAATATAAATTGTTATATATAACACCATATATTATTATGGAGCAATTCCATATGAAAGCGATCACCTTTTAAACGACCCCTCTCCGATTTTAAAATAAATAGTCTCAATCGATTGCCCAGCAAAAAATAATGTACCTACATATTTTTTTTTTTTTTTATAGTGACTGGTTTAGTGGTGGTGTGCACCACTGTCATGTGACAAAATTGAAGAATTCTTCATAAGGGACCTCATTGAAAGTTGGTTTAAAAAAAAACTACTAAAGCGATCAACGCTGTTGCGCGAAATTCGTCAAAACTAACATTATATGTACGATTAGACAATGTTTTAACACAAAAACAGGGAGGCAATAATAAATTTTAAGAAATTAATATTTTTAGACCAAATGAAATTTAGTAAGTATTAAAAAGCATCATGTTAAAAAACTGCATATAGTTGGAGTTAACTTGTAAAAAATGCATTTTCTCTTCAACTGATTATATTCAATTCAAATATAATCTCCAAAACAAATTATAAATATCGCGTAAATCGCGAGTTTAAGTAAAATATTTAATTTTTTGAAACACCACAGAAATTGACAAAGATTTTTTGGAAAGCACAAAATAAGGAAGTAAATTTCCATGAAAACGCACAAAAACAATATTGAGCAATGGTATACATGTGCGAAAGTTTTTGGAATTAAATAAAAAAAATGTAATTTTGAGATTTTTTTTTAATTTTAAAATTTAAACCGTCATAACTTTTGCGCCTCCTGGCAAAAAGTGATTCACGCAAACTGATTTGAAGTTCCTAAATAGTCGTTTATTATCGTGTAAAATCCTAATAATGTGCCACAAAGTTTAAAAAAAATGTAATCCTTTTTGTTTGTTTACAAATTGTATATATGTTTCATTCGCACATTAATGTTGTTTCTTTCTCCCAATACATCTTGAAACTATACAAAAACTATACAGTGTCATAACAGCTTAATAACAATAAATTACTTTTGTAAAATGAAAAGGGTTAATATAAATCATAGATTACATAGATCTCAAACTCTTATTATTCTTCTTCTTTTAACACAAACACATTTTTTCATACACATTCAAATATTTTTTTTATAGGTATACGACGTATGTCCAACACATTCTCATGAGTTACGTGCACTGGCAGCGAATGTCAAAGAGTTGGTAATTTCTGTAATCTATGATAAAAATTAACAAACTAACATTTTCATGTACAATAAGTTACACCTAAAGGCTAAAGTTATACAACTGAACAACAAAAACCCAGGCTACTTTATGAACATGACAATGGATAAAAGGAAAAACATAACAGATAACCCTGTTAAAACACAAATATCAGAAACAATGACAGATAATCTGTCACACACGCTAAATTTACAACTAAAATAATAGTTTTTGAGATTGGTCTTGGAACGTCGGTCCACAAAAAAATCTATATAACGCCACAGGATTTGCTATAGAGACACAAAAGTAGCGAAAACTACTACATAAAAATCACTTCTGAGTAGGACTACTTTTTCGTCCAATGTAAAACTGTATAAGTTTGATGAAGCAAAAAAAGGGCAATTTAAGGACATGGTTCATAATATGATGAAGAAATTTCATAACTTTTTATGAAATGCTTCTTAAATGTTATTAAATATTTCATAAATAAGATAATTCTGTTTCATACATTTTTATGAACGTTTTATTAATTGCTATGAAATGTTTCATAAATATTATATAAATTAAGAACACATCAAATAATATTTAATTAATGTTTCAGAATTTTAAATAATTTCTGGTAATTTTTGAATTTCAAAAAGTCTAAATTGCAAATGATATTTTTTAAATTTCAAATAAAAATCTATTTCCACAAAGTTTATGAAACTTTTTTTATGAAATAACGAAGATCTATGAAACATTTTTTATAAATGTTCATGAAACATTTCATCATATTTATGACAACTTCATATATATAATAATTGATGACAAACGATTTATGAAACAATATCATTAAAATGATGAAACCTTTTTCCCGAGTGTACTAACATTTGATTATTATCTCCAGGGAAACCTGTAAGGAAATCTGTAGCCATAAAGTTACATTATTATTGTTATCAAATAACATAATATAAGGAACAAATGTTGCAACCATAATATAAGAAATCACAAAATAAGGAAAATAAGGACAACGAAACTTTGCAAAACATATTTTACATGTCTTTGAGAAACACGATATAGTCCTTTTAATGTTAATTAGACATGTCATGTTATAAACAAAGGAACGGTCAACTATAGAAGTTATTACAAAAATTAGTAGAATGTTTTATATCACCCTTAACAGTTTGTGTACTAATTTTTAGTACAAAATAATTTTTTTTATAAATATTTGTTCATCAAGTGATTAACTCATGCCTTCGTGGGAAATAAAAAGAATTTTTTTGAGCTTCGAAAACTGTTAAAAGAATGTGTAAATAATCAAAGTCAATGCGAAAATTTTCATTAATTTAATGATTTTTTATGAAAAAATTTAAAACATTCATGAATTTTTTTTTATTAAAGCCATGAAATTGTGTCAATTATAATTTATTGTTTCATTGTATGCATTGTATGCATTCTTTACTGCTTCATAGTATGCATTTTATATTGCTTTATTGCATGCATTCTTTATTGCTTCAAAACAATGCATTAACGCTCTAACCGAAAAGCACGCCTCCATGGCGGGGTATTTTAAAAGTGCGCCATATGATGTTTATATAATTAGAGTTTAAGCTATTTCGATAGAAAGCTAAACTTACAAAATATTTTGTGAAGTAATTTTTTTTGTTCATTGCACTGTTTGGGAGCGAGATAGCGTTAAAGTTAAAATTTCGTCAAATTTCATAAAATAAATACTTTGAAATGAACACAATTTTTTAAAAATGTTGCAAAAATATTTAGGTTGACTAGAAACCGTTTATACTAAATACAAAGTAAGACTGAAGCTTAAAATTCAAAAAAAAAAAAACTCAAATATTTACAACCTCACCGAAAGTTCCAATCAACTGCAACTTTTACAACTTTTCGTCAGATATGGACAACTCTACTCCTGATGATAATAATACGTTTGAGTTTTCTTGCATTACACAGTCTGATATCGTGTCAACTTTTGCACTAATAAAATCAGAAGCAGTTGGATACGATAATATGCATCCGAAATTTTTAAAGATACTTCTGCCATTACTTCTGCCTTATATAACTCACCTTTTCAATACAATCATTACAACCAGCACTTTTCCGCAGAAATGGAAGCATGCCAAAATTATACCACTTCCGAAAACAAATACTGAGTTCCGCCCAATTGCTATTTTGTGTTACCTTTCTAAAGTATTGGAAAAGATTCTACAGCTGCAAATGAGTGAGTATATAAAAGATAAATGCCTGTTGCATGATAAACAATCTGGCTTTCGTTCGAATCATAGCTGTATAACAGCTTTGATTGATGTTTCGGAGAGCATACGACGTGAACTCGGCGATGGTAAAGTTAATTTCTTTGTGCTTCTTGATCATTCGAAAGCCTTTGATACGGTTGACACCTTACGTTATGTTTGAAACTTAGAAATTTTTTTAATTTTGCTTCGTCATCAACACGGCTCTTATTTTCGTATCTAACTAATCGCACACAATCCGTATACGCAGATAACACTTGGTCTAACTCGCTGACTCTTACTAGAGGCATGCCGCAAGGGTCTATTCTTGGCCCTCTACTTTTTTCTATATATGCAAATGATTTGCCCGATCAGCTTTCATACTGCAAATTACATATGTACGCGGATGATGTCCAATTGTTTTTGAGCAGTCCAGTGCAATTAATCGCAGATGCTATTACGAAAATTAATTATGATCTTGATAAAGTATATATATGGGCGACAGCAAATGGACTTTGTCTCAATTCGCTGAAATCAAAATGTCTAATAATTCACCGCCAAAGAACTGTGCCAGTTATCGAAAACGAAATTCTTATTAACGGAGGAAGAATTGAAATCGTAGAGTCGGCTAAAAACCTTGGCATTATCTTCAACAGATATTTAACATGGACCAACCGTATAAACTCACTTGTTGGTCAAACCTATGCCAAGTTAAGAGCTCTATGGTCAACACAGTTTTTTACGCCTTTAAAAGTCAGAATATTAATTGCATAGTCGTACCTCATCCCCGGTTTAATTTACGGCTGTGAACTCTTCGAAAATTGTGATACTACTAGCAAACGCAAGCTAATAGTTATGTATAATAATATCATCAGATATGTCTACGGATTGAGAAGGTTTGATCGTGTCTCATCTTTTGCCATTAAACTTTATGGCATATCTTTTGAGAACCTTTTAAAAATAAGAGTACTTTTATTTTACCATAAAATTATTTATACCAAAAATCCACGATACCTTTATGAATTTATACAATTTGCCATATCCCCTAGAGGTAAAAAGACAATTATACCAAGGCATCGATACCATGTATCTGAATGGCATTTTTATATAAATGCCTTACGTCTTTGGAGACATCTTCCAGAAAACCAACAGCTCAACAGCAACGCAAACAGTTTTAAACAATTTCTTCTAAATTTTTTTTTTTGCATAATTTGATTTATATTTATACAAGCCGGCTAAAGCCGGGCTTGCCCGGAGTGCCCCTACACGCAGAGAAAAGGTATGATTGATTGAAATTATCATACTTTGATTTTATTATCATATACATGACTCTGGATGATCATATTACGATTACCGAAGGCGATTTTATCGTCATTTAGGATCATAATATGATTGCTACGAATTGTAGTCATTACATGATGCTCTAAAAACTATTATAAAACGATGCTCTTTTTTCTGCGTGTAGTTCTGCCTAAAAATTTTTATTCATTGTAAGTTTTGTGAATATTTTTTTATATTATGACCAACATGTGGAATATTATACAGAATTCATGTGATGTTGATCACAGATCCAAATCCTTGCCTGCAAACTCTAGCTGCAGGAGTTTGAAGCTTCATAACAATGTAGTTTGTGTTTGGTTTTTATTTACCTATAATTAATAATTTTAATTAGTTTTTGTTTGTATAAACATTTTTTACGGACGGTTACCCACCCTAACCGACCAAGAGGGCTCATCCTTATGACGTTGGGATACGTCCACACTATGGTACGAACTATAGCGGATTAAGATGTATTTTTAGTACTAATAGGGGTATGCCCGCTGCATTGTTAGCATGGGGACAACATTGTTTTGCCTTCAAGTTTAAAATGTAATTGATTTTGGATAAGAATTTAATAATTTAAGGAAAATAAAACACAATGTAGTAGAGATGGCATCCAAACCTTTAGGCAGGTATGGCCTGGCATTATCACTATTTACAATTTGGGAATTACGAATGAAAATATGTTTGTCTTAACCCCCACTATATTACAGTTTTTCTGCGTAGACGGACTGCGGCCAGGTTTAGGATTTTTCTATTCTGTGGAATAGATAGAAATTACATTTTAAACTTTAAGGCAAAACAACGTGTTATCTATGATAGCAACCTAGTGAGCTTTCACGTTACCATTACTTATGTGTTCATTGGTATGAGTTCTAATTTAATGAAAAGATAATTTCTAAAATATGCAATAAAAATATGGTAAAAATGGTATTCATAAGATATTAATACCGCCAAATCTCGCTGCCTTAAACGCTGGAGCTTGGAACTTCAAATTTATCATTGAGGTTCCTTCTCCATCACATACATCTAATCACGATTTTAGGAAATTGTTAGTATGTAGTACAAAAAGATAAAGAGTCCTCCCCTTATCGTCCTGTTTAAACCCCTTTGGCTAAAAATCTGAAATTTCAAGTGCATTAGCCAATAATCTATGGGCTACAGCACTTAAAATATACCTTTAGGAATTTTAAACAAAAAAGGCAAATATGTTCCCTTAATCACTCAGCCCAAACCGCTTGATTTTTTAATACGGCATGTAGGTTTCTCATCCACTCACAAAGATGGAATTACAGTAAAAAGGGGTTTTAATAAGAAAAATTGGGATTAATCACAAAGCTTAAACCGCTGGAGTAAGGAACTTGAAATTTGGTTTGAAAGTTCCTCGACCGGCGAAGACATTATCTAAGAATAAATTTAAAGAAATTCTTACCGTGAGAGCGAAATCTTCCTTTAAATGTCATCCCAAATAACATTTAGCTAGAAATTTGAAATTTAAAATGTGTTTCTTTGAACTTCTAATTAAAACGCTGTAAAGGGATTGCCCGTTACTATAATTATGTGCTCTTTGGTATATGGACTAATTTACTGGAAAAATAATTTCTAAAATATGCAATAAAAACATAGTAAAAATTGTATTTAAAAGGGATTTAGTACAGGCTCACCACCCAATCTAAGCCACTGGAGCTTGGAACTTCAATTTGCCATGGAGGTTCCTTCTTGATCGTGTACAACTAATCACGACCTATGGAAATTGTTAGGACAAAAGGGATAAAAAGTCGTCCCCTTATCGTCCTACTTAAACCCCTTCAGCTGGAAATCTAAAATTTGCCTTTAGGAACTTCCAATAAAAATTGATAAAAATGTGGTGCAAAGGCAAATATGTTCCCGTAACCACTCAGCCCAAACCGCTTGATTTTGAAATTCGGCATGTACGTTCCTCCTTTGGCGTAGACATCCACAAATATGAGATTATATGGAAATGTTTACGTAATGGAGCAAAAAGTGAAAAGGTTTCCTCTTGATTTACTGCCCAACCCTTTTGTATAGAAATGTTTATTTTAGGATATGTATTCCCTGATGTATGCGCTAATTTATCGAAAATATACTTTTTGAAATTTCCAATAAAAACTTGATAAAAATGGTAAAAATATATTCAACTTCAAATTGTTATTAAATAAGACATCCACTAAGACAGGATTTTTGTAAACTTAGCGGGGATGGATAAAAAGGAAAACATTGAAGAATATTTTTTTGGAACTCACCATAAAAGCGGGGCTTAAAATTGGGACTAATCACAAAGCTTAAACCGCTGGAGTAAGGAACTTGAATTTGACTTGAAGGTTCCTCGTCTGGAGCAGACATTATCTAATAAGAAATTTATATGGTGAAATTTCTTACGGTGAAGGGCAAATCTACTTTTTAATATTTTGCCAAATAACATTTGGCTACAAATCTGACTTTTAAAATATGTGTTTCTTTGAACTTACAATTAAAACGTTGTATAAATGGGGTTAAAAAGGAAAAGTGACCGTTAATAGCCCGGCTCAAATCGTAGGAGCTGGGAACTTGAGATTTTCCATTTAGGTTCTCTTAAGCGTAGACATCAACCAAGAGAGGGGCAAAAACGGACAATCTCTATTTAACATCATAATCAAAACCATTAGGTTATTATATCGTAATTCACTTAAGATATACTTTCTGCGTTTTTATTCAAAACTTGTCATAAATAGGGATTTAAAGGTGAAAAGTGTCCTCTTAATGACATATACAATTGCTTTATGCTTAAAATTTAAAACATCTTCTCGAACCATTTCGAACCATTTGAAACAGGAAATCATTTTCTTTTTAATGTATTCCGACATTAAAAACTATTGGTAACGATATCTCGGACTTTTAAGCTAGTCAAGTATAATAAAAATTAGGTTATAAAATATTTTGGATATTCAGAAGTTAACTGTTGGTACTTATTCATAACTTTTAAATACATTTTCCTATTCTCTTGAAATTTTTAGGTTCCAAGTGCTTCAAAATTATGTACTCTTTTTGACAAATGAACACAAAAGCAAAAAATTTGTAAAAAAAAATATTTGGGCCTGGACGATTTTTATAAGAAGTTATTCATTTGGGGATCTACATTTTAGGCAGGAATGACATGACATTATCCCAATTTCCGATTTGGGAATTATGAATTGAAATGTTTCTATCATAACTCTCAAACCAACATAGGAACTATGCCTAACATTATTATGCTAATAATGCCCAGTAAAAATATACATATTCTTCAAAGACAAATTTTAAAAGAAGATTGTGTGAGTATTAAAGTTTTTCTGCGTAGCCGGCCTGAGGCCGGACTTAGGGGTTTTTTACTCTGCGGTATGTCCGAAGCAGGCTTCGCTGAGTAAAAAATTTCTGCAACTCTGTTAAATAAAATAGGTAATACTTTATTGTATTGTCCAATAAAAATTACATTTTGAACTTTAACGCAAAAAAAAACGTCTTATCTACGCTAACAACCTTGTGGGCATTGTCCGCCAGTATAAAATATGTGTTGATGTACAGACTAATTAACTACTTTTGAAATAAAAACATAGTTAAAATGGGGTTCAAATGTTAATAAGTAATCTCCCAGCTTTAACCGGATGGGCTTGGAACTTCAAATTTGGTATGAAGGCTCTGTCTCCGGCGTAGACACAATTCTCGGAAACATGATTTTTGGAAATAATTAAAAGGTTGCACAAAAAAACAAAAAAGTGTTTTGCTTAACGTTCTGCTTAAACCTCTTCGCTAGAAATCTGAAATCGTAGACTATTTTTGGAAATTGTTACGATAAAAAATATCCATCTTATCTTTCTGCTTAAACCTCTTCTGCTAGAAATCTGTAATTTCAAATAGAGTAATGGATAATGCACTTAAAATACACTTTTTGGAATTCCCTATAAAAACTCAATGAGAATCTGGCACAAAGAAAAAAATGTCCCCTTAATCACCATGGCCAAGCCGCTGCAGCTAGGAACTTGAAATTCGGCATGTAGGTTCTTCCCCTCGTATATACATCCACTAAGATGGGATTTTTGGAAATGTTTACGGGGAAAAGTCTCCTTTTGTCCAAAACACTTCAGGTAATTCATTGAAGAAAAACTTTTTGGAATTTAATATAAAACCATAGTAATAGGATAAATGACCATTAATCACAAAGTTCAAACCACTGGAGCTAGGAACTTGGAATTAAGCAAACAATTTTAATGTTTAATTATTAAAAGATGAAATCTTTATATATTCCGATATTAAAAACTACCGTTAACGGCGTCTAGGATTTTTAAGATATAGAAGATTTTGAATATTTAGAAGTTATAGGTTTAAAAAAGAGCAAAAGTTGGTAAATGGTATTCTTTACAACTCTGAAAGAAATTTACATATTCACTTAAAACTTGTAGGTTTCAACTGCAGCAAAATTATTTACTCTTTTTAACAAATGAACACAAAAGCATGAAATTGGGAACCTGTAAAAAATATTTGGTCCTGGGCAACCAATGAAAACAAAAGCAGGAAATTGTGGAACCTGTAAACAAAATTTGGTCCTATACGATTTTTATCTCCCGATCATAAATTTATTTTTTAAATTTTTCACTTTTTAATTTTAAGAATACATCTTCATTATGGGCCTTCCAGAATTCCAAGTTTTTTTTTTCGTGAGTCGATAGTAGAAACTTTTCTACAAAAACTGTTATACTAAAATTTCAGAACGGAATTCCATGTATTTCCAAAACAATAAACATAAAAAATCTATTGAATGTGTTTTAAATCGAGTTGACTATTTTTGAACCCATTTTGTATTTTAAAACTGACTTAAGCATAGATTTAAGTTAATCTTCTTTAACAAAATAGTAAAAATTTCCTGTGGCTTAACCATTTTTGAGTGTTATTTTTCAAAACTATTTTCCAGAATTTATTTGTTAAATTTTATTGTTAAAATATGATATTACCTGGTAAATGTCGCCATCAGCTTATCTGAAGTATTCAAGACTGCGCTCCTTATCTGATTTTAGAATATGACCTATAGCTTGAAAACTGATAAAGTTAAAGGAAAGTCGATGAAAATATGTATTACTCCTGCCTTTACCCTACGCCCGTGATAACGACATCCCTATCAAAAATTGGACCTTGGTTAGGACCAGGAGCCACGAAATTTTTTCGAAAAATATTCTATTTTATAAAACAGTCAAAATTTTCGTTTCATCGGGGTATCCACAAATGCTCTAAATATATATATGGACCAGGGCTGGTAAAGCTTCCGCGACCCGTATGAACAAAGAGTCCAACATTAAAAAGTAATGGCGCAAATGAAAGACCAACTTATTTTATTATATTTCACATCAATGTAGCATTGTTTTTAGCTTGAATAAAATTGTGTGTAAATTAGAAGTAGAAATAATACTGTAGATTTACTTATTTTGTACTTAAATTAAAAATTGTAATAATTAACAAAAATACTTTTTCTGAGCCAAAAAAACGGGAATACATTTTGTAATTTTTTCTGTTGTTTTTATTTTTTTTTTTTTTTCAATTTAGATTAAAATTGATTTATAAAAAATAAGGTTTGAGAACAATGCTAATGAAAATTAAAAAATACATACAATGTGAATGAAGTTTTTAGTTCAAAAGACTATTATTTTTGGAACTACTTGAAATATTGAAACTTAAATATAATATTTTTGTGAAAAAATGGTATCAATTTATGCAAAAACTTTTTCGATGTCTTAAAGGCAAACATTTAATTATTTTAGGGGTTTTTAACATTCTATGCTCTTCATCTCCGAGTTCCTAATTAGCCCTTCTCAGTGCGCATGTTTTTATAACTACATATAAAATTCAATGTTTCGACTATCAATTAATCGAGTTTCCATGTTCTTATAAAATTTTTCAAAAACCAAATTTTTACTGATCTGCCTATTTTGGAAACAACTTAAGTTTTAAGTTTCAGATTTAGCTTAACAGTTTGATTAAGTTGAGCACTTCTTAAACATTTTAAATCCCGGTAATACCAATATATATTTCTACTTTTTAGCCAATAGTCGTAAAATGGGACTCTTTACTTTTAGTGGAGGTCTTCATTTGGCCATGTTTAATTAGTAAGTACTTGTTTAAAGAACTTTTTGGAAATAACCCATCGTGCCATGATCATGAAAATTAATATAACATGAAAATTGTTATATGTATTCTTCAAATTTTTACAAACTTACAGTTTTTTAGATTTTTTGAAAATTTGTTATCAAAAAAAATAAAATTATTTTTTAGAATAGTATGTAGTTTTTTGAAAAAAAATCTTAACTTTTTTTTGAAAAAGTATTTTTTTTTTTTTGTTTTTGACAACTTTTTGGTAAAAGCATTTTTTTTTTCGAAAAAGTCTTTTTTCTGGTGAAAGCACCTTTTCCGGGAAAAGTCCATTTTTTGGTAAAAGCACTTGTTTATAAAAACGTATTTTTTTGTGGAAAAAGTACTTTTTTTGTGGAAAAATTACTTTTTTTTTTAAAAAGTATTTTTTTGGAAAACGATATTTTTTGGAATAAGATATTTATTATCTGAATACTTTTTGGCCATCTTCGTTGGAATATCAAAAAATTCCGTCTTATTTGAATTCTCCTTTCCAGGAGGAAACTGTATACCAATTTTTCGGTTATTTGGCCCAGTTTCCCACTTTTTGGCCATCTCCGATGTAATATAAAAAAATCCCATCTTAGTGGAGGGTACCTTCCCAGGAGGAACCTATATGCCAAATTTAAAGTTTCTAGGAGCAGGTGCTAGGATGGGCGATGTTGAGTCACTCAGTATATCACACTACTCTTTTATATAAATAGATAGACAGATAAAAACTACTGTTACTTAAAAAAAAGTTCCATATTGTGAAAAAAAAAACTTTTTTTTAAACCCGTTATTCTTTTGAAAAGTACCATGACAAAAACCGTTAAGTTTTGAAAAAAAAAATACTTAAAAAAAACGTTCCTTTTTTGAAAAAAAAAAACGTTTCTTTTTGTTTTAAAAACCCGTTCTTTTTTGAAAAGTAAAGTTACTTAAAAAAAACGCATTATATTTTTTTAAAACCCGCTATTTTTTTTAAACAACAGTTACGTTTTAAAACCCGTTATTTTTTGAAAAATATCGCTACTTAAAAAACAAAAACCGTTAGTTGTTGATTAAACTGTTTCTTTAAAAAAACCGTTACTTTTATGTGTTAAAAAAGTAACGGTTAGTTTTTTAAAAATGCCGTTACTTTTTATGCAAAAACGGAAAACTGTTTCCACTTTTTGGCACTCTCCATTGAAATATTGGAAAATCCCTTGTAAATTTTAAGTTCCTAGGTCCAGGAGTCTAGGCTGGGCGATGTTGAGTCAGTCACTCACACCACTTCTTTATATGTATAGATTATATACATTAATATGAAAAAAAAAATATACACAAAATATTTTAACCTCTATTTGTAGTCTAAGATTGTAACACGATAAGTGTAAAAAACCACTAAAATAAAGTTTATACGGGAAAAAGTGTAGAAAATTAGAACGTAATTATAAATTATATTTGTAGAAAATTTTGTAGAATTCTGGTTAAACGAATTACAGGTAGTCTAGGTTGTTCGTTAAATCGAGTATTCGTTAAACAACAAACCGAATAAAAGTCAAAACTATGCAATTATTATTTATATTTTTTAAATTTATATATTTTTTATTTTCGTTCGACTTGTTTGTTAAAGCGTTACTTCAGTGTGAAAAGTTTGACATTCGTTGAACCGGGAATTTTTTTCACTGAGTGTTGTTTTTTCATTTTTTTTTTTAAATTTTAAATACAAAAAAAAAATGGCAAAAGCACTTCAAAAATTATAAATTTTTTTGGAAAACGTAATTTTTTCAAACTGTAATTTAATTTTTGAAAAAATGTATTTTTTATGTATTTTTTTGAAGATGGTACTTTTTTAGAAAAAGTAATTTTTTTTTGGTACTTTGTTTTGGAAAAGCTAAAAAATTTTCGCTAATATTATTTTTTTTTTGGAAAAAGTATTGTTTTGAAATTGGAAATTTTTTTAGGAAAAGGTATTTTTTGCGGAAAAATTACTGTTTTTTATGGAAAAAGTTCTTTTTGAAATTGGTATTTTTTTAGAAAATTTTATTTATTTTCTTTTTTATTTGGAAATTGTATCTTTTTTTGGAAAAGGTGTTTTTTGGGAAGAAGCACTTTTTTAAAATTGATACTCATTTTGAAAATTAAATTTTGTTGGTAGAATTTTTTTTTTGAAAACGTACTTTTTCGGTATTTTTTTTTCGGAAAATGTACTTTTTTTGGTACTCTTTTTTGGAAGATACAGAAAGAAGAAATTGCTACATTTTTAGAAAAATTTAATACTTTTGGTACTTTTTGTTTGAAAAATGGAAATGATTTTTGGAAGGAGGACATATTTGAAATTGGTACTTTTTTTTAGAAAAATTTATTTTTTTGTGTACTTTTTTTGGAAAAAATACTTTTGTGCGAAAAATACTTTTTTTTGGAAAGGATATTTTTTTGGAATAAGTACTTTTTTTACATTAGTACTTTTTTAGAAAAATTATTTTTTTGTACTGTTTTCCAATACTTTTTTAGAAAAATTAAATTTTTTTTGCAATTTTTTTGAAAAAGAAACATTTTTGGTACCTCTTTTTTTGGAAAAGAAACTTTTTTGGTACTTTATTTTGGAATTTGGTACTTTCGCAGAAAAATAATTTTTTTTTTGTACTTTTTTTTGGTAAAATGGTAAAGGTTTTTTTTTGAAAATTAAACTTTTTCGTAATTTTTTTTGGAAAAGGTACTTTTTTTGGAAAAGATACTTATGCTTTGAAAAAGAGGTACTTATTTAGGGGAAAAGTACTATTTTGAAATTGGTACGTTTTTAGATAAAGAACATTTTTTTGGTACTTTTTTACAACAGTTTTTTGTACTTTTTTCTGAAAAGGGTACATTTTTTGGTATTTTTTTAGGAGGGTATTTTTCGGCTATTATTTTATTTGAAAATTTCGGTACTTATTTTGGAATATTTTTTTGGTATTTTTTTTTGAAAATGAACTTTTTCGGTACTTTTTCTCTGGAAAATGTACGTTTTTCTGAAAAGGGTAAAATTTTTGGTCATTTTTTTGGAAAAGGGACTGTTTTCGGTAAGTATTTTTTTTTAAAATTTCGTTACTTTTTTTTTGGATAGAAACATTTTTCAAATTGGTACTTTTTTATAAAATTTAATTTTTTTGGTAGTTTTTTGGCAATAGTTTTGGTACTTTTTTTTGAAAATTAACGTTTTCGGTACTTTTTCTCTTGGAAGATGTAGTTTTTTTGAAGAAGGTACTTTTTTTTGGAAAAAGTACTATTTTGAAATTGGTACTTTTTTAGAAAGAGAAAATTTTTTGGTGCTTTTTTACAATAGTTTTTTGTACTTTTTTCTGAAAAGGGTACATTTTTTGGTCCTTTTTTGGAATAGGCTTTATCGGTATTTTTTTTTTTGAAAATTTCGGTACTTTTTTTTTGGAAAGGGACATTTTGAAATTGATACATTTTATCAGTACATTTTTGGAATATTTAATTTTTTGGTACTTTTTTGGCAATATTTTTGGTACTTTTTTTGGTAAAAAGAAAAATTTTTTGGTACTTTTTTTTGAAAATGAACATTTTCGGTACTTTTTCTCATTTTTTGGTACTTTTATTTTGGATAAGGGACTTTTTCGGCAATTATTTATTTTTGAAAATTTCGATACTTTTTTTTGGAAAGGGACATTTTTGAAATCAGTACTTTTTTAGAATATTTATTTTTTGGCACCTTTTTGCCAATAGTTTTGGTACTTTTTTTTTGGTAAAAAGAAAAATTTTTTGGTACTTTTTTTTGAAAATGAACATTTTCGGAACTTTTTCTCTCTGAAATTTTACTTTTTTTTGGTACTTTTTTTCTGGAAAGGGTACATTTTTTGGTACTTTTTTTTGGGAAAGGGGCTTTTTTTGGTAATTATTTTCTTTGAAAATTTCAGTACTCTTTTTGGAAAGGGAAATTTTTGAAATTGGTACTTATTTGGAAAATTTAACTTTTTTGGTACTTTTTTGTCAATAGTTTTGGTACTTTTTTTTGGTAAAAATAAAAATTTTTTGGTACTTTTTTTTGAAAATTAACGTTTTTGGTACTTTTTCTCTTGGTACTTTTTTTGGAAGAAGGTACTTTTTTTGAAAGAAGGTCCTTTTTGTTGGACTTCGTTTTCGGTACTTTTTTTTTTTGGAAAAAGGTACTTTTTTCGGAAAAATGGACACTATTTTCCGAAAAAGGAGGAGTTTTCCACTTTTTGGCCTTCTCCGTAGGAATATCCAAAAATCGCTTCTTAGTGGAGGTCTAAGCCGGAGGAGGAACATATGTACCAAATTTCAAGTTCCTAGGTCCAGAGGTCTTGGCTGGGGAAAAGGGACATTATTTTCCAAAAAAGGAGGAGTTTTTTCCACTTTGTGGTCTTGTCCGTTGGAATATCAAAAAATCGCTTCTTAGTGGAGGTCTAAGTCGGAGGAGGAACATATTTACCAAATTTCAAGTTCCTAGGTCCAGAGGTTTTGGCTGGGCGATGTTGAGTCACTCAGCCCTCAGTCACTCAGTCACTCAGTCACTCAGTCACTCAGTATCTCAGTCACGCTACTCTTATATAGTTATAGATAACTTTATTTTTACACTTTTTTTTGTTAAAGCATTTGTGATGATAGAACAATATATTAGATAGTAGTTTTAATTTTATTTTTGTTCTTTTTTTTTTTTTTTTTTTATTGTTATTTACGTGTATGAGTATTTTAAATTTAATTTTTTCTTTTTTATATATAACTTGCAATATTATTTTTACCCAAACTGCTTTCCTGTACTTTAACTATAAGATTTAATCTTGTTGTACAGGATATGTGAATGTAAATAAATAAATAAATAAATTTTTGTCCAATGACATATATGATTCCAAAAGGATCACTGTAAAGGATTGTAATGAAATTTGGCAAAATGATTATATTAAGTAGTGTTAGCATAGCCTTTAGGTTTAATCAAAATATGTTAAAGTTTAGGCGCAATTTTGCTTAATTTCGCGTTTTTTGAAAAATGAAAATGGACATGTCTTCTTACACAAAAATTCTAAGATTCGCTATAAACCTATTTTGGCCCATATCTGCAACGAAAAATGTTTTTTATTTTGGTATAATTGGTATAAATTTAGTTTCAAAAAAGCTTAGGCCTGTTTTAGGGTTAAAGAAAACACAACAAAATGTCATCATAAATTGTTTTATTGTACACACAGAGGGTAGTTACATGTACTATCCACATTATTCGGTTACAGCTTTCGACATTTGCAGTTAAGTCTACCATATTTGAGAAGCATATTCAGTACAATCGACCGCATTTTTTACATTATCACTTATTATAAATACGAAAAATGTATATTACGGTGATAAATATTCAGCGTTTCATTTGTATACCTTCACGTCTTGGAAAACTGCCATCTGTTGTGACATATTCTGTCTGAAAGAGTACAAGATTCCCATGCTTTTCTCGGAAGTAGCCTTCATACAGAGATTGAATGAGTATTAAGATGTCGCTTATCATGACGATTTTTTTTATTTTCGTTCATTACATCACCCAGTTTTATTGCAAATGGTTCCAAATAAAAAAAATCGATATTTTTTTGGAAAACGTTAGACTGTACCGCAAGACGGACGAAAATGGCCCATTTTGGAAAAAAGTTTATTATTATTTAAAATTCCCAAAAATCGAAATTTTGAAAAAATTTACCTTTTATGTCAATTGCCTATTAAATATACTCAAAATTTTGCAGATATGGAATTCTGACTTCATCAGATATCCCAGTAGAAAATAAACTGGATTTGGATTTGGATAGCGCTTCACCGCCCAACATACTATGAAGCAATTGTGGCAGGCATTCTGTTGTGCTTCCCAGAATGCCTTCTTTGAAGCAGTGAATAATGCTTTCAATGAAGTAATAAAGAATGCATACCACGAAGCATTAATGTTGTCATCATGCAAAAAAAAGCGCTTCTTATTGTCTAGGAAGGCATGAATTTATTGCTTCATGAAAGAAGCGCTTAAAAGAGACATACCAAGTGAGACATAACGAACAAAAATCATACCTTCTTTATTTGCTTTCGAAGCGCTTCGTAACTAAATAATGTCATCCGGAAGCTCTTCTGGGTAAGCACTATTAACACACTTTTTTATAAAAATGCGGAAACGTCTTGTTTTAAAATTAATTTTAAAGATTTTTTACAATGCTTAATTTACAGGTGTCTATTGCTATTTTTATAATATAATATTTGTTATTAAACCAAAAAAAATAAATTGAAAAAAATGATAACGCGAGTTTGTATTTGGAGAGACTGCTTTCCACGATATTCTATGAAAATAGCTTATTTAGTTAAAAATTTAACAGAATAAGAATGTTTTCATCAAAGATTGCATAATTTTCCGAAAAATGTCGCTTAAATTTATTAAGACTATAATTATCTTTAATTATATTTAATTGTGACAATTTTTTGTTGTTGTTTTTGTTTTTTCTTTGATATTTTAAATTTTGAATCTCGCTCCTAGACGAGGACAAGAAATTCTCATTGAGTTTGTGATTTAACATAGAGCAATTCCATATGAAAACGATCAAAATTGGCAAATTTTTGGACGACCCCTCTCCGATTTTAAAATAAATAGTCTCAATCGATTGCCCAGCAAAAAATAATGTACCTACATATTTTTTTTTTTTTATAGTGACTGGTTTAGTGGTGGTGTGCACCACTGTCATGTGACAAAATTGAAGAATTCTTCATAAGGGACCTCATTGAAAGTTGTTTTAAAAAAATTTTCCTAATTTTTCTTGTTAAATAATTAAAAATAATTCAATTATAAAAAATATAAAAACAATGAGAACAAGGTGGTCTCTTAAATGCTCTTCTCCTGTCGAAACAAGGAGTCGGGGCCCATTTTTTTATTCCTGATCCTTAAAGCAAAAATTATGAGGAATCCAAAATAAATAAAATTAGCCGGAAAATTTAGGAGCTTCTGTGGAAAATCGGAAAATTTAATTTTCATGGGAAAATTTAATTTTCATGGGAAAATTTAATTTTCATGGGAAAAAAGGTAAATTTCTGAGAAAAATTAGGAAAATTTTATTTTATATTTTTTTTTTTATAGTGACTGGTTTAGTGGTGGTGTGCACCACTGTCATGTGACAAAATTGAAGAATTCTTCATAAGGGACCTCATTGAAAGTTGTTTTAAAAAAATTTTCCTAATTTTTCTTGTTAAATAATTAAAAATAATTCAATTATAAAAAATATAAAAACAATGAGAACAAGGTGGTCTCTTAAATGCTCTTCTCCTGTCGAAACAAGGAGTCGGGGCCCATTTTTTATTCCTGATCCTTAAAGCAAAAATTATGAGGAATCCAAAATAAATAAAATTAGCCGGAAAATTTAGGAGCTTCTGTGGAAAATCGGAAAATTTAATTTTCATGGGAAAATTTAATTTTCATGGGAAAATTTAATTTTCATGGGAAAAAAGGTAAATTTCTGAGAAAAATTAGGAAAATTTTATTTTTCAATTAAAGCCTGATTCAATACCTTTCCAACGAGCTATCACTCGTTGCGATCGCTTTAGTAGTTTTTATTTAAAACAACTTTCAATGAGGTCCCTTATGAAGAATTCTTCAATTTTGTCACATGACAGTGGTGCACATCACCACTAAACCAGTCACTATAAAAAAAAAAAAAAATATGTAGGTACATTATTTTTTGCTGGGCAATCGATTGAGACTATTTATTTTAAAATCGGAGAGGGGTCGTCCAAAAGGTGATCGCTTTCATATGGAATTGCTCCATAACAAATATCTCTAGAAATTCTAATAACAAAGTCCCCTGAAGATTTCCTTAGGCAGGAATGAAATCCGGATAGGGACACGCCTACATCAGATTGCTTTTCACAATTTGTTAAATAAGTTTTGGGACTTTAGCACATTTAATTACTATAAATGCAATTAATGTTTATCCCGATGAAAATAAATTTAAATTATCTTTATTGTTATTTAAAAATACCTTATCTATCATTTAGTGACCTGGGGACAAAAAAGACCAATGAAACTATATTTCAATTATGATTACAAGATTATAAAGCCTTTAAATGGATAAATAATATATAAACTGGACCTTAGTCGTGCACTCAGGGAACTTCTGCTTTAAAAATATGTAGTTGTTTGTTTTGTAATACAGTTTCTTTATTTTTAATGTAAATGTTAGTCATTTATAGAACAAATACAATTTTTTACTAACCTTGTAGTTCATTTAAAAAAACAAAGCACATTAAATAACTGTTTTATGATTTTACACTTATATTTTATAGTTGTTTTTTGTTATTTAAAAAAATAAAACAATAAATGTTTGTTTATTTTTAATAACATGTGGTCCATTTTTCCTACTAATTTTTTGAACATTAAAAAACAAATGACAATATAAGTTGAATTTACTGAAATATAAGTCGTATTTTCTTTAATTAAAATTTCATTTGTTTTTAACTACATTTGCGGTTTTCTTTACATACATAATATTTTTAGTGTGAGCATAGTTTTTGTAGTTCTCTACTACCAGATTACAAATATGATAACTTTTTGATTAGCGGATAAGAAACAAAAAATGGCGAGCACTAAAAATGTTGTATGCAAAAAATAACCTACTTTGGAGGTTCTCATTGCTACACCCGGGGGATCTGGGAGGTTCAACGTCAAAACTAAAGCTTGATACTACGTAACTTATGACTGCTCCTAATTTCATTGCAATCGGACCACTAAGTAAGAAATTATCTTTAAAAATTTTTTGATATACCCCACTGTGCATCATTAGATAAATTTAAACTGCAAGCCAAAGCAATTTTTTGACAATAGCTGTAATTGCTTTATTCTCATTTATGTTTGATCCTTTTATAAACATTTATAGAAATGTTTTTTTTTCTGTACCTACATATTGTACTTATAAAAACCAATTATTGCAGACTACTTAAATTTACTATAATACCAACTAAAATGAATATAATGTATTAATGCTACATTGTATAGAAACAGTTTATTCAACTTCTAAGGAAAATATAATAATAAAAGGACATTCAACCAACAGAATTCCTTTTTAATATTCTGTTACAACTTATAGTTATACTATAGTTTTTTGTCTCCCCCTTCCGTAACAGTTGTAGTTTGTTAACTGTTGGTAACAATTGTTGACATTTCTAAATATTGTCTTTCCACGGCGTCCGCATAAAATATCGACTAAGACCGAAAATGTTATACCTTAAATAACAATGCGTTAAAGGTAAGCGAATTTTGTAACAAAGGTGATTGTAAATTGCGAGTAAAGTTAGGTTAACTATACCCATCAAAATTTTTTAGAAAAGATTACTTTTTGAATCTGTTCTAGAACAACTTCTTTTACCACCGGTTACATGGGACCGGTTCTAGAACAGGTTCCTGGGAGTCGAAATGTAAGGTGTCACTGTCCCAGAACCAGTTCTATAACTGGTTCTAGAACTGGTTCTAAAGCAATCTGTTCTTGTTTGGAGGTAAAGAACCTATTGCAAATAGGACAAACTCCATATAAAAAGAACCAGTTGCAGAACAGAAATTAGAACCTGTTATAATACACTATAACCTTCTCTGCAACCAGTTATTTGGATTTTACTATTTTACCCAGTTAAACGCCTAATATTTCGGAAATTAATCCAATTTCATGAAGCGTCTTATGCTCATAACAAGGACAGAGTTATTTTCCAGCATAACCAAGATAATGAGTAAAACAAAATTGAGCTAAGGAATATATTGGGTGAAGGAGTATTTTTGTACTATATCGGGCACTTGGAACTATACACAAAAGAGTACATATGACGCGTTTTTGTTGTATGACTTTGTGTAACCTTTAGTGTATATGTTAGCCGATGTGCAAAAATTATGAAGGTTTTAAGTTACAAGCAAATTAAAAATACTAAAATTTAAGTATGTGCGTGGATTTTATGAAATCTATATCAATTCATAGATCTCATTATCATTATATCACATTTCAAAATATATATTACCCCACCAACACATATCAAAATACACTCAACCAATTTGTTTGTCACATCCCTGCGGGAAGTGAACCAGTCACTGGTATGGTCACGTGACTAGAGCTTAGTGTGCATGAACCTGTCCTAGTTTCGGTTCTGTTATATGAAAGTGACCGGTACTTTTAACATGGGCTTGTCATAGGAGGTGGCAATTGCTACCTTTAGAGCACATTGTGACGTGGCGAATAACTTGACAAAGGTTACCTATCACCGTACCGACTGAAATTAATAAGCTACAAAACAAGTTATAAGTAGACAGTGTTAAAGTAGGATAATTTTAATTATAATTATCACATAACTGGTGTAGGTGTACGTAGCGCAGAACTGAAAAACAGCTTTTGATGGAAAACTAGACACATATTAAGCGCAATGTGTGCTGTTACTGAGGAGTTTGAATGGATTAGATTTGTGAAGTACCACTGCACTGGTCTAGGGAGCACATGTCGCCGGGTATGCGAAAAATAATTAGCAAATAACCTTTTACTTTTTATTCACCGTGTGTTATATTATATACGAGTTGCTAAATTGTCCGTCCGGAACCAGTCACTAAACTTCCCCAAAACAGTGTTCACAAACCTTCAAAAAGGCACAACAAAAATCAATTTTAAAATAAGTTTATTTCAGTGTTATATCCGATTTGTAGCAGTCAAGGGACTGAATCCTTTGTCACTAATTGCCTTGTTTTCATCAACTGCTAACGGGATTGAACCCGTTTAATGACCAGTAAGAACTTCAACTGCATCGGCCTTAGTTACTTCAGTACACTATAATGTTATGTTACTTTTTCACCAGTTACATGATATACCTGAAACCAACTTGTCAATGTTTTGTCACCATTTCTATAGTCACGTGATTGGTCATTTCACACAAATTAACACTTTTTGGCACACCACAAATTCGGTTTCACCAGTTTCGTGACGTGCCACCCAATCATATATCACAAAATCGTCACTTTGGATCAATCGACCCTTCATTTCCCGCAGGGATATTAGAACTCAAAGAAAACCTCGATTATTTTACAAAACACGCATTTTTGTCGGTTTAGTGATATTTAGTTCTGTTAAGGGTTACTTGTTTGCAGGAATTCATATTAAATACCTTTAAATTCGCAAATGGAAATTTTGTTTGCTAAATAAAATGTAAAGTCCTTAAAATTTGTTGATGCCTTTTCGATTTTAGTTAGTATTAAGCTCATTAAAATCTTTTATTTTATGCAGGTTTTGGTGAAATTGATACAGAAACTGACACTGTACCCGCTAAGAATGAAAAAAAAAAAATTTTGTTGCATTTCCAGCCAAAAAATAGTGCATACGCAGAAGCGCTTCCGGAAGGCATTATTTAATTACGGAGCGCTTCCAAAGCAAATCCAGAAGTCATGATTTTTGTTCGCGATGTCCCACTTGACATGTCTCTTTTAAGCAGGTGAAAAGTGCTTATTTCATGTGCTCTTAGAAGCAATAAATTCATGGCTTCTTAGGCTATAAGAAGCGCTTTTGTTTGTATTTTGACAACATTAATGCTTCATAGTATGCATTCTTTAATGGTTCATTGTAAGCATTATTAACTGCTTCAAAGAAGGCATTTTGCGAAGCACAACAGAATGCCTTCCCTAATTGTTTTATTGTAAGCAAGGCGGTGAAGCGCTATTTTGGAAGCATACAAATGTAGTTACTGCTTACCAAATCCAGGTTATTTTTTGCTGGGTCTTATCAATTTAGTTCGTCGCACAGTAGCGCCTGTAGAACAAGTGAGGTGGTAAAAATCAAAAATTTCATGTGCCCCTAAAAAATATTTAGTAAACCTATTTTATAGGAAATTGTCCAACGATTTCAAATATGCCACTCGTTTTACAATCAGTTTTTGGTTCAGAAGATATAGCCCTTCAAAGTTGACCGATTTTCAGTGTTCAAAAAAACAGAACATTTTTTATGTAATTTTGTCCGCTTCAGATGCAGAATCTCGAAAACGAGATAACGGATCGTCATTCTTTTTAATGTTATTGAGAGATATATTTATTAAGAGAAGATTAAAAAAAAATTAGACTGTTTGCTTTGTATTGGTCCAGGTACTTTGATATTTACAAACTATCCATTTTTTCAATGTTTCTCAACTTTGGTGGAAAATAAAAAAAAAAACTATTAAAAACTATATTTGCCATATTTTCAAAATAAGTTCTTTGATTAATCCTTTACCTATTGCAAAAATTTCCAGCTGCCCGTCTTTGCCCCATTTTTTGCTAGAGGTAAAATTTTGAAAAAAGACATGGTTCAAAAAAGGTGTCGCATGCATTTTTGGGCAATTAATGACATATAAACGAGAAAACCCATTCTTATTATTATTGTTAATATATATGATTTTTGTTTATAATTTTAGTTAGATTATACTATATATTTTAAAACAACCATAATCCCGTTATTAGTCAAGGTTAGGTAGATTTTTGTTTTTCATTCAAGGTAGATTATGAAAATGTTTGTATATTAGTAGATTTTTGTTTTTAATTCCAGGTAAATTAGACTATATATTCAAAAACAATCATTATCCCGTGATTAGTCTAGATTAGGTAGATTAGACTATATATTTGAAAAAAAAAAATATCATAATCCCGTAGTTATATATTTTATGAATGTCCCTAATAATTTCTTCTCAAATCATCAAGGGTAAGACAAAATGAGGATCTCTTCAACATGTTAGCAGCATCTTCCGATCATCTTATTTCATCACGAAAAGAGTTAGAAAATAATTATAGTTCAGAAATGATAAGTCTTTTAGATATACCTTCCTTTACGGACTGTGAGCAATATTTAAAAAAAAATTGAAAAATTAATAAAAACAAAAAATTAAATTTTTTCTGGAATAGTTTTAAATCATATACACCTTTAAAAGAGACAAAAAAAAAATAAAAAAATTTAAAAAAAATAAAAAATATTTTATTTTACTACCCATGAAAATGATTTTTTTAAAAATATCAACTTTGCTAACCTATAAGTAGGCACCTAAGAGGCGTAGAACACTTTTCAAACACTCATTTCACAGGTTGATCGATTATCTATCATATGCTTTTTAAATTTGTTGATTATCTCATTTGGTTCGATAGTTATGATTTTTGCAACGAAAAAACTCAAATGGCGCCACTGTGCGTCGCACTGTGTCGCGATTTCATACAACGGGTGGCCAAAAATAGAAGCAGCTAGAGTAGGGAGGTGAAATTTGGCATGAATGGTTTTCTTAGGAAAAGAAGTATTTATGCGAAATTTGGAGAAAGTCTAACAAGTGCCACGCCCACCTCCCATACAACCTAAATTTAAAAATTGTTAAAACTTGGATATTAGTAATCAGATAAGAGCGACAGTTTGCATGTGAATATATTTATTAATATTTTAACATATTTCCAATTTTCAAAAAAATCGGACAAGCGCCACGCCCACCTCCCATACAACCTAAATTTAAAAATTGTTAAAACTTGGAAATTAGTAATCAGATAAGAGCGACAGTTTGCATGTGAATATATTTATTAATATTTTAACATATTTCCAATTTTCAAAAAAATCGGACAAGCGCCACGCCCACCTCCCATACAACCCAAATAAAAAAATTATTATAATTTGTAAATAAGTGATCAGATAAGAGCAAAATTTTACAAAAGTAAATTTAGTACGTAAGTCCTTGCCGCTCAGTAAAAACAAATTTAGAAACATAAATTTTATTTATTTAACATAACATATTTAACATACATACATAAAATATATATAAGTATTACAGGCAATCAAAGTATATTAACAATTATCACTGTAATCACTTTCAGATTCTACCAATGATTCATTCGCTGTTTTTATGTCGTTAAATCTTTTCTTTTCAACTAAATACCGTTTCAGATCATTTAAATCACTTTTTCTTAAAAGTATTTTCTGAATATGCATCGAAATTGATGGCTCTGACTGCAAAATAAGATAATTTATGAGGTCTCTCATGGAGGCAATCCTACTTATTTTTCTCGTATGTCTTAATCTTGCATTTCTTATAATTTTGTGACTTGATTCTATTGCTTCTTCTGATAACATTCCAATGGGAATGGTAGAATATTTAATAAAATTTATACCATGAACTAAAATTTTGTGCACAGTTGAAGGCATATAGTACCAAGAATATAATTCCAAGTATAAAAGTGCAGTATCTTTTAAAAGCTTTTCAAAACTTGATATATTTATATAATGACCACTTGAAAGTGTTCTTAAAATAATGGAAACATTTTTTATTAACCTTACATCTACATTAGTAATCTGAGCTGAAAATTCCACATTAGAAAAGAAGCGCCTTGCAGTATTGCCATCATTCGTTGTGCCATACCCCGTCTTAACCATTTCAGACTAAAATTTGGCTTGAATATTTCTCTTTTGCTCAGCAACCTGATCTTTATTTTCTTTTCCTACCACTTTCCATTTCTTTATATGCTGTTTGTAAGAAATATGCAAAATGCATTCAAAACATTTGACCCATGCATGTACTGTCGACAATCCATACTGATAGCACTGCTCATTCACAGGCCTTTCGAAAACGATAAGCTGTTCATTTCAGATGGCTTAGCTCGACATAAAGCACAAGTTGAACTACTACTGTTTCCACTTAATACATTTAAAACTGCACCATCTATCATCGTCAACTGCATTTTATAATGAACGTTAAGATTTTTGTTTTTTGAAATGTATTTATATGTATCTAGATCTTCAATTTCTGAATTTATGCTATCCCTTACTGATTGTATTACGTTTGGATTCTCCTTTGTAAAAATAATTTTAAGTGGTCTACATAACCTCCAAGATGAGTGTTTATCATTTTCCCAAACTACTTGATCATCTGCCCAATCCAACAAGCGTAAAGGAACGAAAGAAGTAACAAACATAAATTCATCACTAGCTTCCTCATTTTCAAATTTTTGTTTGTATACACTATGACCACTACTGCCGTCAAATCCCCACTTGCATTCCAAAACTATATCATTTTCAGTATCAATATCATGAACATCTAAAATGCTTCTTACAGTTTTGTCTAAAATTTTTTGTAAGGGAACCTCTGCAGAAGTTTCTGTTACTTGAATGTCAACAGGCAAAATCTTTTTTTTAGCATCTGCAATCATATAGTATGACGGAAAGCAATCTTCGTGAAGAGCATTTACTACTTTTCTCATCATATTGTACTGCCTCATAGATAAATCCATATCAATGTATAATGCTAGAGCACTTTCAACAGAAATTTTCTTATTAGTATTTGAACCTGTTACCCTTTCTGCGGCTTTTTTAAGAGCTTCAGATGAAGTAGAAGCGACAAGTTCTTTCACTCGCCTCCTTTTTGTTCTCATTGAACCCTCCTCGTAGGTAACATTCGGTCGGCCTCTACCACTTGTATTTGCTTCCTAATATAGTATAACACAATTTAGTTTTATTGCAAAACCAAACCTTTATACGGAAACTTACATTACAAATGAATTCACCAAATAATTCGCTATCTAGCCAGTCACTCAACTCAGTTTCAAATCTATCTCTCATGCGATGATATTTAGACCAATTGTTAGAAAATTTTAAAAGAGTAAGCCTTATTTTCTGTTGTTCCCTTTCTAATAATACTCGTTTAAAATGATTTTCTACAAAATCTTTTACATAACGCATAACATCGCAGGGTCTGTTTTGGTTTATCTCTAGCCACAGTTGAAAAATAGTACGAATCCGCAACGATGTTGACACTAAAAAACAATCACAAAAAGAATTCGGGCAATATCGGGCAGCTGAACTTTAAATATATTAAAATACATACTTGCAGCTAAAAAATACAAAAAAACAGGAAAAGTGTTATTTCTACTTTCTTTTAAATTCTCTACGAAATTTCACGGTTGCTGAAAAATCTTGACAATGCCTCGCCACTATTTTTTTCTAACGGTATCTGACATATGATCAATATTTGTAAACAAACACAGTGTTGTAATTATAACTAGAAGCATCACTTACAACCCTGTTACAAATTTTGGTAGCCGTTATATTCAAATACTTAAATTCTTAGTATTATAAATGAACATTAAATTTGGGATTTTTCCATAAATTTCGTATGCTGTAAACAAATCTTAACTTTGAACCACTATAACTTTACAATTTGTAAACATTTTAAGATGATATTTTAGATATCATCTAACCAGAGTGTTAAAAAAAAATAAATAAAAAAAAAACGTTCAAATTCTAACATTGACTTTAACCACTTTTGGCCACCCTCGTGACACAGTGCGTCGTAAGGATTCACTATACATACCTACCCCTTGCCAACCGTATCAAAAAATAGTACTGGCAAACGACTGCTATTTGTGTAAAAACCACCGTGTTAAAAATTTCCGAAGGTACAACTAATATTATACTAGGAAAACATTATTTTGTTTGCAAAGTAAGTGCTTTGCCAGCACCACCCGCAAAATGCTTTGAAAACATTGTTTTTAACATTATTACAATCAATTAGAAGCAGTTTTTTAATTTTATTTTATTTCACCCATTTATATAAGACTAAGACCAAACTGTATTGCAGCTTTTTAAATGTGTTTTATTTTACATATTTCTCAAAATTAATTTAATTTAAGCTATCTTAGAAGCACCAAATTTTCTGGATTTCCAAAGTTATGCCAACGGTGGCAAGTTCGCTCAAAACAACGATTGGCCACTGTTATCAATCGAATAATAGGGCAATACTGTCAAGATTGTTAATTTCACGTTCTGCCCACGCCTAACCAGCCTTTGCCTACGCTTTGCCAACACTGTGCTGATTACATTTTTATGCCTATGTAACTATGATCTCAAGACACGCATGTGAAAAAAAGTTTCATTTCGAACATTTTTTTAAAAGATCATATAATTTTTTCGTATAATAATTTTCAAATTCCTTTTTAACTCGGATGTGCTGTTTGCTCAACTCAGTTCACGCAATACGCTAACTCATTTCAAATATAATTGCGTATTTCACAAGCAAAAAACATACATTTTCAAAAAACTTACGCCAAATACTTATGAGTTTGTGATGTTCGTATCCAATTATTGGTGAGCTGGCATCAACTTGGAATAAGCCAAACTGTATAAAATTACACCATTTTTTAAAATCTCTTCTCTAAACTCAATCCTGATAAACTGGTCAAACACCCTATGGAAAAAACTGCAAAAGTTAAAAATCGGAAAATTTTGGTTTCACTTGTAAACCAGAATACAACTTATTACCAAGCTGCGATTTGGAAATTCCTTTGTTAGTGAATGTACTTTATAAATCTAGTGACTCCATTTTGTATTAATTTGGATCTGAAAGTTGTAAACTATGAGCAAAAAAATATAATGAATAAACCAAATCTAGTTAGTTTCAACTAATTTTTTTTAATATTTCGACTTTTAAATGTATTAATTTTAAGCGTTTTAATGTGAAACTTTCCATGTGCTAGTTTTTTAGTAACACTGTCAATCGTTCCTCTCAATTCATAAACCATTGAGAAATAAGGAGTATCTAAAGTCAGTTTCAAAAGGTGTCGAAAATTTTTAAATTAGCTCATATATTAATACATTTTTGTGGTTTAAGATAATTTTAACGTTTATCTTTAGTTACGAGGTATGTACAGAACGAAATTCTAATCCGATTGGAGATACCATTAGTTACAAACATCAGGATAAATTTATAATACCTTGTTCACAAAAGTGATGCCTTGTACACTTAGAAAAATAAAGTGTCAACCTAATTGTAAAAGCTATATTGATTGATGCAACCAACAAATTCGCTTGGGACATAAAAAGCGGTATGCAACACCAGCATCATTTTTATCCTGCAAGTGAAATTCAGTTGTTAACTGTTAACAACTGTTAAGTTGTTAACTGGATTTAGTTCCAACATCCACTATTCAGTTGTATCAAGCGATTTTAATTGTAGTAAACCAATTTTAGTTGGAAATTTCCAAAATTTATCTCCGTGTATATTAAAATACATAAAAAATAAAAAAATTACTGCAATCAAAATAAATGTAGGCGTACACTTTGAAATAATGTTAAATTTAACCGTTAAGTCTCAAATATACCAAAAGAGTTAACATTTTATCAGGTTTGTAATATATTTGAGCTTTTATAACCTACAGTTCGCATCAATGAATTTTCTTTTTTTTTTGACAAATCAGAAAATCATTAAAGGGTTATTTTATGTTGAACATTTTAATAGGCTTCGTGTTTCCTATTTGCTTAATGTCATGTATTTTCTTATGTATGTTCTAATACCACAAATAATACAATTTTTTTTTTAACAAGATATTTATCAATCGATATTTTCTTTTGAAATCAATCTTTCTTGAAACTTAAACAAAAGACAATAATAGCAAAGAGTTTAAAAAATAAAGAGATTGCAATACTCTCAGTTACTGGGAAAAAAATACAAAACTCGTGGCTGCAACTTTAAATTGATAAATGGACTTTTTCTAATGTTGCTGCTGATAGTTTTCGATATATTTGTTATGATTTAAGCAACATTTTTTCAATTTACCTTTGGTTTTCCTTAAAAGCGGCATATTTGCTGTTTGATGGCACAATGTGTTAACAGAGAGTGAAAGCATTACATAGCCAGCCATTGATAAAACTGACAACAACATTTGACATCTTCAAAAGTTTTTTTAACAATGGAAAAAATGTATTGTTCTAAGAAAAAATTTAAAGAAATATACAAAATTTATTTTAAATTCGAGCCGACAGCCAATGTAGCTAGTGCTCTTATCTAATATTAGGTTTATAATTCATTATAAATTCTAATAAAGTATAAAACCAATATTTTAAATTCCATTTAAGAAATTTCAAATAATTCAATGAAATATTCATCAACTATTTATATATTCCTGGCTTAATTTTGGCTCTAGTTATTTAACTTTACAGGAAAGCAAAAACACTTAATCAAATCTAAAAACTTTTATATATCGGCCATTCCACCGGAGATCGGCCAAAAAAGAGGAATTTTTGAACTTTGGTTTTCCGATTTCAATTTAATTTTGCAATCAGAAACTTAATAGAGCCACTTAAAATTTGACGTTTTTAGAAAAATCTTCTGTGATATTTTATTTATTTTAGTTCTACATTTATTTTTAATAATTTAATCTGTGTTTTTGTGTCGTCAAACATATTAAACTACTGTGAAATTTTCTACAAATAATGTAATTGATTAAAGGACTATATATCAAATAAATATTCATCCCTGAAGAAGCTGAAAATTACCCAGCGAAACAATGGAAAAAAAATTTTAAATAATAGTCTTAAAATAAATAGTCTTTTATTTAAATTTCAACATTAATGAACTTGGAATCCTGTGTGTTTCGGAATATATATACTAAAACATTAAAGAATTAAATTTAAGAAAAGGTCGAATATATACACACTAGGCCGGGTCGATTTGTATGGAGGCAAAAAAAATCGCTCAACGTTCAAGGAAAATCGAATTCTAGGGATCAAAATAAGAAACTTTGCCGAAGGAACCATACCTCTAAAACGAATTCTGATGTCCCGACTTTTGACCCGTAGGGTAAAATTTTGAAAAATCCCACTTTGACCCATTTAGAGTGCCCCAATCGAATCCAACACAATCGAATATAATTTATAATACATTCATCTGCTTGAGCGCCTTCCGGAGAAGAAATAGAGACCATAATCTTGGAAAGACTCCTCCTACTTTCTTTGCTATAAAAACAGGGCTAAAAAGAACCTATTTCGACTTAAATTTTAACCCCTTAACGGTCATCTAGAATGATGATTTATGCATTAATCTGCTAGCGCCTCTCCCGGAGAAGAAGTAGCTCCCATAGTCTTGGAGAGATTCCTCCTACTTTCTGAAATATCAAAGTGGGCTTTTTCAAAATTTGACGCTACGGGTCAAAAGTCGGGACATCAGAATTCGTTTTAGAGGTATGGTTCCTTGGGCAAAGTTACTTATTTTGATCCCTAGAATACGATTTTCCTTGAACGTTGAGCGATTTTTAAATCGACCCGCCCTAATACACACTAAATAAAATATTTTTAAATAGTGCTATAACTTTCATGGTAATTTTAAATAATGCTGTTAACAAGTTTATTAATCTTTAGTAAATCTTGTTCTTAATATTTAATATTGATGTTACGAGGGCGGATCAATTAATCCGTGACTATTTGAATGTTTTTTTTTTGAAAAAAAAAAAAATATTTTTCATTATATCGTGCGCCCCGGTAGGCTAGTCGGTAGCGTGCTGGCTTATCAGTGCGGGGGTCGTGGGTTCGATTCCCACCAGAGGCACTGGTCTGTTTTCGCTACAACGCGCCGAAGGCCATAGTAGCTAGTGCTCGGTTAGGGTAATAGTATATAATTTGTAATTATATGATTATTAACTATTAAAAAAAAAAAAAAAAAAAAAAAAAAAAAAAAAAAAAAAAAAAAAAATTATAATCTCCTTTTATCTCAATACATATAGTAAAACGTTTCTCCAATTTTATCCCTTCCAAAAAATAGGATTTTTCGAGGTCCATAAAATAGACATTTTTTGGGCATATGGGGTCGCTTTTTTTTAAATCCTCATTAAATCGGTCCAATAAGTTGGCATAATATTAGCCGTTTATTGTTTTTCCCTTTTGAAGGTAATCGATGTGGATTATCCCGCGTGCATCCATAAAACTGTTGCCATCACCTTATTGGCCATGATTACGTTTATGGTCAATTGAGAGCAAACGCGGCACCCATCTTGCAGACAGCTTTCTTAAACCCAACTGATCACTTAAAATCGAAACCCCACTGCCATATGAAATGCCTATGGCATCATCAATCTCACGCACTTTTACTCTTTGATCGGCCAACACCATATCGTGGACTTTTTCGGCATTTTCGGGTATATTGTTCTCAATTGGCAGTCCAGAACGTTCAGCGTCATTTGTACTTGTGCGTCATTGCACTTGTATATTTTGAACAGCTGTTAAACGCAAAGTAAATGACGGAACTTGCTCAAAATTTGACAGTAGTCTATTAACAGGTAGTACTTGTTGGGAGCAGTGTTGCATTTCATATAACTATCAGGGAAGTTCGAAAAGTTACGGACTTATTGATCCGCCCACGTATTAAAATTAAATTAATGATAAATTTAATAAAATACTAGTAACTAAACCATTATTTATTTTCACTTGCAACTACAAGCACTTACAATTAAAAATCGCACTAAAACAACAACTGAAAGCTAACAACATATCACACCATTGGAAATATTACATACACAGAAGTTAATCTATTCACTTTAAATTACTTTTGGAGCATAATGGGCAAGAAATGTATTATGGTAAAACAAATTAATTAAAAAATCAATAAAAGATAACATTTTAAATTTATTACTTAAAATATGGAAAAACTCAATTTCTACAACTTGGGTAGAGGGGGAGGTTTTTGCTGTATCCCAGCAAAACCACACATTAGAAAAATAATGGATAAAGTAATGTATCGATATAGGGCTTAACCCATTAGAATACACCTTACTTCACTGATGAATTTTACAGGCGATGATTCTAAAAGTAATGTGTGGACTCATTACCTAATAGGAGGTTAAGTATATGGTTACTTATATGGCTACCGCATTCGAAAAGATTTTCATAAAAAATAGATTTTCATAAAAAATAGATTCTATAAATAGATTTTCATAAAAAAAACTATTAAAAACAATTATAACAAATATTTTTTTTCTAATTAAATCAATAACGTGGTCTCGCTGGGATTCGAACTTGTGCTCTTTTGGGTTTTAGGCGAGAACTATACCCACTGAGCTATCGTCTCATATAATACGATATTAAGTTGCTTGAAATATAAATGAATTGGTGTGCTTCGAGTTTCCGTTTGTGATGTTAAAAATATATACCTTTCCCTCATGCAAAAAATATTTTTTTTATATTACTTCACGTTTATATGTCATGCATTATTCAATTGATGATTGGTATGTCAATATTGTATGTTTTGAAATAATGTAAAAGGTAATGATGTATCATTGCAATCTAACCCATGAGTACACAATTATTGGTAACTAATTAATTTATGTTTCGAAATAATGCTGAAGGTCCATTACAAAGTAATGCATTATGTAACTCATTACTTTTTGTTGGAAAATAATGATACAAGTACTTTATAGCATGGTCAATAACTGCCACAATTTGAGCAGTCATTGACCATCTTTCGTGTTACCAAATTTTTGCACCTGTACTTCACACATGGTTGAGGAAAAACACATGTTTTTGTGTTTATTGGGCTATAAAAAAATATTATAGAGTTAGTATATTTGGTATAACTTTTTGATTTCATGTATTAAAACAAAATACCCCTAATATGTCGGAGCATTTATATTAATTTATAATATTAACATGAAATTTTTAGATTTTATTCCGAAAAAGTGTAAAAATAATATAAAAAATCGTGTAAGTGACTGATCATGGGTCACATTCGCCTGGGGTAGTTTCGTCAGCAAAAATTAGTAGCACTTCAAAAGACGTATACGTATTATTAATTATTTACATGGTTATATGTGTGGAATAAAGATAATTTATGTTTTAAACATACAAATTAAAGTTAAGATGTGTAACATTTTAGTTAAAAAAGAATTTTTCAAAAAATTCTGTAGGTTGAGTAAAAGCGCTTTAAAAAAAAGTGCCGAACGCTCCCCATTCTAACCAACTTTTAAATTTAACACTCATTTAGGACCAATATTTGTTTAACCCTCTTATCAGTGCAAAAATGAATAATTGCTCAATATTACGGAGATGTCTATAAAATCTGCTTTATTTATATGGATTTGAATCTTATATATATTTAATTCTAATTTGAGTATGTCGGGATATCTGCAAAGGTTTTTTGGAACACCGGAGCGGTTTCGAAAATTGTCTCTTTTTGGAATGTTATCAACAACATTCAGATTTTTTTTAAATATTGGAAACTTTAAAACAGTCGCTGTTTCCAGGGGGAAATGGGAAAAATTTAGATTCTAGTTTAGACGGCAAAACTACTTAAACAAGTTTATTATAAGTCTGTGCAAAAACTTTTCTATATACAATAAATATTTAAATCTCTGTTAAATTTCGGCGTAGCCCAAATTTATAGCGACCTCTAGATATTGACCGATTGCGCTGAAATTTGAACCTAGCATTACTTAGCACAATTGGAAAAGGAGCAGCCTTGCGGAGCTCTAAAATAGACAGTGTTTTTTTTTTTGACCAACCCTAAAGTACATATTTAGTAATGGCAAGTAATTACAATTGTCATTACAAATCTCATTACTTTTAGATGGGGATGTCGCGCAGAATAATGATATATCATTCCTAAACACATTCCAAAAAATAGAAAAATATGTGGTTACCTATATACTTACCCGTATGAACAAAAATAATGATTAAAAAAAACTAAATTTAATAAAAAAAAAATTTTTTTATCGAAAATTTTTTTTTTAATAAATGTGCCTAAACGTGATTCGAACCCGGGCATCCAGGTTGTCAGACAACCGCTCTTCATCTGAGTTATCTTGACATGTTATACTTGTTGGATAAATGACTTGCTTGCACAAAATGTCATTACTTTCCAGCTTACAAAAAATAAACAAGTATTTAAAATAATGATAAAAATAAGTACTTATGGGTAACGCATTATTTTTTGTATTGAAATAATGTTAAAATTAACTGCTTATTTATAAGTCCTTATTATTTGTGTTAAAGTAATACAGAGAGTAAGCTGCTGTTATTACTGTTAGTGAGGAAAGTAATGGCATGGCATTGCCGTTTCTACACTGGGTTTTTATAGTTTCCATTATTTTTAGCTATTTTAACCATAGTGCATATAAGATTTTAGTATTTTCTTATATGCAAACAAACTCAAATATTTCTAATAACTAACGAACATGTTAAGTAAATGCAAAATAAACATTTGATGCATCACCAGACCATCGATTAAATGGCAGCCCCAGCTGTTATGTTAAATTTTCGTTCAAGAAGCGTAAACATTAAAGCCCCGTTCACATAATCACACAAGTGTGTTATACATGTTAGAAATGTGTTGTTTAAAGTAAATGTATAATGTATGTGAACACAATTCTTTATGCACATGTCAAAATATCGACACAAATTTAAAAATATTGACGGATATTTTTTGACAAGCTTTATTATTTTAAATATTTCATAAAGTTACCACATGTCTTAACACAAGTGATGTGTTAGACACAAATAAAATCAACAAATTGGTAAAAAAAAAATAAATAATTTGAAGAAAAAATAGCAGTTTAAATATATTTTTGTGTGTTTTTGATAACAGTCTGAATAATCAAACGACATTTCTTTTATCCTTTTTTGACAGACAGAGAATTTTATCACACTTTTCATTATAATTGTTTGAAGTAAAGTATAAACACATGTGTGACAATGTAAACGGGCCTTAAACAACAACTACTTTCTTGAACACGTTGAGCCAGCATAGCATTGAAAAAGTACATGTAAAAGTAGTGAATATTAGATGAAAAGAGCACTGGTGCATGTTTAAAACCAGGCATAATGAATAATGTATGTGGCAACTGAATTACAATTGGATAAATTTAAAAAAAAAAGAAATTTTTTTTTTAAGTCTTTTTATATCCTCCACTATGTTTTTGTTACAAATGCTATAAAATGGGTAAAATCATTAAATTTTGTATACCCTTCATTAATAGATACAAAAAAATGCTTTGTTTGAAAACGGATTAAAGCTAAATTTCACAAAGAAAACTTACGCGGAAAATTTTTTGCGCGGAGTTGTCATAATTTAGCTAAACTGAAAGAAACAATTTAGCTAAACTGAAAGAAACAAACAAAAACAAACATTTTCAAGGTGACTTGAAATTCCGCTTATTTTCGCTTATTTTTAATAGCCAACCGCTTACAATATCAACTAAGCATTTGACACAGCTCGCTTTATTGTTGGATTACTGTGAATTTCAACACACAGAACTAAGTTGGACTAAGTGCATTGAGCAAAAAGCAGATTATGCTGAAAAATAAAAACTTTTTATACTAAGAAGACTCTGTTCCATGAGAAAAGTCACGGACTTAATGATCCAAACTAACCCTGGCCATCGTTTATCTCAATTCTTCGAATCTTAAGGAAGTTTCGACAGGGTCGACCATTTTTGAAATTCCTCATGTATATTTTATATGTTCGCAGAATTGTTTCGATAAGTAACATATGGAATGACAAACTGATAATACCCTCGAGCACAGTGGGATAAATGGCCCAGAAATTTTAATGAAAAAATATTATAAAAGTAGTAAAAAAATGTGAACTGAAAAATTTGTTTGGATGCGAAAATGTTTTGCCAAAAATTATTTATAAACAATGAAAATGAAAATTATTCAAGTTCGAGGCCATATACTCTATATTTCTTCATTAGGATATTGTCCTAACAAATAATCTATAGAGTTTTTTGTTTTCAAATTTATTATTTGACCCTTTCAGGAATGTGTTGATAGACCTATTTCGGGAATTTTCTAGGTTCCCATCATCAGAACGCGTTTTGAAAGCGGTAACAATCCCATGCCAAACATCAAACATTCATATGAACTAGTTTACTCACTACATGAGAACTAATATACATATGAGTTTGAAGTTAAAGATTATAACCATTGATAAATAGAAAACTTGTTTGATGTGCAAGATCCACCACAACTTTTGAACAGCTCGGCCGAGTTTGCTAATTTTCAATACCAAACTATGGAAGAAAACTTAATGTCTCTGCAAGGTAATATCTTTACATATGTATATGCATGGCTTACTGTATATAATTACTGTTAGAGTTGAGATTAGTCGTTCATTTTGGTGACTCGGTCATTATCGTTCAATTCGAGTCAGTGAACTAGTTCATTGAAATCGTTCAATTGTTCTTTTTTTG
The DNA here is from genome assembly GCA_021234595.1 of Delia radicum. Taxonomy (NCBI): domain Eukaryota; kingdom Metazoa; phylum Arthropoda; class Insecta; order Diptera; family Anthomyiidae; genus Delia; species Delia radicum. Next base: position 168,477,906 of record CM037855.1, on the reverse strand, counting down.
TTACGTCCTGTGATTGAGCTGCGTGTTGTGAACTTTGTCGTTCGTTGGAAAATTTATTACAGTATTCATGTTTTACGAGTTTTTCACAAATTGTACTGTACATAGACAAAGAGTGTAATAAAATTTAAACTTTTATAACAAAAATTTATTTATTTTGTGTAAAAACCTTTTTATTTTATGACTATAATTGTTTTTCCTAATTTGGAACAATATTATTACAATTTTCTAAAAAAATAATTGCTTTTGCAAGCAATTTGATTTAGATGCAATTATTCTATGATGCAATTATTCTATGAATAAAAATAACGAAATGAACGATTGAACGAAATGATCAAATATTGGTGAACGATTCATATCGTTCAATTGAGTAAGTCGTTCAATTGAACTAGTTCGTTCATGAACGACACAACTCTAATTAATGTATAATATAATGTATATAATTTCCTAACTCGATTTTTTAATTCCTTTACAGGCGATGGCAAAATCTTAATTACACCAGAACAAATTTTAAATATGAATTTTCAATGAATGCATATTTTTATTTAATTTTTGGCAGTTGTATTAAAAATTCCAGTCTACAGTATTTTATATCAATTGTTAATAGATTTATTAAGTTTTTTTCTTTTAATAAATAAAAGAAGCCAACGATAAGCTTAGTGGGTTCTTTGACTTTCATTTCGATAGCAACTGAAGTGAAAATATTTTTAACCCAATTTACATTTTATCATAACTTTTAACTAACAACATTCTTAAATTTCTGATAAAAAAAATAATTGATATTTTGTATAAGTTGATTGCATTCTTAAGAATGTTATGTAGTAGCACGATTAACTCATTAAATACACGTCATAGATCGGCTGGACAGTTTTTAACAAAATTTTACTGATATATGTAAAACCATGCTTTACTCAGAAATTTGTTTTGCCTTAAAGCGCTCCTAGTGCATATATTGGCAACCAAGGCTGAAACTTTGATAGCATATAAATCCTAGACGGTTAAACATAATTTAAAAATTTAAATTTTGAATAATTTTGTAAACATATCTTCATTCAAAATTGTGTGAAAAAATATTTTTATTTATCATTTTATTTCTATTTGAGTTAAATGATTTTTAAAATTTTTTGGATGGGGCTTTTGACCATTTTTTAAATTCTTTCATTAATTCAAAAATAGCTTTTTTAAAATAATTATTTGACAACTCTGGATAAAAAATTTTCACAATTATTTTATTCACTAGTGTCGTAAAGACGTTGAATAATGGCCTCGAACTTGAACAAATTTTCGTTTTCATTGCACAATTATAGGTCGAAAAAACGTAATTTTTATTTTCACTAAAAATTATATGAAACTTATAAAAAAGACAAAGTACGGTCTTAGTTTACTTCCCCTTTACATCTTGTTTTTAAATAAAACAAAACAAGTGAAAAAATAAAAAGGAGAATAAAAACAAAAAGCGTGTATTGTATATTTACCAAAGGTAGAGCTTGCACATAACTAACAAACAAGTTTTCAATTTATTTTTGATCAATGGTGAGAATCTCTAAACATCGAGCTCATATATTAGTTCTCATTTAGTGGGATACCTAGGTTATATGAATGTTTGATGTTTGCATGGGATTGACACTTCTTTCAAAACGTGTTCTGATGAAGGGAACCTACTAAATTCCCGAAATAGATCAATCAACACATTCCTGAAAGTGGTCAATTAATAAATTTGAAAACAAAAACTCTATAGATTATTTTTTAGGACAATATCCTAATAAAGAAATATAGAGTATGGCCTAGAACTTGAACAATTTTCATTTTCATTGCACAATTAAAGGTCGAAAAACATAATTTTTATTTTTAATAAAAATTATATCAAACTTTATAATTTTAATCTTTTTTAATAACTTAATTATCTTTTTCCTGTAGAAAAAAAAATGTAGTCATTCAAAAGTATTGGGTCGAAAAAGGAACACTGTGTCAAAAATGAATTAAATACAATTTCAACCACACTCCCATAAGAATATTCGCATTATCGTATTATTGCACTACATTTTTCTCGCCATTAGTTTGAACAGTTAATCCCCCGGGTATAAGTAAATGTAAATATTAATATTAATATACAAAATTTACTACTAACAGCAATGATGACTGTGCATTTCATAAATATGACTAAAATATTATTACGCTGCCAATCTCTTTATGGTATTGTCGGCTGTTGTACACAGAGAGAATTTCTTGAATAAGTTTTAATGAAATTTTTTCACTAAACTAATGAAGTTTTCTTCGGAATATGAATGAAAAATTTTTAAACTTAATGAAAAATCTACATAGTTTTCATGAAACTACTTTTAATTAAACTTTTTCATTAGTCGAATGTAATTTTTAGTAAATAAAATGAAATTCTTCATTAAATTTTCTGACAAACTGCCTTAATTTAATGAAAAGTTTCAATGAACGAATTCCAGTGACACTTCATAGATCTAATGCAGATAATTCTCTCAGTGTAATTACTATACCAATGGAATTATAATATTCTTGAAATTATGTCGTCTTATTTCTTATCAGTGACCTACTGGTTGTCTTTAGTTCTGTCATTAGATTGCTGATGGATTTTTTTTAGCATTTTATTTTTTTAAATTTATTTGATCTATAAAAAACTAACAAACTTAAGTAAACAAATCATTATCTTTTATAAATTGTAGATACAGTGAGGTTGATAAAAATATCAGAACGAAGATGTTTAGAACAACTTTTTTAGGAAATAAATTTAAGTGTGAATAATAAAATGTATGGTAGTGAATGTTAAGTTTTAGCTTAATAGAAGGACGTCTTGGGTATGTGGTATTCATTTAAAAACATGAAATTTAAATATTTTTTGAAAAAAAATGTCAAAAAATTATTTTATTTTAACATCTAATTATAGATTTATATCAGCAGTTATTATCTTTAGTGAAAAACATTTTTTATAAATTCCATCCCACTGTGCAGGAGCGTCTATAACATTCTGTTGTTCAATCTGTGGCCAAAAAAAGTGTCAAATTATAAAGCTCAGTAATGCTCAGTTCAAATTTTAGCCAAATCGGTCATTATTTATAGGCCGCTATAATATAACTATTTTTTACGGTTTGGCAGAAACCCTTGCATAATTCCCGACATAGTTTTACTCAAATAAGAGGCAATTTTATGTACACTCAAAACACAAAATTAGTAGAAATTTTAGAAAACATCTTGTAAATCAAGTAAAGGGTGATTTTCGGATATGATTTTAAAAAAAGTCGATAGATGATTTCATGTAAATGTTAGAAATGATTTCATGTAAATGTTGACCGCGGCTAGGCCATACGCTGGGTCCAATTTTGGCAACAATCGTCCGGTATCTCACGAATAAATTCTTCAATATTGGCTTCTAGTGCGTCAACCGTTGCGGGCTTGCCCTATAGACATGAGCCTTAACATAGCTACACAAAAAATAGTCGTGCTCTGTGGCATGTAGCACCTTGTTAAGACCACATGGCACGTAAGTCCAGCTCTTCCATTTTGGGCAAAAAAAAATTGTAATCATTGCACGGTAGCGCTTGCCATTCACAGTACCGTCGTCTTTGAAAAAGTACGGTCCAATAATGCCATCGGCCCATAATACATGCCAAACAGTGCATTTTTGGGGATGCATTGGCAGTTATTGCAATGCTTCTGGCTGCTCTTCTCACCAAATACGCTAATTTTGCTTGTTCACGTATCCAATCAACCAGAAATGAGCTTGGCGCTGATCACAATTTGCACTTTCTTAACCGAGCATGAATTTTGATAATAAAATTCAAATACCTGCAAGCATTGTTCGTTTGTAAGTCGATTCATGGTTAAATAATAGACCAAACTGAACATGTTTAATAGTACCATGTTAGACAAAAACAGCTGAGCTGTCAAAAGCAGTGTTGCCAAAAAGAATGTTGCTAAAAAAACACCCTTTATGTTATTGTTTTGAACTAATGTTTAACTAATATTTTGCTAATTTTTTACTAAATTAATGTACAATAACAAAGTTGTGCTGTTAAGCTCAATAATAGTGTGTCCGACAACCACATTAAAAATTACACGCAGAATGAAGTAGATTTCGCTGTAGAGAACAAGAAAATTATACTAAAAATTACAACTCTTGTAAGACAAATAAAAAATCAACCATGGAAGAGTTTTGTTCAAGAGCTAAAACAGTTAGACAGGAAGCCGCTCTGGATTCAGCGTATCCTTATTAGGTTTACAAACCGGGTGCCCCGCTTGCTAGATTTTTCAACTAGCACACTATTATTTTCGAGATTTTGGTATTTTATTTTATATTTGGTTTTAGTTAATAAAAAATTTACGTACAAAAATAGAAATTTTGTTTATTTTTTCTGTTACAGTATTTTAATTTATATTTTTTGTCTGTTTCCATTACAATTTTGTTATTAAAACGAATTGCTTATATAAAATATTATTTCAAATGTGACAATTATAAGAACTTGATAAAATTTACACAAACACACGAAGAAACTAAGACTGGAGGTAATTGTTGTGTTTGACAACATTTTGTAGTCAAAAATTAACAACTGGAACAACTTCAAATAACCTAATAAATATTTGTTTTTACTAAATGTCGATAAAATTTGAACATTTATTTTTAACAAAATATTCATATGCTCTTTTACTAACAATCTGACATAACTCATAAAACGCGATTTAGCAGAAAACGCGTTTAAAGTTTTATATCCACATCTGCCTCGCTCGAAATAAATAAATAATGCATTTTTCTCTTAGTTAGAGTTTTGTTCAAGTTCGCTAATTATCGTGAGACTCGTGAGTAGCATAGTTTCTCTATAAGGTATATACTTCTTGCACCCACTTTCCAGAAAAATTAAAATATATTCTCTTCTAACTCGAAAAGTATACAAGATATTAATATGAAATTTTTATACGTGCTTTACGATATAACTAATAAATCTGCATGATTAAATCAAAAATTGCGTTTTTTGACTTATGACAGTTTTTTTTAGTAAAGGACCGATATGTTTTTTTCAGTTGTTAATATAGCATTTTAAAATAAGTAACAGAAAAAATTTAAATTAAATAAAAAGTTAATAGACTAATTTTAACAAAATATTTCCTGCCAGACCGTTGTAAATATTAATAAAAAAAGCCGCAAATGCTAAAAAATACCATCATATATTTTTTTGATACGTGACAACCTTTGTAAAATAAATAAGGCGAAACTATACAAAAAAACTTTAAAAATTCCCATTGCATTTCCATATCAAAACAAAATGACTTGATAAACTACTAGAAAATACTGTATTTTGCGGATTTTCTTATAAATAACAAAATTCCAACAGCCAGCCAATATCAATAAGAAGGCACAGTGGTTCGCACTGGCACTTTTGATGATCTAAAGCAATCAATTTCAAAATAAGTAAATGATTAAAAGTGTTTAAAGCAACATTAAATTATAAAAGTTGTTTGATAAAGGGAAATAGTTTTATTAATGACATATTTATGTTCTGTCAAATTTTGAATTTCTTAACCACTGTGTCAAATGGCACCACACAGCCACTGTAAACAGTAAGACAATGGAGTAGATACCATAAATCAAACAGTAAGATAAAAATGATACTTGTACAAGTAGTTCTTATGATATTTTTTTTTCCAGCGAAAAAATATAACAAATTTTACTTGCAAATGAGCAACAGTTTTGTAGCGTTGTTTTTACCATTTTTCATTGTGTTACAATATTAATCATACGGCTTACTTTATGAAAATTTTAAATACCCAAATGTATTTTCTTGTTAACAATTTGTAACATTTAAATACTATTTGGGGAATATAAATGACGCATTGGAGAAAAAAAAATGTATAAGAAAAAAAATGAAAAATTTAACAAATATAATGACGAAAAAACTAATCAAAATTTATATAGGTAGAAGAAGTATAGATAGAAGAATTTAATCAACATATTTTGGAAAAATTTAACACTATCGAAAAATGTAATGCCTGAGCCTTTATAAGTTGTAATACAAATTTTTTTTAAATCAATTTTTCTACCCTCAACATATATTTTTGTTTCAAATATAAATTTATTAATAAAATATTATGTAAAGTTTGTTCTTAAATGAAGAAGCAATTAAAATACATAAAGTGCGTCCCGGTAGGCTAGTTAGTAGCGTGCTGGCTTATCAGTGCGGGGGTCGTGGGTTCGATTCCCACCAGAGGCACTGGTCTGTTTTCGCTACAACGCGCCGAAGGCCATAGTAGCTAGTGCTCGGTTAGGGTAATAGGATATAATTTATAATTATATAATTATTAATTAATAAAAATAAAAAAATAAAAAAAAAAATACATAGAATTTAATTTTTTATTTTTCTATCAGTTCCCGTGAAAAAAGTTCAGATCTGACCACATCTAGTTAGATCTGTTTTACCAGATCTAAATAGATCTAATAGCATATATAAAGAGACCAAATTAGATCTCAAATTTGGGTACATATTTGAGATCTAACCAGATCTGATCAAATTAAAGAGGTTCAATAATTTAAAAAATTTCTAGTTAAAAGATTACTAAATAAGCGCTTATTTTAATTTTAATACTTCTATTGCTAATAAATGGATTAGCAAGGCAAATTAAAATTAACTCACATTTTCACTATTTGGAAATTCTTTTGTTAGTTTTTATTCTTCGTGTTCTCATTCAATCACGGAATAGCAATTTCCTTTCTTGCATTTGAATTGAAAATTTTGGTTGATGGATCTGCAAAAAAAAAATTATCATTGTTAAATAAATTTTCTTAGTAATATATGGTTATATTTTATATTTTGCGAAAAACGGCATGTTTATAAACACATATATATAAAGGGTGTTTTTTATACAGGCATAGAACTTTAAGTTGACAACACTTTTTTAACTGGCGGCCGGCCATTTTTTCAGCTGTCAAGTGATTTATATTTAGTTTGGTTTGGCATTTCAACACGAAAAGACTGACGCCTGAACAACGCTTTCAAATTGTACAAATTTATTTTGAAAATCATGGTTCCGTTCGCAATCCGTATCGCGCACTACGTCCATTTTACGGTCAACATAATCGACCATCAGAGCAATTAATTCGATTAACTATGGAACGTTTTCGCACCACGTTTACTCTAAATGATAATATGCATCCACAGAGACATCGTACAGTGCGTACAGAAGAAGTGATTGCTGCTGAAGAGTATAGAGTAGAGAAAGGCCCCAATCAGTCTATACGTAAATGGTGACCGCTGTGGTGTCAACAAGATGACACAACATGTCTCACCGTTCGTGCCACAATTGATTTATTGAAGGAAACGTTTGATAACCGCTTAGTTTACGTTTCGGACCCGTAAATTTTCCTCCCAGATCGTGCGATTTAACGTCGCTGGACTATTTTCTGTTTGGATATGTGAAGTCGCTAGGCTACGCCGTTAAGCCCGAAATGATTGACCACTTGGAGAACAACATTCGCCGCGATATTGCCAATATACGGCCACAAATGTAGGAAAAAGTCATGGAAAATTTAACCTCCAGATTAGACTACGTCCGAGCCAACCGTAGCGGTCATATGCCTGAAGTCATATTTAAATTATAATGCCAGAAGATTTTCTTTCGAATAAAGTAAATTTCATGTCAATTTAAAAAATTCATCTTTATTTTATTCCATTTCAAAGTTCTATACCTCTATAAAAAAAACACCCTTTATGTCACAAATCATGTTTTGAAATAATGAATCTTTGTCGAATAGTTCTGGCATCCATTTTAATTTGATATAAAAGTACACTTTAAAGTATTCTATATATTCAATATAGCATGTAATATAGATTAATATCTAAAATCACTTTGAAGATAATGTTGATATGGCTTTATAATGGACCAAATATAATAACATCTGAGATTACTAAAAAATGTTCAAAGCGTGGGGACTTGTAAATTTATTTTTAATTTTGTATAAAACAATATATGCCTTTATCAAAAATTATATAAATAAAATATTTTTATATATATGAGCAGGTATATTGAATTATAATTAGGTATATGAACTACAAATATATGCAGGATCATATAAAATAATATATTGCTATATTTACCAACATATACAAATTTTTTAAACAACACAAAGTTACACTCACAATATTTTGTCGTTAAAAACAACGGAATATGCACTTTAAAACTACTTAATTTGTACACTCAGGGAACTTCTGCTTTAAAAATATGTAGTTGTTTGGGTTGTAATACAGTTTCTTAATTTTTAATGTAAATGTCAGTCATTTGTAGAACAAATAAATTTTTTTACTAACCTTGTAGTTCATTAAAAAAAACAAGCGACATCAAATGACTGTTTTATGATTTTACATTCATTTTTTACAGTTGTTTTTTGTTATTTAAAAAAAGAAATGTTTGTTTATTTTTTACTACCATGTGGTTCATTTTTACTACAATTGTTAGTCATTTTTTGAACATTAAAAAACAAATGACACTGCTAGTTGAATTTAATGAAATGTAAGTCGTCCTTTCTTTAAGTGAAATTTCATTTGTTTTTAACTACATTTGCAGTGGTCTTTACCTACATAGTATTCTAAGTGTAGTTAAAAATCAGTCTACCTACTTTTCTTTTAAATAAAATTTTTTTTTTTTCACAAATAAAAGATGTTCTTTTATTTTTATTGTCAAAAATAAAATAAAAAACTTTAAAAAAACTCCCAGATCCTTAAAAATAAACGATTTCATTTTATTTTAACAATCAACAGTTAACAATTAATTATTAAAAACAAAAGTTTTTCTTTTTTACTGTCAGTAACTTTTTGGTTCAAACTAAGAAGAATAAAATAAAAGAAGATCAAAGAAAACTTAGCATTAATAAATGTATAAATATTTATATTGAAAACTTTAAGTGTATAAAGTTTTATCTGAATATATAAAAACTTTTTTACTCGGGTAATTAAAAAAAATAATTGTTATAATTTTTTTATACATTTTTTTATGAAAATCTATTCATGGACACATTACTTTTCCCAACCCGGTAACCATATAAATAATCTGTTACAGTTACCCCTTAATAGATAATGAGTTCACATATTACTTTTTTACGTGTACCTCTATGGAGATACATTACTTTACTCATTATTTGGTAATATGTGGTTTTGCTAGGTAGTATTATTGTTACTTTTATATGGCAACAAAAACTTTTAAATACTGGATATATATTGCAAAATATTCACAATTTCTTGGGTGAACTTATAATTATTACATCCACTGTATGTGTAGGTTCAACAAATCTGGTATATCTGCTCACGCTCGAGAAATACTCTCGAGAGTATAGATATAACCATGTCACTTTGTTTATAAATTATTTTCTCTGTTAAACAGACATGGGCGGAATCAATTACATTTCACAATCATTCACTTGAGAAATTTTTCAATATCATTAATAATATCAGACGTAAGCGCACATTTGCTTCCTTAGAAAATTTGTAATAATTTTAATACCGAACATGGGGATTAGCAACAACATCTGAGTATTTAATTACAGGGCAATTACACAATTACACCCAATTACATGTAATAAGACGTAACAAAGTAATTAGCCTGTAATTAAATACACAAATATTGGTATTATGTCCCATGTATGGTAATGAGAAAATTGGAAATTTCCCAAAGAAGCGTTAAAGCCAACAAGTGTGAGCGTAGGTCTGAAATTATTAATTATATGCCAAATTTCACTAGTGAATTATTGTGCAATGAAATTGACTCCGCCCATGTCTGCTGTTAAATAATGGAAAATAAAAGTGTTAAATTTAAATCAAGTTTAATAATTTATTAACAGCTATAAAATGCCCAACAACAAAATGTTTAAACACTTTTACGGATTAAATACAACAGCATTTTAACAACCACACTGACATTAAAACATGTGGCAAATATTAAAGCATCATAAATCTTAGACATTAGCAGAGAATTTGCTAAAAACACGAAACACTTAATCTTTTTTGGAATCAAGAGCAACAACCAGAAAAAATGTAAATAACATTTAGAGTAGCTAAAGCACTAACAGGATACAACAGGATAAAACAGGAAAAAATTGCTTTAAGCTGAAATGGCACTTTTAAAAGGAAAGTACCCACCCAGTCAGAAAACGACAAACAGGCCACCATGGGCAAGGCACTTTAACAGGTGGTACAAGTTCTGGCAAGAATTGCTTTTCTAATTCCAAAATAATAGCATCATTAAACAAAAGGTTCATTTGTTCAAAAAGTGTTGGGTAAACAAAATTTCGAATGTTGTCAAAATGATGGTAAAACCATGAAATAGGTGGTTACAAAATAGATTTTCCAAAATAAAACAAAAAAGTTCATTTATAAATTTGTTGGTAACGCCGGGATTCGAACCATTGCCGCCAGATTGGCAGCCGACAGCTCTAGTCACTAAGGTAATAAGACATATAATGATTGATAGCTTAAAACGTAAATAAATGATAGCTGCTGGGTAACCATTGACTAATCAGATATGCCAGCACCTACATAAGGATTGCTTGAAACAACTTGCCAACATTGGAAATTAAAAAAACAGTTGGTCTTCAACGAGCTTTTCCAGAAACATTAAGAAGTATAAAATAATCACAAAAAAAGTAATGACTGAAAGCGGGATCAAACCCACGACCTTCTGACTACAAACTTTTTTAAACCCACCATCATAATTTTTATTAAATAAATGCTCTGCCAATGGTTGGACTTTTGAGACGTTGGTAAATTCTGACAGGTTAGCACTGGGAAAACACTTTTTGCCAACGTTGGCATAGTGGTTTCAGCCGATTCTTTGCCAATATATATTTTTTTTGTTGTAGTTCACTGAAGTTATTGTGAAACTAATACACACAGAGAAATAAAGTGCCAACGGAATTGAAAAGTGTATTTTAATGGTAACAACTTATGAATTCAGTTAGTGCATCAATATTCACATTAGATTTCTGAATATTTTGAATGTTGCAGCTAAAACTCAGTTGAATTAACCGAACTTTGTTGTGGAAACTAATATTCAGTTGTACCAAACGACTGAAATTCGTAATAACCGAATTTGACTCGTATTAACCGAATTTCAGTTGGCAAATATCAAATTTTTTGCTCAGTGTGTACCAACAAAACGCTTTTTCGAAACGCTGGTAAAGCGTCTTAAGCAAGTGTACTTATTTAAAGTTCCTTGGTGAGCCAGTTGTATAGGAAACTTATAAGTGCTTTCCCGATGCTTTTTATTTGATATTACTGTTAACCAACGCTCTACCAGGGCTTGATTTTTTACACCACTGCTAGTTTCTCACTTTGCAGCTAGAAATTGCCAATGGTACAAAAAAACAAAGCCCTGGTAGAGCGTTGGTTAACAGTAATATCAAATAAAAAGCATCGGGAAAGCACTTATAAGTTTCCTATACTTGCGTTACAAAATTTAAACCTGTTTATGAGAAAAAACTATTACACAACAAAAGCACTTATTTGAAAAGCCTTGCCAACGTTTGCAAAAAATGCTTTGCCTATACTTACGTTATTAAATTTAAAACTGTTTATGAAAAACAACTACTGGCAAAACATCAGTAAAATGTGATTTGCCAACGTTTTCAAAAAGAACTTTACCAGTACTTGATTTACAAAATTTACAGTCAGAAACTGCCAGTGGTACAAGAAATAAAGCACTGGCATAACACTGGTTAAGTGAGGAATTTTAAATAAATTACTGGCAGAACACTTGTTTAAGACTCTTTAACAGCGTTTCCAAAAAGCGTTTTGACAATATTTGTTTTACAATAATTTTAGTGGTCCACACAAAAAAGCATTGGCAAAGAATTGGATGAGACTACTGGGCCAACGTTGGTAAAAAGTGTTTTTCCAGTGCTATTCAGTCAGAAATTACCAAAGGCTCACAAATCTGACAATTGCTAAAGCACAAAGTAAAAAGTTTTTTATATAGACCAATTTTACAATATAAAATACTTTGTTCAATTGACACATAAATTAACCACTGATAAGTCCTTGGAGGGCACGAAACTGCGACAGTCTGGCATATCCATTGGGTCCGTTACATTTTTCAATAAAAATGTTTTTTTCTTCTTCTTATTCCTGTAAAAACCTTAACTAAAAGAAGAAAAAAAATTCTTCAGTTATTAATTATACTAAAATTAATTAAAATTGTCATTATATGACGGTTAGACACACTTCACGCCAGAAACATTGATATTTAAAATTATATATTTTTTAAGTAGTTTTCTAACTTCCTAATAAGAAGAAGGAAGGTATAGTGGAAAGTTAAAAACAGGCCCTCTTAATTCACATAGAAAATTTCATATACTTATTATTATTGAACTAAAGTATAGTTTTCTAAAGGTTTTAAAAACGCTGAATCCGAATCAGTCCGCAGAATTTTTTCATCATATCAGATTCTCGTAGTATCTTATCCCAAGTTTGTAAAAAAATTGGGTTTTCGCTATATTCGGGACGTTATAACATGGCAAATTGAACTTTATTTACGAATATTTTAATGTCATCTGGAAGTCTTATATGCTCGGACTCAGCGAACATCAACATTTTTGAAAAGTATACTTTAGTATAAGAATTGGAAAGGTTGATTGAATTAATGAAATTTAAATGCTATCCATTGTAATTCTAAAAAATAAATTCAGCACATTAAATTTAAAATATTTGTTAAATAGTTTTATAAATAATAATTGCTAGCATTTACGCAATAATAAATTTATGTCACATCACGCTATGTAACCGCGCGTTTCATATAATGTGTTGTAAAAGAAAATTGAAAAAAGTTTATCAATTCAGCAAATTGTAAAACAAACTTATATTCCAAAACATATTAAAAAATATTTATTATAAAAGTCCGGCGCAATTCGCGGAGTTTTCCTTATTTGTTAAAGACGAAAAAATAACTTCTAACTTTGTCACATTAAGTTACCCTCTTTAATTGCTAAAATTTAGGACCATACAGTTCGATTGTTTTCTTATTTTTACTAAATATATAGCTTCCTATGTTCTACACTAAAATATAAAGAAGTAACGAAAAATATTTTTTTCCTTGTATTTCACCACACTTAACCGTACGACTGTAACGTAAGTGACTACGGAAGTGTCGTTATGGGATATATATATATTTTTTTTTTATAAAACTATTTTTATTATAATAGAAAATTAAAGAATGTGTAAATAATAAAAATTTACCAAGACGTTTGTTGTTTTAGCCAAAAACTAGATACATTTTCTTAAATTTATTTCCTAGTTTATACTAAAACTTGGGGAGATCAAATTGACTAATCTTACATTAAAATATTGTGTTTACAAAACTTCCCGAGTAAAAATAATATTATACAATCATACATAATGTGACATGTACTGTGTTTTAAAAGTTAAATTGTGTTTGAAAAAAATCAAACCATTTTTTTTAACAACAAAATGCTAAAAATAAATTAAAAATAATTTGTGCAAAAAAAGAATCCTAAACATTTTTTGCCATGCTCCCAACGTTTTAATAGAGAGAAAAAAAAAAACAAATTTCTGTTTGAATTTGTTCGCATAAGTATACGTATATCTGCTAACTAAATGAGAATTACATGCCGGTTTTAATTCAATGTTATAAAATTCAAGCTTTAAAAAAACATTTGGTATGGTACTGTATGATATAACGTAATCCAATTTTTTTTTTTGTTTGCTTTTTGAGAAGTCATACAATATTGATCACTTTTTAATCAAATAAGTTATTATTTAATTGAAAAATAGTTCTATTAAATAGCTCCCAATTTGTAAATGAATTAGCAATTTTCCTTGTTGTCGGAATTTCTGCAATTAAAGTTATTATAGTGGTTTTCGTGATTGAAATGGGTTTATATTTTTGTGTGCTGTTTCGAAAAATTTTATATAGTTAAGTATGACATCGTGCATAGTACGATACAATTTTATTTGCTACTACAGTTTTCTCTAAACTGGCATATTTAATTGTATCTTGCAATATGTTGCAATTTAAAATATCAAACAACAAAAATTAAAAGCTCTGCCTATTCTGGAGGCTCTAGCTTTTCCAAAACTTCGGGTTCTAATAATATGTTTGATTTGCTTTTGTAAATATATGGATATTGAAAGATCTTTATAAATCACAAATAACAAACGTTTTATATATGTTGAGGTTAAGAAGAAGAACAAATGTTTTTCTCTAAAAGTTATAAACACTATTAATTTTTAAATCAGACTAGACTAGTTTCTGCCTTTTTATGGACAGGCTCATCAGTGATTTTCCATTTTAAATTGTATTTTTATTTGTGTCTTATAATTGTCTCTATATGATACATTTTTCAACAACCTGCTGCTGTAAGAATCAAACCTACGCTCATCTTACATTACAAACGTAACAATACCATGTCATGACCGTTTAGCGATCACACCCAAGTATGGCCTCGAATCTAATGCAGCTAAATTGCAGTTTTCTTTCCTATTAGCTTTTTCTGTTATTGTATATTATAATCAGAAGTGACAACACTAACAACACAAATATTCTATTTTTTTAGATTTTTGTTTATTTTTCTAATCTCCTCCGTCTCTAGTTTGACATACAAATTTTTGACAGTTAAGTATATAAAATTGAAATTTTTAAGAACGTTAAATTTAAATTGGGCTCTTACTAATCAGACCATAAAATCTAGCCCCTTGTTGTCAATTTAAAAAATTTCTTTTCACGCTGCTTAATCGTATCAAAGTATATATCAATTTAATATAATCCATGCATATACAATACGATCCACCATTTTTAGGATCAAATTGTATTTCAATTAGATATAAGGCTATATCAAATTTGATACATTTCTTTGTTGTATCACCTTTTACATACGATTTTTTACACACGACAACCACACTATTTATACGACAAGTTGACAATTGGAAACATTTCACGTACCTGCAACACAATATATAATCATATCTCTCCTCCTCTAGAATGTTTTTTTGTCAGTGCTGTAAACCTTTGGAATAGTTTACCCAATAATCTTTAAACCGATCCCCGTGTGATGGTTTTTTAAAATGGCAGTCATAAAACATTTTAAAAGAAAAATGCTTGTTTAAAATATTAATATTTTATTTATTTATTCATTATTTATTTTAATTTTAATTTCTTTTTTATTTCTAAGTAAACTTCTTGTTTAAATTTCTTTTTAAGTTTTAAATAATATGTCTTACAAAAATTATAATGTCTGAGATACTCAGTCTGTTCGATTTCTTTCCCAGTAAAGTCCAGTAAAAATTACTCAGGAACAAAATTTGCAGAGAGTAAGACAAATTTCCAAAAAAGTTAACGAACGGAAAACTTTTAAGTTTTGGTAAAATATATAAAACAGCTGATTTTAAATACCAAATATTAAAATATTATGGAAAATATAAAAGTTAATTGAAATAGTCGACTAGAAATAATTTAGAATTATTTTAAGGCGCAGTGCGATAAAGCCATGGACAGTAAGCCCATATGGTCTTATTTCTCAAAAAAAAATGGGAAATAATGCCATATGGCATCTTTTCCAACTCATTGGGAAATAAGGCCATGGTCGTTTTGCAACCAAATGGGAAATAAAGCCATTTTGTGTTTTTTTTTTTTTTTTTAGTTACATACTGACAAAATAATGAGTTGTCATTGCGAAGTGTTGAAAAGTTATGGTACAATCTCGGGAGCGAGTGGCGTGGGGTAAAGTAATCTATAAATAAGTAAGTGGCTTTGCTGAGCAAAGTTTTCCTGCGTAGGAAAACTTTTATATATTTTTAATTGATTAATAAAGCCATAATGGCTTCATTTCCAAATGAAATGGGAAAAACCACATTATGGTCTTATTTCTCTAAAAACGGTGAAATAAGACCATATGGCCTTACTGCCCATGGCTTTATCGCACTGCGCCGTTTTTTAACTTCTTCCATAGTTAATTCTTTTATATTTTTCACTTTAAATCCATATACAATTATAATTTAATTTAATATTTGTTTTTTTTTTTACTAAGCATATTTTTTCAATCATATATTTTTTTCTTCTTACAAATTCTTACTGGCAAAAATTTATCCATTAAAAACTTGGTATCAACATGTCATTTTACGCTCTCTTTTTACTATTTTTTACTGAGTATTTGTGTAAACGAACACCTTCCAGTAAAAACTTATACAAATTTGTAACAATTTTTGCGTTAGCGAACAAACTTACTGTTAAGAGAATTATAATTTTATTTGTGTCAAATATGAACATAAAATAAAAAACAAAATAAATAATTAATTTTTTTTAATCGGGTTATATTTAAATCGAGTGTTATATTTCCTCACGCACACATTTGAATTGTAAGGATTTTAGAAACATCTATGTGACACAAAAGCACAAAAAAAACAACAACAACAAGTTGATAAATAAAGTGTAAACTAATTCTAATTGTTTAACATGTTTTGTTTACACAACCACCAGAAAGCCAAATAACATTTGTTATACAAACATATCTGTAAACATAAACACATGTAATAAATGACGGCGTATATGTGTTAGTGTTTACAATTATTCGACCTAGGCGGTTAACCGGTTAAGGCAATATTCGAAAAATCGCTTAAATGAATTAATCGGTTATTCGGGTAGGTTAAAAGACAAAATTTTCAATTATTCTATGGTTTTATTTACTTTTAAAAATTTCGACAAAAATGTATTATCTTGAGGTTTAATTATCGCTTTCAATAGAATCTGATGATAATTTAAAAAGCTTTACTTGCAATTATGTTAGCCAACTTTAAGAAATTGACAAGTTTTGGGGAAAATCAATATAAAAAATTTAACCGAATAATTATTTGAGTTTTATATTAATTGTTTCGACATAAATCGAAATAGAGGCGATTAATCGAGGAATTGGTTAATCGGTTAACTGGATTGAAAACACTAATATGTGTGTGTTTAAGTGAGTATGTTTGTTTGTGTAAGTAAATTCATAGACACATTGTTTAAAATATATTTAATATTTGTAATACAAACATCAGAATGAATTATGGTTTTTTATAGGACCATAAAAGCGTATTTTAATGACCTGTTTTATAATTCAGCTTTTATTTAAAATTTTCTTAGAGTTTTATTATGTTTGTTTAAACAAATTCACTTGTGTGAATGTTTTTATAAGAAAATTGTTTCTAAAATAAATTGTTTGTGTAAACAAATCGAAAATGTCACAAAAAGAGTTTTTTTAACAATTACAACTTAACATTAAAGCAATTTATAGAACAAATCTGTCAATTACATTTAATTTTTTTTAGAATCTAGATTCGAAATTGTAGCGGCTAATATATTTAACAAAAAATCTGCTGATCTGTTATATTTTTTTTCACAATTTAAAAGAATTTTTAGTATATGAAAAATTTCCCATTTTAAAAAAATGCAAATTTAAATTTAAAATTAGGTATATACGAGGGCAGAACAATAAGTCATTGATTTTTCGAACTTCCCTCGTAGTTATATGAAATGCAACATTGCTCCCATCAAGTACCACCTGTTAATAGACTACTGTCAAATTTTGAGCAAGTTCCGTCATTTACTTTGCCTTTAACAGCTGTTCAAAACATACAAAATCGTGTATTTTTTTAAAAATGGAAAAAAGTGAATTTCGAGTGCTTATTAAACATTATTTTTTGTGAAAAAAAACGTCAATCAAACCAAGGAAAAGCTTGATAAATACTATATAGACTCTGCACCATTGATTTCAATGGTAAAAAAAAGTGGTTTACTGAGTTTCTTTGTGGTCGCACAAGTGGAAATGACGCTGAACGTTCTGGACGACCAATTGAGGTCAATACACTCGTAAATGTCGAAAAAATCCACGATATGGTTTGGCCGATCGAAGAGTGCGTGAGATTGTTGCTGCCATAGTCATTTCATATGTCAGTGTGGTTTCGATTTTAAATGATCAGTTGGGTTTAAGAAAGCTGTCTGCAAGATGGGTGCCGCGTTTGCTCTCAATTGACAATAAGCGTAATCGTGGCAATAAACGGAGAATATTATGCCAACTTATTGGACCGATTTAACGAGGATTTAAAAAAAAAAACGAGCCCATATTTTTTTTTTTTTTTTTTTTTTTGTTAAGAGAAGTAACACTCAGGAAATTCTTCCTATTAATTAATGTGTTGCTTTCTTTGGAAAGGGGATAGTGGAGAGATGAAAGGTAGTCAAAGATGAAGGGCTTCAAACATGGCAACACTGTAATTGCGCGAGATGATAAGTCTTAGAACAGTTGTTGGTCGCCACCTGATGTAGAGTTGGCGAATTTATTGAAGCTTTTTGTTCCATAGCCCTGATTTATTATT
This sequence comes from Delia radicum, assembly GCA_021234595.1. NCBI lineage: Eukaryota > Metazoa > Arthropoda > Insecta > Diptera > Anthomyiidae > Delia > Delia radicum. The sequence continues at coordinate 168,459,547 of CM037855.1, read as the reverse complement.
TTACTTCGGTGGGGTTAAGTGCTATGGGAACACCGAAGGTGGGCGCAGCGATACATATAAGTGATAGAAAACTCATACATATTATTTTTCTAAATTGATGTTGTCGCCACCGGGAATCGAACCCGGGACCATCTGTGTAACAGTCCAACGCGCTAACCATTACACCACAACGCCCGCAACGCCCAATTTTTGTATCCCTATTTTTTGAAGGGATACAAAAATTGGAAAAACTTTGGACTAAGTGTATTCAGCTAAAAGGGGATTATGTTGAAAAATAATTTTTTTTGTTGAAAAAAAAAAACTGTGTTTCATTCAAAAAGTCACGGACTTATTGATCCGCCCTCGTATATCAACCAACCACAGAAAATCGGTGATGTGAATTGATTCCCAGAATAACATGCGTTATATTCGTCATTTCTTACAAGTTTAACCAACAGCTTTAAATCTTAAAGCTTTTTATTTAGCAGGGTTGCCAGTCCAGCTGCTAATGTTACCATTACTGGGAACGAATTGGGAATCCGGCATGTATACTATTATTTAAACACAACATATTCTAGTTAATTGTTTTCTTATTAGATTAAACATTGCTTGTTACTTAAAGGTTTGGTTTGGCGTTTTATCGAAAGTGAAAAGAAAGGAGTGGAAAAATCTATTTTGGGCATCTTGACCTTTGCTGATGTTGTTCATAGCACCTTGCTAATAATTCAAAGAAGCAAAACTTAAGAATGATAGTTGCACTAAGTATAAAATAATAACATTTTGTCCAATCAAATTATAATAATTGTTCCCTGAAGAAGTTACCCAATGTGGAGACGAAATATTGAAAATAAGTAATTATAATTTATAAATAAAGGATCGTTTAAAATAAGAAGGATTAAATAAAAGAAGATCAAAGAAAACTTAACAATTTAAAAAGGTCGTGACTTTAAAATTAGTGCACATTAACTCAGAATTCGTCTTATCCGAGTTAGTCTTCAGTGACTTTTGTGTTCATCAATTTTATCGATAATATATAATATTTGTTTTAAATTTTTAACAGATTTTGAATCACTTAACGATTTTAAGCGACATAACCTGATATTTCGATTTTTCATTTATATCTACTTTAGACATTTTTATAGATATGTCCTCTTTTTCATCGGGATAAACATTAATAGGTCTGTCAAAAAATCAGAGTAGTATTTGGAAGATGAAAAAGCCAATTGTGATAATATTTTGTTGTTGTTTTTGTTTTTTCTTTGATATTTTAAATTTTGAATCACGCTCCTCGACGAGGACAAGAAATTCTCATTGATTTTGTGATTTAACATAACAAATATTTCTAGAAATTCTAAGAAGATTTCCTTGGGCAGGAATGAAATCCGGATAGGGACAAGCCTACAGCAGATTGTTTTCACAATTTGTTAAATAAGTTTGGGACTTTAGCACTTTAATTACTAAAAATGCAATTAATGTTTATCCCGATGAAAATGAATTTAAAATAACAAATATGCAGGTGCTTGTGCAAATTTAAATGTAACTGACACTAATAGAAAACATATGATTTCTATTGTTGATTTACTTGAATAAACGTCACTACATTGCTAGGTCTGTCAAAAAACAGAGTGGTATTTTAAAGATGGCAAAGCAAATTGTGATAATATTTTGTTGTTGGTTTTGTTTTTTCTTTGATATTTTAAATTTTGAATCACGCTCCTAGACGAGGACAAGAAATTCTCATTGAGTTTGTGATTTAACATAACAAATATCTCTAGAAATTCTAATAACAAAGTCCCCTGAAGATCTCCTTGGGCAGGAATGAAATCCGGATAGGGACAAGCCTACAGTAGATTGTTTTCACAATTTGTTAAATAAGTTTTGGGACTTTAGCACATTTAATTACTATAAATGTCCTCTCTTTTGATTTTGTTTTTATTGAAGTGCTGTGTTGGCATTTTATTGCTTTAGGGTAATTTTAAGGGCGAGCCGTGCCTAAAATTGTTTTGCGTATATTTCGATAGTCCTTACAGAATTAAGATAGAACTAAATGTATAAAAATCAATTCATTTTATGATACAAAAAAAAAAACACATTTTCCTAATATTGACATAATGGTACCATTATATGATTATTATGCTAAACCTAATGAAGACATATATTTTTATTGATATCATTAAGGATGAAATGCATCTACTGGATACTAAAAATGCTTGGTATTCAATAGGGTATTCAATCGGTTAACCGTTACTCGATTAATCGATAAGTTTTAATCAAACAATTGTTCGAGTAAATTAAAATGGTCAATTTCTAGTAACGAATAACTCGAACAATTTTGATCGATTAATCAAGTTAATCGAATAAATCAATATATTTTCTATTTCAGTTTATAATTTATACAAAATTTAATTTAAAATTTTTTTTATACAAATCAATGTGTTATTTAATCCTCATATTATATTTGTAGGGGTATAACTTTTTTACATGGCACCATGATATAGGCAATACTTTACTGATAAAGAAAAATAATTTTCTTTGGTAATTTTGAAGAAAAAACTTTCCGCACCAAGACACTTTTTCCTTTTCGAAAATTATAAATTTTTTTTTAGCAATTTTTAAGGATATTTAGAAAAATATCCTTGAACAATTACAGACATTATTGTACTCAAACGAAAGGTTAGTTTACGTAGACAAATCGCAACAATCTCAAAACTATGAGATTGTGTTTACATTTCTCGCAAGGTTTGAATTGAACTTAGTTCATCATCATCGTTTGATGGTACAGCTCGGATTGGATGGTTCACCTTTTTTCTTCTATATTCAACGTAATCACATAAATTAAAAATGATCAATTTGAAAATAAAAATTAAATTCGAACAAAAATCTGTCTTCAAAACTTCAACGGTAAGTAAGTAATATAATATTTCTTTATATATTTCCAATTCATAGATTGCTATGCCATTTAATTTTTTATATTTGCAAAAAATTCTAAAAGTGATATCCCTAGTTTTCTTAAATTCGAACGATATAAAAATGTAAAAAAATTATTTTAAGTATAACAACACATTTAAATAACTTTTTAGATCTTTTAAATTTTAAATTAATAATATTAACAAACGTTTATATCTAATTTTTATAAAAAAAAAACACATCAGAACTGCTGAAATTTTATGTGTTATTATGTATTTTTGCAAAAACTTAATAAAAAAAAAAAATTTTAAAACTATTTTTTATTTTTTTTTAAACTTACTCAATTAAGCACGTACGAGCAAAACCTCAAAATCGAGTTACTCGTTTACTCGAACAAAACCAAACCCGAGTAATTTGAATACCCTAATATTCAATACTACACCATTTCAAGATTAATTTCGGCAGAAAAAACAGAGTTTCATCAATTGTAAAATGATGTTCACATTAGTAGCATGTATTTCAGCATATATAAAAGTGTTCAGAAATTATTCCTGATATTTTTATAATGTAATTTGCAAATTAAACAATCATTTGTAATTTAACTTATAGTTTTGTAAATTAGAAAATATAAATGCAGTTTAACTGATATCAAGTCTAAATATCCATATTCAGTTCTAAATATATAAAGTCACATAAAACTAGGGTTGCCACATTAAAATTTTTGAAAATTTTTGACATCCACCAAACAAAAATCTTGATTTGGAAATAAAAACTTGACAATTGAAAACACAAATACGTTAGTAGTTTTATTTCAATTTAATTTATTTTTTGTTGTGCGCCCCTAGTTGGTAGCGTGCTGGCTTATCAGTGCGGGGATCGTGGGTTCAATTCCCACCAGAGGCACTGGTCTGTTTTCGCTACAATGCGCCGAAGGCCATATTAGCTAGTGCTCTGTTAGGGTAATAGTATATAATTTGTAATTATATGATTATTAATTAATAAAAAAAATATATATATATATTTCTTTTTGTAAAAAGTATAAACAAGTGTTATAAAAAAGTGTCGGGTGGAATAATCCGAATCATTATTCTTGGGCCAACATACTTGTTATTTTTCATATATTTTCACGAATTAAATGTCTTAAAATAAAGCAATCGTTAAAACCAGTTAAAAGAAAAATATAAAGAAATAAACTCACTATTTGTCAGCTGGTTAGTGTTTTTAATTACGCAGTGCAACGTGAAATTGACTCCTTAATGAGACCAGCGGAATAAAATAACTAGAATATCAGTAAACCAAAAACCCCGAAGGGCTTTGTAAACTTAGCTCGTATTTAATTTTTATAACCTCATGGAATTTGGCTATTTTCAATTGTTTTTTTTTTTCATTATGGGTGAAAATTAATAGTTAATGCAGACAAAAAGATGTTTTTTAACAAGTTTTCGTATTCTAAAATATGTATAATTTTGGTAACTAAAAAAATGCTAACTAAGCATTTAGAATTGTTACCTAAATTTTAAATGTTAAAAACACTCAAAAAAAAGACATAAACTAAAATTTAATATAAAATTTACTTATAAATAGTTCAAACATTTTCCTAAATTCAAGGAAATTTTTTCTAAAACAAAAGAAAATTTTCTTAAAATAAATAAAATTAACTAAATTAGAGTAAAAACAAAATAGTTTATATACATAGACATAGTTCATTGATTTCCTCATCAAAATTTCTTGGTTTTAGAAAAAACTTCTTCCTAATAAAACAAAGTTTTCTCGTGTTTGGTTAAAACATGTAAGTTGTAATGAATTTGCATCCTTAAAAAAATAAAAACAGAGTTTAGTTCAAAAAAAATATTTAGGATGTAATTTTCTCCCAATTAGTTCAAAAATTTGACTTACTTACAATAAGTACATAGTTTTTCTAAATGTGAGTTATTTTTTTCTCGCTCTGTAAGAAAATTTTACTATATTCTGGAACGAATGTTCTAAATTTTCTTTTTTAGTTTATGTAATATTTATGCTAAAGAATTGTTTCCTAGACTTTAGTTCAACAAAAAAACTTTAAAAATTAAAGAAAATATTTCCAGTTAATAATAAAAATTTTCTTAATTTTACAAATTAATAAACTGTTTTTTTAATGTTTTTCACCAATTAATATATTTTTTCATACAAAGTTTTTTAAACTAAAATTTTAAAAAAAATTATTGAAATTTTCCTACATCCAAGGAAAAATTAACTTATTTTGCGACATAATCTTCCTCAAAATGAGCTTATTTTTCTTCACGCTCTGCAAAGAGCATAAAAAGTAAATATTTTATTATTAGACTCTCAAATCCATGAGAGACAATAAAAAAATGTTGTTGTATAAATATGTATAACAAATTTCAGATAAACTAGTTTTGTTACGGTCTCTTTCTTTCGCACATCATTAGTATGGATAGTTATAGAAACAATCCTTGCTAAAGTTTCTGTTTTATTGTCAAAATAATGTTTGCAAAGTAATGAAGTGCGCGTCTCTTAAAGCGAAATTAATAAAATAATTTTAATAAAAAAGGTAACAAAATATATATATTAAAAAAAATAAAAAAGTAAAATAAACTAAGTAAATAATAAAAAGTGAATATAAAATTAATAGTGTGAATTATTTTAAACAAGTAATGGCAATTAACAGTGTTTGTTCTTTAAACAACGGTAAGCAAAATTTTTTCTTGTAAAAGTGATTTTTTTTTAATTTTTTCCAAAACTATTATATTTTTCTTAAAAATTTTATTTAAATAAATTGTTAATATCAATATAAACAAATAACATTAAACTAAGTGTAATCTACAGTGAAAAATATTAATTAAAATGTATATTTTCGTATGTAAAATGTTAGCGTCGTTCATGGAGGCCATTTTATAAAAAAAATCATGTTTAGTTCAATTTTAACTTGAATTTAGTTCAATTTAAACTTGAATTTAGTTCAATTTAAACTTGAATTTAGTTCATAATGAACTTGTTGATTTTGTTAATATAAACTACATTTTAGTTAAATACTAACTTTTTGCTTTAAATGTTGGTTTATTTTCAGATTTTATTTAAATTGAAGTTAATATAATTGGAAAATATGCGGCCATTCTTTAAGGGAAGCTGTGCTTTTAGTCTTTTTTTAAGTTGGACGGGAGTATTGAACAGGTTCGTATTTTATTTTAATATTTTTTATTTTTAATTTATATATTTTATTAAAAATATTTCTTCTTTTCATTTTAGTTTTATTGAAATTACGTAAAACTAAGTGGGAAATGCATAAAAAAATTTATTGATGAATCGACTTCAAAATTTTGAGGGAGAGCCTTAAACAATTCTAAAGGTTCGAATTATATTTTTAATTAAGAAATAATTCTTGTTGTTAATTTTATTTATTATTTTTTTTTTTTTACAGTTAAATTTTAATATTTTTTAATCTGGTAAAAACTTGAGTTTTTGTAGCTGTGTTTTTAAAAACGTTTAAAGGTAATTTTTACCATAATGTTATTAAATAGTTTGAAAATAATTTTTTATTTTATTTTTCCAGAATATTGTGCTTATATAAACGCATTTGGGCATGTGGAGGATTTGTGCAGATATTTTATTAAAATTATATTAACATCAAACAAAATTAAAATATTTGGTTGTAACTTGGTTAAAAAGTAGATATTTCTTTTTTTATTATAAATTTAATAAAACAATTTATTTTGTTTTTTTTTTAGAAATAAAACGAAGACAAATGCATTGCTGAATGACTTCAGGATATTTGGATGCTAATTATTATTTAATCATCAACTTGGAAATAGTTAGCAATAAACCACATATCAATAAACAACATTATGCTGTAAAGATATGTTTTAAATTTATGTAGGTAATCATTAGAATTTTTAAACCGTTTAAATCAAGGCAGACACACTTCTTTCAAGTATTAGAAGAAATATTGTTGTTAAAATTAAAGACGTTTTAAAAAACTTGGAAATATATACAAAAGTTTTGTTGTAAAATATTTAATTAGTTGAAAAAAGAATCTAAATTTTTAAAACATTTAAAGTTGGATTAAAAGACTTATGTGAATATATTTTAAAGTACATTTAATTAGCAAATATGTTAACAAATTCTAAAATTGAGCTTTTACATAATAATGTTGCCTTGCTTGTTGGCTGAAATGTGAACGATATCTATTGCATTTTATTCTATTCAGAAAATTCTTATAAAGAATACTAAATAGACACAAAAAAGTATACAATGTTGTAGTTATTGTTTGCATTTTTGCAACAAGTTCCTTAAAATAGTTAATTTTAGAAGTTTAAGGACCTCTAGTGTTCCATAGCCAAAGAAGCAGTGTGTCACAACGAGAGAGTCCCTTCTACGTAGTTTTCTCAAGGAGAACCATTGTTTAACTATAAAAAGGTTCTGACGGTGTAGTAACTTATTATGTTCCAGGTTATCCTGAAGTACTATTTTCTAATTGGTTTACATGATTGCAAGTTAAAAAATAATAATTTTTTGATACATATGTCTTTTGAATTAAATTGATAAACTTTTTAATATATTATTTAAATATGAAAAAATATTTATACTTCCAGGACTATATAATCTGTTAAGGCAGAGTTTTTCAAATATTAGTGAAACTTGTCCTATTTAAACCGATAACGAATTTTTGCTTGCATTTCCAAGTTAATAAACCAAAAATTTGTAGTAATCGGCTAGTCTTGTTTATAATGTTGTTTTTTTTTATAATACAAAAATATGAGTCACATTTCAGATGCAGTATTTTATTTAAAAATTTATTATTCTAAGTTTAAAGATTAACTTTTACAAATTTAACAATAAAATTACATTTGGTTTTAAAACATAAATGTTTAAAGATTAAAATAAATAAAATATAATATAATCAAATTATATATTTTACATAATTTTTTGGTAAATTATATTAATTTTTTATATTTTTTGTTTATATATTTATACGAGTATTACTTTTAAAATGAAAATAAAAATAAAACCAATAAACTTACATTTTTGTATTTAACACAACTTGTTTTCTTTATTTTCAGCTCAAAGGAAACAATATACTCATCTGAAGCTAATTTTTTGCTTAGAATAGAAAATTACACTTTTAGGAGTAAATTTTTTGTATTAAACTATAAAAATTATTCTTATTTTTCTAGTTTATTAAAATTTATTTACTCAACAGCAGTGTTTTTTTTATATTTTAAGGAAAATAATTTACTTTACCTGAGTACATTGAACTAGTTTTAAGCACAACTCTTCCTCAAAACTAGGGTGAAATTTACCAATAGAAGTAAATTTCTCCTAGTAGTTAGGAATTGTTGTCCTTAATATTAGAACACATGTATGTTTTAGGTATCCATTTATTTAATTTTAGAACTTTTTTCCTACATTTCGGTAATAATTTCCTAATTTTAAGGAAAATTGAACTGTTTTTTAATAAAAAATATTTTTCGATTGAACTAAGTAAAAGAAAAATTTTTCTAAAACCCAGAAAATATTTTCTTATTAAAAGAAAAAACTAAGATAATATAGTGACTAATTATGAGAAAAATATGCATTGTTTTCCAATAAAAATTTGCTTTCAGATAGTAAAATTTTACCAGAATTTGAAAATGTCATCCTCATTAGAAACAAAATGTGTTTCTTAATTTCAAGAAAAAATTTACTAAATTCTAGTAAAAACGGCTTTGGCGCCGTTTGGAGTTCAATTTTTTCTCAAATTAAGTTAATTTTTCTAAATTTTAGTTCATTATTTTTTTGGGTGAAGAAAAGGTAAAATAACAATATTTGCTGTTTCATACTTAAGGAACGCTTATTATAAAAAAATAAAACACACCCAGGAAATTAGTGATATATAAATATTTTGTATAATTTGTATTGCGTAAGTGTTAGTGGTGCAAACCAAATTTTTTGTTGCATACTTTCGGGATACACACTATGAAAACAAATGTGGCCAGAAGTACGAGTGATATTTAAATTTTAATGTTTATATGTATATTAGGGCGGGTCGATTTGTAGGGAGTGAAAAAATTCACCAATTTCCCTATGATTTCCGTATTCTATGGGTTATTCCATGAAAATTTGCCAAAGAACCATACCTCTATCATTAAAATCGAGTCCCCTACTTTTTGTTGGTAGATTTTTTCCCAAATTGACGTTCGTATGAAATATTACCTACACGTTCACATCCATAACTCAAAAACTATCGATCGGGTTTAATCGCAAGTAGGCGCGTTGGAAAGGTGAGCTCATTTTGATCAATTTACAAAAAAAAATCTCCAACATTGGTCCAACGGTTCAAAAGTTACGGGCATTTTTGTCCAAATTTTGGACCATTTTTCCATTTTTTTATGATTTTGTCCAAGAATATTACTTTCATGGCCATTTTTTTGGCTCAATTTTTTTGACTTACGAAGCTTACGAACCTTACGTTACGACTGGACTGATTTCCGCTTTACATTATTGGCATATTTTTTCACAGGGTGCATACCCTGTGAGTAGGAACAAATTCTTCGTGAGTGAGTATTCGTGAGTCAAATATTTACATGAATAAAAGTTTCCTTTAATTTTTTAATTAATTTAATTTTTTTGTGTTTTTACAATACAAGATAAATGTAAAAATGTAATGTTCAGAGAAATTTTTAGTTTAACATTCGCAATTTAACTCAATTTTTACATTTAAATTTTTTTGCGTGACTGTGCGCCCCGGTAGGCTAGTTGGTAGCGTGCTGGCTTATCAGTGCAGGGGTCGTGAGTTCGATTCCCACTAGAAGCACTGGTCTGTTTTCGCTACAACGTGCCGAAACCCATAGTAGCTAGTGTCTGGTTAGGGTAATAGTATATAATTTGTAATAAAAAAAAAAAAAAAATTTTTTTGTTTGCTTTGTTTTTCACATAAATCACGCCTGAGTAAAATTTGTGATAACTTATGTCAAGTGTGAGACAAAATCCACTCATGCCCATCTCTACTTGAAACAATAATGTCACCTTTTCCAAGTAATCTCAAAAATAAAAATCGTTTAAATAGATTTCGAAAACAAGTACTTGAATATATTTCCGTTTAGTTTATTACGCTTTCTTCCGACTTAAAAATTTTCAAAAAAAAAACACGAGAACAAACTGAAAAACTACTTTACAACAAATATTTAATAAATTTTAAATCATTTTCAATGTTTCGTATTTACAATTAAAATATTAAAGTGCGTACAATTATTTATCAGTTTTCTTCTTTCTTTCTTTCCTATTCTCAGTTTTAAAGGAGGTTAGTGCTATTCTTTGTCCGAAATTAAGAAAAAAAAAAATAATAAAATAGCTTTTAAAACGTTAGTGTTTCAAATTTCATTGCAGTTGGATGAATAATATAATAATATTGTAGTACTCCTTTAAAGCATTTTTGGTCTAAACAAACAGGTATTTGGATTGAATTTTTTTAATTGTTTTTGTAATTGAAAATGCAAATTATTCTAGTTCGAGGCCATACTCTATATTTCTTTATTAGGATATTGTCCTAACAAATAAAGAGTTTTTGTTTTCAAATTTATTCTTTGACCCTTTCAGGAATGTGTTATTAGATCTATTTCGTGAATTTTCTAGGTTCCCATCATCAGAACACGTTTTGAAATCGGTAACAGTCTCATGCCAAACATCAAACATTCACATAAACTAGTTTACTCACTACATGAGAACTAATATATGAGCTTGAAGTTAAATATTATAACCATTCATCAAAAAATAAATTGAAAACTTGTTTGTTATGTGCAAGTTCCACCTCTGGTGGATATTCAATACACGTTTTTTTGTTTTTTTTCCTCCTTTTTATTTTTTTGTTTCATTTATAAACAAAACAGGGGGAGTAAACTAGACTGTACTTTGTCTTTTATACAAGTTTGATATAATTTTTATTAAAAAATAAAAATTATGTTTTTTTCGACCTTTAATTGTGCAATGAAAATGAAAATTACTCAAGTTTGAAAATTATTCAAAACGTGTTCTGATGATGGGAACCTAGAAAATTCCTGCAATAGATCTATCAACACATTCCTGAAAGGGTCAAAGAATAAATTTGAAAACAAAAATTCTATAGATAATTTGTTAGGGCATTATACTAATGGCCTCGAACTTGAAAAATGTTCATTTTCATTGCACAATTGAAGGTCGAAAAAAAACATAATTTTTATTTTTTAATAAAAATTATATCAAACTTGTTTTTGTAATTTTTTTAATGAATTATATTTAATTAAATATTCTGTTTTTTTCAAACACAGCAAAATGTTCTTAAATAGTTACTTTAATTCATATTAAAAAAAAAAAGTTTAATTTTGCATTTTCTTTTAATTTTAGTATTTAGAACGCTATATTTATTCAGTACTTCAGAATTTTATAAATCTGGAATCAGATATCAAAACAGCAACTATAACTATATTAACTCCCTCAAAAATTGTATTTCATATGTTGTATAAGGAAGAAAAAACGAAATATTTTGAAACAATATCATTCTACCTTTGGTAGTATTATTCATGTCATGAAAAGTACGTTTCAGGAGACTTTCCTCCTCAGAACCCCTTGTTTACGCCGTTACTGGAGAAAGTTCGATGATATACCTTTATAAGGGAATTAGCCGATACCACAGTAAACACATATTTTAAATTTGCGATTTCTAAATAGAAAGTGAGTATGGTCGAATTTCCACTTTTCGCAAATACCATATAAATTCAAAAACATTCAATTTTAGCGAATGTCTGCTTGGTAGAAGGAATATACATATTAAATTTAAAATCCCCTACTTCCTAACAGATCAACTTATGATTTAAATTATTCAACAATAAAGAGTCCGCCAAATAACTTTTTTTTTTTGAACTCCTGAACCAATTGGACTTTGTATGGCGTCATACCAAGGTCTTTATGCAAAATTTGTCTCAATGATGTCTCCAAAATGTTCAATTTTTGAGAACGACGGTGAATTGATGTTGATGGCGCTTCATGCACACTTTCTGCCACAGCAGCAATATTCTCGGGTGTACGCACTGTTTTTGGCTTTTCACGCTTTGGTTTATCGATGAGGATGCCAGTTTCTTTCACTTTTTTCACAAGACAACGAATATACGGACAATATTCGTTCAGCGGAAGGATAAAACTAATTATCTGTCAAATCAGACATGAGCTAAGTGTTACCATTCACGAAATAAGCACTAGTTGAAAAAAAACGTTAGATGGCGGACCCTTTATTTTAATTAAGTCATTTCGGAAGGTTTTCTCATTTTTTTTTTTTGGAATACAACTCTCATATATGGGCAGGGGCTCCACTGTCTATTCTGAAGCTTCTGGACCGTGTTCAGGGGAGGGCGGTGAAGATTATCAATGACAGTAGTGTAGCCAACTCTATTGATTCAATGGAGCATCGTCGGAATGTGGGTTGTGTGACACTTTTCTATCGATATTACCATGGGAGATGCTCATCTGAGATAAGTGAACTTATTCCACGAGCCGAATTTTTATTTACTACTCGCTTATCTAGAAGAGCACATCCGTTTGTAGTTGATTGTCCTGTGTTTCGCACAACGCATTACAGAGAAAATTCATTTTTTAGTCGAACGATTCCTATGTGGAACACACTTCCCGCAGAAGTCTTCCCTGTTACTTACAATTTAGAAAAATTTAAATCAAATATCCACAAACACTACTCCCTCTTTCTTCCCTCCCATACCCTATTTTCCTCATCAATAAAATGCACTGCATGAGTAGGGGGCATCCCCTGAGTATTGGTTAAATTATATAAAAAAAAGGCAATGAATTCCCATGCAAAGTATTTACATTGATTTAAATTAGATTTAATTACTTACCCAGCAAAATTTTTTAGAACAGATTACCTTAGAACCTGTTCTAGAACAACTTCTTTTACCACCGGTTACATGGAACCGGTTCTAGAACAGGTTCCTAGGAGTCGAAATGTAAGGTGTCACTGTCCCAGAACCAGTTCTATAACTGGTTCTAGAACCGGTTCTAAAGCAACCTGTTCTAGTTTGGAGGTAAAGAACCTATTGCAAATAGGACAAACTCCATATAAAAAGAACCAGTTGCAGAACAGAAATTAGAACCTGTTATAATACAGTATAAGCTGTTCTGCAACCAGTTATTTGGATTTTACTATTTTACTGGGTACAGTTTCATTAGTTTTTTGTTTTTATATCCATCGAGATTATTTTTATATTATTTTTAATTCGTAAATATATTTTCAAAAATAAAGCAAATCAAACATATTAGCTAGGCTGATACTAGTATTTTGATCTGACTAAAGATCACATCAGAAACCCAAGTATTAGAAAAGCTAGAGCCTCCAGAATAGACAGAGCTTTTACAAAAAATATAGCAATCATCAATTTTGCTCCATTTCCATGCGGCTAAAGATCTCATCAGAACCCGAAGACTCAAGAATAGTCAGAGCTTTATTTAACTTTGATATTAGCTGAACAATAGTTTTTCTGTCTGATATTAATGTGCAATTTGACGAAATTTATCATGAAATGGTGTAGTATGAAGTGCTTAATGATATCAGTGGTTACAATAAAAGCAATTGCATTTCATTTCATTTCATTTATTAATTCAAAAACCAAGCCCATAGGGCCAAATATGGTTCGTATTCTACAATAAATTTTTACAAAAAATAAAAAAATAAATTTATAATTTAAAGAAATGCCTAAAAAATGCCTAATTTAAAGAAATGCCTAAAATAAATAAAATTATAACTAAAGTTTAACGGTCCAAAATGTAGCAATAAGATTATCAAGATAAGTAGACGATTAAAAAAATAAATATGAAAAATGATCGTAAATTATCAGAATTATAGTGATTGATTAAAAAACTGCCTTAGTTTGCGTTTAAACGTAGCACTTGCAACAACAAAGCTTTTAAGAAATCTAGGTAATGAATTCCAGACTCTAGTTATCCTCACATTAAAGGATCTCTCGAAAATAGAAGAGTTTATACGTTGAAAAACTATCTGAGGGTTTCTACTCGATCTTGTAAATCTAAAGTTGTCAACAATGTAACCAGGACAGTTCGCTCTAATTAGCTTGTAAAACAATAACAAGATTCTCAGTTTTATAAAATTCTCAAAAGAAAAACCAAGATTATGTGACAAAAGTAAAGAAAATATTTATAGCAAAAATGTCGATTAATGAAATTTTTACAGTAATCGAAATAATTTCAATAAAACTTTTTATTTGAAATTTTTTTTTTTTATATAAATAGAATATCTTTGTTCTTCAAAGTTTAGTAACGTCATGATGCTTGTTAGGAAAATACCCTAGTCACGTGTTGGATTACTAAGAAGACAAGAATGGAGCAAAATTGATGATTAATAGATTATTTATTAAAGTTCTGCCTATTATGGAGGCTCTAGCTTTTCTAAAACTTTGGGTTCTGATGAGATCTTTAGCCAGATCGAAATACAAGTATCAACCTAGCTAATATGTTTGATTTCCTTTATTTTTCTAAATATACGGAAGTTGGAAGGTTGTTATAAATTGAAAATAAATTATATTATTTGAATATTTTCCAAAACCATTTACGATTTTAAAATATAAAATCAATTATCATAATAGAGAAGTTTATGTTTTTTTTTTTAATATTTATTTTAAATATGATTTTATGATTTTTCTTTTGACGAATGTGTTGTCTAAATCAATTATGTTGCTGACTATTAAACATCCTTTTCAAACAACGAGGTATCATGTTAATATATTTATCATACATTTGAATTTTAAATTTTCTAATCTAATAAACCGGATTATTACACATCAAATATTATTACGTATTTGATGCATATGTAATAATATGTCATATGAATATTTTCTATTATATTTGTGGAATAAAGTTTATTTAATAAATCGTTGGCTAGCCTGCAAGTAGTGACATGTGTTATTTTGATTTTTTTTTATTATACCATTGAGCGCCCCGCACTGTAAGAGATATTAAATCTGGATTTCTTTTAATGCAGTATTTTAGTAACTGAGGTGGTGAATCATTAAGGCATATGATGTCTATATCTTAAAAGGATAATATAAAACAGTTTTTTCGCTCTCCTAGCAAACTCATATAAAAACACATAGCACTAATTGCAGGCAAGCCGACGAAAAGCATTTTTTATGTATAAACTGTAAATCAAATAGTATATGTTATTTATATAAATAAAAAAAAAAAATATTTTAAAACGAAGGAACCTCACTGGGGGAACAACAGATTTCGATAGGTCATGTAGGAAAAAAGCTAAACGGTCAGTGATTGCACAGAAAATTTCATAGAGACGCAATCGAACAAATAAAAACATAACAAATATTACATTATTCAATTAAAAAAAAAATCAGGGTCACTGACGAAGGTTCAATACCAGAAACTGCGCAGTCTGATTCAAAAAATTGAAAATTTACAATGTAGTTATGATTTTTAGAAAATACACTCATTCTTCTCTACCACGCCTTTCACATAAAAAATTATTGTCAATTAAATTTCGGTAAAGCATTTGTTTGATTTCAAACTTACTTTCAATTAAAATATTAATACTTAATATCTATTAGAGTAAGTTCGGGTAATATGGAATACATATTTTTGCAGTTTTAGTTATTTTTGCAGTTTTCCGCCAAAGTAATGACGATAAATTTATAAAGTCGATGTTAACATGTTACTTGATTTGTTATCTAAGTGTGGGAAATACTATTCCACATTACCCGCAATCAAATCTAAATAGTTTTTTTAGCGATTGAAATGTTAAATAACTACAGAATCTATTTCAGTTTTGAATTTTTGTAGAGAGAATTTAAGTGGACAATTAATAATGAAAATTTTCAGTAAGCTAATGAAACTTTTCTTCACAAAGTACACGAATTTTTTTTTTAATTAATGAAAAGCTTTATACTTTTTACGAAACTAAAACTTTTTTACTGAAGCTGGTTTATTGAGTAAATAAAAATTTTAATAAATAAAATTATGTTTTTCATAAAATCGCATTAGTTTCATGAAAAGTTTAAGTAGACAAGTTCAAATGCAACTTCATGCTTCCATGCATAAAATCATTAATATCATGCAGAGAAGGGTCTCCGTGTGTAGAAAAATATCGAAATAAACTGTTGGTTTTTTATTATATAAAAAGATTTGATTTTCTGAATGAAGAGCTTTTCAAGAAGTTTTTGTGAAAGTTTAAGATGAATTGGAGCAAAACTAACGAAGGTACAGCAGTTTAAGCAACCGTGATGATGAATGATACATGACTCTGCGCGTCATAAAGCACCTTCCCGGAGCAGAAAGCTGAAAAACAGGCTTCATCATAGACAGAAACAAAGAGATGCTTTAGACATCATAGAAGATATCAATATCCTTTATGGACCTGCTATAGATGATTCAGTGTGAGGCAAGCCGATAAAACTCTCTTATGAACATTTTATTCCAAATTGTTTGGTGCTCAAAACTTTAAAGCATTTTTCCCCCAACTCACCCCAGGAAAACTTGCTATTACCATAGAATGGGAAATGGAAGAAGAAAACAAGAATCAGAAGTACTTATAGTTGAGGCCAAGAACACCTGATTTTAACATGGGGGTGTCATAGGAGGCAAGGCCTTGCCTTGTGCTTACATATAGGGACAAAAATAAGACGTTACAAAATATGTAGTGAAATCACCAGTTACACATAAGTACTTATTTCATTTCTTATTTGTAGCATCAAAAGTAATGCTTAAAGCCATTATATGACGTATTACTTGTAAGGATGTTAATAAGTAGTTATTTATAGGTGCAAAAATAAGTACGTATTAACATGTACCTAAATAAGAAGGTATTAATAGGCAATAAAATATCTAGTTATTAATAAGGACAATTATAACTAGTTATTAATAGCTTTTGTTTTGTGAGAGTCGTTTACGTATAACTATATATTTGTTTGCTTAAATAAATTGCATTTAAATTATTAATTATGATATATTATGAATCTTTATAAATATACCTTACAAAAAGTAGTTACTTATTACCTTACAAGTACCTTATTTCTTTGGCCCTTCCTAATAAGCAGGTATATAACACAATATTAGTAAGACATAATTGTTTAGCTTCCAAAATAAGTAGTGATGTATGTTCATATCAGTAAGGTATTATTTCAGACCTTCAAAATAACAACAAATGTAATGGATAGTCATTACTACGAAAGGTCTGAAATAAGTAATAATAAGTAACTTATTATTTTTGCTATTCCAAATAAGCAGATATTTAACACAATATTAGTAAGGCGTTGTTTTTTATCTTACAAATAAGTAGTTACATATATTCATATTAGTAAGGTATTATTTCGGACCTTCAAAATAACAAAAACTGGAATGGATAGTCATTACTTTGGAAGGTCTGAAATAAGTCCTACCCATTACCAAAGTTTTGCTGGGACGTTTCCAAAGTCGGTACTCCTTATAACTTCAAAACTAATTCTTTTAAAATTTTTAACACTATTTCTGTACAAAATTTACGAGGTAACTCAGGAGAGTTTTTATCGAATTTGTCAATATTTTTTGTAATACAATAACAAATTAATCGATTTTTTTTCGAAAACATCGCGTTTTTCTCTTCAAAGTGTTGCCAAAAAGCGAAAAATTAAAATTTCAAAAAACCCTCCGAGTGGAAAGCGATTATCTAGCGACAGAACTTTGATTTTTTTATTTCAGATGATCCAGCACCGAGTTATGAGGGGCACCGCAATTCTACTTTTTTCCGAAACGCTTACGAATAATTGCTGCCATTGCCATATTTTTTAATATTTCTTCAAGATAATTTTACACAATATTCTTCGAATATTATACTTTAATGTACCATTGGTTTTAATAAATAGAGAAAATCACAAAAATGTGCCTTTTTTTGAACGAATTAACGTTGCCCCCTTAATTTGTTTGAATATGCAACAATTTCACCAACAAACATTTCTCAAATATTCCGTAGTTTCCGAAGTAAAGGGTGTTCCATATTACCCTCCAAGTACACATTATCAGCACTTACTGCAAATGTTTAATTGAAACTGAATTTGGTGTACACAAAATTTTTCAAAAAATGTATTAAATTGAAAAAATTTCTAATATTTGAAAAAGTTGCCAGAGTTGAGAAAATCGCAAAAAATGCAAAAAACATCCCCTAGATTTAAAAAAAAAATACTCCAAAACTTAAATAAATCCCTTAAATTATAAAAATCGCATAAATTGAATTAAATGCTAAAACTTAAAAAATCGCCAAGATTTAAAAAAAATCACAAACCCCTTACAAACAATGAAATCAGTTGCATATTTATTATCATATTAAATGCACTTGTTTTAAAGAGATGTTAAAATTAAAAAAAACTTAAAAACGGCAAAATTTAAAAAAATTACCAAAACTGAAAAAATCACCGAAATTAAGCAAACAAAAATTGCGGCAAAGAAAAATATTTTCGAGATATGGGCGTTTTAAATTTTATTTCCGTTATTATTTAAATTTTGGCCCTTTTTTAATTTTAGAGATTTTTTTAAATTTTCGTTTTTATCTGAAATTTTGGCGATTACTTCAAGCTTTGTGAGTTTTTTGATCTATTTCTGGTCTAATCAGATCATTTTTACACGGGTAATTTTGTTAACAAGTCGTTAATCAATATAATATAAAAAATTATTTTTTTAAGTAGACCGATTTTTAAAAGTTTTTGCAAAAAGATCGTGGTGTTTGACCATTTCTTTAAACTACCATATGGCAGCCCTGTCCACATAATTTTCATAGGGGTAGTAGTATTTAAAAAAAAAAAAAAACATTCCAATATCTATGGAATTATTTTGGAGTATTTTAGACTTTGTGTATATGAAAAAATCATCATTCGATCGGTCAGATTTTCAAAAATTATATACAATCAACGAACTAAGTACTAGCATATAAATACATTTTCATATTTTTTCATCTAGATAACAATCAAAAATATAAAAGATTAAGCTTTTTATATTTTTAAATAAATTGGGGAAAATAATTAAATCAAAACAGATAAAAAATTTATTTTTTCAAATAATTATTTGGCAATTCTGGATGACAATTTTTCACAATTTTTTATTCACGATTGTAATCAAGATATTAAATAAATCACTTAATTATCTTTTTTCAGTAAAAAAAATATAGCCGTTTAAATGCACTGGGTCGAAAAAAGAACGCTGTGTCAAAAATGAGTTAACGAACCACTGCACAGTGTGGTAGATCGTAAATCTAACTGGACAAAATTAATAAATCGCGTTGGGTTCACTTCTCACTTATGTGTTATATTAAAAATTAGTTCAAATATATAAATTATTATATAAAAATTCAACTTTTTTTAAAAATAAATTTTTTTGTGTGAGATTTTATTTGTTCGGTTTTAGATCATGACAAATTTTTCTCTAAGTTAACAGAAAAATTATAATTTTTATATGATAATTTACTTTGACTATTAGAAAAAAACACAGAAAAAGTTATTAGACACTAGCATGAATGGAATGCATTTTCTGACCCACTACGGTCTTCATCAACATTCTTCGTGCCATTTAGTGTTAATCGTAAATATCATCTATTTAACTCACACGTTAAAGAAATTGGGTAACGTTAAATCCGACATTACTCTGTGTGTTGAGTTAGAATGAAATTTACCACGAACGATTTCTATTTATAGTGTGTTTGTTTTTTCTCTAGTCATTATCATAGTTGCCAGTTTAACTTTCAGTTAAAACTTTTAAATGGCAGTTCTTTTCTCTAATGTCATCATATACTATCCTTCTACATTAGCAAAGCATATCAACAAACATTAAAGATTTTTTATTAATACATATGTCGAGCATATACATTAAATGATTTTTACACTATACCTGGTGAGTGGTTTAATAGTGAATTTTATCGTTGATCTATAAATTTATGCGTGAGATTTTATTTGTTCGGTTTTAGATCATGACAAATTTTTTTCTAAATTAACAGAAAAATTATAATTTTTATATGATAATTTACTTTTAATAAAATGAGGCAAAAAAATAAACAGTTTTCACTGTCAAGAAAAAATACATTTTTAAGATAAAAAATTGGTTTCTTAAATACATCCTCTGAGATTATTTATAGTTATATATCGTCACATATAATACAAAATGACGTATCATCAAAAAATCGAAAATCGGGGTTTTGATTGATTATGATTTATTTTATTGAACTACATGTCTCTACAAAATTTTAGATTCCTAGGTTGAAAAATCACGGTTTTATGGCCAAAATTTAAAATGACGTATCATCAATTGCATGCTTTTCATATAACAATATAACGTATCATCACACTTGCATAGGAAACTACAACGCAATAGCATTTGAGTTTTGTAAACAAAGTAAACTGTAATTTTTTAAAATATATATTAGGGCTGCTCATTTGGTTTACCGTTAAAAAATCATTACAGTGTAAAAAAAATTGTGTTTTAATAATAATTAAAATGTGTTCTAATATAGAAAATTGTTATAATGAAAATATAAATAGTTTCAAAAAAACTAATAAAAGAGAGGAAAATAAAAAAAATCGTATGAATGGAAAGAAATATGTGGGTTTGTCCAAAGGAAGTGTTTGTGAAATAATGCCAAAAGAAATGAAAGATGGATGCACATCAAAATATTGTGCAAAAAGTTCACATCAACATTGCTCACATTAAACTGAATGATATAGAAAGTGCAAAGGCGGGTATGCATAATGCTTTGTATAGACATGCAAGCTGTCAAGCTTATTCCGCAGACAAATGAAAACGCTTCGTATTATAAAATGAAATTGCAAGTTCATAACTATTAACGTCATCACTCATGATTCCGATAACTACGTCTGGGATGAAACAGAAGGAAATCTTGTTGCAACAATTGTAATAAAACATATAGAAAACGCAATCATTCAAACGCCAAATATTCATCATTTTATTATTTATTTTGATGGCTGCTTTTATCAGAATCGGAATGTTTTATTATCCAATGCTTAACTTTCTTTCTGTGTTGAAAAAAACGTTACTATTGAGCATAAATATTTAATCGTAAGACATACTCAAATGGTGTGCGACTCAACGCATTCACTTATTCAACGAAAAATTAATAGCAAGCAAATAAATTTGCCATCACAACTAGTTGATCTAATAAAAATTTCACGAAAAAACCCATTTCCTCTCAATGTTCACAACCTACAATATGATTATTTTCTTGATTATGAGGCTGTTCCCAAGCAGTACACATCAATTAGACCAGGAAATATACATTATCACAAAATACAACTATTTTGAAATATTATGTTTTTCAATTCAGGTAAAACGTCTGGAGACACTACAGTTAATATAATACGTGTTTTGGCATATGAATCAAATGGAACCATTTATTTTTAAACCAGCGTAAAGGATGATTACCAGGTTCTTCCACAATTGCATTCCCAAAGAATTAAAATTTCCAAAAAAATTGCAGCATTTATTTGCAAGACCTTAAATCTTTGCTTCCAGCAGACTGCCATTCGTTTTATGATAAGATTCCCTTTGAATAATTTTTTCTTTAAGTTTTGGTACCATTTTTTATTTATTTTTTTGTTTTGTTGTTACATTCACTTAGTATGTTATGTACAAGTATTAAAATAAAGTTCAATGAATTGCCCTTTTTTGTTTAAACAATTACTTTTTATTTAAAAAATAAAACAATTTATAAAAAAAAGGGATTACACAGGAAAAACATCTTATTTTTATTGAGATTTCACTAAAATTTTAAAAATGTTTCATATTTTTAATGTCTGTTTCACTTTATGTTAAACAATGTTCTTGATGATACGTCATTTTGGTTTCACAAAACAGAAAAACAAAAAACGTAAATGACATAACTTGAAAAATACTTCCAAAAACTATTTTTTTTCTTGTGAAATATATCTGTCGTTGTTTTTCAATAAGATGCTGGAAGAAAAATTTTTTATGTCTCAAATACTTTTAATTTTAAATAGTTTTTTGCTTCTCCTGATGATGATACGTCATTTTGCATTATAGGTGACGATATACAAGTATTTAGGTTGAATATAATTAAGATTCATGATTAATAAAATTTTTAAGTGAGTTTTTACGTAAGGAGTCGGAGATAATAATTTTTAATATTAAAATAATAAAATAAAATAGTGGAGGTCATACTTGAAAAGTGAAAAAAAAAAAATATATGAAAAAAAAGTGTTTACCTAATTTTTTATGTTAAAAAGTGATTAAAATATATTGATGTGATTGCAAAATTATTATATTTTTATTCAAAAATCTGCAAAAAAAAAAAAAAACCTTTCACGGAATTTGCACGTGCAAAGTTCATGCTCACTAATGTCTTATACCCCGTTTAATGAGTCTTCGCTAAAGAAAAATTTTGATATCCATATTGCCCATACTAAAAACATCCGCCAAATTTTGGTAAATCGCGACATAAAACAAATAGTCAAAAAAAAAGAGTATTTTATGTCAAATAGTGATTAAAATTTATTGATGTGACAGCAAAATTATTATATTTTTGTGCAAAAACCTTAAAAAAAAATTACATTTCACTGAATTCCGCGTGTATATAGTGCATGCTTCTTCATGTCATATACGCCGTTAGACGAGTCTTCAAAAACACTTTCATATGATGTGCATAACTTGTATAGTGTAGTGGGTTTAAGTCGAAAATTTTTCAAAAAATCAAAAAAAGACCTTTTTATAAACGGTCCAGCTCATGAACGGCGGTCTCTAGACCAAAAATATTTTAGGAATAGTCATAAAACAAACTAATTCACATTTTCAGAGGGTCACTTTTTTAACTTTTTTCGGCAAGTCGCTCTAATATACATACATATACATGTATAAATTAAGTTACGTTTTATCAAGTTCGGTGTCTGCCCTGTTGGCATACTGTCCTTGTTAGCTAAAAATATTTACATTGAAGCAATGTTATTGTGATTTTTACAGAATTATTTTTATGAAACAAACAAATTTAATGAAAAAAAAAAAAATAATAAAATGTTTAAACAATTTCTAAAGCTTTTCAAATCCATTCAATTGTATTTTATTTAAATTGTCATATCAACAGATAGAGTTCATATGCAAATTAGTTGCTTATATAGTTGCTCATATATATATTTCCCTATATGAAAATAGAGGGGAATATAAAAAGACTTGATTACCAAAGTGATAAATAAAAAATTTAAAATTTTGAAATTGAAAAATTTTTTGGTTTTTTTTTTCATTTTTAAATAGTTCTGAACAAAGAAATCTGAATTTTTTTTGGCATTAGAGAATCGTTGCGAATTTGTTTAGTTTTTTTAACTTATTATTGATACACACAGAAAAAAAAATATATTAAAATCGATTATAATTTCATATCTAAATAAATATCTCATTTTTTAACGACAATTTTACAATTAAGTATTAGAGTAAATAAGAATACAGTTAAAATAAAAATTTTCGTATTTAAATTAATATTTCAACATTATATATGCCATTGCCGGGTTTAAAAAATAAGTAGAAACATATATAAACTAAATAGAAAACAAACTTTGATTGATTTTAGATCTGTTTCTTTTTAATTTAATGTTGTTTCTACTTGATTTTTGAATGCTTTTTTCAGTGTGCAGTTTTTTTTTCGAGTTTGTACTTTAAGACGTCCATTTTGTTTTACTGCATAAAGATAATTAAATGGGCTAAAAATCTGAAGATCTTCTTGACTACAATCATAAATAAATAAATTGTATAACATTGTTATACAGAGTTACCAAGTAATTAACTAATTTTATGGATAAAAAAAATTTTATTTTCAAAATTTGTAATTTTCGATCTGAAATCTAATCAGCTACTTTTTCGAATTCGTCAAAAATGATGAGCTTTAGCAAATTTGTTGATAAACAATAGAATTTTCCCACTGTTCTATATTGGAATTCTTTTTACGTGTCATCCTATTCCAAGCAACAAAAATTTGCTGAATCAGGCTGAGTTTAATAATTATCTGCCATCGCTTTTGCAGAACAGCATGTGATGTTTACTTTCGAGCTTTTCGAACTTTTTTTATAAAAATATTTTATAGATCCTATAAAGACCAGACCTTATAAATAATATCAGCGAATGATAATTTCTCAATAACAAAAAAATTAATGCTATGCTAAAATAATCATAAAAAGTGCAAATTATTAAATATCAACGAAAATATTTCACACACACTATGAATTTTATTCACTTAACACATGAAACTTCCCTAACCATTAGGCTAGGATTAATGAAAAAAAATTTCATATACTTTATGAAATTTTCATTGGGTCAATGAAACAATTCATTAAAATTGATTTAATGAAACACCTTTCATTGACTCAATGAAATGTTTATTTGCGTACTTTTTTATGAAAAAATTCATTGGATTAATGAAGGAATTCATTAATACTACGCACAAATTTCTATCAGTGTATGTTGATGAAAAATATGAAAATATATTTCTCTGCTAGAAACTAGTTGATTCATTGTATATAATTTCTGAAAACCTGATCGATCCGAAGATGAATTTTTCAAATATACTAAGTCTAGTAAAATATAAAAAAAAATTATTCCGTTTTCACTCAAAACATAAATAATACACTACAAAACTTATAACAATTATGACGTCAGGGTTGCCATATAGCAATTTAAAAAAATGTTCAAAAACCATGATATTTTTAAAAACAATTTTCAAAATCGAATAATTTAAAGAAAATAATTTTTCTTATATTTTTGAATAAACATTTGTACACAAAATTAAAATTTTAAATATATCTGTTCTCCATTTTTACGGCAATCGAGTACTCTACAAAAACAAATCTGTTAATTTTCCTTTCCCTGGTATAAAAAATAAAATAAAACATAAAAATAAAATTAAACATTTTTGCGAAAAAAGAATGGGCCGAAACTTAACATATGTTAAAACCTAAGATTCTATAGTAATTCAAAATTTTTGCAAAATAAACACGATTTTATCCGGTCTGGTACTAACTACGGAAATTATGAGGTGTCCTGTGTCAACCGCGACACCTTTTCCTCTTAATTTAATTTATTTAATTTATACAAATTTTGAAGAGAAGGTGTGCTTTTTGACACAGAATGCCTTTTATTTATATTTCTTTTCTATATTTTCTAAACATTTTCAATTAAACATTTTTCCTTCCAAACAATGCATGTGTCTGTCAAAAGTTAAAGTTTCGACCCACTCTATATATTCATTACACTTCAAATACGATGCACAATAAAACTGTTTACGGGGGTTAAAACAAATTTTACTTTTATTTCAAATACATACCAAACCAATCGACTTGAAATTACTAATCAATTCAATGTGGGGTGGTGATTTTTTTAAAATATAAAAAAAAAATTTCATTCAATAAGCTAAATTGAAGTCTTTAATTTATTACATTACACCAAGAGAAATGTTTTTGCAACTTTAATAATAGGGCGGGTCGATTTAATAATCGCCCAAAGCTCAGTGAAAATCGTATTCTAGGGATCAAAATAAGAAACTTTGCGGAATTAACCATACCTCTAAAACGAATTCTACTACCCCGAAACTGTTGACTTTTGTCCCGTAGGGTCAAGTTTTGAAAAATCCCACTTTGACCCATGTAGAGTGCCCCAATCGAGTCCAAATGTATGACCGACCCCCACTAACTTTGAAGGGCCGATCCACCCATGCTCGTGGCACACCCCCCTGGAACTCCCCTGGGGGGTTCCCCATACAAACATTTCAAAAAATCTCCATTTTTGGCACTTTATTTTATTATTTTTTATTTATTTTATTTATTTTTAATATTTTATTTATTTTTTCTCTTTAGAAATTTATTTAGTCAGAACATATGTAAATGAAAAAAATAATTTAACTTAGTAATAGAAAAGAAATAAAAAAAATTACTGTTTGAAGTCTTTTTTGCTTTCAAGTCTGGGCAATTTCGCACGGCTCTCTTATGTCGTCGCCATAACAGCCTCTACATTTTCCGGTATAACTCGTTTGGAAACGCTAGCTAGCAATTGAACGTGTCGTTCTGTTGCAGGTCGTAAAATAGGTTGTGTGGGTTTTTTAAGCCACCACAAGACACAGCTGCATGTCGTAAACTTACTTAAGCAAAATCGGTTACAGGTAGAATTGAGCATAAAATTATCATAAAGGATTTTCCAGAAGTAATAAAAGGCGCACTTGCTTAACAGAAAGCATAAAATTATCATAAAGGATTTTCCAGAAGTAATAAAAGGCGCACTTGCTTAACAGTATTTGTGGTCAGATTAACGTTTAATTTACATGTAAGTATTTTATGGGCAGTTTTGACAACAAAATCGGTTACAGGTAGAATTGAGCATAAAATTATCATAAAGGATTTTCCAGAAGTAATAAAAGGCGCACTTGCTTAACAGATTTTGTGGTCAGATTAACTTTTAATTTACATGTAAGTATTTAATGGGCAGTTTTAACAACAAAATCGGTTACAGGTAGAATTAAAATTACCATTTCATTTTTATTACCTCGTACACCATATATAACGCAACAGTTTTTGTGAATGCATTAAGTCGTTGTGAAGAACTCAAAGTGTGAAGTTCTAATTTCAGATAAAAAAATATTTAAAAAAAAAAAATCATTCCAAATCAAAAAGTTTACAATGAATCCACCATCCTTTACACCGCAAGATGAAGCAATAACAACATCAACAACTATCGAAAACCCAATGAGTCATATACCCAGGCATGATGTTACTGTTTTTGGTGTGTCTACTGATTTGACTGATCTTAATTTACCAACCCATCTGGATATTTTGAGATATTATTTTTACTTGAGCGAACAAAAAAAATTGCTCTATAAATCATTCACTATTCAAGTACAAGATAAGTTGATTGGAATTTGGAAAAAACTTGGTATGGAAATAATGCTGAAAAAAAGTGTATATAATAAATTGAATAGATTGCTTGTCAAATATCAAGAGCAAATCAAGAATAGAAACAAACACCAAGAATTTACAGAGTATGTAAAATCTCTGGAAACAATTTTTTTCATTGGAACCAGCACTGGACCAAGATCGGCAACCGGAAAATTGAGCCGTCAAATCGAAACTTGTGAAACTCTTCCGGTAAGTTATTGCTATCACTCATTTATTATAATTGTCAACCGTTTTTAATTGCTTTATTTTTATATATTTTCAGGTGGTGGACGGCTTTCAGAAAATTGAGTTGAAAAATATGCCCCCTGCTCCAGAAAAAATTGAGTTTTCCACCGATTCCAAGTACTTATACGACATGGCCCATGCAATTTCTAGCGGCGTGGTTTCAGTGGATCTGGCTAACATCAAACCAGGGAAAATTGTACATTCTCGGTGGCTCACCAAGGCCGCTAGACTATTACGATTATATGTGACAACGGAAAATCCAGATGCAAATTTAAGAATACTGGTTGAATTTATAATTACATGTTATGTGCCAATGTACTTCAATATTAAGTATTACAGCTCTGTCGTGTACGGTAGTAGATTATTTTTCAAATTCATTAGTTGGTCAAGATTTCTAGAACCTCGTTTACGCAAAATTGTCAATAAAGTAATTACAGATAATTCATATTATGCGCATTCGGAAAATATCTTGTTATCAATGTTGTTTGATGATAGCAAAGAAAAGCGCGACTGTGCTATCAAGATAATTCTACGCTATCGAACCGATGTTGACGACCCAACGGGACTTAGAGCTTATAAAAAACCAGATATAAACTTTTATTGCACAAGTTACACGGAAATGATCAATATGAATGACATAAATGACGTATTTGAACCACCATTCACTCGAAGCATTCCATACGATACTTTGAAAGAATATTTAAATCAAGATGATCCACCGTTTAATGATCCAAAAATTCCATCACACATACAAGGAACAGAACGACACGTTCAATTGCTAGCTAGCGTTTCCAAACGAGTTATACCGGAAAATGTAGAGGCTGTTATGGCGACGACGTTAGAGAGCCGTGCGAAATTGCCCAGACTTGAAAGCAAAAAAAGACTTCAAACAGTAATTTTTATCTTTTCTTTTCTATTACTAAGTTAAATTAATTTTTTCATTTACATATGTTCTGACTAAATAAATTTCTAAAGAGAAAAAATAAATAAAATATTAAAAATAAATAAAATAAATAAAAAATAATAAAATAAAGTGCCAAAAATGGAGATTTTTTGAAATGTTTGTATGGGGAACCCCCCAGGGGAGTTCCAGGGGGGTGTGCCACGAGCATGGGTGGATCGGCCCTTCAAAGTTAGTGGGGGTCGGTCATACATTTGGACTCGATTGGGGCACTCTACATGGGTCAAAGTGGGATTTTTCAAAACTTGACCCTACGGGACAAAAGTCAACAGTTTCGGGGTAGTAGAATTCGTTTTAGAGGTATGGTTAATTCCGCAAAGTTTCTTATTTTGATCCCTAGAATACGATTTTCACTGAGCTTTGGGCGATTTTTTTGCCTCCCCACAAATCGACCCGGCCTATTTAATAAGCTTCTTAAATTTGAAGAAGCCTTATATAGAAATCTTTCACATATGTTTCATTTGACAGTAAAATTAGCAATAAAGAGTGTAATACTTTTTGAAGGCAATCTAATTATGTACAAGGAACAGTGTTCAACAAAATAAGCAATTGACTTACAAAAAATTCTTATTGAAGTTATTTTTCCAAAAACAAAAGATGAGAACAAAAGCATTTTCGAGCTCTAGCAAATGTTACAAAACATTTAAAACCCTTCAAATTGGGCGCCAAATAAGGTTATGCATGTAATGTTTAATAGCCTGTCAGTGATGAAGTTTTCATTCAATTTATACAAAAGGTTGCTTCTATACTTCATACGATATTCACATTAGATATGCTTTAATATTTTGAAAAGATACAAATTAAAAACTATTTTTGCCCTTGTAATTAGTGAAAATGATATAAACCTCTGACATTACAATCACATTAATTTAATTTCACTTATATTAATGTTGAAAGATTTAGGAATTATGTTCACCCTTTTCAACACAATCTCATTATAAACTGATGTTTAACAAAGTGATAAATTAAATTTATATGAAATACTTAATACTACATGGTTTCACTGACACAAAAAGAAATACAAAATGATTTATTACAATATTTTCGTAGTAAACCCTTTTTTCGGAATCCTTATAATGCTATCTATCTCTATAATACATTAATATTCTTTTTATAATTTTGACTATTCTTAGAAAAGTTACATTAATTAAATATGTAGCAAATTTCTTATTTTATATATCAGACTTGGGCGACATCAATTACATTTCACAATCATTCACTTCTAAAATTTTTCTATATCATTAATAATTTCAAACCACACCTGTGGGCTTAAACGCTTACTTGGAAAATTTGTAAAATTTTTATTACCAAACATGGCATTAGCAATAACATCTATGTATACATATAGTTAAACGTAAAAAAGTAATTGTCCTGCAATTAAATACACAAATATTGCTATTATGTGGACAAGTTTGACCGTAGGTTTATAATTATTAATGATATAGAAATATTTCACAAATGAATGATTGCGAAATGTAATTGACGTAGCCCAAGTCTGTTATAGCGCAAAACAAAAGCTACAAAACATACACTCAGGGAACTTTAGCTTTACAAAATTGTATTTGCTTGGGTTGCAATACAGTTTCTTTATTTTTAATGTAAATGTCAGTCATTTGTAGAACAAATTGAATTTTTTACTAACTTTGTAGTTCATTTAAAAAAACAAACCACGTCAAATGACTGTTTTATGATTTTATATTCATTTTTTAAAGTTCTTTTTGTTACTTAAAAAAATAAAACTAATAAAACTGTAAAACTGTAAAATATATAACTTGAGCCAGAGTAAAAACTAAATTTTTTTTATATAAATAGAACATTTTTGGTTTTCAAAGTTTAGTAACGTCATGATGCCTGTTAGAAAGAGACGTGCTTGATTACTAAGAATACAAGAATGGAGCAAAATTAATGATTAACAGGCTCTAACTTTTCTAAAACTTCGGGTTCTGATGAGATCTTTAGCCAGATCGATATACTAGTATCAACCTAGCTAATATGTTTGATTTGCTTCATTTTTGTAAATATACGGAGGTTGGAAGCTCGTTATAAATTAAAAATAAAAAAAAGTAAATGTTTTTTTTATTTTTTACTAACATATGTGGTTAATTGTTACTACAATTGTGAATAATTTTTTGAAAAGTAAAAACAAATGACACATGCTAGTTGAATTTTATCAAATGTTAGTCGTTCTTGCTTCCAGTGAAATTTCATTTGTTTTTGACTACATTTGCATATATTTTATAGCTCAGGTCGGTTAGAAAAAAAAATTTGATTGGATATTTGATACTATTGAATAGAGTATAAGGAGGTATATACAAAAAAGCCGATAAAAATAAATATATGGGATATGTCAAACAAAAATATGGAAGCTCCCAATATGAGAACGTTCAGAACTAAAGCAACAACATGTTTAAATGTTTAGCAATGCTATGAAAATTAAAATTTATATACTTTTTTTAATTATCTTTGCTAAAATATTGATTTTAAATTTCTATTTAACCATTTTTGTATTTAGAAATGTTGAGGTTAAGAAGAAGAATATACGTTTTTCTCTAAATATTAGGCACACTATTAATTTTTAAATCAGACTAGATTAGTTTCTGCCTTTTTATGGACAGGTGTCATCAGTGATTTGTCAGATTGTCTCTATATGATAAATTTTTCAACAACCTGCGGCTGTAATAATCAAACCTGAGCTCTTCTTATATTACAAACGTAACAATACCATGTCATGACCGTTTAGCGATCACACCCAAGTATGGCCTCGAATCTAATGCAGCTAAATTGCAGTTTTCTTTCCTATTAGCTTTTTCTGTTATTGTATATTATACTCAGAAGTGACATCACTAACAAACACAAATATCCTATTTATAGATTTTTGTTTATTTTTCTAATATCCTATGTCTCTATTTCACAACGTTACCAGATTGACGTATGGTTTTTACGCTCAGTGTTGACAACTTTGCGTTTTTCAGTTGAGACATCGCCACAGGGCAAATTTTGTATTTATTTTTTGTACTAATAAATTTTATAGCTATTCAGAATACACTGAATTTGCATGACTTCGAATTTAATTTTCATACTTTTTCTCTATTTTTCAGATGGGCACACTAAATATCTATTATTTTTAAAAATTTTAAAATTTATTATTTTTAAAAATTATTGTTAAAATCCGTTTCGAAATATCTTAAATAGCGGCATTGGTTAGGTCGGCGGTGATAGCTTCTCTTCTTATTGAATACATTAATCTATGAATAGTTTCGAAACCATTATACTATATATTTCACTTCGCGGTGTAATCAAAATTGTTAAATTGAAGTTTTATTAAAAACCAGAGTCCACAGAAATCCAATATATATTTATTCGAAATTTTTATAGACACAGCATTATGGGTTAAATACCAAAACAAACTTGTACGCTTTTTTATAAAACCCAACAAGACTAAAATGTTTCAAAAATTACTAAATATTAATATTGAAATGCCAGACAGTTTGCCAGAAAATATTTGAAATTGTATGTGCTCTAGTGAAAAATGCGTTTTATTTACTGACAAAAGGCAGTTAGCATTATTAACCTTCATAGCATAGTGGTATGTGAAAATCGACATGTGCTTTATATTGTACCAGAGCCTACAATAACGGTAGAATGCATGTGGACTTAAAAATTAAGCTGCGACGCGTATTAGCAATTAAATTTGATAATTTAATAATAATTCTACATTTTCTTAGTCTAAGTTTGTATGGACGACACATAAATAAAACATTTTTGATCCTCAAAGTTTAGTAACGTCATGATGCTTGTTAGTAAAATAATCTAGCCACGTATTTGATTGCTAAGAAGACAAGAATGAAACAAAATTGATGATTAAGAAGTTTTTCGTTAAAGCTATGTCTATTCTGGAGTCTCTAGCTTTTCTAAAACTTTCTGTAACAAGATAATTTGTCTAAATATACAATTTTCCCCAAATGCTTTACCACAAACTAGACAGAAAGGAATCAGCTGATACATTCAAAATGGTGGTAAGGAAATGAGTAAAATGAAATGTCAAAATTATAGAGATATACAGAAAGTGATAGATATATACAAAAAAAATGTTCCATACAATTTATGTGTGGGTATTTATTTCTATCTTACTTCAAAAATCAATATAATGTAAAAAACCCCATACGGTTGAAAATTAATTTTTGGCATATGTCATTGGTATTATTAGACTATAGTGGCACTATGCAACGCGACCAGAAGTTGTATTTTGTGCTGCCAGCGAATACACCATATAGGTTCAGGCTCCCTACGAAGCCAACTATCCTACCAGGTGAACAGTTCCAAACGTCCGATGGCGTCACTATTCGACCACCAAAATAACGCACCCTCCTGTCGGAGAGCCTCGGACATTTGCAGAGAACATGCTCAGAGGTCTCGGGTTGCAATTCACAAAACCTGCACGTATCCGTAGAGGATCGTCCCATCTTTTACAAGTGATACCTAAGGCCACAAAGTCCTGTGAGGTAACCCGTTACGGTCCTTAGTTCGCCCCTCGTCATAGACAAGAGTTTCCGCGATCTCTCCCCAGAGGGAGGTATAAACACCCTGTCCTGTCGCTGCCCAGGCGATCTGGCCCAATAGGCCCCTTCTAAAACTTTGGGTTTTGATGAGATCTTTTGCCAGATCGAAATACATATATCAACTTAGCTAAAAGAGTTAAATTGCTTTATTTCTCTAAATATACGAAGGTTGAAAACTCGTTATAAATTAATAAAAATATCGAAAAAAAAATAATCTCAACATACAAAACCAAAAAAACAAAGAAAACTGTAATAAATACGTTTGACCGATTTTTTGCCTATACTCTTTACAAGGGTATTCCCATATCATATAAAAAGTTGGACGCTGGGTTCATGCTATCAAATACCTTAAAAAAAATTAAATAAGAAAACCCGCTAAATAGCATTTTTAACCTCAAGTTTTGTGATTCAAATATGTACCTCAAATAAGACTACAGAAAAAAAACTTCATTTGCACGCGACTGACATCGAAAAATAAAGTACGCCATTGAAATCAGCGTGCCCAAAATGTATAGAATCGGCGGCCATAACCTGATTAATTTTTAAAAGTTAAGATTTTGTCTTCCTGTGTAATTTAAGAGAATGCTGTACCTACTAAAAAATGTGGCGTAATTAAGTAAAAACGAACAAAAAATTTTAAATCTATAAATTTTTGTAAACATTTTAGTCACGTATTTACGTCCGATTAAAAACCAAGACTTTTTCGGTTTAGAATCAAGTTTGTTGATTTTAATGAATTGTGATACTGAATTGTGATGACCAAATATATTGTTTTATCTCAATCAGTTTATGAGATCTTGTCATTTTAGTCAAATCGTTTCATAAGTTTTACAAAATTGTTTACTAACTTATTACTTTAGGTGTATTTAAGGATGTTTTTTTTTTTAAATGAAAAGAAACTTATTTTTATCTTTGTGGTTAATTAAATGTAATTCTAGCATCAATAACATAAAAAAAATGTTTACAAGTCAAGAAAAAAGGGGGCACAAACCTACAGCAAATGAAAAATGGTTTAATTTATTGCAAATTGAGGGCCATTACCAATACACACAATAACGTAAAGTTTATGCTAAATAACAGTAATAGAAATTCCATATAAATTTGATTTTTTTTTTTAATTACATTTTTATTAATTATTTTTTTTTTTTATTGTTAAAGTCAATAAGGCCTAGTTTTTGGAATGCCAATTAAACTTAGGTTATTAACCGGTTAAGTTAATTTCAAAACAAAATGAAACTAAATTTAACTGTGCCTACTGTTTTTCACTTCTAGTTTAAGAAATGTCAAATCACATGAAGATCCCACATTGATTTTGACAAAAATTTTAATTTCGCGTTGCAATTGCCCTAAAAAGATGGTAGCGTTTTATATTTTCTATGTAAATACTTTGTAAATGTGGCTTCACCTAAACAAATTAATATCTAATTTTATTATTATTTTCTTGAAAAATGTATACTTAATTTAACTAGGCTGTGTTAAATCTAAGTTAAAAATATTATAAACCACATCTGAAAACAAAATTCTAGGTTTAACTAAAGCTTAACTAACAAACAAAGCTAATCCACATCCCCAAAGCTACACCTAAGAAGGTTATACATTTTAAACTTGTGACATACATACAAAATTTAAAAAGAATCAATCCTAAACAAATACCTTCAGTAAAACTTGGAAAAAACATAAATCATTTTATAAAAATTATAAAAGGAAACCCTTTGATATAAAACAAATTTAATATTCTTTTGAGGTAAAATTTATAAACTTTTCGTTTCTTTTTTTTTTTCATACGAAAAATAAATACCTTCTGTTAAATTTTTTTTACAAATTTTGCCAAATTAACAATGAAACCATATAAATTGGCATTTTTATATTAAATTAGAGTCATTAAAACATGTAATTAAAAAACTGTTAATAAACTATAGATTATATTCAAAATTAGTGGCTGCATTTTTTTTTTTTTTTTTTTTTTTGCAATTTAATTGATAAATGCATATTATTGGTTTCCATTTTAATGGATTAATTAACGTCTATTTTAATTATACCCATTTAATAAAAAAAATATACACAAAAACATAATTACCTATAATAACCTCAAACAAATTTTGTAGGTCTTTAATATTTATTATAATTATGAATTGTTCAATAAAAGCAAAGTTGTTCTAGAACTCATGCAAATGTTCGTAAAATTTTATAAAAATCAATAACGTAGTTCAGTCACGGCTCCAGCTCAAGTCTTTGGCGGCGCCAGCTCAAGCCAAAATAGTTTTTGACACGATATTTTATTTTCTTCGGTGTTCCGAAGACCACACAATCGATTTCCTCCACCCTTTGCGATTTCAACCAAGTTCAGTCACGGCTCCAGCTCAAGTCTTTGGCGGCGCCAGCTCAAGCCAAAATAGTTTTTGACACAATATTTTATATTCTTCGGTGTTCCGAAGACCAATCAATCGATTTCCTCCACCCTTTGCGATTTCAACCAATTTCGGTATAGGATACCTAGTCATAGAAAACTTTGAAAAATAGCGTTTCAAAATAAATATGAAAAATATTTGAAAATTTCACAAAAGCCGTACACTGATAGAATTTTTCTTACCCTCAACAAATATGTGTTCTAACTATATTTAAAGCACGATAACAGTAGCTTTAATATGAGGTATCAATGAATCACGTAGCTTTACCCTTTAAAAACGTATACACGATTTTATACGACTACCAACATAAAATTTTGAATATGTCATATATATATGGTACTTACCATCCATACCAAGTTTGGTTAAAATTGAAGGGGGATCGAGGTCAAAAATTTGATTTTTTTTATGTTTTTATATGGTATGAGTCCATAGCTCTTAACTCCTCCAAAGTTAGATAAAATAGGAAAAACTACACATAAAAAATGTATTTGTAGAGCTTGTTGTATAAACTTGATAAGCCACATTTACTATTTTAAGGATTGTCGCTGTTTTCTAGACATCCATTGATTAATATTTGATAGAAGTCTTGCTTAAATACTTACATAGAAAAAAATATTTCCCTACTTTTTTTAATTAAATTGATTTTTTGAAAGTGTTAAAAGCTGTCAATTAAAAATTATTTGAATCAATTAAATCTTTGCTCAAATTCGAAGCTTGCTTAACATTTGTTTACACACAGAAAAAATTATCAACCTAAAATATCTAATTAAAGATTTGATTTAAATTTAATTTGTTTCTAAACAAATATTTAATTGAATCAATTATTATTTTAATTGACTTTTAAATATATAAATACATGTTTTATTTTAGACGCAATTATCATATTATTTTATCATACACTGTATGCATAAATAGAAAGTTTTTAGTATAAAATAACAAATACATTTGAAGTTAACAAACAAAACAAGCACACACACAAACAGACTCAGCATTGCAAAAAGCACGCATACCAACGTATAGCTTATTTTTTTTGTAGAAGTTATTTATAACTTTTTTTCCTTCTTTTTTTAATAAAAGGTTTAATTGATAGTATCATTGCCGTGATAGGTGCAAAATCAATTAAAATATTAATTGATTCAATAAATTTTTTAATTGAAACCCGTTTTTAGTTGTTTCTGTGTACTATCGCTCAAAATTAAATAAAGTAGTCAATTTAACTTAATTAATTTTACATTTCCTATTGGGTCTTTGATCTTGTTTAACTTTACAGAGTAAAGTTAAATTAATGATTGTAGGATAACGGTTATTAGAGTGACAAATAGTGAGATTATTGTTTCTTCTTTGTTCTAAATGAATTAATGGCTGAGTTAATGACTTTAATGTTAAGGAAAGTTCAGTTTGGTAAATGGATTTAAAAGCTAAACATCTTCATAGAAGATACCGCTAGTGACTAATTTAAATAACCACATGTTAATTATTGTGACAATTATTATCGAATTATTAAACGTATTTTAGTGAAATATGAATTATTAAATAAAATATTTTAAATTCAACAAATAAAAACACATCTATTATTAACTTATATGTAGTTGTTTCTTTATAAATGTTTATGTATTAGTAATAAATATTCTAAATCCATTTAATTTATATTTTATTAATC
Organism: Delia radicum; assembly: GCA_021234595.1. NCBI lineage: Eukaryota > Metazoa > Arthropoda > Insecta > Diptera > Anthomyiidae > Delia > Delia radicum. The sequence goes on along the minus strand of CM037855.1, from coordinate 168,422,897 downwards.
CTCATTCTGTTTATTACTTCATAAAGTTAAATGATTTAATTCCAGTTGTTTAAATGTGAATATTAATTTATTCTAAAACATTATCATAAAATTGGTAATGTAGTAATGTAGTTTTTAGTTAAATTTTGTTTAATAAAAATGTAACCATTTTTTTTTAAACAAAAAATTGCTAAAAAAAGAATATATTAAAAATTATTTTAAAAAAAATTCTATGGTTTGAACAAGAATGCTTATTTTTGCAAAAAAAAAAAAAAGTTTTGCTATACTCCCTATGTTTAAATAGAAAGAAAAAAACTAATTTCTGTGTAAATTTGTTCACATTAGTATTAAAAAATCTGCTAACTAAATGAGAATTACATGCCGGTTTTAATTCAATGTTATTAAATTCAAACTATAAAAAGATATTTGGTATGGCAACAACACTTTATCCATTTTTTTAGCTTTTTGAGAAGTCATATTGGTAACTTTTAAGTCATATGAGTTATTATTTAATTGAAAAATAATTCAATTAAAGAGCTATCAATTTCTAATTGAATTAGCAATTTCCGTTGTTGGCGGAATATCAGCAATTAAAGTTCGTGAATCGGTTGTTTTCGTGATTGAAATGGGTTTTTATGTTTTTGTCTGTTAATGCAAAATTCATATTGGTTGCATTTTTTAGCCTTTAAAAGGCGAAAACAATCGAACAATAAAATGTAGTTTAACAAGTTTTTACACTGAGATATTTATCAGTTTCTGGAATCGATTTATTAGAGCATATTTTTGCATGTTTTGCTCTTAACTGCGTATTTTTGTATAATTTGATCAAAAGAACATATTTTACGGAAAAAATCTTTTTTTATTTTTGCATATTTTTGTACTTTATGAAGCAAAAATCATTGTGTTTTTTATAATATATTTCGGTTTTTTTGAAAATCCAAAGATTTTTCTAAAATTTCTGGGGGTTGTAACACTAAGTTTGAAAATTCAAACCATTTTTGCAAATTTGAATTTGCAGTTTTAAGACTACTGATTTAGCTATAATTAATCTACACCCAGAAAACAGTATCATTTGTGGCCACCGAATTGGTTGTCAATCGAATTCTGGCGGTTACGACAACTATCGTAATGTTAAATTATATTTACAGTCGTGAAAGCTACTGAAAATATTACATTCCAAATAAATATTATTACGTTCCACAAAATTTTATTGAAATTAAAAAACTTTGTTAATTTGTCCTACGGATTGCACCACAATCATCTTTAATTTTCTTTGCCTTATTTGTTATTTAAACATTTGAATATTTTATTTTAATTAAAAAAATGTGTGTGTTTGTCTTTTTCGAGATTTAAACTCGGAAGTTCGGAGTACAAGGCAAACTCTCTGCACTGATAATAATCCATGCGTAAAATTACGAAAAAATGCTAAAATAACCAATTTGTTTGTAAAATAAACGAAAATTTGTACATTTTACAAAAGTTTTTGTAGTTTCGACAATAATTTCGTATTTTTATGCATGGATTATTATGAGTGTACCACTACACCACAAACATGTGTGTTATAAATGTTGAATTTATATATTTTTTTAGGAAATCAAACATTGTTCCAAATTCGTTTACCAATGACAATCATTAGTTGATTCTATAAACAATGCAAACCACAATTCGGTTGGTACTACTGAACCTCTAATTTAGTGGTACCAATTTCCATGTATTATCACTAAATAAATGGCTGCTTCAGGGGTAGGAAAATGGTAAATGTCCTCTCCCCAAAATAAAATTTTTCAATACAGAAATGTAAAAACGATAATTAAACCGGGCGCGATAAATCCGCGCCCGGTTCTAGTGTACACAATTACTAACAGAATTTTATTTGTTGATTGTAAATACCAATAAATGGATACTAGGATTGTTTTTAGTTACTTTTTCCCTCTTTTTAATTTCCAGTACAGTATTTTTTGCTTTATTAATCGATTATTGGTAGTTCCAAATAAAATAACGTTTTATCAAATAAATGTTAATGATTTCTACCGAATTCCAGCCAATCCTTTTTCTTGGTGTTCCAGTGCAGATTATTCTCTCAGTGTGTATATTAAAACATTTTGAATTATTTTTCCGTTATGTATTTGATAGTTTATTGTCAAACGAGCTTACCAATAATTATTGGTAGTTCCAAATAAAATTACGTTCTATCAAATAAATTTTAATGGTTTCTACCGAATTCCAGCCAATCCTTTCTCTGGTGTACTCTTTTGTTTACAATTGAAATAAATTTCACAAAAGTTCGTCCAACTGTACCATAAAGTAAGCTTTAAAATACAGATTTTTAAAGCAAAATCTGTTTTAAGAGCATATTTTTCGTTTTTTATGGCTGTTTTTATGGGCATGACATTGATTTTTTAGAGCACATTTCTGGTTCCCTGGCAATAAGAATTCGATCAAAAGGCCGCATCAAGACATCTAGTTAGAAACGGAATTCACGTGTTTGCCAATTGATAATTTTTCAAAATTCATTTAATTATACATAAAATTTTTTTTATTTTTTACCCATTACCAAAGTTTTCCTGGGTATGGAATACTAACTTTTTTAATTGCTAAAAACAAACGATATTATCGTTATGTAAAACATGTTGAATAATTGTTATTTTTTTGTATTTACTTATTTTTTATGGAATCAATTAGTTTTATTAAAAATTGTGAATAAAATTCTTACCGTTTGCAAAAATACGACTTGGAAAATGATTTAAAATGAATAAAAACTGTATACTTAAAATATAAATAATATGATTTAAATTATCACACTTAATTAAAAATTTTTAAAATAGGGTAAGGACAAAAATTTGTCAATATTGTGCCATCCACTTTTCGATAGCGTTTGGCATGAGGAAAATAAAGTTATACTACGACATATAAAGAAAATCATTTTCGAGGTGCCCAAATTTCAATTAAAAAAGTGCCGACATTTATAAAAATCAAGACATTTTTCTCAATTTTGGTGATTTCCTTTAATTTCGTGCTAACTTTTGCGATTTTGTTTAATTGTGGCAAGTTTTTTTTTATAATTTTGGAGATTTTTGGTTATTTTTTAAATTTTTGCGATTTTTTAATTTTTATCGATATTTTTTTTTTTTGCGATTTTATGAATTTTGGCAATTTTTTTATAGCTTTTGGGCGATTTTAATTATTTTTTTTTATTTCTGGGGTGCATATAAATTTTCACAATTTTTTTGAAAGGTAAGATTAAAAAAAAAAATTAAATCAGCCGACTTTTTTTTTATTACATACTAAAAAAAACTTTAAATATAAAAGTTGAGAAATAGTTTAAAAGTTAAAATTTGGGCGCCTAGAAAATGATTTATTTGATATGTCGTAGTGGAACTGTTTTCTCCTCATATAATATCGATTGCTAAATCGATCCACCCTAATGTATATAGTATATATACTTTTTTATATACTTTTTTAAAATAGAGATAGCTGAAATTAAAATTGATGGTAGTTTTGACATATTCATGCAACAAACAGCAGGAAACAAACGAAAGGTCCACTTTAGAGCATAGGCCACATTATTTAATATTCCGTTACAAAAAAATTTATCAAATTATTTTTAATGATTTTAAAATTTTGTCAAATTAGCCCTATAAACATACAAATGGGGTATAAGTTTAAACGAAACAGAAGTGTTAAGACAATCACGTTAGTTTTTTTAGATTGTAATAACAGAAATTCCATTTGATATAACATAAACTTGGTTGTGACACAGAATATATTAACATGCCAGGTCATATTTAGTTTTATGAACTTCATTAAAAATACTTTCGACCTTTTTTCCAGTTAAAACAAAATAATCAATATCTCTTGATTTCATCTTTTTTCATATTTGACTTTAACTTGACACTATGAACAGTTTCAAATATATAATTGGAAGCTTTAGGTTTCACATATTGAAAAAAATAAAATAATCATTGATTTGTGTCTATTGAGTGCTCGCTCAGCACTCCTCTGGTCAATTATGTATGAAATTCTTTTGTCACTTATTTATGTGTTTTGTATACACTCTAGTGAACTTAAACCTTTTGTGATGGAATCAAATAAATATCAAAAAAAAAAAAAGCAAAACTACCACATTACCATACTATGCAAACAAAATGTAAAATATAAATACAAATATGTAGGGGAGCATGGGGTAATTTGGGTAAATCGAGCTGTTTTGCAAAAAAAAAAAAAAACTTCCTTTTTTAGTTTTCGTATTCAGCCAAAATAGAAAGTTGGACGACAAATTTAACAAAATATGCTCAACGAATAAATTTGAAACAAAATTCATTTACCATTTCACCACACATTACCTTATACACAACAAAAAAAAATCAACTCTTAATAATCTCTAAAAAAAATAGAATACATTCCTATATTCAAATACTAAATTCAAATATCTATGGCCATAAGTCGACACCTTTAAGTGGAAGAAAATAATGACAGCTTTATGACGGTTAAGTCGTTTTCTATGCTTAACTCAAGTTTTAAATGCAATTTAAGTTATTGGTTCTTTTCTTATGACCATTTTTATACTACATACATTAGGATGTATCTTAAAAACGATTTGTAGAATTTCATTCATAAACACCCCTACTCTCCCCCCACAGTTTCGTTGCAAATGGTTCGAAATGGAAGAAATCGATTTTTTGGAAAACGCTAACGCCTGACGAATTCCTGCCAAAAATAGCCTTTTTAAAAAAAAAAACTTTATTTTTTCAAATATTCCTAAAATTCGATATTTTAAAAATTTTATTTTTTTATTGTATTTCATTTATTTACTTTGTTTTATTTCAATTATACAGGTATGGAATTCTGACTTCATCGGATATCATTTATCTACTTTAGCCTCGAATCAAAAATTTCGAAAAAAATGTTGTAAAAAATGTAGAACATGATTTTTTTAATAATTATTTTTAAAGATTTTTTAAAATGCCTAATTTACAGGTGTAATAAAGTCGTAATAAACAAAAATTAGTTGACAATTATAATTGGTATTTGAGTGAGGAGCGAATTCTTTCCAGAACATTTTATAAAAATGTATTACTTTTTTTAAATTTTAAGTTTTCTTTGATCTTCTTTTATTTAATTATTTTTATTTTAAACGAGCTTAAGATTATTTATGTTTATGTTTTTCAAACAAGTTTTTCAATCAAATTGTAATAATTGTTCCTTGAAGAAGTCACCCAATGTGGAGACGAAATATTGGAAATAAATAATTATAATAAATAAATGATCTTAAGCTCGTTTAAAATATGAAGAAATAGAAAAAAATGCACAAATTGAACAAAATTTTAATGTTTTCATCAAACAAAATTTTAATGTTTCATTGAAATGATACTCGTATGTTGTTGAGGACAAAAACATATTAGACACATATTTTTTCAAGTGCACAACAGCACGTTTAGGGGTAAAAAAAAAGGCCGGTCAATTATTGTACAATTTTTCAATGAAAAGATGTATTAAATTTAAGAAATTTTATTTTTTTGTACGCAGTATTAAACTTGTCGAGAAAACCAGAAATGTTGATACTTACTTTGCATATGAGTCATTCCATGTCAGACCGAACACCTTTTTTACAACACCTCTTCCGATTTACTTTAAATTTGCCAGACGTATTAAACATTAAAAAATATTTTACCCGTGTTTCCAGAAAAAAATTAAAATTTTTTTGGAAAGGATATGAGCATTTGAAAATCGTTAAAATCGTGAAAAGTCATCCGACATGACAACTTTTAAACTGATGTTTATCTAAAACTAGTAAATGGATTTTAAAGTTTAATACCTTATTTTAAAGGTATTTAAGCCTTCTTTTTAAAAAATATTTTTTTTTTTTTTAATTTATTTTTTTTATTTTTAAAATTTGGTTTTTTACTTAATTTTTGTTTTCCACTATCTTCGAACAAGGTGAAAAATCTTAAAAAAATAGTTTCTTAAAGCTCAATATAACTGTGATGTATCGTGTTTGGTAGTTCAATAAGAAGTAATTTATTTTTATTTCTTTTACGTTTACATACTTCTCCTTAAAACTAGTTTGACAGATCATAACTGAGATTAAATATAATAATACAAAGATGGTGTTGTGATAATCATGACACTTAGATGGCGCAACATCACAACTCCCATCCCAAGTTTAATAATACATATAAAATTAAATCTTTCAGAAAATTCATTATTCTCTTTTTTTTTTACCAATATACAAAATTTTAAAATCAAAATATGGGATTCAAGAAATAATATTTAAGAATAATATTATTATTATTCTAAATTAAAAACATTTTATTTTTTTACAACAAAAACTATTCCTTATAGTTACGACGTTCTAACCGTCTAAAACCTCGAGATCTAATCTCTTCCTGTTCTTGTGAAACGCTCTGCTGTCCATCCCCCTCCTCAACTGTTGAGTTGTCGGGAGTCGGTATATCTTTAATTAATTTACTCGGTGATGTTTGTTCGTTAAGATCGGCTTTTTCATTTCTGTTAGACGTACCACAAATCATCTGATTAACGTGTCTTTTAATACTTTTGTTATTGCGAGTTAATATACAACGATAAGAATGAGGACCTATGCGTTCCTTAACCATAGCTTCTTGCCAAGAAGCTTTATTTGGATTTGAATAATCACGAACAAAAACGTTTCTACCGTCGTCAAAATTTACGTTTCGTTTACCTTTATAATTTTTAACGTTTGAAAATTGGCCTTTAATAATTTTGTCCTTAACCAAAGGTGGACTAAGCATACTGAAACGAGTTTTGATTTCCCTACCCAATAACAACTTAGCAGGGGTTTCTCCTGTAGTACAATGTTTCGCTGTCCTATAGTCGAATAAAAAGGTATTAATAATCTCATCGAGATTTTCCCGAAGGTTTGCCAAAAGGGTCTTTTTAAAAGTCTTTACCAAGTTCTCAGCTTGGCCGTTGGTAGCTGGGTGCCCTGGCGCTGTAAAAGTATGCTTAATATTATTACTCTTAATAAAAACTTGAAATTCCTCGGCAGTAAATTGTCGCCCGTTGTCACTAACTAGGGTATCTATTAAACCAAATCGTCCAAAAATTTCCTTAAACTTAGTGATAGTGAAACTTGATGTTATGTTTTTCGGTTTAAAAATTTCAACCCATTTAGAAAACGAATCAATAATTATAAGAAAATGAAAATCCTTTATTGGGCCCGCATAATCAACATGAAGCCTGGACCAAGCCGAATCCGTGGGTACCCATTGAACCAAGAAACTTTTTTCCGGACTTGGTTGGCTAACCCTACATGAAATACAATTCGAAACTAATTTTTCAATATCGTGGTCTATTCTAGGCCACCACATATACGAACGTGCAAGAGCTTTAGTTTTGACTATTCCAAAATGAGAATAGTGAAGTTGTGCCAAAACTCTACTACGTAACTTCGGAGGTATTACCACACGAAAACCCCATAAAATACACTCATATTCGACCGAAAGCTCATGTTTTCGGTTAACAGAAGGAACAAATTCGTCTCCATTTAAAGATTCAATTTTACCAGTCTGAATATCCTCTTTCAATTTAGAAAAAATAGGATCACGTCTAGTTTCCCTGGCAATATCTTTAAAATTTAAATTCAATTTATTATCCCCACTGACATAATTAACAAAACCAAAATCCTCTTTGTCCCCGATAACCACTCGCTGGGGAAAACGAGATAAATGATCTGCAGAATTTTCGGTGCCCTTAACAAAACGCATTGTATAATTAAAACCAGACAAAATAAATGCCCATCTTTGAATACGCGCTGCTGCCATCACTGGGAGCCCTTTATTTTCACCAAAAATGGATAAAAGGGGCTTATGGTCTGATTCCAAGGTGAAGTGAACACCTAATAAATATTGTTTAAGTTTTGTTACGCAAAAAACAATCGCTAAAGCCTCCTTTTGAATAGTGCTGTAATTCTTTTCCGTTTTAGTTAGTGCCCTTGAAACAAAGGCTATTGGCTTTTTTGACCCATCAGCACACATATGGGACAATATACCAGCGACTGCATTATTTGAAGCATCGGTTGAAAGTAATATAGGAAGTCTAGGGTTAAAATGAACCAATATTTTGTCGGATGTAACTTCTTCCTTCAACGTTTCAAACGCTTTTTGACAACTTTCCGACCATTTAAATCTGACATCCTATCTAAGAAGCTCATAGAGAGGAGACATTTTGCGAGCAAAACTTGGAATAAATTTTGAATAATAATTCAGCATGCCAACAAACGCTCTAAGCTCTGAAACGTTCTGAGAAACAGGAGCTTCTAAAACAGAAGAAATCCGGTCCTTATTCACACTCACCCCATTACGATCAATGTTAAATCCCAAGTAGGACACCTTATCTTTAAAAAATTCACACTTGTCTGCATTAAGACGCAACCCAACTGCTTCGAGTTTAGACAACACTAACTCAATGGTTTTTACATGATCACTAAAATCACGACCAGTGATGATAATATCATCTAAATAATTAACAACGTGAGGAATACCACGTAAAACATTTTCTATTGTTTTTTGAAAAATAGCAGCCGCAGGCTTAACTCCAAACGGTAAACGTGTCATCTTGAAAATACCCAAGTGGGTACTCCATGCGCATAACAACTGTGACTCCTCATCGAGTACTAATTGATTATAAGCGTTAGAGAGATCTAACTTTGTAAATAATTCACCTCGTAGTGATGCAAACAATTCATCTATTAAGGGCAGAGGATATTTTACGTCCTCCAAATACTTATTAATGGTAGATTTGTAATCCCCGCATATACGGATCTGACCATTAGGTTTGACAATAGGCACCAATGGTGTACCCCACTCGGAATTATCAACGTGTACTAAAACACCTCTATCCACTAAATCGTTTAATTGAAATTCAATTTTAGATCTCCATGCCAGTGGCACAGGTCTAGGCTTACAAAAAATGGGCTTAACGTTTTCCATTAAATTTAATTTAACCGAACCGCCTGTGTATAAGCCTAAATCTTCCTTAAATACGTTACAAAAACGTTTCTTAATGCTTAGTACACATTCATTTAAATCCCTCACATTATTGACATTTGTTAGGCCTATACCGTATAAATCCATAAAATCTTGGCCTAGAAGAGGGGAGTCGCGACCGTTTGTAACTACAATTCGCAATTTTTCGGGTTTGCAACGATATCTTACCGTTGCCAAAAACTCACCAACAACCTTGATACCCAGTTCACCGTATGCCCAATATTTTTCAGAGCAAGGTTCCAAAATATCTTCTTCGAAATAACGATCAAATGTTGCCTTTGACATCAAGGAACAAATAGCACCAGAGTCCACTAGAAAATCAATAGCCACATTGTTTACCTCAACTGAAATTGTAAATTTTCCAGCAGAACGTTTATTAGTAACATTATAAATAGAATACTCATCGCTACTAATATCATTTAATGAACCAACTTTTTTATCTAAATTAATATTTGATACCTGAACCATATTTACTTGATTACTATTGCAAACACTTGCTAAATGCCCAACTTTGTGACATTTGTGACAAACACTATTTTTGTATTTGCATTTTTCGCTATCATGATTCTTCCAACCGCAATGAGAACATTTTTTTTTCTTCCTTCTTCCGTTATTCATCGCATTGTCTTTAAAATTACTGTTGTTGTTGTTTTTGCTGTTGCCCGTAGCCTCTTCTCGGTTGTTGCCGTTGTTGTATTTTTTTTGTCCACGTGAATATCTTTTTGACACATAATTAACCTCACTTTGTATACCTTGTTGTACACACAACTTTGCCTCCATTGTGAGTGCCTTTTTTAATGCAAATTGCAAAGTTAGGGTTTCATCTTCTTCACACAGCCTTTCAAAAACTTTGCCCTCAAAGCCAGTGACAAATTTATTTAAACCAAAGTTCTCCAGCTGCTGCCCAAACTTTCACTCCATCGCCAATTTTTTAAGACGTGCATACCATGCCGCTACACTTTCGCTTTCTTTTTTTTTTGCTTCAAAGAAATTTCTTCGTTCCCGAAATATTATTACGGGTGGTGAATAATGCTGGTCTAACATTTCACATAATTCTTTGTATTTCTTTTTTGCGGGTAAATCAGGAAAACACAACTCTCTTAGCAAGCCATATGCCTCAAGGCCCACAGCCTTTAATAATGTTGACGTTTTTATGCGGTCCTCTTCTATAGCCGCTTCCACAAAATGTGAATCCAACACTTCTTGCCAATTGCGCCACTTATCAACTTCTGGACGGAAATCCCTTATGCCAGTTGTCACTGATGTTGCAAACATACTTTCGTTGTGACCAATTGTAGTATCCTCATTTTTTTTCATTTTTAGGCTTAATAAAAAAAACCACCAAAATTCACACGATTTTTTTTTTTTATACAGAAAATCTGCTTTTGTTTTAATTTATATTAATAAATTTTTTATTTTGCACAACACGCTTTAATTTGTAACAAAAATAACAGTACTTTTATTATTTTTGTTGTTTACTGTGTATGTTGCTAATCTTCTTGTTTTTTTTGTTTTAATCAACTCGTCGCCACTGTGATGTATCGTGTTTGGTAGTTCAATAAGAAGTAATTTATTTTTATTTCTTTTACGTTTACATACTTCTCCTTAAAACTAGTTTGACAGATCATAACTAAGATTAAATATAATAATACAAAGATGGTGTTGTGATAATCATGACACTTAGATGGCGCAACATCACAATAACCTTAATATTATCTGTAAATTTCAGAATGGAAGTCAAATGGATTCTATTTTTTTCCGATTTTTTTCCATTGTAGTACCACGAAAAATTACATTTTCATGTAAAACATACAAAAAAATTCTAACGGCACATAGAAAAAGCAAAACAAATAATGCTGAAGAACAATATGAATTTGTTAGAGTGTGTTTTTGCATACATGCATTCATTAACATTTTCGTTAACACGCTTGAAAATATAATGTTCCCATACAAAATGTAATTTTTCGTGGTACTACAATGGAAATAAATTTTTAATTTTTAAAAAGAAGGTTCAAATACTTTTAAACATTAGTTTAAAAGTTGTCATGTAGGAAGATTTTCCACGATTTTGACGATTTTCAAATGCACATAACTTTTTGAAAAAAAGAATTGTTTTATTTTTTTGGGAAACTCGTGTAAAATATTTTTCAATGGAGAATACGTACTAAAATTTTGAAAGACATCGGAGACATCAAAGTCAATTTTTGCAAAAATCGTACGGTCTAACATGGAATGACTCATATGTTGTGGTACCAGGGCTGCCATTTATTTAAAATATCAAACCAACAACAATTTCTCATGCAAATGTGGTATATTTTTAAAACAAAAAATGTTATTACATGCACGGACACCAGTGTATGCGCCTTTTATATATAAATTAGAAAAAAAAACTTTAAATTGGGTAATTTTTGACAACACTTTTTATCCCCAAAAACTTGACATTTCAAATTTCGAAATGTGTATTTTTAATAAAAAATACACTTTTTTTAAAAAAATGGTCCATTTTCGTCCAAAATTCGGCATTGGTTAGGTTAACGTTTTCCAAAATTAAAAAAATCGATTTAGAACCATTTGCAATAAAACTGGGTGGTGTAATGACAAATCAATTTTTAAGGTACACCCTAACACACATGAAGCATTGAAGACAGGCAACAGTAAAACACAAAAAAAAAACTTTTCTATAAAGAGAAAATTTAATTCCTTTTGATATTTGCTGTAAGATAGAGTTTAGCATTTTTTTCCTACCATTGTTTTTGTTTGTGGTCAATTGTGGTCAGTAGTAACCATTAAAAAGTTTAATCTGATTGAATTTTTTTTCATTTTGTTCTTTACACTCCAATACACAATTAAAGGGACCACATATTAAAAAGAAATTTAATTTTAGTACATTTATATTAGAAATCTAAATTTTATTAAACACATAAAAAAATGTTGTTAAAAATACAATTTGTGTTTAAAAAAGTAACCGTTTTTTTATTGAAAGTACTTTTTGGTTCAAGGAAAGTTGTTTTCTCAAAACTTCATTAGTTGGTGGAATGTGTGTTAAAAGTTACAACATTTTACTTAAAAATGTGTGTGTTTTATGAAAAACAGTACAACATATCAACATACTATTTAAAAAGCTAATTTTTTTTTAAAAAAAAGTAACTTATAATAAAAAAGTGCTTATATTAAAAAAGTGCCTTATATTAAAAAAGTACTTTTTAAAAAAAAAATTAGCTTTTTATTGAAAAGGTACTTTTTAATAAAAAAAAAAAACTTTAAAAAAAGTTTCTTTCATTAAAAAGTAACTTTTACTAAAAAGTATCTTTTACTTAAAAGTACTTTTTTTTCAAAGTACCTTTTACTCCAAAGTACCTTTTATTAAAAGTTTCTTTTATTAAAAAGCACCTTTTATTAAAAAGTACCTTTTATTAAAAAATGCCTTTTATAACAAAGTATCTGTTTTTAAAAAGTACCTTTTAAAAAAATGTACCTTTTATTAAAAAGTACCTTTTACTAAAAAGAATCTTTTATTAAAAAGTACCTTTTTTTAAAGTACATTATATTAAAAAGTATCTTTTATTAAAAAGTACCTTTTATTAAAAAATATATTTTATTAAAAAGTACCTTTTATTAAAAAGTACCTCTTATTAAAAAGTACCTTTTATTAAAAAGTACCTTTTATTAAAAAGTACCTTTTATTAAGAAGTACCTTTTATTAAAAAGTACCTTTTATTTAAAACTACCCTGAAGTAAAAGTACGTTTTATTAAAATAGTGCATTTTTATAAAAAAAAAAGTACATTTTATTAAAAATGTAACTTCTACCTTTGTTTATCATTAAGAAATGGATGTTTTTTTTAAGAAATTGAGCCTATAAGTCGGTTTCTTTCTTGTTAAACATAAATTTTACTTTTTTGTTCCTCAATATTTTTCCTTTGTCCATATCTGGCCACTATTTTGCTTTTGTTAAATAATTTAGTCATCTGATATTAAAGTAATGTTTGTTGATCTTTGGCTAACCGTGACAACGAAAGAATTTTTTTTACGCAATTTTTTTTCTTTGAAGCTTTTATCTTTAATATAAATTGGCATTGTGTGTCAATTTTATGCCAATTAAAATAAGCTACCACATCATGTTCATGCTCAATTTCAAATGATTGTAATCAACAATTTCAAAATAAAAATTTAAGTTTTTTTAAAGAAATTTTTAATTTGTAAACATTTTCTTATGATTATGTGTAGGCATGACAATTTAGCTAATGATTAGTAAAAAGAAACTGATGTGCGATCTTATAAGAAAAGATTAATAAATTAAACTATAATGATATATGTATATGACGCTTTTCCAGACAACTGCACCGCTACAGGAAAAGGTATATCGCAGTAATGCCCAAGTAACAGTATTTGTTCTCTTATAAGAGAAAATCAAAAATGAACTGCTTTGTAATTTTTCGAAAAAAAATGGGTGTAGTAGGCGTGGTTAAATTTTGGATAATTATGCGGACATTTTTAGCATATTTTTTTCATTATTTAACTGATTTTGGAAAATGCTAGAAATTTGAAGTCAATATATAAGGAATTTCAAATATGTTCGACACTTTCAGGCGAAATATTTCCGAAATTTAGGTAATAATTTCAGCCATATGGAAATTACTTTTTAAGTGAATTATCTGCCAAATCAAGTGACTCCATTTCGTATTGGTATGAAGTTGAAAGTGTAAAACTATGAGCAAAAAAGATAAAAGAAATTAAAAAATCAATTTCAAGTAATTTTTTAATTTTTCGACTTTTAAATGGCCATCAATTATTTCAACGTGTCTTAGTTTTTAAGTATAACCCTTCTAACACTGTCCATTGTTTCTATTAAATCAAAAAACCTTGAGATATAAATGGCATCCAAATTAAGTTTCAACAGTTGTCGAAATTGTTTGAAATAGCTCATATATATTTCAATATGTTAAAACCACATGACGTATTATTAATTTTATTATGTGTATTATTTATTGCTCATACGCCTACGTAGCATACCTAGCTTTAACATACATACAGAGAAATAAAGTGGCAACCGAATTGAAAAGTCTATGTTAATGGTAACAACTTATAAATTCAGTTAGTACAACGATATTTACTTTAGATTTCTGAATATTTTGGGTGTTGCAACTAAAATTCAGTTTAACTAACCGAACTTTGTTGTAAAAACTATTATTCTTTTGTACCAATCGATTGAAATGCGTAATAACCGAATTTGAGTCGTAGTAACCGAACTTCAGTTGGCAAATAGCTAAATTTTTCTCTGTGTGTAGAAATATTGAAATATTTATGAAGAACAATATTAAATAAAAACAATATATTGGAATTATTATTATTATTATTAAACCAATTGTTTCTTACTTTAAATGCTATGATTTCTCATTTTAAATAAAACACTTGCATTCTTATCTTTAGTTCTTTATTAATTTTCACTACCAGTCGTTTTCATTTTAATTGCTGTAAAAAGTTCCTCTTAAGGTCATAGGGAAAAACTAGAACAAAAACTAATGTAAAATTATAATTGCATTGTGAAAATTTAATTTCATTTACTTCAATAAAAAAAATTCTTTAAGACCTATAAAGGAAAAATTTGCATTGTAATGACATTATAGTAAAAACTTTTACAGCAGAACAGCGCGATAAAAATTGTGCGAACATATCCGGTTAACAGATAATAGTTTGCTGCATGTTAATGTATTCATTTTAAAATCGATGTTTGTAACATATTTTAACAATTTTACCACCCAGCGTAGAAACGGCAATGAGATGTCATTACTTTTCTCACTACGAGTAATGACACCAACGTACTCTCTTCATTACTTTAACACATATAATAAGAACTTACTAATAACTAGTTAATTTCCCCATTATTTCAATACAAAAAATAGAGCGTTACCCATAAGTACTGATTTTTATCATTATTTTCCATATAAAGTCATGATCTAAAAAAATTTGGGAACTCTATTTTTTGACTCATTATTTTTTCACTTCAAGTAAGTACATATATAACTACATATTTTTGTGTTTTTTGTAAGCTAGAAAGTAAGGACATTTTGTGCAAGCAAGTTATTTAAGTTTTTATCTATAAAGTATAACAGGTTGAGATAGACCAAACGGTAGAGCGCTTGACTGACGTCCTGGAGACAAAGGTTCGAATCCCTTGTGGGCACATTTTATAAAAAAAAATTTCACTCAAAAAAATTATTTTTGTTTTTAGTTTTTTGAAAATCTTACTTTAGACTCATTATTTTGTAAAGAGTGGTTAAATTTTAAGGGCCGATGTTGATTTTGAATAAAACACAAATTATTTAGGAAACTATTGTCATTTCCTTTTATTATGATAATATTGGTATGTTTCAATTATATATATAACAAAATATCGGCCAAAAGGCCGCCGCGACCTCGGCGGCACACCTCCATCCGATGGTCCAAATTTTCGATGACACTGAGGCATAATGGAGGTTCTATGCCGTTAATGTGCCGAATTATCTCATCCTTTAGCTCTTGAATTGTTGCTGGCTTATCGACGTACACCTTTTCTTTCAAATAACCCCAAAGAAAAAAGTACAACGGTGTCAAATCACATGATCTTGGCGGCCAATTGACATCGCCACCACGTGAGATAACACGGCCATTAAATTTGTCACGCAAAAGAGCCATTGTTTCGTTAGCTGTGTGGCAAGTGGCACCGTCCTGTTGAAACCACATATCGTCCACATCCATATCGTCCAATTCGGGCCATAAAAAGTTCATTATCATCTTACGATAGCGAACACCATTCACAGTAACTACCTGACCGGCCACATTTTGTAAAAAATACGGCCCGATGATGCCGCCAGCCCATAAACCGCACCAAACAGTCACTCTTTGTGGGTGTATTGGTTTTTCGATAATCACTCTTATCATTCGCCCAAATGCGGCAATTCTGCTTATTGACGAATCCACTGAGGTGAAAATGTGCCTCATCAAAATCACGAAGTGCACGATATGCATTTTGATTTGAACGCCCATTTTCATAATAAGCCTGAATAACTTTAACGCGTTGCGCGATTGTGTATCTTTCCATGGTTCAAATTTAGTTAGTCTGAAATTGAGAAATGTCAAATTAAATGCAGAAAAAACTTGACGTTTAGGTGTGGTTCACATTCAACATCGGCCCTTACAATTTAACCACCCTTTACATACTGGTAATAATTTAGGTAACCACATATTTTTCTATTTTTCATAAGGTGTTTAGTACTGACTCAGTTTATTCCCATATAAAAGTAATGAGATGTGTAATAACAATTGTAAATACTTGACACTACCAAATATGTACTTATATAACCACTTATATGGCAATGCTTCTCTACACTGGGTATTTGATATATAATATAAAAAGTTTTAGATATATTTAGCTAGTATTAGTATGTAAAAACATTTTTGTGTATTTTACTAAGGCAAATTAAAAAATAGTACAAAAACCAACTTTTTTTATGTTAAACCCTACAAAACATTAGTGTGGAAACTAATTTACCAAATGTAAACTTTTTCTATATCTGTCCGAGATTTCCGAAATGGAAGTGAACGGAAAAATACCTTTTCAAGATTTTTGATAAATTAATGGCGTCATTTATTGATAGGAAATACTATCCAGCGTACAACTGGGGCCTAATTATCTCAGTCGTGATCGAAATTATTTCGTATCGAATTTAAAATCGATCGTTCGAATTTTTCTGATGATGGGACTCTTTAGATATCGTATCGATTTTATTTTTCAGTGTTACAAAAGAAAATACAAAAAATGTTGTTCAACACTGACGCAATGTAAAAGATTAATGAAAAATAATGTAAACAAAAAACATATGATTGTTTATTCAAAGCAAAAATTGTGGGAAAATTTCGTAAAAAAAATACAAAAATACATAACATATTATGTTTTTTAAATTCGTCAATTATACCTAAAAAAAATGGGTAAGTATTTTAGGGTAAGTATTTTTGTGGGACATTTTAACCCGTTATATCCCTCTTTTAAGGGTATTGTTGACCTTTTTCACGAAAGGGCTAGAGGGTTTAAATTTAAAAAAAAAAAATTTTTTCCTCGTAGTAGTTTACGTAAATCTGTTGAAAATATTCTATTCCTTACATGTAAGGCGCACATGGTAAGTCAAATTTAAAAAAGTAAGATTAGCCCTTAAACACATTTTAAGTTTTGACGTATTTCTGGCGTTCAAGTTGAATATTGAGCTTTGGTGTATTCATAGACTTATAGTAGAACTTTATGGTAATTTTTTTTTTTTTGTCTGAAATTTAAACCCGTTTTATCCCTGCCTTTCTCGAGAGGGACAAAAAAGACCCATACATAAAAAATAT
The DNA here is from genome assembly GCA_021234595.1 of Delia radicum. NCBI lineage: Eukaryota > Metazoa > Arthropoda > Insecta > Diptera > Anthomyiidae > Delia > Delia radicum. The sequence continues at coordinate 168,405,526 of CM037855.1, read as the reverse complement.
GATACAATATTCCCTGTGAAGAGTTTGGCATAATTTCTTTGGCCAAATCAGTGTGTTCTGCCATGAATTCGGCAAGAATCGCTTTTTGTCTGTAATTTATTTTTGTTATAGTTGCCATAATATAAAAGAAAATTAGTAATTTCTTAAAAAAAAAAAAAAAAAGAAAAAAATTGCTTACATTTTCTTTCTTCTTCAAACTTTAAAAAATAGGGAATACACAAGAAACGTAATTTCGAAAGCACTTTTGTTATCGAGTGAAAAATCGCACGATTACATTCGAACACTCACTCGATATCGAATGCCATCATTAGAAGTTTCAATACAGTTTACTCAATATCGAATGACAGAATCCAAAAGTAGAAAATCTCGAACGTTTGATAAGATACTCCATAGCTTACGACTGCGAGAATTAGCCTCCTGGAGTCCGAAAAGATTCATGAAAGAAACTACAAACCTTCTGAAAGTATAACTACCCAGCTTAGAAAAGTTTTACCCTATAAGTGGTTATATAAGTACATGTTTGGTAATAGTAAGTACATTGCTCATTACAAATTTCATTATTTTATACGGGAATGTCGTGCAAACTAATGGCATAGCCCCGTATAAAAAAATTAAAAATTATGTGGTTACCTATATGCATATCAGTATGGACAAAAATAATGAGTCTAAAAAAAAAATAAGATTCGAACCTAGATAAAGGTTTTGAATCAACTGCTCTACCATTCGAGCTATCTCGACATGTTATACTTGATAGATAAAAACAAAAATGACTTGCTTGCATAAAATGTCATATCTAGGGCAAGTTTTTAAGGCATTTGACACAAATTTTTTTTTGCCATTTTTAATTATTTTGCATAAATGTTGTTTTTGCAAACCCTTGCCATAACACACCATTTTATAATGTCTTTTTAGAATTGTTTTTACATAAATATTCCTTTTTTGGCCAATTTCGTATTAAAATTAATATTTTTCCAATATGGAAAACTTTATATTTTAAAAAATTTTTTTTTCAATCCAATTCTATACTCAATTCAAAATGTATCTTTCAAATCCTGAAACAAAATCTGACTTAGCGTATATAAAAAATAATGTCGAATGTCTTTGTTTAAGCATTACTAAATTTAAAATTTTTATATACCAAATTTTAGATGTTATAGATCGCGTCAAAGAAGAGATTAAAGATGCAAACAAAAAATATATTATTGAAAAATTTGTATTATATAGATGTTTAACTTTTTTAAAATAAAACTTTTACTAAAATAAAAAAAAAAATTTAATAAAAACGAAACAGAGCTTTCAAATATGCTCCAGTAAGATATACAGATGCAAAACGTCACTATTCGTCACTATAACGTCACTATTACGTTGCTATTAGTGTAGTAAAGCGTTTAATTTTAACAATATATGTAGACTCAAATAAAAAAGTTAGTAAAGTCAGCAAAAAATTGCTAATGTGATTCTTTTTAAAATAATTTACAATACGTTACAAAATATAAAAAAGTTCATACTCCCAAATTGACGATATGAATTAATATAATATCTATAAACAACAGATTTAATTATATATAACATAAACGATATTATCTTTGAACTACTTAAATCAATTATTGTCTAAATGATGCTATATTTTAAAGGAACGCAAATGCCGCAGAGAATTAAAGAAACGAAGCGAAATAACAAAATATAACATATACAACCCATTTTTGCAATGTCTACCTATTGCATATTTGTTTGCAATTTGACCACACAAGATTATAAATATATATATAAACATTTAGTTTACAAATACACATTTAATTTTTATTAAATTTAAATATTTTATTTTGTCTTTTATTTAACTAATAGACAATTACTTTCACAAGCCGGTGACGACGCAAAATTTAAGTTGTTTTAATCCACAATTTTGTTTTATGTATGAAAAACAGAGAAAAAAAAAACAAACTAGAGTTGTACTTTTTAGTATAATTTTCCTCGTCACTACTACATCGTGACATATACATATATATATATATTTCAGTCTGGTTGTCGTTCACACTATTGACGTGCTAATCAACACAATTTTTTTAGCAAAATAAATTAATAAAACATTAGTAAAATATTAGTAAAACATTAGTTCAAAACAGTTAAGTGCTGAATAAGTATAACTAAAATTTTAGTTTAAAACATAATTTTAGCAAAAAATTTGCTGAAAAATAGTATACCTGATATACAAGATGTTTTACTAACTATTCTACTAACTTATTTTTTTTTTTGATTGTATATTAAAGTTAAGGTGCGACTTATTTCGCATTATTTTACATTTTCATACAAACGAAGATCGCTATATTTTATTTCTGAATATTGGTAAATATAAGTTTTGTCAGAACCTTTAGTTTTGTTTTTTTTTTTTGTGCGTTGGTTTTCACGATGCATCCTAAACCTTTATTGTCTCATATCGCCTAAAATAAGCAACCATACAAATGTTGGTTTACGAACTTATAAATAAAAATCTTTGAGCTCGAGGTCTAGTTTTTTATAATGATCAATTTATTTTTCAATATTTCGACATTCCTCGAATGTCATCTTCTGGAAAATATTTAATGTTTATATAAAAGCAAAAATACAAAACTTAAAAAATCGTTGTTATCACCACGTCATATATTATTATACTATATTATACTATTATATATGACGTGGTGATAACAACGATTTTTAAGTTTTTTGTTTTTTATGTAAATATTAAATATTTTCCAGAAGATGACATTCGAGGAATGTCGAAATATTGAAAAATAAATTGATCATTATAAACTAGACCTCGAGCTCGAAGATTTTTATTTATTAACTATTGAAAGGTCGAATAAATACAACTTTAAAATTAAGAACTTATTGTTAATTATTCATGCTGAGAACATGGTATGAATTGCATTGCAATACAGCGTAATACCGTTAGAGGGTTAAGTTTGTTGCATAGAAATTTAAAAAATTATTAAGCAAATTGTAAATAAAATATTTAAAATAAAGTTGCCCTCCTAATGTGTCATACAAACTCTCATTATAAGTACTACATATATCCTTTTTAATATCTGCTTTAAACTTTCAACCAATATCGTTTTAAAAACTGTTTAAATTAATCATTAGGGTTATAACTTTTTGCATTTTTTTTTGCAAGTATCAAATTCTTAGTCTCATAATCGAATAGACCATGAAAAAATTTTAAGAAACGGTATAGCGCTTTCCGCTGATATTAGTGTTATTAGTTGAGTGTATTTCGCGGATCAATTGAAATCCGCTGAGACACTTTTTTTTTATTTTTTTTTTACTAATTACTAACAGCGCACTAGCTACTATGGCCTTCGGCGCGTTGTAGCGAAAACAGACCAGTGCCCCTGGTGGGAATCGAACCCACGACCCCCGCACAGATAAGCCAGCACGCTACCAACTAGCCTACCGGGGCGCACTAATATGAGACACTAATATGTACTAATATATGAAAAAAAAAAGTTAAAAAAAAATTCTTGTGGCAGTTTTAGAAATTGCATTCGGTGCGTGAACTTTTTTCACCAAAATGACCTAAAAAATAATTTTTATTATCAGCATTGCCCATAGCGTGGTTAGATGAAACAAATGTTTACAAAAAAAAAGTTTTACCCCTATTTCTCATATTGTGTCGGTTTGCGGGTAATAAATAATATTAATTATATATAAAACTGAATACTAAAAATTGTTAATGTTTGTTAATGGGTTTCTGAACTAATAAAAATTTTGTAAATATTTACAAAGTATAAAATTTTTAAATATTATTTCAACTGTTATAAATCTATTATTTGCCAATTTTTATGGGTTTTTATGAAAATTATAAATTCGCTCATTTTAAAATCAACACGTGTGCGTGTGTATTTGTGTTTGCTTTGAAACATTGGCCAAATGCCCATTATAATTTTTTTTTTTTTTTGTGGTGTAAATGATTTTATTTTCTTTGCAGAATAAATATAAAAAAAAAATTCACAATTATTTATTTATGTACCACATGAGCAAGCCTACACACGCGTCGTCTTTAATATTTTGTACACTGATGATGAGTAAACTGAAACTTAAGAAGTATATTCCACATTGTCAGCTTGTATCCGCAACTAACGTGCATAAGAGTGGAGTGAAATTGAAAATATGTAAGAGATGAACTGATATTTAAACAAGTTTGGATATAATTGGATCAAACTTAGAAAGCTATGTAAACAATTAATAATATCCCTATGACGAATGGGACCAGTTCTGCGTGTGCCACAGGATCGGTCCCTTCGTGCCAGAGACCGGTCCTCTGCTAAACCCTACCCCATGTAAACAACTTTCAACTTTAACATTGGCTTGTCATAGGAGGGGGTCATTTGTCCTGCTTTAAACCACATAGTGGCATGCCACAGGACTAACCAAAGATGAGCATACCACAAGAATGTCGCAAAAGGGCCATGTAGTATAAAGTAAACGAAAACTAAACAGCTTCCAATGAGTAAAATTCTGGCCAACTGGCTTTTTCTTGTTAATAAGCATTCTGGTTAAGTGGTATGTCCTCCCTTTACCAGTCACAGGATTGATAATTTTAGGACAATTGACACTGCTTAACCCACTTCAGTATTAAATTATACAAGTCCTGTGATAAGTCCGTCTTCAACCAGTCACTTTTAGATCAATTCACTCCTCATTCCCCATAGGGATACTATTGGCTTGTTTAATTTAATGTGAAAAATGTGGAATTTTGGACAAGACCCCCCTTCAAATTTGTTCAAATTTGGCACAAGTATTGTTTCACCTAACAACTTGGTTCGCGAAATGCATCATCTTAAAAATTGAATAAATCATAAAAACTTTACTAAAATGACTTTACAAAATTAAGTATATAATGAAAAGTGTTCATGCTACTTGAATCAATCGGGCTCTCAAATTAAAGATGACAAAATTTCATTTAAATTTATATGTCACATGATTTATTTTTCAAAAGTTTAAAGTTCAACTTTTTATGACATAAAGTTCACGGGTAAATATTTTAATAAATAGTATTTTTAAAAATTTAAACAAAATGTTTATGATAACACCTCTTTCTTAAAACTTTCCGCAAGTGTGCTGGTGGAGAACGTATAAATTTCTGATTTATTCAGAAAAATGTCACAGCGAGTACAAAAAAAATATGATATTTGGTATGTCATTAAAAATATTTTACTTTTAGCCATTAATTTTTTCTTTTTACCTATGCTGATTTTATTGGCGAACTTTGTTTTTCGATGCATGATATACTTTTTTTGCAAAACGAATTTAAAATTTGGTTATTTTTTATGCATTTTTTCATATACAAAAATGTTTGAGCGTAAGAAATGTAACATGTTGCTATTGATATTCATTATTTATTTGAGTTTCAAATAAAATTTTTGCCGAAAAGGGTTTTTTTTTTCTAATTTATTTAAATATTAAAAAAAAATATATATACGAGGCGGAGCTATAAGTCCGGGACTTTTCGAACTTCCCTCGTAGTTATATGAAATGCAACACTGCTAGCCTCAAGTACCACCTCATAATAGAATATTGTCAAATTTTGAGCAAGTTCCGTCATTTACTTTGCGTTTAAAATCTAAAAATGTGAATTTCGAGTGCTCATTAAACATAATTTTTTGCGAGAAAAAACCCGTCAATCAAACCAAGGAAAAGCTTGATAAATACTATGGGGACTCTGCACCATCGATTTCAATGGTAAAAAAGTGGTTTACTGACTTTCGTTGTGGTCGCACAAGTACAAATGTCGCTAAACGTTCTGGACGGCCAATTGAGGTCAATACACCCGAAAATGTCGAAAAAATCCAAGATATGGTGTTGGCCGATCGAAGAGTAAAAGTGCTTGAGATTTCTGATGCCATAGGCATTTCATATCGCAGTGGGGTTTCGATTTTAAATTATCAGTTGGGTTTAAGAAAGCTGTCTGCAAGATGGGTATCGCGTTTGCTCTCAGTTGACCATAATCGTAGTCGTGTGACAACTTCAAAGGATTGTTTGGAGTTGTTTAACCGCAATTCGAATGAGTTTTAGATGCGTTTTGTAACTGTGGACGAAACATGGATCCATTACAACACTCCGGAGACCAAGCAGCAGTCTCCGGGTGAACCGGCCAAGATAAGTGTGTCGGCCAATAAGGTGATGGCAACAGTTTTTTGGGATGCACGCGGGATAATCCACATCGATTACCTTCAAAAGGGAAAAACAATAAACGGCGAATATTATGCCAACTTATTGGACCGATTTAACGAGGATTTAAAACAAAAACGACCCCATATGGCCAAGAAAAAAGTTCTTCTTCATCAAGATAACGCACGGGTGCACACCTATGCAGTCTCAATGACAAAATTCCATGAATTGGGCTACGAATTGGTACCTCATCCGCCATATTCTCCGGATTTAGCCCCCAGTGACTAGTTATTATTTCCAAACCTAGAGAAATGGCTCGGTGGAAAGAGTTTTAGCTCCAACAATCAAACAAATGCCTATTTTATGAACCTCAAAAAATCCTATTTTTTGGAAGGAATAGATAAATTGGAGAAACGTTGAACTAATTGAGCTTAACAGAGATTAAGTTGAAAAATAATTTTTTTTTTTGCAAAAAAAACTTTGTTTCATTCAAAGAGTCACGTACTTATTGATCCGCCCTTGTATATATAAATTTAAAATAAACTTTTTGTAATCCACCCTAAGACTTTTAGCTGGCATATATTAGAACCATGTTCCTGGCCTTTCTAAATTTTCTTTGGACATCTGTTAAGTTAATTAAATTGAAGAAAGCTTAAAACGCATATAAGTATGCTAACATATTTATATGATTTTAAAAATATTAAATTATTTGTTAGAACATCACTGTAGTTAATGAAAGATTTTCTTAGAATAACGCAAATATTAAAATTTTCAGTTGATTTTGGTACGCCTAATTATTTATGGTATTCAGATTTTATACTAAAAGATGAACTCTTAAATCACCTTTTTTACAGGAAATAATTGTTCCGATTAATCTTTATCTTCATTCTCCACCGTGCCACTTACATTATTAACCAAATTTAATACCCAAATGTTGCTGAAGGCCTTTTTCGTATTTACTATAAAAAACTAGGATAAAATCGTTTATTTTAAAATTTTTATGTATTAAACACCAGTGTTAAATCCGGCGAAACTTTAATCCGATTTTTCACAAAATCCCATTAAAATTAGATGCCCGAAATATATAGGATCAATGATCGCTATTCTTCTCTCATTTCTCAAGCGTGTGTGGCATAACTTAAAAAAAAGTATATTTAATTTTTTTTAGTTGATGTAACATTTATCTCAATTATATGAGAAACCAATACATTCTCCACGGTGCCACTTACTGACAGTATAGAAAAAGGATTCAACATTGACATATATTTCTTTGAAATTTTTAAAAATAATTTTTTTTAAATATTCCCCCGCGAACTTTATGTCACGAAAAGTTGACCTTTGAACTTTTGAAAAATTAATCTTGTGATATACCATTTTAAAGGCATTTTCGTCATCGTTAATTAAATACCTCCCTGGATAACATAGCATCAACATTTTTCTTCATATGCTTAATTTTGTAAAGGCATTTTGTATAGTACCCTTTTTAAGATTTTCAATATTTAAGACGCCAAGGGGTCTTCTAGTGAGCCAAACCTTGGCGTCAACCTTAGTTTCAAAAAAGACAATATTTGAATAAATTTGTAAGGGGAGAGTGAAATCTATTGGTTGGTTTTATTTATTTTAACTGTATTATTGCAATTTATCTCTAATTGTTTTAATTATGTATGTTGGTTTTAATAAATTTCTTAACATATTTTCAAAAATTCTGATAATGCTATTGCGTTTCGATATTTTTTGATATTAACAAAATTTTTATTTTTCAAATATTATAAATTTTTGCACAAATTTTCTTAATTTTGAAAAAACTTTAGTTTTTATTTTCAAATTTCGCCCCCCTCTAATGTGCAACCACATAATGACAGGTTGGTGAAAATGTAAAATAAAATATTTATTTACAAATTCAATTAAAACAACAACGTGCATAAATGAAATCTAGGTAAAACAAATCACAGAAATTAGAGTCATATGACACAACAAGGTGACAGCGAAATGTAAATGAAAATTATACTTTATTCCAGTAAAAATTTAATTATTTAAAATTATATTTACATGAATCTTAATTTTAAAAAAGATCCATCAAATTGCCTTTCCCAGTCAGAGACATTTTTTTTTATACCCTCAACATATTTTATATTTTATGGATATAAATTCTACATAAAATTACCACATTGGAAAACGTTCAAGCGAATTTAAAAGACCCCATTGTGATGTTCAAAATTAAATTTTTGGGAGTTGGCCAAAACAAAATTTGTTATACTGAAACTTTTGATTAATACTTAAAAAGTAAGAATTATGGCCCCCAAATACGAAATTGAAGCAAAAAACTTTATCGAATCGATGTTATGAAATATAGAGTTTACTTTCTACAAAAAAAAATCCAAAAATGTTGACATATTTTTCAAATATTAGTGAATCTATTTCTTTAGTTAGTCTCTTTACAGGAAGAAGAAGAAGAAAACATTTTTATTGAAAAATTTTACGGACACAAGGGATACACCAGACTGCCGCAGTTTCGTCCCCCTCCTGGGACTCGTCAGTGGTTAATTTATGTGTCAATTGAACAAAGTATTTTATATTGTTAATTTTGCTCTATATGAAAAACTTTTTATTTTTTGGTGTCGTACTGTGATTTGAACTCACAGTCTTAGCATCAAAGCTATGCATCGTAATCTCACCTCTTAACCAGTTGAGCCACGGTCGACACAGCGTTGACTGCGACTAAATTGGAGTTTGGTCACACTACGTACACACAAGTATTGTTTTGATCAGAAGAGACAGAATTAGCTAATACCAATGCACAATTCATTTCTCAACTAGAATGCTTTTTCTTCTTAATCCTATCTCTTTTTCACAAGTAATTATCACGTTTTTATGATGCGCTTTATTCACATACAATAGTTGGATACCAAGTGTAGGTTAGAGATTGAGTCGCCGTTAAGCAAGTTTATTCAAATTTTATGTTAGAAAGTGTTTTGCAACCGTCAGACAATGACAATCGTAATTAATTTTTTATATTAATTACTGTAGAATATTTCTTTAGTTAGTCTCTTTACAGGAAGAAGAAGAAGAAAACATTTTTATTGAAAAATTTTACGGACACAAGGGATACACCAGACTGCCGCAGTTTCGTCCCCCTCCTGGGACTCGTCAGTGGTTAATTTATGTGTCAATTGAACAAAGTATTTTATATTGTTAATTTTGCTCTATATGAAAAACTTTTTATTTTTTGGTGTCACGTTTTTACAATAGAATAGAATCTAATTAATGAATGAAAAGTAAGAATTATGGCCTCCCAAATACGAAACTGAAGCAAAAAACTTTATCGAATCGATGTTATGAAATATAGAGTTTACTTTGTACAAAAAAAAATCCAAAAATGTTGACATATTTTTCAAATATTAGTGAATCTACTTAATCAATTCGAAGAATTGTAATATATATGTAGTTTACATAAATATTATCGAAACTTTATATGAAAAAAGTTTTAGAATGTTTTCGTTATTTGATAAAAAAAATTTGATCAAAATTTAAGCCTTTGACGACGAATCGTTGATGTAAGTCCCATTTTTACTTTTTACCATTTTAGGCAAACCTGCAGTACGATTTTAACAAAATGTGTTGTGATCGACAATAGATAAACGTGGCTTTTTAGCAATACCTATACATTGTAGCCTAATAGTTTCAGAACCTTACATGGTGAATCCAAAGTAAAAAAAAAATAGTTTTTTGTTTTTTTTTAACGATTTTTTATGTGTTTGTTTTTAGTTTTTATAATGTTAAGAACTCAGTTTTAAGTTTACACAAAAATGGTTATTAATTTAGGATTACGCATAATTTAAAGCAAAGTACACAATTAAAACTTGGACTAATTGCTAACGCATTAAGGACCAACAGTCCGTTAATTGTTTAGCTTTAGTACTATATTTCTCCGACAGGGGCAACAGTAAAGCTCAAAAATTTATTTTTAGTCATGGGCCCAAGTCTTCACGAAGTTTCGCCAAAAAATCTTCAGTGGTTTAAGTTTGGTCGTCAAAGGGTTAAATTAAAATTGCAAATATCTGAAATATTTACAGATATACAGCCAAATGGATTTTTTTGTATTTACTCTAGCAAATTTGTCGATGTTTTCATGTATAATAAATTGAATTGTAGTATGAATATATAGTTTAAATGACGAAAAATGCAATTTTCGTATTACTGAGAAAAAAAATGATTTTTCCAAGTTTTCTAGTTTAAATGGAGAAAAGCCACCAACTTTTCTGACTTCAAATTCATTTAAAATTTTTGCGAGACAGTATAATTTTTTGTTGAGGATCAATTTTTAATTATATTTTAAAATTTTGATCTTTAGTATCGTTAATTTTCCTTAGTTTATATTTATTTAGTATTTTTTTAATTTAAATTTTATTTGATTTATTTTATTTTTCGGTTGGTTTTTTGTTTTTGTTTTGGGTTTACTATTTAGGGCCTCACGAAATATGTTCTGTGGGGCCGCATTTACCATTGTCTGATATATAACGCCATATTTTTCCACCAGACGCTAAGACTTGAATAATATTTAAAATTCACCTCAAATTTTTACTTCACCTCAAACATTTCATTAACCAAAAATATTTTTTTTTTTGCACTACAAAAACTATCTTTCACTTAAAAAATGTTTTATTAAAAAAAAAATTCTCCTCTATAATGTTTTTTTCATAATTTTTGTTTGGTTCATTTGTAACAGACAGTGGTGTAAATTGAAATAAGGAAATTTGTATGCAAAACATTTAACGTACAAATTAACACATAAATCTTGGGGGAAAACTACCAATATTATTTTTAGATTATTGCACAACAACAACATTTGTAACGTCTTTTCTACGAAATTACGAAAGCGCACAAATTGAAAATCTATTGTTTTCCTTGTTAATAGTACAGGGTGGGCCGACTCGAATGACTGAAATTAATCTTTTGGCATATTGTAGCCGTTGTGATGCATCCCACAGTGGGATAAATCACAAAATTTGTGGAAATAATTCGGCCATTTGTTAACTTGTGCTCCGATTACAATGAAATTTGGAACATGCATAAAAGACATAAAATAGTGTTTAAATTTTGATTTTAAACCTTCCACACCCTTTGGGGGCGGTAATATGGCTGCCCAAAGTTGGGTACTTTTTTCATAAAAAATTTTGAGTGTTTGCCATTTTTTTGTTTCTCATCCGATTTTCAAAAAATTAACATATTAGTAATCTTCTTGTAAAGATGAACAAAAAACATGCTTTAATGTGTGGGTTACCTCCAATAGTTTCCGAGATATTCCGATTTGAAAATGTGAAATTCCAAATTTTGTCCGACTCAGGTCCAAAGTTTTCCAAATATCGGGAGAAAATTGGGACCAATTTTCGTTTTAAAATAACAGTTATTTAGCCAATAAAATTCTTGATTGAATAAAAAAAAATTAGTTCAATATCTTGTTTCAGTCAAAAATTACATTAGTTTAAAGTAGAAATTAAAAAAAAAGTAAATTTTGGCGATATTTTCCCCAAAAAGCAACAAACTTCTTATCGCTCCAGACAAATATTTTTCTTCTGAACATATAAAGTATGTATACTTTTCTAGAAGGTCTTTTTATATAAATGCGAGTTGTGGTAAAAAAAATTTGATTTGTAAATACTTTTCCCCCATCCGCTTCCAAAGTTGCCATATTTTTGAGGTAAATATCAACTTTAACTCACAGTTAAAATTTGTGCACGCCTCCAATCGGGTAGTGGAAACCGGTTTTAGATACTCCAACAGATACATAATGTTGTGCGTAAGTCATTTCCAATCCCCGCTTTAAATGACGACATGGCAGCAAAAAACGAAAAAAATCCCATTTTTGGAAATTTTTTTTTTATTTGTAGGAATTGTGGGATTGTTTTCAGAAAATCATAATTTCTAAAATTTGTTTCGATTTGTTGACCTTAAAGTCTAGTTAAATCCAAAAAATCATTCGATTATGTCTATTAATAAATATTTTATTGAATAGTGAAAATTTTCATTTTAGCAAAAACTGAAATTTTTACCTTTAATTTGGATTACCCAAGTTTTTGTTTTACCAAGATGGCTAACTTCAACCTTTTTTTAAAAAATCGCAATCTACAGGTAATTTTCTTTTCAACGATACCAAACACTGGTATGTTATGTTCATAACTGCTAAACAGAAAATCTTCAAAAGTTGGCCCTTATTCATATATTTCTTCTAATGTGTCCTCGTATTCACATCTTACATAATTGGGTCAGGTAAAAAGGGTTTTATGATGTTCTCCATTAATGAAAAAAAAAAGACAAGCAAATTAGGTTGTTTCTTTATTTAATACAAAATAATCGGACACATCATTATTTATATCTAACAGATAAAGCAAATCTTTTAATTCTTCATTATTTACAGATGACAATGTGTTATAAGAAATCCATCGTTTTCTCATTGACGACAGGACGGGATCGGAAGACAGTAATAGGTTATTGGAAATATCTTCGTTCTGTGATTGCCTTGAACATTTTCTGGAACTGAACAATTGGGCATGTTTGAAATCTCGATTCCTTGCTTCCTGAGCTTCTTCTGTTAGTTCACCTAGAGGAAGAATGTTTGATTCAATGATGATTTTTCCATGGCACAATACCTTATGAACTGTGGGTGTCATTTCTTTCCAGGGATATAATGATAATAGAAGTTTTGTTATTTCGTCGGTATATACTCCAAATTTTGAGGAATTTAGTTTATGTTGTCTATTAATTGCCATTAACATGATGTTGATCTTTCGAAGCAACTCCTTGTCAATTCCTGTTATTATTGAAGTAATTTCAAAATCTCTAAAAAATCTTCTTGCTGTATTGCCATCGTTTGTACTTCCACAACTAGCAAGTGGTTTATCTATGTTTAAGCCTGTCTGCCTTTTAAAGTCTTCTTGTATCCTCCTTTTTTCATCTGCCCTCATTTTTGACATTTCTTCGTTGTTTCTTACTGATTTTGTTTCATTTCCTGCTATGCTTTTACTTTAAATCATATGCTATGTGTAAGAAGTGTTCCATGAACCGAATGCGGGCATATGCCAAAACCCAATACTTTTTTATTTATAGTCCTTTCTTTGGAAACATTTGAAAACTGTAATTTCTTTAACATTTCCTTAAACGTGTCAGAAACTTCTGTATTTGAATGCGTAGAAAGAGTAATCGATGTTCTTTTTTTTAGATTTTGCACACAAATCATTATAAGGCTTACAGGGTGCACCAACAGCAGAAAAATTTATCTCCAGGCTATCATTCATCCACTTATAATATTTTGTTTTAAATTTCAGAATAGAGCCGGAAACGGACTGCATTTTTTTATCAAATAATTTAATAAAATTGTCAATTTTAGATATTTCTGCAGTGTCCAATTTAGTGTGATGTGAAGATTCAATTGATGCAACTACAACGTTAACCTTTTCAAATCTCTGTAGTTTTGAGTTGTCCCACAAAGTTAAACACAATGCTTCATGATTTACTGTTATTACCATGATTGAGGAGTTTTTTATGAACTTTAAACTAAACCTATTCATATTTATATACAAATATTAGGTACAAATATTAGCTATCATAACCCAGGTAACTGGGTCTTCAAATACTAAGGCCCATAAAATATAAAAAGAGAGGGTATATTTAAAATAGCAATCATAAAACATCCCAGGTAGAAAAATACAATCTTTAAAACGTTTTAAAAGCATTTTTCATGATGGTACAAGCGTTTTCAGAACATACCAAATTACAAATTTAAAGCGTTTTGAGAATGTGCAAAATGATAACCCAAATTTACGGTCTGAGGATGGTATTTTATAACGTTCTCAAAACATTGCAAAACAAAATTTTTGAAATGCTTTTTCAATCGTTAAATAAGTATTTGCAGAACATTTTGGCTTACAGTTATTAAGCGTTATGAAAACGACCCAAATGATAACCGCTTTGAGGGTTGTAATTTTGAACATTGTCAAAACGCTCGAAAGACAAATTTTAAAGATCTTTATGAATTGTTCATAAATACCAATTTACAGTTTTAACGTTCTCTAAGCGTTAAAAAAGCTACAATTAAAGTACTTTGTCATTGTTTTCAGCAAAATATCAGAATAATAATTTTAAACAATTTTATATATTTACATTTTGAAAAATAATATTTTTATTGAATGTAATTAAAATATATTTTAAAGTAACAAAATATAAATTAATAAGCTTGAAACATAAAAGTATTACTTCAGGGTTTTAAATTAAGGGAAATTTGATTTAGTATAAAAATTATAAACATAAAACATAATTTTGACGAAACGATATTGTGACAACCACAAAAGAAAAAATAGATTTAAATTTGATATATAAAAACATATCAATAAAATCAATGAAATTAAAAATCGAATATTCAAATATGAAAATAAAAAGCCCTCTATTGGAAAATAGATATATTTCATTTAAAAACGTTTTCAATTAAATTGTGATTTGTTAAATGGAATAATGTAAATTAAAATAGCGATTTTACATTTTAAATTTAGATTTCTTTCCAATTACAATAGTGAATGGTGGGAAATTTATAAAATAAAAATATAAAAGATAAAGAACTTAACAGTTAGTGATTTTACTAAAATAATAATACTAAATATTTACGTAGATTGTTTTGAGCAGTTTCTGTACTTAGCAGTCGCCAACCAGCGGCTTGTCTGTGTCAAAATTTTGGATGGTGTTTCAGTTTCAAACTGATGTAATAAAAAATCAGTAGAAAATAAATGTTGTAAAAAAATACTTTTTTCACAAGTTATGTACTTATTACCCTTTAATTCTTCATATACTTGGGTTGAACTGAAATTTTCTTTGCCTACACCCTTATTTGGCTTTCCGCATATTGGCGTTAGCAAATATTTGCTACAAAATTTAATTTGCAAAAAATCACATTCATTTGTTTCTCAAGAAAGTGTTGCGGTTTTACATCAAAATTTTTTGAACATTTCTAATGACGTAACATCAGAGTTCCAAAGGAAAACATTTGATATAATAGATATAAGAAATTGGAAAGCTACCCAATTCATATTTTTTTTATTATATGGTGGAGCTCTTGTTTTAAAAAATGTTTTAAGTTCTGATCAGTACAGACATTTCTTACTTTTATATACATCTTGCAGAATTTTGTCGTCTACCACATTAGCGACGTTAAAAACTGATTATGTAAAACGTATTTTAAGGAAATTTGTTGAACTTATGCCACATTTTTATGGACCAAATTCGCAAACAATGAACATCCATAATCTTATTCATATTACGGATGACGTAGCTAATATTGGAGCTCCAATATCTCACTTTTCGGCTTTCGATTTTGAAAACAGTTTAGGCTTTATAAAATCAATTGTATGCTTACTTAGTAATGGAAATATTCTAGTAATTAATGAAATTTTTAGCATTAACAATAATGAAAAACACAAATATGATGATATATTTTTAAAAGGCAAAACTTATAATGAAATAAATGATGTATATCAGTATCCACTCTCATCAAAGAAATAGGTTTGTATAATGTTAAAAATTTAAATGAAAATTATACTGAAGTTAGTATGCATTTAGTAGAAGTGAAGTGTATACTTACAAAGTTCTACAATGAAACAATTGCTATAACGCTATTACATAAATAATAATGAAACATGTAAAATATGATTAAAATAATATAAATAAAGTAACAAAACATTGTAATTTTAAATAGTTTAACTAGCGTTTTATTAAGTTTTGAAAAAGTCCTCTAAAATATTGCTTTATCTGTCCTCAAAATATAGTGCTTTATAAAAGATATACAAGGACTAAAGTACTATTGGCAAATGTTAGAAAAACGCTTTAACGCAATGGTTTTACATTGGTTTTATTTTATAAACCGTTGTAAATTTTGTACGATAAGAACTTCTAAAGTACTTTTTACAAACGTTGGAAAAACGCTTTGAACCAATGTTTTTACAGTGTTTTTATTTCACAAATATTTGTATTCCTAAAATACTTTGTCCGAACGTTCGAATAGCAATCCAAAATAATGTTTTTTAAATGCTTTTTTTTCGTATTATTTGCAATTATCGCTTTGGAAACGCTTTTATTTTAGTACCATCAAAAACAAACGTTTTGAAAACTCTTCGTTTTTTGTACCATCCCAAATTTCTACCTGGGATGTATCTTTGGGTGGGCCCACAAAACCTTTAATATCATTAATGAAGAACATCATAAAACCCTGTTTACCTGTCCCAATTATGTAAGATGTGAATACGAGGCCACATTAGAAGAAATATATGAATATGGGCTAACATTTGAAGATTTTCTGTTTAGAAGTTATGAACATAACATACCAGTGTTTGGTATCGTTGAAAATAAAATTACCTGTAGATTGCAATTTTTTTAAAAAAGGTTGAATTTAGCCATCTTGGTAAAACAAAAACTTGGGTAATCCAAATATGAAGATAAAAATTTCAGTTTTTGCTTAAATGAAAATTTTCACTATTCAATAAAATATTTATTAATAGACATAATCGAATGATTTTTTGGATTTAACTAGACTTTAAGGTCAACAAATCGGAACAAATGTCAGAATTTATGATTTCTGAAAACAATCCCACAATTCCTAAAAATAAAAAAAAAAATTCCAAAAATTGGATTTTTTTTCGTTTTTTGCTGCCATGTCGTCATTTAAAGCGGGGATTGGAAATGACTTACACACTACATTAGGTATCTGTTGGAGTATCTAAAACCGGTTTCCACTACCCAATTGGAGGCGTGCACAAATTTTAACTGTGAGTTAAAGTTGATATTTACCTCAAAAATGTGGCAACTTTGGAAACGGATGGGGGGAAAAGTATTTACAAATCAAAATTTTTTTTACCACAACTCGCATTTAAATAAAAAGACCTTCCAGAAAAGTATACATACTTTATATGCTCAGAAGAAAAATATTTGTCTGGAGCGATAAGAATTTTGGTGCTTTTTGGGGAAAATATCGCCAAAATTTACTTTTTTTTTAATTTCTACTTTAAACTAATGTAATTTTTGACTGAAACAAGATATTGAACTAATTTTTATTTATTCAATCAAGAATTTTATTGGCTAAATAACCGTTATTTTAAAACGAAAATTGGTCCCAATTTTCTCCCGATATTCGGAAAACTTTGGACCTGAGTCGGACAAAATTTTGAATTTCACATTTTCAAATCGGAATATCTCGGAAACTATTGGAGGTAACCCACACATTAAAGCATGTTTTTTGTTCATCTTTACAAGAAGATTACTAATATGTTAATTTTTTGAAAATCGGATGAGAAACAAAAAAATGGCAAACACTCAAAATTTTTTATGAAAAAAGTACCCAATTTTGGGCAGCCATTTTGCCGCCCCCAAAGGGTCTGGAAGGTTCAAAATCAAACCTTAAACTCCATTTTATGTATTTTATGCATGTTCCAAATTTCATTGCAATCGGACCACAAGTTAACAAATGGCCGAATTATTTCCATAAATTTTGTGATTTATCCCACTGTGCATCCCGAGGAAATAATTATTGAGCCAATTTAATTTTATACGGAAACATACCCAGATAAACCTTTAAAATTGTTCTGGATATTCCCTACACGTTGAAGAGTAGACTGGAATGGATCCGTGTGGAGACTTTCTCGTACAGCGTACACATCTTCCCAAGTGCGAACAGGTCGTTACCCTCCTGAACCGTGGTTCTCAAAACGAATAATTAAGCTTCTTCTTATTATTTTTGCACTGGCAGCTGTTGCAGTATTAAAAAAATAAAAAAGTTATACGCATTTCAAATCAGTCAGTCGAAGTTGGCCCACCTTTTTATAACTTTGCTCATATTTTATATGTAGGTACACTGTATTGACATACGAATATGATCGAAATGTCATACAAAGACATTTTGCATGATGAGTGAAATAATTACTATTTATTTTTTTAACCAGATTAAGAAGATTTGGCGATTTTCGGGTTATGAAAAAGGCGAAATTAATCGAAAAAGTATTTTGATTCTGAAGCTTCCTTCCTTCTAAACCTTGGACGGCACGTGAACATTACGTCGCAAAATATTTAGTATCTTTCTTTCGGAATATATCTATCTATCTATATATACATATAAAACAGGATGTGTGTGTATGTATGGAACGTATGGACTCCAAAACGGCTGGGCCGATTTTAATGAAATTTTCAGGGAATCTTCAGAATATTCAGGCGGGTGACACTGTGAAGTCTTTTTGATTTTCGGTCTGTGGGCGGAGGGGCGTGTCAAAATCAAATTTTCATATTGTATCACCAATGAGATAAAAAGGGTGTCCCAAAAAGAACGCAATTTTTAAATCTGGCAACATTCGAAGTGTCATTGTTTGACATTTGAACAATTGTTATTGTTTGCTAGTAGAAGGTACGAAGTTAGTAAAAATGGAGCGCTACACGAATGAACAACTCATTCTCATTGTGAAATTGTTTTACCAAAATGGTGAAAGTTTTGCGACTACAGTTCGCAAAAATCATATTCAGTGACGAGGCCCATTTTCATCTTGATGGCTTCGTCAATAGGCAGAATTTTCGGATTTGGGGTGAGGAAAATCCTCGAGTGATTCACGAGAAGCAAATGCATCCTCAACGTGTCACTGTGTGGTGTGGTTTTTGGGCTGGAGGAATCATTGGACCTTTTTTTTATGAAAATGAGGCAGGTCAAGCGCAAACAGTCAATGGTGTTCGGTATCGTGAAATGATAACCAGTTTTTTCTTGCCTAGAATTGAAGAAATGAATGTGGAGGGCATGTAGTTAAAACAAGACGGCGCCACATGTCATACAGCCAGAGAAACAATTCAATTGCTGCATCAGTCATTTCCCGGTCGTGTTATTTCGCGTTTTGGAGATCAGAATTGGCCGCCTAGATCGTGCGATTTAACACCATTAGATTGTTTTCTTTGGGGTTTTTTGAAGTCGATGGTTTACGCGAATAAGCCGACGACGACTCAAGCCTTAAGAGAGGAAATTGGACGCTGCATTAATTAAATACCGCAGCATTCATGCAAAACGGTCATTGAAATTTTCATTAAAAGATCGCGTGCATGCCAGCAAAGCCGCGGTGGACATCTGCACGATATATTGTTCCATACAAAACCTCATTCTGTCTACTTTACGATATAATAGTTTCACGATTTTTTTTTAATATCTGTGTTTTATTTAAAGTTTAAAAATTGCGCTCTTCTTGGGACACCCTTTACATACATATATTTATTTTTTTTGCTTTTTTTATTTTATTTTATTTTTTTTGCCGTTGTCATGTTTTTCAAAACGAGATATCAAAACGAGACATCAAACTATTTACAAAAAACCTATGTTAATATTTACAAAAAACCTATGTTAATCTTCAAGTTATGTTGCACGAACACAACAGCCTCATCCGTCTACTCAAAACAGCGCTAGACCAGATGCCGACAGATGATTATACGGTTGTGATAAGAGCTGACAAGATACCGGCTGGTGAGCATGAGCGGCGCTTCAATGCACCGGTGATAGGTGACGTCGCAGTTGTTATGGCAGTTGTTTTCAGCTATTCATTTTATATACTTCAGCAAATAAAGGCGATAGAAGGACAAAGAGGCGTTGGACTTCCCATGAAATTACAAATTTTAAAATAATTTACTAATGTGAATTTATTTTTTTAATTATTTGATTTAAAGAATTAATTATAATTAAAATTTGAAGGCAAAACAACGTTTGCCGGGTCAACTAGTTTATTTATAAGTATAAAACACTCATTTGAAGCAATTATGGTCAATTTTATGAATGCCTCCCTGAGGCAGTCTTACCCGTTAGGGGGTTAAATTGCAAACAAATATACCTTCAGGTAGGCAGACTAATACGAAAAGCAAGGACACACATCCTAGGTAATTTTTGTATGTTTCCTAACTCTGTTTGTTGTAAAGGGTGTGTTTTATACAGGTATAGAACTTTAAGTTTTTAATACTTTTTTAACTGGCTGCCATTTTGTCAGCTGTCAAGTGATTTTTGTTTAGTTTGGTTTGGCATTTCAACATGAATAGACTGACGCTTGAACAACGCTTCCAAAATTGTGCCAATGTATTTTTAATTTGGCGAATTTCGCTTAGCGATGATGGATACGATGAATAGATACGTCAATAAGCAAAACTTTAGTATTTGTAGTGATGATAATCCTCAAGTGTATGTTGATACACCGTTACATCCAGAAAAACTGACTGTTTGGTGTGCTTTATGGGCTGGTGGAATCATTAGTCAGTACTTCTTTAAAAACGATGCTGCTCAGAACGTTACAGTCAATGGTGACCGCTATAGAGAAATGATTACTGACTTTTTCGTACATTAATTGAACAACCATGATGTGCAGGAGCTGTGGTTTCAACAAGACTGCACAACATGCCGCACAGCTCGTGCCGCAATTGATTTATTGAATGAAACGTTTGGTATCCGCATAGTTTCACGTTTCGGACCAGTGAATTGGCCTCCAAGATCGTGCGACTTAACGCCGCTGGACTATTTTCTGTGGGGATATGTGAAGTCGCTAGTCTACGCCGATAATCCCGAAACGATTGACCACTTGGAGGACAACATTCGCAGCGTTATTGCCAATATACGGCCACATATTTAGGAAAAAGTCATCATTTAAAAAATGCATCTTTGTTTTATTCCATTTCATAGTTCTGTACCTCTATAAAAAAACACCGCTTATTATATTTCAACTATATAATTCTATTTTTCTTTATATTACACTTCATAAAGCACAATGTGTGAAAATAAGTCACTTGTAAGTGTATATTTTTGTACACCATTGTATCTAATTGGATATAATTGTATTACATTATAAAATTGGATACCTTTGTCTGAGGACATAATTTGTAAACAATTATATCAAACAATATCTTGATTAATCAAATTAGGTCTATTTGGATTAAATATCTAATTTTATCAGATAAGATCTAATATAATACAATTAGATGTTCTTATTTTTCAAATTTAATTGTATATTATACGAAAATTCACTAAATATATTTTTTACTTGGGTATAGTAAATTTTTTTTTATATATTGAATTTTTTTTTTATCAATTTTAAAATTGCGTTCCACAATTTAGTAATTATTGTGATCTATGTTGGAAAAGTATCTAATATAGTTAAGAATTACTAGGTTAGGTCGGAGTGGTAGCCGGCTCCGTGATCACCAGCACACTTAGACTTAGAGGTCCGTTGTGATGCCACGAGACTGACGGATTACCGATCAGACTCCACCGTTGAACCAGTTAGAGCTCCTTACGAAGCTAAGGAGGTGCGGAATACCAGCACCTGAAAGATCTCCAAGATCGTGAAAGAACACCGATCCAAGTGAGGCCCTCCTACATAGCGCCAGCGCAGGACATGAACAGAGAAAGTGCTCAATACTCTCCTCCTCCTCGTCCCCGCAGCTCCTACAGAAGTCAGGCGATAACACCCCCCAACCTGCCAATAAGACAGTGGCCGGTTATCACTTCCACGATGTCAGAGATTTCCCCCCTGGAAAGCGACAGGAGCGCCCTCGTTCGCCCCAGATCCAGAGCCGGCCAGATGTGCCTTGTCACCACACAAGTCACGCCATTAGCAAATCTAAGGTCAGTCGCCCTCTCGCAGTAGAGTCGATTGTTCAGCTTACAGGTTGCTAGGGGAACACCAACTCCTGCAAATTCCGTAGGAACTTGCAGGGTGGTTCCTAGCCTTGCAAGCTCATCAGAATTACTAACAATATCACATTAATAAAGGCATTGAAAACTTAATTTTGATTTGTTTTATTATTTGTTGGAATATCTTAATAATTTTTATTTAAATTGTGCAAAAAATACGATTTTAAAATTACTTTAAAATTTGTTGTTATTCAGTTTTTATAACAGAGATATAGGAAATTAAACTTGATGATAGTTTCTTTTACCATTTTAATGCAACAACACGGAAAACGAATGGTTTGCTTTAGCTAAACACAGAAAAAAATTTAATTATTTGCCAACTGAAATTCGGTTAGCACGACTCAAATTCGGTTATTACGAATTTCAGACAGTTGCCACAACTTTGTATTAGTTTTCACAACAAAGTTGGGTTAATTCAACAGAATTTTAGTTGCAACACCGAAAATTTTTAGAAATCGAATGAGAATATGAATTTAGAAGTTGTTACCATTTAAATAAACTTTTCAATTCGGTTGGCACTTTATTTCTCTGTGTGTAACACTCCCCTAGCCACGTGTTTTTGGAAAAGTAAAAAGAAAAACTTACAAAAAAATCGTTGCCAAGTAATTAAGAGCATTTCAACTAATAAAGTTTATTCGCAAAAATGATGATGTGAAAAGTTTTTTCTTGTTTTTACTTAATGTTTGAATAATTTATATGAAAGAACTTTATTAGTTGCAATGCTCCTAATTACTTGGCAATGGTGGTTTTGTGCATCTAACAATTGTGTTCGCACTTAGTGTCGCACTGCCAATTAGAATATACTCATTTTGTATGTCATCAAATAACGCATAATGTGTGTAATTTGTAAATTTACATATTAGGAGTAAATTCTATAATAATATGGGCAAATTTCAACATAACTTTATAGAAGTGTAGTATAATGTTTTCCCCTAAACTTAGTTGTACTCAAAAATGATTTCGAGTGTATCACCAAATCTTTTATTGTATAAACTCAAACAAAAATTTCTAAAACTTTTACACACATTTCAATCAGTAACGCTCTAAATGCAATTTAAATATATGAATATAAATAAAATGTTATTATTAAATCATAAAAAAATTACACTGAACAAAAAAATTGCATTGTGGTTAAAAAAAAAGTGGTTTAGAAAAACAGATAATCGATTAAGACAACTTAATTTAAATTGCGCTGTGTACATTTTTGAAGAAATTAAATATAATATGGCATTTAGAAAGATAAAATTAAATTATTAGTAAATTTTTAGTAAAGTCTGTAAAAAAAAAATTCTACAGAATATCCACCTTAAAAAAAAGAATCACTTGTTCTGGTAATATGCAATCAACATAAATATTTACTTGTAGAATGTAGGCAGAAACTAAATGCACTTTTCATGTTTACCAAAGTTTAGTTAAACATTATTTATTTCAGTTGTAGTCGATGCTGTTCCTGATGTTCAGCAAAGGAGGAGAAAACTGTAGATATTCAAATGTATTCATTTTTCTTTTTTCAGCCGACCAACTGTCTGTTTGGTTTTGTTGCTTCTGTCCGTCTGACTGTCTATACTCATGTGTCTTTCAGTTGTCTTTCCAAACGTATTTGCTTTAAGTCCATCTATTCATAATCATAACTAGGGCAAGGAGCTTAATGCAACTGAAAGAGGAAAATAGGTGCATACGTGTTTAATACTTTACTGTTAACTTATAATATTATTAACATGTTTTATTGTTAACTTATATGGAGTTATTGTTAATTTTTTAGATCCGCCCAGAAGATGAATAGCGAAGCTTTTCGAAATATTGGCTTGATTAAGGAATTTTTATATAAATAAAATACTTTAAAAACAATTAAGACCTCGAGCTTGATTATTTGGAAAACCAACATTCTAAGAAAAAAGATCGAATAAAATCCAAAATATTCAGTCTTGATGAATTTCATATCAAAACCTATAAAAAAAGGCACATTTTGAACCCGACCCTCTCAGATTTTGATGAAATTTTGCATAAAGCTACATTTTACCTATACAAACACAACCTCATTTTTAAAAATTGCATTTTCGAAAAATTGTGGGCGTATCAAGGTATCAAAATATTTGAAAAATGACGGTAATATGTACTTTTAAACAGCAATTACTACGGAATGGCTCAACCGATTTCAAAGATCTTGGTGCCATTAGAAAGGTATATAAGCTTTCGAAAACATACACTGTAAAAATGTTCTATTACACCGAAAAATTTTTTTTTGGCAAAAACAAAACTTTGAACTAGGAAAACACTTCAAAGACCAAGTGTTTTTTTCCAAACAAAAATTTTTTTAGAATGGTCTTTTTAATATATATAACATATTTAAAAACTAAAATGGCGTTTTTTTTTTCTTTTTTTTTTAATTTTTTTAAGCAAATGCATCTCTTGTTAACTTCTTCATATTTTGATATCATTGTGTGACAAAAAAAAGAATAAAGTAGCTATACTTTGAAAGTTATACAGATTTTTTTGTAATTTTAATAGATTAGAACAAGAATCGTATTATCAAATTTGTCAGACACCCCCAAAATATGGACTTACCCTTGGTAATTTTTTTTTATTTTTTTAGATTTAATATATAATTTTGCGCAGCTCATACTGTTGACTTTCGGAATATTTGCTAACTTTTAGTGAAGTTTCATCTAAAGGTATAAAAGAATGGAAGCTTAGAGTTAATGTAATAGTTTTAGCATTTGTATACCTTGAAAATAGCTCTTCTTTTGTTTTGTTATAGTCGTCAAGGTCTGCAGAAGCAATTTCTATGAAGGTCTGCTAAGTTTGTGAAGCCCAATGATAAAGTTCTTTCACCGTTTGAATTTGTTTTTTAATTTGCAATGGTCGTGTTTTCTAGCCTTAATAAATAACTTTGAAATTTAATTAGCCACGAAATTTCTTTTTGTTTTAAAATAAATTTTTTTTTAATAAATCGCGTCACAATTATTTCTGAAAACAAAGCAAGTTCAGATACAGTAGAAAGTAAATTATACTTTTTATATAATAAAAAACAAACCGTTTATGCCGATATTTTTCACGGTAAGGGTATCCGTGTGATATTAATGCATAAGCAATAAATAAATTTGCACTTGATTATGTCCATTGAAACTTTTCATTAAACTAATGCAAGTTTTCACAAAATGTTGTGAAAATTATGATATGAGAAAGATTACTCAAGTTGAAGATCATTTGTTTTTTTTTATTAAACAAAAAACCGTGCAATGTTTATTTATTAATTACAATAATTCATCCGCTAATTTAATGAAGACTTTACCAACTAACAAGTCCTTACATGTTTCATATCGCGTCACCGAAAACCTTCAGAGAACCAATGTAGAAGGCGTAGAAAATTTACCCAAATTATAATTTTTGAAGGAAAAAGATGAACGCTTTACCCGTACCCAGCAAAACCACACATTACCAAATCATGGGTAAAGTAATGTATCGCCATAGGACTCCATGCATTATTTTACACGTTACTTCACTGATGAATTTTACACGTGATGAGCCTAAAAGTAATGGGTGGACTCATTACCTTGTAGGGGGTAAAGTAACTGGTTACTTATATGGTTACATGGTGCGAAAAAGTAATGTTTCATAAAAAACATGCATAAAAAATATTTTTACAGATATTTTTTTTAATTAAATAAATAACTTTTATTTCTTTTATTTAGAAATGTTGAGGTTAAAAAGAAGAATAAACGTTTTTCTCTAAAAATTATAAACACTATTAATTTTTGAATCAGACTAGACTAGTTTCTGCCTTTTTATGGACAGGCTCATCAGTGATTTTACATTGAAATTGTATTATTATTTGTGTCTTATAATTGTCAGATTGTCTCTATATGATAAATTTTTCAACAACCTGCGGCTGTAAGAATCAAACCTGCACTCATCTTACATTACGAACGTAACAGTACCAACTCATGACCGTTTAGCGATCACACCCAAGTATGGCCTCGAATCTAATGCAACTAAATTGCAATTTTCTTTCCTATTAGCTTTTTTTCTGTTATTGTATATTATACTCAGAAGTGACAACAATAACAACACAAATATTCTATTTTTAGATTTTTTGTTTATTTTTCTAATCTCCCCCGTTTCTATTTCACAATGTTACCAGATTGACTTTTATTTTTTTTATTAAATAAATAACGTGGTCATGATGGGATTCGAACCTGGGTTCTCTGGAATTTAACAATTATTTAGACGAGAACTTTACCAACTGAGCTATCGATATATATACTATTTTATTGCTTAAAATGTAAATGAATTGTTGTGCTTCGTGTTTTCGTTCGTGATATAAAAAATATACATGCTTACATGCTCATTCTTACAAAAAATCACAAAGTAATGTGTCTAAAAATAGATTTTCAAAAATATATATTAATAATTACTTTACGTTTATAATTCATGCATTATGTAATTGATGATCGGTAAGTCCTTATTTTATGTTTTGAAGTAATGTCAAATGCAATGAGGTATCATTTCAAGGTAATCCATGAGTGTTCAATTATCGGTAACTTATTACTTCTTGTTGGAAAATAGTTAGGTAAGGAGTACACATTACAAGGTAATGCATTACTTTATCGAACCCATTACCAAAGTTTTGCTGGGTATTGTTTTATTTACTTGATGAGAAGTAAAAAACAAAATTAGAAGAATTGAACAAATTCAAATCAAAAATAAAACATTATGTGGGAGCTTCGAAGTACACTTAAAATGCTATATGCTAAGACCACAGCAAATGTAGTTGAATAAAAATGCAATTTCACTTAAAGAAAGGACGACTGACATTACAGTAAATTAAACTAATATTGTCTTTTGTTTATTAATGTTCAAAAAATTACTAACAATTGTAGTTAAAATGAGTAAAAAATAAACAAACACTTATTTTTTTTTATATTTTTAAATAACAAAAAACAACTGTAACAAATGAATGTAAAATCATAAAACAGTCATTTGATGTGGGTTGTTTTTTTAAATGAACGACAAGGTTAGTAAAAAATTTAATTTGTTTTACAAATGACTGACATTTACGTTAAAAATAAAGAAATTGTATTACAAGCCAAACAACTACATATTTTTAAAGCAGAAGTTGCCTGAGTGTACCCTATTTTTCTATGCATCTATTTAACTTATGGACCTAGATCTATGGTAAACATGGGCGCAAGGCTAAATAAAAAAAAAAAAAATGTTCAAAATATACGCAAAAAATTTAACGTTTCAAGGTACACCACTTTCCCCAACATACAATTAATGTAAAATATGTACAAATATGCATTGAAAATCACAACATAGACATAAAAAGTTGAAATATGCTAAAATATTGCCAAAATATTTCCAAAATATGCTCCGAACCATTTTATTCTAAATTTAATAGTTCGGATAAATACTAAATCTATATCAATTTTAGATTATCGATCAAAAAATATGCATTTGCATAATTTTCCTTGCCCTACTCATAACATTTCTAATGTTAGAGCAAAAAAAATGCAAAAAGATGTTGCCAATATTTACAATTGAGGGGACACTTATTTGAGTTGTCAATATTCTTCTTAATTAAGATTACACTATAAATAAAATTACAAGTTTTAAAATGATACACCAAAACCCCGTTACACGTATACTTCATTTTGGGTCATACGTACTTCGTTTTAATATGTTAGCTCAAAACAAAAAGATAGCACTGTTCTAAAATACTTATAAAATTTGCCCCTGTGTCGATGTCTCAACATAAATGCAAAGTTGTCTACACTGAACGTGAAAACCATACGTCAATCTGTTAACGTTGTGAAATAGAGACGGAAGAAATTAGAAAAATAAACAAAAATCTAATAATAGAATATTTGTGTTTGTTAGTGTTGTAACTTCTGAGTATAATATATAATAACAGAAAAAGCCAATAGGAAAGAAACCTGCAATTTACCTGCATTAGATTCGAGGCCATACTTGGGTGTAATCGCTAAACGGTCATAACTTGGAATTGTTACGTTTGTAATGTAAGAAGAAGCGCAGGTTTGATTCTTAGAGCCACCGATTAATGTAATATTTTTCATATAGAGACAATCAGACAATTATAAGACACAAATAATAATACAATTTAAATGGAAAATCACTGATGACGCCTGTTCATAAGAAGGCAGAAACTAGTCTAATCTGATTTAAAAATGAATAGTGTTTATAATGTTTAGAGAAAAACGTTTATTCTTCTTCTTAACCTCAAACCTTATAAAAAGAGATATTTAAATTTTATGTTTGCAATCGATTTTTGAGTTCATTTTAAGTAAAAGACATCGAAATCTTTTTTGAAACTACTTTATTTATATGTTGTGTAGATTTATATTCATAAAAATTCATAATTTCTCTGTTAAATTTTTAAAAATTAAGCAAAATATGAAAAAAAAAAACTATTCACCTAGTTTTTTTGTAAATATTAAAAACACAATATTTTAAAAACAGCAAATGAGAAGAAAATGTTTGACAGATTTGGAATCAGCATACATAGGTCTGATCTGTTTCAAGCCAAGTTTTTTTGACAGCCGAGTAGTGTAAAGTAACATTTGACTGTTCCGAAAATAAAAACAATTTTAATATTAAATTATTTCAATTTAAACCCAAAATACGGGAGTCAGATGGCAAAATTTTTAGAATTTTAAATCAAAATTTAACAAAAAAAATAATGACAGATGTCAAATAATATCTTCACATGAAATTTTGTAAGGGTAATTTTTTTTAAATAACTACCTCCCTAATGGCAAATTATTGTGTGTGCATTAGGATGTCCCTTAAAAAACAATTTATCGATTTTAGTTCATAATTCGTATTTCATTTATTCCTTTAATATATCCAAAATTATAAAGATGGGAATTATGACTTCATCGGATGTCATTATTAAACTTTGAACTGAAATCAAAAATAAGCCATGAATTTGATAACAATGCGAGGACTTGTTTACTATTTCATTGATTTTAAAGATTTTTTAAAATGCCTAGTTTTGAGATGTCGACTGCTATTTTTATAATATAATACACCTATTCCTCGATTTACACGATACTTTTTTTATATGATTTCGCTTTATCAAGATTTTTTTATTTCTCGAGGAACTCGATTTACACGATTTTTGTTAGTTTTTTGTTTTTTTTACGTTTTTTTTACGTTTTTTGCATTAAAACAAAAAAATATTTATATTAAAAATTACTTTAAATACAGCATTTTCCTATTTTTCGATTTACACGATTTTTCTGGCACGTATCTATCATGTAAATCAAGGGTAGTAGTAATTAAAGAAAAATATATAGAAAATAAAAAATTATAGTTTGTGTTCTATAAATATCTTTTTTTTTTTGGTCAAAAGTGAAAACAATAGTCCTATGTGAATCAAATTGCATACAATAATTAATTGTATCAAATGGATATTACCAATCCACATATCTAAATTAGAGATTTTAAAAAAATCTTTAAAACTAATTTAAAAAACACTTTTCCGCATTTTTATCAAATTCGAGGGTCATTTTTGATTCCAGACTAAAGTGGGTAAATGATATCCGATAAAGTCAGAATTACATATCTGAATAAGTTTGGGTATTGTATATGAATAAATAAAACGAAAAATAAAATTTTTCTAAAATTTCGAATTTTTGGGAATTTTGAATAAACTACACTTTTTTCCAGAGACCAAAAATAATTATTAATTTAAAAAAAAAAATCGCAGAAAAAATGTGCAACAAATCTTACTTTTAAATAGTGCACTTATATAAACAAAAAATATTATATACCAAAATATTGCATTCTTGCAAATATTCAATTTATTTTTAAATTTTTGATTTACTCATTAAATTTCAGTTATATTTTTGACTTTTATTTTAAAATAATTTATAAAAGTTGATTATTGATCCTTTTTTTTCGAAAAAAAACAATCAAGTAATATCTTTTTTAAATTGTAAATAAAATACAAATTACAACATACCTGTGTTGTGGTTTATACGTTGATGAAATATGTGGGTAATTTTGCATTTAATCAACAGCAAAATCAAGTTACTAACTGGCAATAACAAATTAACTGCTGCGTTTAGTTTTTAACGAGATTATAATTTTTAT
This sequence comes from Delia radicum, assembly GCA_021234595.1. Classification (NCBI taxonomy): domain Eukaryota; kingdom Metazoa; phylum Arthropoda; class Insecta; order Diptera; family Anthomyiidae; genus Delia; species Delia radicum. Next base: position 168,375,534 of record CM037855.1, on the reverse strand, counting down.
TTAAATTATTATTATTTTTATTTATTATTATTTGTATTATTACACTGTGCAACAAGAAAAAACATCCCGTACCATTCCAACGGAAAATGAAAGTAGACCATTAGTAGACTAAAACCCCCGGGTTTTGAAATCTTTGCTTTTGTTTTGTTTTCATAGGCCCTTGAAGTTGACTCTTTTTTAGCATATTTTTGCTCTTTTTTTGCTATGGATGAAAATGCAATAACGATGAAAGCGAGGATGCTCATTTTCACACAGACTGTTTGTTAGCTTCTTTAGAAGTGTGGTTTTCAAAACGAGCTAAATCGGTCCAGCGCTTCAAAAGTTATGAGTGAAAATTTAAGGCTGCCTCAAAATGTTTCATACAAATTAGCGAATTTTACTAAATTACGTGACTTGTCCATTTTGTAACCAGACATATAGTATTGAATATTCACCTCAAGTGCTTTTTTCACCAAATTTTTTTTCACCTCAAACTTTTTTCACCTAGAAATTTTTTTTCACCTCAAACTTTTTTTACCTCGAAATTTTTTCTCACTTCCATTTTTGTTTACTACAAGAAAAGTTGGGTATTTTGTAACCATAGACATAGAGGTGCATAGTATTAAATATTTCACCTCGAATACCAATTTCCATGACAAATTTTGAGGTAAAAAATGTCAAGGTGTAAAACGTTTAGGTGAAAAATAATTTCGCGGTGAAAAAAAAATTTGGTGAAAAAAGTACTTGAGGTGAATATTCAACACTATTCATCTCTATATGTCTCGTTACAAAATGGACAAGTCAAGTAATTTAGTAAAATTCGCCAATTTGTATGAAACATTTTGAGGCAGCCTTACATTTTCACTCATAACTTTTGAGGCGCTAGACCGATTTAACTCATTTTTAACACCACACTTCTAAAGAAGCTACCAAACTGTGCAAATGAGCATCCTCGCTTTCGTCGTTATTGCATTTTATTTTTACCCATTTCAACATTTTATTTTCATCCATAGTAAAAAAAAATACCAAAAATATGCTAAAAAACAGTGAACTTTAAAAGCCTATAAAAACAAAACAAGAGCAAAGATTCCAAAACCCTTTTGGGGGGGGTTTAGTCTACTAATGGTCTACTTTTATTTTCCGTTGGAATGGTCCGGGATGATTGCCATGACCCGAAATTTGTTGCACAGTGTTATTGAAGAAAAGAAAGTTATGGTTTCGAAATGTTTTTTTTTTTTATTTGATAAATCATACAGAGCCAGTAAAATAATATTAAAAAATATTTAAAAAAAGAAATATTCGACAAACAAATAATTGTTTTAATAAAAGTTATAACTGTTACGTCCCTACATATTTCACAAATGGGTAATTTTCGGTCAACATTAGGATTTCTTCTATTTGGTACGATTTGCAATAACAAATTTATTTTAAAGGGACACCCTAATATGCATAGTGGCATTATTATAGAGAAATTATCAAATATAAACAGATTTATTGGAGATATGCCACATGTGCTGAAAGGCTGTATACGTACGTTGGGTTGGGACATTCATATTCTGTTTTTTTTTTTTTTTGTCTTTTACCAAATTATACGATTATGTTGGGTACAACAAGTGAATTTATTAGTATCTCTGTCACTGAACATGTTGGTAATACTCAAACATTGTATGTTATTATGTTTAAAAGGAAAATATACATAATTTATGCGATTATAGTAAACTAATGGGTTATTTAGTAATACTCGTAGCTAGAACAACCATAAATAAGCCAGAGCTTGTTTTTTATTTGAAAGGATAAAACAATTTAGATTGAACGTAAGTTCTGATCTTTCTTAGCTTATTTTTGGTATTTGCTTAATTTAGCTTATTTTGTAAATACACTGAGAGAATTATTCTTCATGATAATTATGAAACAATTTCATAGAACTTTTTTTGTAGATTCAATGAAAAATGTCATTATATTTAAGAAATTTTTTTATTATTAAGAAATATTACATAAACATTTTTTCATAAAATTTTATAGTTTCATAAAAAAAATTTATTCGATTTCATAAATTATCTCTTCATAAATTTAATGAAAATTTTCTTTAGAGCTATGAAATAAATTTATTTATTTTTCGTAAAAATTTCATAATTTCATTAATTTTCATACATTTCAAACTTTAGTTTTAAGATTTAATTCTCAAGTGTATTATAGTGCTTTATAATTTCCATATAGCCTTTTATTAATTTTGGACTTCTATGAAATTGTTTTAAAAATCATATGAAGCTGTTTATTGCCTTAGTTCCAATACATTATTCAGGACATTTATGAAGAGTTTCATTAATTCAAACAACTTCTTAATATTAAGAAATTTTATGAAACAGCTTCATAAATTACATAAATACTTCATAGTCGGAATGATTCATTAGTTTTATGAAGATTTTTATTAATTCTGCAAACATTTCATAAACATTGCCATTAATGAAACTTTGTTTCATAGATTCTATGAAAAGTTTCAGTGGACGAGTTCCAGTGACAATTTTCATTAAAGCTATGAAGAAATTTATTACTGAAGTGAAGATAATTCTCTCAGTGAATAAACTTATTTTTAACTTATTTATTTAAACATTAAGCTTAGTTTACCTTTTTTATATTAAAATAAGACTTTTTTGGTTTTTCCATCATTCAGTATTTTAAAGTTTTTTTTTAATTAAAATCTGAAAATTGAATGTTAAAAGTGACAAACTAAAGGGTGATTTTTTAGCAACTTTCTTTTTGGCAACACTGTTTTTGGCAGCTCAGCTGTTTTCGTGTAACATGTTCAGTTTGGTCTATAATTTAACCAAACGAACAACGCTTGCAGATTGTTGAATTTTATTATCAAAATTTAAGAAAGTGCAAAGTGTGCAGATTGTGTTCAGCGACAAAACTCATTTCTGGTTGAATTGATACGTGAGCAAGCAAAATTGCCATATTTGGTGTGAAGAGCCGCCAGAAGCATTGTAACATGTTCAGTTTGGTCTATAATTTAACCAAACGAACAACGCTTGCAGATTGTTGAATTTTATTATCAAAATTTAAGAAAGTGCAAAGTGTGCAGATTGTGTTCAGCGACAAAACTCATTTCTGGTTGAATTGATACGTGAGCAAGCAAAATTGCCATATTTGGTGTGAAGAGCCGCCAGAAGCATTGTAAGAACTGCTAATGCACCCCGAAAAATGTACTGTTTGCTGTGGATTATGGGCCGGTGGCATCATTGGACCGTACTTTCAAAGACGACGAAGGCAGGAACGTTACTGTGAATGGCGAGCGCTGGACTTGGGTGACATGTGTTTTCAAAAAGATGGTGCCACACAGCACCCGAGACAATGGCCCAATTGAGAGGCGAGTTTGGTGAACAGTTTATTTCACGCCTATATCGTGCGATTTAACGCCTTTAGAGCATTTTTTGTCAGGCTATGTTAAGTTTTATGTCTATAGGGACAAGCTCACAACGGTAGCGCACTGAAAGCCAATATTGAAGAATTTATTCGTGAGATACCGGCCGCTATGTTGGAGAGAATATGCCAAAATTGGACACAGCGTATGAACCATTTGAGGCATAGCCACGGTCAACATTTACATAAAATCATCTTTAAACATTGAATTATATAGATCGTTCTATCGACTCAAATAAAGATTTCATACATTTCTCTAAATTTTATATGTTTTTTAAAATCAAATCCGAAAGCTGTTAAAAAATCACCGTTTATTTTTTTAAACCAATTTGAATTTTGAAGCTAAAGAAAAACTACTTTCTATTACAACTTTGTTTGACTGACGACGTTCCAAGGAACAAATTATATACAAATGTTATTAGTAGTAACAATTTTAATAAAAACGGTTTTTTTTTTAATTCAACGGCTTATTTTTATATTTTAACTTATTTTTTACTGTTTTTAGAGCTTTTTTAAGCACTTCAAACATTGTTTTTAGAGCTTTTTTTGATTGCACTAGTAATAGCCAATAATGAAGATTTTAATAATTTGGAATTTTAAAAACACAAATCTTTATTCAATGTAATGGAATTCGAAATTTGCTTACCTTCATTAACTCAAATTTTCATCTGCTGTACCTGAAAATAAATAATGAAAAATGTATCATTATTTTGTATATATTTTGAATGAAATCATTTCAAATTTTCTTAAATTTCAATTTAAAAATAAACCAACACTTTGAGCACATTTTTTACAATTTTCACTTTAATTATCGCATAATTAACACTTAAAATTATATTTCTACTGACATACTTTATGTTTTTATAAAAATTTTATGATTGCACTGTATAAAATGTTTAGAAATAGTTTTTGTTTCAAAAGTTTTTTGATGAAAATATAAACAATTTATATTTACCAAATGAAAGAATTTCAATTAAGTGCAGAAAAACAAAAATCGAAAAAAAAATTTAGATGGGTGGCTTGAAGGTAAATAATTTGCGAATTTGAAACTCTTCTATGATAGAAAATTGTTTAAAGTTTATAAACAATATGAACTTTTGGTTTAAATTTTTAAAATTTAAAAGTAAAACGTTTATAAACAATATTAACCTATGCCAACTAAGTAAATGGATAAAATTCTAATATAAATTACCGCTAAGTAGGCATGTTATTTTCTCAAAATGCGTGTCAAAAAATTCTTATATTATAAGATATTATTGTAAATATACAAAAGTGAAAAAATTCAAAATGAAAATGGTTGAACAAACCCGTATAAGAAAATGTCTAATACAAAAATGAGTTAAGTGGAATGGTTAATATACGCATAGTTATAAAATTTAATTTCTTTTAGAAAACATAAAAATTATGAGGATAAAGCAAAACATGCTAAATTTTCAACTTCCTTGCAATACTGATAGGATATCCTGCAACAAATACCAATTTGATTATACTTAAATAAAAGTTAATTTTGTGTAGATTTATATTCTTAAAAAAGAATTCCTGATTTTGAGGTTAAACTTCGAAAAGTAAAAGGTAATTTAAAATATTTTGAGCATTACTTTTGATCCACTTATGCAACTTTAATGTTAATAAGGTAAAAAAAAAAACTACAATAAAACTCGAGTAGCTCGAGTACACCTTGAAAATGCACTCATAATAAACCATGCTAAAAATACGAAAAAAATGTCAAAACAACGAAATCTTTTGTAAAATCAACAAATTTTTGTTTATTTTACAAAATTGTTGGTTATATTGACATTTTTTTGTATTTTTAAACATGGTTTATTAGCAGTGTAGATACTCGAGAAGTTCGCGAGTTTGAACTATGCGTCGAGTACCGCGAGTAGTGGAAGGGAAAATGTTTGTTGGAATTCATTTAGTACCATTAAAAGTCTTTCATTTTGATTTTAATTCGATAACTTGTACTTTCTATATATAATTTCAACAAATTAACCATCATTTTTATAAAACGACAGTGATTGTAACAAAAAAATAGTACATATGCCTAAAATAATTGTTATCCAAACTTTATTTAAAAAATACATACTTTCTTATTTATTGGTAATGGCTACAGCTGTTTTAAAATACCTTTTTATCACTTGAACATATTTGTTAGTTATACGTATAAAAATACTGTCTTCAGAATTGACTTTAATTTTAAAAAATAAAATAACCAATTATTTAGTAATTTTTACCATTAGGTGGTCATTTATATTATAAATTTGGTTACAAACACTAAAATAGATAGAACCGAAACTTAAAAAAACGATTTTTGCAACCAAAGAATTAGTTTTTTTTTAAATGTCATAAATAAAATAAAGAATTATCATAAAATAAAAATAACAAAAAAAATTAAAAAGTAAATATTTAAAAATGTATATTCTACAAAAAAAAAAAAAATAACAACATTTAACAGACATCAGAAATGAATGCTTCAGAAAGGTATTCCATTTATATTTTAAATTTCGAAATAATAGGCAGCAAATAATAATAACCAAATATATTTATGTATTCGTTACAGGAATTTTCAACAATTGCTTGAAACTTTAAGAAACAGAACATTCAAATTGATTACATTGCAAGGAATGGTGTTGCAGAAATTATTATCCTGGAAAACATGGAGATACAAAATTGTAAAAAAGTACTTTTAAAATTTCAAGTTTACTAATACTCTCGTATTAAAAAACCACTTATATTTCGGTATATATTCAATGTAACACTAATAAACACGAAAAGGTCTAATGATTTTCCGGAGAATATTCTTTGTAATTTTATAATTTTCATCGTACGAAATTTTTTATGTTACACAACAATTATTCTACACATAAAAATAATTTTGAGATGATTACCTTAAAAAAGAATCTTCCAAGATCTTAAGGCATCTATTGATGAAAAAAATTACCATAATTTTTCTTTTTTCGAACCATAAAAAAATTATACATTACTATTTAAAAGATTTCTGGAAATTTTTACCTTCAAATACTGCTTTTTATGGAAAAACTCATACAATATTGATTTTTTCTTAAGGAATTTGATAATGTCTTATAATCTAAAAGGGTTTCTGCAGGAAAAATATAACAAACTCATAAGGGGTTTCTGAAAAAAAAACACTTTGGAAAAATTCAACGATTTTTAAGATTAATTCTAAAGTATTAGAACAAGAAAATCAGCGTTTTTGGGTTGTCATAGGATATTCCAAAAAATCATTTTATTACTCTTTGGCCAAAAACACATATTTTGCCCTCTAGTTTGAATGTGCCTTTATGCTTCGAAATGTATTATTTATCTTATATTTTTGTTTTGCTTAAATTAGCAAAAATAAAAAAAAAAAAATATTTTAAACTAATTGGAAACGGTGTACTTATTACAAAAAAAAATCGATTGGATAAGCAATCATACGTATTTAATTCAGTAGGGATAATTACAAATGTCTGTATGTGCAACAACATTATTTTATAGTTCTAACAGAAACTTGGTTACAACAATCAAATCGGAAATCGGTTTTGAGGATAGTACATGTGACTATCAAAATTCGGTTGGCAAAAAATTCAGTTGAAGCAACAAATCAGTTTTCTGTGTGTAAGTATAACTAATGTATACTTTTTGGAAAGGTAAATTTTGCAAAGAGAATTCCTAGCAAATCTCGGCTGAATCGTATGAGCATTGTATTCACAAATTTATATGAAAGTGGTTAGCTTTTCTCGAGTTTTTTCGAACAACGCCAAGTATGCAATTTTCATTTTTTAATAAGGAATATGTTAATGCAATTAATTTCAAAAAATAAAAGTCTATCAAGATTTTCTTAAAAAATTTATTTCAAATGACATCAAATGTTTAAAATCTGTGTAGTTTCAAACATTTGTATGGAAGTGTTCGAGTTTTCTAGCATTTTTTTTTCGAATAGTTGTTCGCCTAGGCCACAATTTTCTGTAAAATTACATCAAATTTCTGAAATCCGATATTTTCACACATTTGCATGGAAGTGATCAAGTGTTTCCGAGTTTTTTTTCGAGTAGTTGCTCGCCATGGACACAATTTTCATCAAATCTGCATTTTTGAATAGGGAATCTTTTAATGTAGGCGGCTCAAAAAATAAAATCATGTATTACGATTTTCTTTAAAAAAAATTGTGTAAAATTACATCAAATGCTTAAAATGTGCATATTTTCACACATTTGAACTTTTTCGAGTAGTAGTTGGCCAATCCCACAATCTTCTTCGGATTGTCACGAAATTTTGACGTCAAACATTAAGAAGTAGCATATTTCTATAATTTTGTAAACAAAAATTTTTTTTTAATTCTTTTGTGAACTTATCGAGTTTTTTCGAGTAGTAGTTGGCCCATGACACAATGTTCATTACGAGGAAGGATTTGCTATGGTGTAGGATTTGCTATGAATATTCTTTTGCAATGTACCTTTCCAAAAAGTACATATCTGTGATACTTATCTTTAATGTTTACCTTCAAAAAGTGCACTTTCACTATTCGAGCTACTCGATGTGGTCGAGCTACTCGATGCGGTCGACCTAGTCGTTAACTACTCGAGTAGAACGAGCTACTCGAAAGCGTGGGGCCCTTGTAAAATTTTTTGAAAATGCACTTTATGCGGGAGGTTTTTGTTTCGAAATGAACCGAAAATGCGGGTTTTATTATTAAAACAATATTTTCCATAAAAATTTTGAAAAAAAAAAGTTATAAACCTTGTGGGCACATTTTTTAACAAACAAGTTTTTCAATAAAAAAAAAATTTTTATTAAATTTATGTTTTTTTTTAATATCTATTTATACACCTAGGGAGCTTTTGCTGTAAATATTTGTAGTTTTTTGAGTTGTAAATACAGTATCTTAATTTTTAAGTTAAAAATAAACAGCCATTTGTAGAAGAAATTTTTTTTTTGACAACAGTTTTAGTTAATTTAAAAAAAAACAAACCACATCAAATTACTGTATTATGATTTTTTTTTTATTTTAAAAATTAAAACAAATAAATATTAGTTTATTTTTTACTGCATATGTGGGTCATTTTTACTACAAGTAGTAGTAATATTATTTTTTATTTAAAAATTATTTAAGCAATATACATAAAAATTTAAGCATAAATTTAAAAAATATAATAAAAAATAAAAATTAAATAAGTACGACATTGACATATGGTCGTCAGTCGACATATACAAATTTACACGTGCAAGATATACATGATATTTAATTAAAGATTAAATTCATCTAATAAAAATTTTCTGTATCGAATACAAGTTTTTACATAATTAGCTATGAACTTCCAATCTACGCGTAATCCGTTTAAAATATTCACTATTTCATTTTCCTTAAGAAAAACCTTTTTGAAAAACATTAGTCTGAATTCTCGTAACGCTTGACATCTACCTAGAAAATGTTGTATATTTTCCGTTTCATTCATATTACAAAGAGAACATACAGTTGATGCATTAGCTTGAAATCTATTTCCATTTAGCTCTATCAAACCACTTCTAGCCTTTAATATCCAAGTTATTGTTTCTTGAGTATTGCCTTCTGTTATATACCGTTGGCCAGCGTTTGTGTCCAAGTTTTTATAAAATCTGCTAGTCTGACTTACTTGAGTTTCTATATTGTTAAGGTATTTTGCTTTTAATGACTGTAGTAGATTAACTTTATTGTGATAATATTGTCTTTTATTTAAATTATTATGTGTCCATGCAATACCAAATTCTGATCCTATCACATTTAATTTATTTACCCAAAATATTTGGCGCTGTAGAAGCTGCATTGAAAGCTGATGTGGTAATCTGTCCTCGTTATATTCAAAAAGAGTTTTGGCTACATATCTTAGATGCAAGTCTAACGTGAATAGATGCCCATTTTCAAATCCTGTTTCCAGCATAAGGATATATGTTGGGGTAAAGTTTGGCATCCTCAAGATCTTTTTGATGAAGTAAGTAGATAGCTTGTCCACAATATCAAAATGTGAGTAGCCCTATACTTGAGCACCGTATGTCTGCACAGCTCTACATACCGCTAGAAATAATTTCCATTTAGATTTGAGGGATATATTACCTTTTCTGAGAAAGTTATTCCAAGTGACATTGATACTGTTTTTTGCTGACAGATTTCTTGTTTCAACATGCTTTGTAAACACCATCTTCGGTGTCAATATCACTCCCAAATAACAATACTCCGAAGTTATACTGATTGTATTTCCATTGAAAATCCATTTTTCATTTCTAGCTATTTTCCACCTTTCCTAAATACCATTATTTGAGATTTGCTTAGATTAACCTCCACGTTCCATAGTTTGCAGTAATCCTCTAATTTATAAATCATTTGCTGTAAGACATTCACTTTGTCTGCTAAAATAACAATGTCATCCGCATACAGCAAGAGCCTAGTGTTTATGCCACCAACATGTGTGCCATTACCTAGAAACTCGTGCAGATCATTTAGGTAGAATGTAAATAGCAATGGTGACAGTAGATATCCTTGTTTGACATCAGATGATGTTGCAAAATCGCCTGACATTTCTTTCCCTGTCCACACAGCAAATCTTGTATCTTCGTAAATTTTTTCTATAAACCTGACTACTTTCGATGAAACTCCCATAGTATGTAGCTTGTATATTAATGCTTTGCGTGGAACTTTGTCAAAGGCAGCCTTGAAATCCATAAAAAATGCATACGTTTTCTTATTCTCATTGAAATTCAGATGTACAATAGATGCAATATTGTAAATATTGTCTGAGGTTGAATAGTTTTTGCGGAATCCAGCTTGGTATTCATTTATTATTTTGTTCCGGTCAGCCCATGATGATAATCGTTCGGCGATAAGTCCCATCATTATCTTCGGCAGGCAATTCATAAATGAAATACCACGATAGTTTTCTGGCAGCGTGTTGTCACCTTTCTTGTGTATTGGTAAGATTATGCTCTTTAAAAAGCTATTATCTATTTCTTCTCCATCCAGTAATAGGTTGCATGATTTTACCATTTCTTTTAACAATTTTTCGGGTGCATTTTTAAAGAACTCATAAGGTACTTTGTCCTCCCCAGGTGCTTTGTGCAGTTTTGCCTTCTCTAATACTTCTTTCAACTCTTCTATAGTTATTGGCTTATCAAGAAAATCATCTACTTGGTGTTGATAAGCATAATGCATATCTGCTGAGACTTGTGGTGGATTTAATAAATGTCTGAAATAGGCCTTAAATTCATCAGTTGCTATTGGTATATTAATAATTGAATCTTCGTTTCTTATCTCTTTGGCAACGTTCCACCAATCTTTACTATCTTTTATTCTCTCAATTTTTAAATCCAGTTGTTGGTAATATTTATTTTTTTCTTCTTTACATATATCTTTGTAACGCCGATTTGCTTTCAAATATTTATCTTTGTTTTCAAAACTATCTTCTTCTCTAAACTTGGTTAAACTCTCAAATGAGAATTTTCTGGCATTATAACATCGTATATTAAACCATTTTTGTTCTTTTGTAAACTTAAAACTTTCTATCTTCATTGTGGCTTGGTAAGCCTCTTGTATGATATTTGTTATATCCCCAAATTTTAGTGACTCTTTTTGTTGTTTTTCGATATTTAAAATATCTTTAACTTTATTTTGGTATTCTAATAGTTTATTATCTCTCCAACGTAATTTTGGAAGAAGATTTGAGGTGTCATTGTATTTGTTGATATTTATTTGCAAAGATAAAAGTATTGGGAGATGATCTGACCAGGTATTTTTTTCTACTTCAAATGAATGTATGTATTTAAGAATATTTTGAGAAACTGCACATATGTCATTAACTAAAACACCAACTGTACTAACAAATGTAAGTTCTCCTTTTTCATCGCCTCTAGTCATGCCATTTGTTACCAGTAAACCATATTCATTGCAAAATTGTAAAAAATCTCTCCCTTTACCATTAACAATGATATTTTTTGACTTTCTTTCTGTAGTACAAGACATAAAACTCATCATAGATAAATCATCATTACATGCTTGCAGTTCTCCAATTCTCACGTTTAAATCCCCTATCACAATTGGGTTGATTAGGTCGTGGTTTCTTAAAAGAAGGTCCAGCATACTTAAATCTTCCGTCCATGTGACACTTCTCATGTATAAGGGAATTATGTTAAATTGTAATGAATTAATATTTATCGTTATAAAATCTATTTGTAATTTATTTTCAAAAGAGTATCTCAAGCCTTTTTACGTAACTCCTTTTTTACACCTATCAGACAGCCACCAATGCCTCTTCCACGAGTATTATTTCAATTGTTTCAATTTACTACAATTGTGGTTCATTTTTTGAACAGTAAACAAAAATGACAATGTTAGTTGAATTTACTGAAATGTAAGTTGTACTTTCTTCTAGTGAAATTTGGTTTGTTTTTAACTACATCTGCAGTGGTCTTTATCTACATAGTATTCTAAGTGTAAACTCATAATTTTTGTCCTTCCTGTTATGCATAGCACCCGCTTTTGGCGGTATTATACCGCTTACTAACGGCTGAACCGGCCTTGAATTGATTTCCCGCTTTTTAAACCAAAATCACGCCTTTTATGTCTTAAAACTTATTAATAGAATATTAAAAGCGTTCAATATATTCTACCTATTACAAATTTAAAATTTTTGTAATTCAAATAAACTTATCAGAGCCAGCGAAAAGATTTTAAAATATTTGATTAGTGTCGAATCTATGTCTCATATGAGCCATGAGCATAGATTACATAGTTTTCAAACTCTTCTTCTTCTTCTTTAAACAACATACAAATTTTTTCATACCCATTCAAATATATTTTGTATAGGTATGCCAAATATGTCCAACACATTCTCATGAGTTACGTGCACTGACAGCTAATGTAAAATAGTTTCAGATCCATATAATCTATGGCCATAAGGGCATTTGTTGTGGCAGACCTGATTTCTGTAATAACACTATGCAACAAATAAAGACTTTCTGAAAAAAACAAGGACTTGGAAGTATAGGTTCGATTCTGCTACCAAAGAGTAGTAAAAGAGTTGCTCAGATTTACCATGGGCTCAATATTGTTAGTGAAAAATCAGGAGTCCCTGGAAGTTATGCTAAAAAAAAAATTTTTTCCTGAATTTAAAAAAGGACAGGAAGAAATAAGTTTTTCGGCATAAAATATTAACAAAATCTGTTCAACGGACTCTTACGTACATTGTTTCCAAATATAGTTAAGCAATATCACCAAGTCTGAAAAGCTGTTGGACAAAAGCGTATGACACCTTTTTTTTACGAAATTCTTAGCAAATCTATGAGTGGACTTTAATGGGTTAATATTTAGAAAAAAAGGAATACAAAGTACATATTTTATGGTGAAAACATTTTTAATTATATGCATATTATTATTTACAGTAGATAGTAAAAGTACATTGTAAATAGTGTTGGCGTCTATTATTATGTTTAGATTTTTTTTTACTATTTTTATATTTCCTGCATTTTGTTGCTGGTCTTCTTCTTACAACGACAATGATGATGAATAAATAGGGTAACCAAAAAACTTCTCAAAAACAATGTTTTAATCGCATCAAGAAGATCAAAAAACATTAAGTTTCATAATTTTATATTAAATTGTTCCTACACTCAAAAAAAAAAAAAGTTAGTACACAAATTAGTAAAACAACTTGTAAATCAAGTATATAGAATTTAGAATTTAGTATAGAATTCGCATTTTTGAATTTTTTTGGCAGCGACAGTAAACATAAAATACAAAAGTCTTCATCGTCTGTATCGGGAAATATGAATTTATTTGTTTATGGAATACAATTTAACCATTCGATTGCATTCATTGGGTCGGTTGTAGCAACTGAATATCTATAATAATAATAATATCTTAATATAATAACAAATAAAAACATAAAAATATTACATTATTCAATTCAAAAAAACAGGGTCGCTGACGAAGGATCACTACCAGAAACTGCGCAGTCTGATTCAGAAAAAATTGAAAATTTGCAATGTAGTTATGAATACACTCATTCTTCTCTACCACGCCTTTGACGAATATCTTTTTAGTTTTTACCAAATTTCTGTTGAGGCAACAGAAATTCTATTGTCGTAGCAAAATTTCTGTTAATTCAATAGAGTTATTGTTATTACAACCGAAAAATTCTGTTGCAACAAACGAAACATTCGATTAGCAACAAATACGATTGCTACTACCAAGTCTGTTTCCTGGGTGAATATATCACAATCGACATTTCTGTTGCTGTGATCAATGTAGAAAAATTGACTAAAGTAGACAAGAACAATTAAAGTAAGACGTAAAACATATAAAAATGCTAAAACTTTGATATCTATCAAAAAATTAACAAATATGAACATAAAGCAATGGTCCGCTTTAGGGAACAAATAGCACTTAAGGGAACATTATAAAAATTTAATTTTTCAAATTTATTTCTGATATATTATTTTTTTTTTATGGAATCAATTAGTTTTATTAAAATTATGAATGAAATTCTTATTGTCTAAAAAATGCGATTTGGAAAATTGTTCAAAATTTTTTTTGGTATTAAGATTTCATGTTTACAACACCAAGAAAAACATGTGGATTCACGTCGAAACTTATTTAAAATAGTGATACTGGAAATTAAACTCGATGACAGTTAACAGTTTTGACATATTCTTGCAACAACACGAAAAAGAAACGAAAGGTCCACTTTAGGGAACAGGCCACAATTGGGGTACATTCCCTTATATAATATCTTCTTCGGAACTTCGTTAGTCAAACAAAGTTGAAATAGCGAAACTGGGTTTAACTTTCAATAGAAAAAAAACACATCAAAATACCGCAAAAATTCCTATTTGGAAGAAAAAAGCTAAAATTAGCTTAACTTTTAAATAAAAACACAAAAATAAGCTTATACAAAATCAGCTAAAAAAAAACATATTAAAAATAATCTTAAAAAGCTCTAACAAATACAGCTTAAAATGTTCATAATTCCAGGATCAGAACTCTTGTTCAATCTAAATAGTTATATCCTTACATATAACAAACAAGCTCAAGCTTATTTTTGGTTGCCCTAATTATGATGATTCCATAGTCTCGCATGACAATTTTGTTTGCAACAAAAGTTCTCTTTAAGAATTTCAATTGTCACTTTAAAATACAAAAGGATGTGCATACATATAAGGTTAGACAAGACGATACATAAAAAACAGATGACGTTAAAGCGATGTTAGAAGCAATGCTTGATTTTATTAAAGCTTTTAGTTAAGTTTTTGCTTTTCTTGCATTTACACGTTAAAGTAAATGAGGAAAATTTAAATTGGTTAATGTGAGCTACAAACTACACTAAAATAAACACTGCACTAAAATAAATTGTCTTACACTAAAATAAATTGTCTTTTCCCGGCTAAAAATCGACAAATGTTCGTCCATGTTCATAAATATTTAGTTATGGATATAAACTTCCATATATCTACATACATGTGCATTAGGATGCTCCTTAAACACAAAAAAATTAAAAACGAAAACCACCGATTCAATAACTTTAACTGCTGAAATTCCGCCTACAACGAAAATTGCTAATTCAATTAGAAATTGATAGCTCATTAATTGAATTATTTTCCAATTAAATAACAACTGTGTTGTTGTCATACCAAATGTTTTTTATATCTTGAATTTTATAACATTGAATTTAAACCGGCATGTACTTCTCATTTAGTTAGCAGATTTTATTATACTTATGTGAAATTATTTTTTTTTTTCTTTCTATTAAAACGTAGGAAGTATGGCAAAATTTTTTTTGGATTTTTTTTGTGCAAAAATAAGCCATTTTGTTTAAAACCAAGGATTTTTTTTTAAATAATTTTTAATGTATTTTTATAATTTTTTTGCTTAAATATATGGTTATATTTTTATTTAACAAAATTTAACATCAAAAATTACATTATCAATTTTACTATAATGTTTGAGAACAAATTAATATTCACATTTAAATAACTGGAATTAAATCATTTAACTTTATGAATAATCATTCATAATAATCGTACGGTAATAAACCGAATGAGGATTAATAAAATCTAATTTAAATGGAGTTAAAATATTTATTACTCATTCATAAACATTTACAAAAAAACAACCACATATATAGATTAGAGTGTCCCTTAAGGTGTACTACAAGTTTAAATGTTAGAAATGTTGAGATGCTACCCTCTACCCTCTTTTTGTACAAGGTGGCGCAAAAATAACCTTCCGATGTTTTTTGGCTGTAATTTAAAAAAAAAATGAAAAACTTTGATTCTTCTTGTGGATTATTTTTATTTGGTATTTTAATTTTTTTACATCAAGTCGAGAATATGATGTCATGTAAATGGCCGCCGCCACAGTTGATTGTCATTTGAGCCCTTTTTATGGCATTTTCCATCACTTTGGCCAAAACTTCCGGCGATAGGTCCTCACATTCTTGACGAATATTGTCTTTAAGAGCTGCAAGAGTCTGAGGCTTGTTGACATAAACCCGCGACTTCAAAAAGCCCCACAAAAAGAAGTCTGGAGCTTTCAAATCAGGCGATCTTGCTGGCCAGTGCAAATCGCCAAAACGGGAGATTAGGCGCCCGGGAAATGCATCCTTCAGCATATCGGTTGTAGCACGTGCAGTGTGTGCCGTTGCACCGTCCTGTTGGAACCACATGTTTTCCAATCCCAATTCATCAAGTTGCGGCAAAAAGAACTCGTTGATCATTGCTCTGTAGCGCTCACCATTCACAGTAACCGTTTGGCCCGCGACGTCTTCGAAGAAAAAAGGTCCGATGACTCCTCCAGCGAAAACAGCACACCATACAGTGACTTTGAGCGGGTGTAATGTCTCTTTGTGGGTTACACGCGGATTTTCAGTGCCCCAGAAGCGTAAATTTTGCTTATTTACGTACCCGCTAAGATGGAAATGGGCCTCATCACTCATGATTATTTTTGATGAAAAATAATCTCCCTCTTGGTGGTGATTAAGGATGGCTTGAGCGTATGTTACACGCGATTGGCAGTCAGCAGCTAACAGCTGATGCACCATCTGGACTTTGTACGGAAACATCTTCAAATCTCGTACCAAAATTCGCTGTAAAAACCGTCGACTGATACCCATTTGCGTGGCACGTCGTCTGGTCGATGTCGACGGCGCTTTCATGACAACCTCGGCTACAGCAACAATATTCTCTGCATAACGGCTACTCCGGGGTCTGCCACGCCTGGCAGCATCTCGTGTTGTGCCAGTCTCTTCGAGGCTAGTGGCTAAACGTCGCAGTGTTTCTCCAGTAGGTGTTGGACGGCCAGGAAATCTGCGACGAAATTCACGTTGTGCCAAAGTCACCGACCGATTATTGGTCAAATAAATAGTCACCAATATTCCGCGTTCTGAAGCAGTGTAGCGTAACATTGTTTATTAGCGTGTATTTCGCATGTGTTTACTACACAAATGTCAAAACAGAACTGACATTAGGGGCCAATCGCAAAATTTATAGCATTTTCTGATAGGAGGATTACTTTAGCGCCACCTTGCATTTGTCTTGAAAATAACTCATGTGAAATTTTACGCCCCTACGACCACGCCTTCCCTACCTGATAGCGCCGTAAAGATCGAAACATGCGTTTATATGGGAAAAAGGGATATTTTTTTTAGTTTTTGCTGTTTTTTCGCAATATTGAAATAGGTTTTACTCTAGATGCTAAATTAATCGAGATGAAGATAAAATTATGTACTCAAAAAGGTATAAAAATCCGAAATTGGTTGAGAACTACACAGTAATAAATAATGCTCCAGACCACTAATGTGCCAAATACCACTTCAGCAAGAAATTCGAGCTCAAATCTTAAACGTTTTTAAAATTGATTACTGAAACATAATTTTTTTATTTAATACACTCATAATTGGGAGACATAAAAGAAGTTTTTTGTTTTGGATGGCGTTAACCTGTCCTACGGTGATGTCAAAAACGAACAAAATTTTTGGGGTGTTTTTCAAATCTCCAATTTCAAATTTTAAAAAAATTTCTTCAACAAAATCAACATCAGATTGCTTTTCACAATTTGTTAAATAAGTTTTGGGACTTTAGCACATTTAATTACTATAAATGCAATTAATGTTTATCCCAATGAAAATAAATTTAAATAACAAATATGCAGGTGCTTGTGCAAATTTAAATGTAACTGACACTAATAGAAAACATATGATTTTCTATTGTTGATTTACTTGAATAAACGTCACTACATTGCTAGGTCTGTCAAAAAAACAGAGTAGTATTTGGAAGATGACAAAGCCAATTGTGACAATTTTTTGTTGTTGTTTTTGTTTTTTTTTTGATATTTTAAGTTTTGAATCTCGCTCCTAGACGAGGACAAGAAATTCTCATTGAGTTGGTGATTTAACATAACAAATATCTCTAGAAATTATAATAACAAAGTCCCCTGAAGATTTCCTTAGGCAGGAATGAAATCCGGATAGGGACACGCCTACATCAGATTGCTTTTCACAATTTGTTAAATAAGTTTTGGGACTTTAGCACATTTAATTACTATAAATGCAATTAATGTTTATCCCGATGAAAATAAATTTAAATAACAAATATGCAGGTGCTTGTGCAAATTTAAATGTAACTGACACTAATAGAAAACATATGATTTTCTATTGTTGATTTACTTGAATAAACGTCACTACATTGCTAGGTCTGTCAAAAAAACAGAGTAGTATTTGGAAGATGACAAAGCCAATTGTGACAATTTTTTGTTGTTGTTTTTTTTTTTTTTTTGATATTTTAAGTTTTGAATCTCGCTCCTAGACGAGGACAAGAAATTCTCATTGAGTTGGTGATTTAACATAACAAATATCTCTAGAAATTATAATAACAAAGTCCCCTGAAGATTTCCTTAGGCAGGAATGAAATCCGGATAGGGACACGCCTACATCAGATTGCTTTTCACAATTTGTTAAATAAGTTTTGGGACTTTAGCACATTTAATTACTATAAATGCAATTAATGTTTATCCCGATGAAAATAAATTTAAATAACAAATATGCAGGTGCTTGTGCAAATTTAAATGTAACTGACACTAATAGAAAACATATGATTTTCTATTGTTGATTTACTTGAATAAACGTCACTACATTGCTAGGTCTGTCAAAAAAACAGAGTAGTATTTGGAAGATGACAAAGCCAATTGTGACAATTTTTTGTTGTTGTTTTTGTTTTTTTTTTGATATTTTAAGTTTTGAATCTCGCTCCTAGACGAGGACAAGAAATTCTCATTGAGTTGGTGATTTAACATAACAAATATCTCTAGAAATTATAATAACAAAGTCCCCTGAAGATTTCCTTAGGCAGGAATGAAATCCGGATAGGGACACGCCTACATCAGATTGCTTTTCACAATTTGTTAAATAAGTTTTGGGACTTTAGCACATTTAATTACTATAAATGCAATTAATGTTTATCCCGATGAAAATAAATTTAAATAACAAATATGCAGGTGCTTGTGCAAATTTAAATGTAACTGACACTAATAGAAAACATATGATTTTCTATTGTTGATTTACTTGAATAAACGTCACTACATTGCTAGGTCTGTCAAAAAAACAGAGTAGTATTTGGAAGATGACAAAGCCAATTGTGACAATTTTTTGTTGTTGTTTTTGTTTTTTTTTTTGATATTTTAAGTTTTGAATCTCGCTCCTAGACGAGGACAAGAAATTCTCATTGAGTTGGTGATTTAACATAACAAATATCTCTAGAAATTATAATAACAAAGTCCCCTGAAGATTTCCTTAGGCAGGAATGAAATCCGGATAGGGACACGCCTACATCAGATTGCTTTTCACAATTTGTTAAATAAGTTTTGGGACTTTAGCACATTTAATTACTATAAATGCAATTAATGTTTATCCCGATGAAAATAAATTTAAATAACAAATATGCAGGTGCTTGTGCAAATTTAAATGTAACTGACACTAATAGAAAACATATGATTTTCTATTGTTGATTTACTTGAATAAACGTCACTACATTAGGTCTGTCAAAAAAACAGAGTAGTATTTGGAAGATGACAAAGCCAATTGTGACAATTTTTTGTTGTTGTTTTTGTTTTTTTTTTTTTGATATTTTAAGTTTTGAATCTCGCTCCTAGACGAGGACAAGAAATTCTCATTGAGTTTGTGATTTAACATAACAAATATCTCTAGAAATTATAATAACAAAGTCCCCTGAAGATTTCCTTAGGCAGGAATGAAATCCGGATAGGGACACGCCTACATCAGATTGCTTTTCACAATTTGTTAAATAAGTTTTGGGACTTTAGCACATTTAATTACTATAAATGCAATTAATGTTTATCCCAATGAAAATAAATTTAAATAACAAATATGCAGGTGCTTGTGCAAATTTAAATGTAACTGACACTAATAGAAAACATATGATTTTCTATTGTTGATTTACTTGAATAAACGTCACTACATTGCTAGGTCTGTCAAAAAAACAGAGTAGTATTTGGAAGATGACAAAGCCAATTGTGACAATTTTTTGTTGTTGTTTTTGTTTTTTTTTTTGATATTTTAAGTTTTGAATCTCGCTCCTAGACGAGGACAAGAAATTCTCATTGAGTTTGTGATTTAACATAACAAATATCTCTAGAAATTATAATAACAAAGTCCCCTGAAGATTTCCTTAGGCAGGAATGAAATCCGGATAGGGACACGCCTACATCAGATTGCTTTTCACAATTTGTTAAATAAGTTTTGGGACTTTAGCACATTTAATTACTATAAATGCAATTAATGTTTATCCCGATGAAAATAAATTTAAACGAAAAAATTTAGATTTTTATTGCTTTAACTTGTTTAAAACATCTAACAGATTAAAAATAAAAAAAATTAAAAATATCCCCCAGTACACTTGGGTAGGGCAACGATTTAAATTTTACGGATTTCGAGGAAATTGTGTTTTTAGTAATAAAAAGGCTTATTTGTTGCCATAAAATATTTTAAATCAAAATTTAGCTATTTTTACAACTTTTATAGTTTTATTTTATAAGCATTACTCAAAGTTAAAATTAAAAATATTTCGAACATTATTAACCCATGTGGACCTGCGACCCCAAGTGACCCCAGACTTATTTATTTCAATTTTAAAAAAACGTTAAAGATTTTCTTACTACTTTTGAGTTTTAAGAAACGTGATGTAAAAGATAATAACATAATACATTTAGATTATGTGCCAAAAATTTTGGACATATTAAACAACGTTAACCCGTACCATGCCGCATTCAGATTCAAGGAGATACTGTGCGTTTTATATACATATATTTGAACAAAAAGTATTTGAATTCTTTTTTTACAACCCTGGCATTTTCGATAAATCCATAAAAATATATTCTGTACTAAATTAACGCTAAGATGACTTGAATATAACACATGTGTAATTTTGCGCTTCTACGACCACGCTTTCCCTAAGCGACGGGGTCTATTTAGTTATTTGTCATGATGTTCATTTCCTTTTTTATTTTGTACAGATAAATACTACATGAATTTGTTTCAATAAAAAGCAACAATATGTTTTGTCGATTAAAAATAAACATTGATTTTCTCACCGAAGACCCGTATACTTGGGGAGACAGTGCATCCTTTTTAGAAGCTAAATCAAAAGTGATTCACTTGAAAGCAGTAAATGACAGCGCTGAAAGAGCTGTTAACCTCACGCAACAATTCCATGGACTTCTAACAGTGCAAGAAGAACAAAAGAAATATATATTGAAATGTGTTCAAGAGCACAGAAAAACATATACAAATTGTGCAAAAACTACTTTAAAGAAAAAATAAACTGCTACCTAATATGCTAAAGCATAATAATATTTTATATTTATTTCTTGTTTCCTTTTTTTACCATAAAAATAAACGAATCAAAAATGTTCAAGCAGAAAAACAGTATGATCATGGAAAACGCATATTTCGCTCTTTAAGGCCCCTTCGCTTAGGGAAAGCGTGGTCGTAGAAGCGCAAAATTACACATGTGTTATATTCAAGTCATCTTAGAGTTAATTTAGTACAGAATATATTTATTTATGGATTTATCGAATAGTTTTAGCCAGGGATGTAAAAAAAGAATTCAAATACATTTTGTTCAAATATATGTATATAAAACGCACAGTATCTCCTTGAATCTGAATGCGGCATGGTACGGGTTAACGTTGTTCAATATGTCCAAACATAATCTAAAAGTGTTCTGTTATTATCTTTTACATCACGTTTCTTAAAATTCAAAAGTAGTAAGAAAATCTTTAACGTTTTTCTAAAATTGAAATAAATAAGTCTGGGGTCACTTGGGGTCGCAGGTCCACATGGGTTAATAATGTTCGAAATATTTTTATTTTTAACTTTAAGTAATGCTTATAAAATAAAACTATAAAAGTTATAAAAGTAGCTAATTTTTGATTTAAAATATTTTATGGCAACAAATAAGCCTTTTTATTACTAAAAACACAATTTCCTCGAAATCCGTAAAATTTAAATCGTTGCCCTACCCAAGTGTACTGGGGGATATTTTTAATTTTTGGTTATTTTCAGTCTCTTAGATGTTTTAAACAAGTTTAAGCAATAAAAATCTAAATTTTTTCGATTTTGTTGAAGAAATTTAAATTGGAGATTTGAAAAACACCCCAAAAATGTTGTTCGTTTTTGACATCACCGTAGGACAGGTTAACGCCATCCAAAACAAAAAACTTTTTTATATCTCACAATTATGAGTGTATTAAATAAAAAAATTATGTTTCAGTAATTAATTTTAAAAACGTTTAAAATTTAAGCTCGAATTTCTTGCTGAAGTGGTATTTGGCACATTAGTGGTCTGGAGCATTATTTATTACTGGGGTAGTTCTTAACCGATTTTGGATTTTTAAACCTTTTTGAATACATAACTTTATCTCAATCTCGATTAATTTAGCATCTAGAGTAAAAACTATTGCAATATTGCAAAAAAACAGCAAAAACTAAAAAAAATATCCCTTTTTCCCATATAAACGCATGTTTCGATCTTTAAGGCCCTATCGGGTAGGGAAGGCGTGGTCGTAGGGGCGTAAAATTTCACATGAGCTATTTTCAAGACAAATACAAAAAAATTAGTGGGTATCGTCTCCACATTTCTAACATTTAACTTTAAGGGACACTCTAATATAGATATTACAAAAAACAACAACAATGTATTTTGAGCGATAGTATAACAAAATGTCAAGCAAGTTCCGAATTTGAGCAAAGAAGAAAACAAGAAAGATAAAAAAGTCGCATGCCACTAAGCAAACAAAAAGCTCTTAGAGAAAAAGACCTACTCTACCTTAAAAAAAAAGACCCCACTTTGTAAAAAAGGCAAACAAATTTTTGACAGCAAAAAACAATTAATTTTTTTTAAGAATTTAAGAAAAAGTTATCGAAAATAAAGTTGTCTAACTGCAATAGGTAACTAGTTATATGTAGGGCAACGAATTTCATGCAAATGCATGTTTGTAGTCAGTAGCTCAAAATCAATTTTGACCAAATACTTTTCCGAATCGAAGAACTTGCAACAAATGTTGCATATTTTGTTATAAATGCATATTTTGCCATAAATGCATACTTATATTGCATATTTTGGCATTTTGCTGCATATTTTGCATACTTTCAAATTAATTGAATATTTTTGCTGATTTTGTAAAAATTAAAATTAAGTTTTTGTGTAAAATAAACAAAACAACACAATCTCGATTAATAACTCAATTTTTAAAAATCGAAAAGTTGTGCGTGCATATTTTTTTGTTTTTTAGTGCATATTCTTTGATTTTTTGTACATATTACATGGTTTTTGTGCATATTTTGACTTAAATTTATATTCTGAGCGATTATTTTGGATGCTTTACTGTATATTTAAAGAGCCTATTTTAGTTTTGCATGAAATTCCTTGCCTTAGTTATATGTATCCGAAAAAAGTCCTGTTTCATGCAAATGTCAAAATTCTACGCCCTCCAACTCGGAGAGTCCTTAACCGATCCCTCTGAAATTTTATGTCATAGCTACTACCCAATAGGTATCAACTTGGTGCATATTTCATCCCGATCGGAAGACATCAGTTTAAAAATTCGGTCACTTGAGATGAGATCCCCCATATATATATAACCTAGATATGGGCGACATCAATTACATTTCACAATCATTTACTTGTGAAAATTTTCAATATCATTAATAATTGTATTGTATTGTATTCTTTATTCAATCAAAATAATTAAAATAAAGATATAAAGTTCATAACAATGACTATTAAGTCGTCTGTTATACTTAATTTTAGCAATTATGTGTACTTACAATAATTAATAATTAAATTCATCTATCAATATATTTCTGTATTTTAATGCGCTATTTAACTAAAAGCCTCTTCCATCGATTTTCTTTTTTTCCATTTAAAATATCTATCAATTCACACTCGTTTAAATAATTTTTTCCTAAATGCCTGATTCGAAATGCCTTGAGTATAGGACATTTTGCCATAAAATGAATAAGGTTTTCATCTTCTCTCATATTACATAGACTGCACATTTTATTTTCAATGTTATC
The DNA here is from genome assembly GCA_021234595.1 of Delia radicum. NCBI lineage: Eukaryota > Metazoa > Arthropoda > Insecta > Diptera > Anthomyiidae > Delia > Delia radicum. Next base: position 168,351,523 of record CM037855.1, on the reverse strand, counting down.
AAACTTATTAGCGTTTAATGGTAGCATATCACATCTACCCAGCCAGAAATTGCCAATGGTCTGAAAAATCAAGTACTGGCAGAGCACTATTTGCCAATGATCCAAAAAATAAAGTGCTGGCAAAGCACTGATTTATAACGCTCCGCCAACGTTAGTAAAAAGTGCTTTGCCAGTGCTTAATTTACAAAATTTACAACAGTAAAACTAATTAAAGCACAGGCACAGCTCTGGCTTAGAACGCTCTGCCAACGTTCGTAAAAAGCGCTTTGCCAGTACTTGATTTACAAAATTTACAACCGTAAAAATAGAAAAGCACTGGCTTAGAACGCTCTGCCAACATTGGCAAAAAGTGCATTGCCAGTACTTATTTACAAAACTTACAACCGTTAACTTAATAACAACAGTGCCACATCCCTTGTTCACAACAAGAGTAGAAAAATTCAAAACTAAATTGCAATTTATGATTTAAAGTTAAGAATATTAAGGTCTCCTATTATAGTCAGCACAAAGTATAGTTTTTGTACTAAAATTTTACTTAAGAAATTTATTTTCAAATTTCTTTCTTTATATTGCGACATTACTTTGAAAATTATGGTAATGTTGCAGCATGTGTGCGAAAATTGCGTACGGATTTTGGAAGAAGAGAAGCACCGTCAGCTCCGTATGTTCGTGAGACGAATTTTGCATAAAGACCTTGGTATGACGCCATACAAAGTCCAATTGGTTCAGGAGTTGAAGCCAACTGATCATCTAATGCGTTTTCGCTTCGCTAAGTGGGCCTGGTCAAATACAGCTGCACACAATCGATAATGTGCTTAAAAATTGGACCGATCGTGTAGGCTACTGCATGGCCAGCCGAGGCAGCCATTTGAATGAAATTATTTTTCATTATTAACCGGAAGGATTGTACTTTCAAAAAAAAAAAGAAATTTGAGAAAATATTCAGTTGTTTTTTTTTATAGCATTTTCAAAAAAAAAAAAGTTATTTGGCGGACCCTTTATTAAAAAAGCACTTTATTGGTTGTTCTACCAATGCTTCACCAACGTTTTAAAATTATGGTTTTGGTACTGGCAAAGCGCTCATTGCCAGTGCTTAGCCAACGTTTTAAAAAATTAACGGCCAAGCCCTGCCCGGTGTTATGATTTTGGGGTTGGCAAAGCAATAAAATGAATTAAATAAATAAATAAATACATCTTTAGATACCCGACGCTCTGCCAACGCTCATACCACCGTTGAAAGCACTGGGCCAATGCTTTGCCGTTCGTATTTTTCTGGCTGGGTAGTTTTCAAAATTGTTCTTAATTGGTTTGAATTTATTTCGTTTTCAATGTAGCTTGTACCTCTCCTATGGTGGAAATATTTGGAAAATCGGTTTCTACTTCTCAAAGCTAACTCATGCATTTCTGTTAAATTTCTTGATTTAAGTTATTGTAGCAATGCTGTTCCTTGACTGCGCCATTCCTCTGATGATATATCGTTTGACAAATTTATATTAAGTTCTCTTCCCAATTCGTTAATTTGATTTGCCCAGAAAATATTATTTCTCAGCATCATTACCGATAATTTGTGAGGTAATCAGTTTTGGTGAATTTGAAAAGGAGTTTTAAATATGTAATTCATGTGTAAATTTAATGTATAAAAGTAACTAGACTCTGTTTCTGTTTCCTACGTAAGTGCGTAGTTTGGTGTTGAATCCGGTAATTTTAATATTATTTTTAAAAAATACCGCTGCAGTAAATCAACGTCATCAAATAACCAGCATCCCCAAATCTGAGCTGCGTACACTAATAGAATTTTCCTTCATAGTACTAATGAACGGATTTCATTAAAATGGAGTCATTGGTCTAATGAAAAATTTCATAAACTGAATGAAAATTCATTAATAATGGTTTTTTTTCATTAACATTTTTTATGATTTTTTCATAATTTCATAAAAAAATCATTAAATCAATGAAAAATTTTCAAACTTTGTAATAAAAATGTTGACTTGTAAAAGAAAAAAAAATTTTTTTTTTGTACTATCATTTTGAAATAAAAAAAACTGAAAAATTTCTTTTAAACAGAATTAATCAAAACTTTAATATAAATAAATTTTTTTTTATTAAGTTTGCCAGTATTTGACAAATTTGAATAGTTGGTCCCAAAATACCAGGGAACAGATTCTCTAAGAAAAACGATATGGGTTTGTTCAAAACGAGACCTAAATTGTTATCGTTTTGACGATGTTGCACAAAAACGTTCTGCTTAACGATAAAAAATTTTTGTTTTTTAACAACATTGTTAACAATATTTAACATTTTTATCCGAATTCAAAGCCAGATCGATAAAAAATTACATATGTTGTACCGACATATAAGAAAATGTGTCATCTTTTAACACAAATTATAAAAAATGTACAGAAAGATTGAATGTCCAGAAAAACAGAAATAAATTAAAATTGTTTTTTTTTTTAGTTCAGCTTTAAATATTTTAATGCCTGTTAATTATATTTAAACGATTTTTTCAATCATTGAAGTTCTTAATATACATAATTTAAAAAAAGTACAATATATAAAATATTTTCTTTTTTTGTGGATAAAAAAATTTTATTTTCAAAATTTGTAATTTTCGATCTAAAATCTAATCAGCTACTTTTCAAATTTTATCTTTTTCGAAAATTATGAGCTTTAGCAAATTTGTTGAGAAAAAATAGAATTTTCCCCACTGTGCTACATTGGTGGGTGGCCCCGGGAAAACCTTTCTTGTAACGAAAATTTGCTGAATCTGGCTGAGTTTAATAAAAATCTGCCTTCGCTTTTGCAGAACATCCTGTGATGTTTACTTTCGAAATTTTTTTATAAATATATTTTATAGATCCTATAAAGACCAGACCTTATAAATAATATCAACAACGAGTGATAATTTCTCAATAACCACCAATTTAATGCTATGCTAAAATAATCATAAAAAGTGCAAATTATTAAATATCAACGAAAATATTTCATACAAACTATAAATTTTATTCATTAAACACATGAAATTTTCATAACGATTAGGCTAGGATTAATGAAAAAAATTTCATATACTTTATGAAATTTTCATTGGGTCAATGAAACCATTCATTAAAACTGATTTAATGAAACACCTTTCATTGACTCAATGAAACGTTTCTTTGGGGAATTTTTTATGAAAAAATTCATTGGATTACTGAAGGAATTCATTATTAGTACGCACAAATTTCTATCAGTGTACGATTGGATGAATCGACATATTGGCTGAAAAAGTTTCCATTTAGTTTCAAGCGTTATATCAATTTTATTCAAAAAACTTTTCCAAGTAGCATTAATGCAATTTTTAGCTGACTTGTTTCTCTTTTGCAAATGTTTTTTGTAGATCATTTTTGGAGTTATGATTACACCTAGGTAATTATATTCATTTACAATTTCCACATCTTGATTTTTGTACTTTATTTTGTCATGTGCTGAAAGACGGCCACCCTTTCTAAAAATCATCCTTTGAGACTTGGTCATATTTACCTCCATGTTCCACTTATTACAATATATTTCCAAATTTTTTTACCATTTTTTGCATGACCAATATATCATCAGACAATAACACAATGTCGTCAGCATATAATAACAAACGAACATTTACACCTTCTATCATTAAACCACTTCCTAAGTTATCGTGAAGGTCATTCAAATACAGGGTAAAAAGAAGTGGAGATAACAAGCAACCTTGTACCAGTGTAAGTTTCAAAGGGGTCTGATAATTTGTTACCAGTCCCAACTGCTGAGCTTGTACGACTATAGATAGTTTGTAGTAAATTAATAACTTTTGTGGAGATACCTAGGGCATTCAGCTTGTACATAAGCGAACTTCTTGAAACCCTATCAAAGGCCGCCTAAAAGTCTATAAAAAAATGCATAAGTTTTTTATTTTCACTAAACTTTATATTAATTATAGCCGATAAATTGTATATCGCACGCAAAGTTCAAAAGTGACTCAACTCAAAATTTAAATTTTTCGGTTTTATATGCTTAAACTATGCAGAATATACTTGTTTATCTATAAAAAAAAATATCAGTGTATTTTGTTGTTGTTAACTGTTGCTAAAAAAGACTTATGTCTTTCTTTATGTTTCAATTGGTATGAAGTTGCAAATATTTTTTTACGATTTCTGAAAAATGAAAAATTTTGAGTTGAGTCACTTTTGTACTCGGTGTGCGATATATTCTCTGCTGTGGAGTAATGTGGTCTAAAGCCGGCTTGAAATTCATTAAGATATTTTGTTTCTCAATCCATCTAGATTGTATAGTTCCCGTCAACACTTTTGCCACACAATTCATAAATGAAATGCCTCTATAATTTCCTGGGTTATTCATATCTCCCTTTTTATGTATAGGAAATATAATACTCTCTATAAAGCTTTCATGCACTATGCCAGTTTAAAAAATTATGTTGTAAGTTTTTGTCAAGTCGTTTAAAAATTCTACAGAAGCATTCACAAACATTTCATATATAACTCTGTCAGTTGCTGGTGCTTTAATGGTTTTTGTTAAGTGTAATACTTTTTTGATTTCATTTAATGTTATTTCTCTATCTAATTCTTCATCAGTATGCCACATTGGAGCAAAATATATCATTAATAAACATGTGGTCTTAAACGTTTCCTTGGAAAAGTTATAAAATTTTTAATACCAAACATGGGGATTAGTAACAACATCTGATTTTTTAATTACAGGGCAATTACTCAATTACACCCAATTACATGTAATTATTATTTATTTAATGTCTATAGAACATAGTTCCTTAGAGACTAAGAATATCTTAAATTTTTATTTAAAATTAATTTAAAAAATTAAATAATTATTTATTTATTTAAATAACTACTATAATTTTACAGAATTAAATAGCAAACACATTTTTAAAATTGGATTTTGATGTATTAAAATCTACAATTTGATCTACATTCAATAAATTGAATTCTCTAATTGTCCTGATTAGAGGACTATTCAAGATATAATTAGAACGATGACAAATTTCAAAAAACAAATCATTGTGACGAAGATGTCCACTGGGTACATTAATCGGAATTTTCTCCAAGAGACTGGAGCAATCAATACTACCATTTATTAAATAAAATAAGATTAGCATTGAATGAATCCTACACCGAGTTTCTAACGTTTCCAAACCAAGATGCATGCAACGGACTTCATATGTAGGAACTGGATAAACCAAATTCAAATGCGGTAATGCAAACTTAATGTATTTTTTCAATACGTTTAATATGAATATCTGCATGAGGGCTCCAAATTATTGCACTATATTCTAATTTAGACCTCACATAAGAAGTATACAACAATTTCAAGGTAAAAGGATCAGAAAAATCATTACAATTTCTTCTAATAAAAGCAAAAGTAGAGTAAACTTTGGAAATCATTTTTTCCATATGCGGCAAAAATGTCATCTTACAATCAAATACTATTCCTAAGTCTTCAACTTCATTAACAGATTTAAGAAAATTAGCACCAATTATATAAGAAGTTTGTATAGGATTACGGATTCTTGCATATGACATATGAGAACACTTGTTCATATTAAAATTCAATTTAAATACACAAATATTGGTATTATGTCCCATGTATGGTATAGAAAAAATTTTAATTTTTCTAACGAAGCGTTTAAGTCAACGAGTGCGAGCGTAGGTCTGAAATTATTATAAATATAAAAATTTGATCACCCAAGTGGATGATTGTGAAATGTAATTGACATAGCCCATGTATGATATAACCCATCCTGCATCTCTTTTCGTAGCACAATAATCTCTTCAAGGCTGTCATCTGTCGATAAATCCCATTTTAAATCTCTAAATAAGAACGTACTCAATCTTTGAAACATTTTGTTTGTCAAAATATTCATTCATCTCATTTGCCTGGCACAAATACACCAAGAAATTTCTAGCCGGAAATTTCATTTCACATTCTATTTCAGTATTTTACTAAAGAGTAAAGTAAAAGCTTTATGGGATGAATTTTATAAAGTCAAACACAGTTTAAAGAAAAAACTATCTACAGCTTTACGAAGTCTCTAAAGATTTACCATTCTGTCTCTTTTGAATTGTTTTCACTGTATTTTTGTTATTTTTAATTTTACCCATTAATACTAAAGTAACAAAAATCAATCATTTTCTAAAGCCTTATTATTGGCCATTTGTAATCATATTGTCGTCATTATTTCCATAGTCAATTATCGTACAATTGCCTGCATATTTCGCTTCAGTTGATTACAATTTAATTGATTTTTGTTCAATATTTTTTTAAGTTTTATTTTTAAATTTTTTTTTTTGCTTATTAAAACGCCACACCAATCAAATGCTTTTAAGTAAATATTTATAGTTAGCATTTTTGGCTTTGTTTTTATGATTATAAACGCCGGCACCAACGAAGTCGTCAATCATTGCTATTTCAATTGGTCTTCTATTCATTCATAAAATTTTACGATGATTTTTCTGTGTTTTTTTTTTTTTTTTTTGTTTTTAAGAAAATAATTATTAAAGACGTCATTTATTTTTATATACCTACGTTAAGATAGATAATAACTGCATACTTATGATTTTAAATGAATTATTTCTTATTATTAGAGGTAATAAAATTTTGCCAAATTTGAATTATTAGTTAAAGGAAAAAGTTCAATATGAGCGCATAGAAAAACTTTAAATTTAAGAATTTTAATAAAATGAACTTTTTTTAAAAAAGGCACTGTTTTTTAATAAAAAATTATTTTTTAATAAAATGTAAGGGAATGTTCCCTTACGTGGCATGAATATGTCAAAACTGTAAACGAGTTTAATTTCCGCTATCACTAATTTTAAAAAAGTTTTCTATGTCAATGCACGTTTCTCTTAGTTTTATAGTTTCGTTGCAAAAAAAAACGCAACTTAAATCGCAACAAGCAGATTTAAAAAAATGTTCCACTTAAGCTTTTTGCAAAGAAGAACTTAAGAACTAATTGATGCCATTAAAAATGTAATACACAAAGAATATGTAAATAATTAAATTTTCATAATGTTCGCCAAAGTTAGCCTTTGATATAATTTCTGATAATATTGATTTATTTTTCTTTACACGTTCTTGTGTCGTTTCTTTACAGCAATTTAAAAAAAGTTAACATTACATATGATGAATTTCATGTAAAAATCGAGATGCATTGAACCCGACCCCATCAGATATCGATGAAATTTTGTTCATAGCTAAATTTGATCAATACAAACAAACTCTCATTTTTTGAAATGACTGTTTTGCGATTTTTTGGGCGTGACACAGTGGGAATGTTTTCGAAAAAACGCGAAAATGGTTGAAAAGAGCTCCATTTAAACTACAATAACTCAGAATCGGCTAAACCGATTTCCATTATCTTGGTATCATTAAAAAGATATTTTAACAGGCTTTATGACACGTTTAAAAAAAAAATACACTGTAAAAAAAATTATAACAAAAAAAAATTTTAACTGACGAAAAAACCAAAAAGATCAAGGGTTTTTTTACAGTGTATTAATTTTTTAGAAAGGTTTATCCTTCATCTATACCATATCAAAAAATAAAAATGGGTTCTTTTTTAATTTTTTTTTATATAATTTTTTAAGTAGTGTCACTTCTAGTAATTGCCCTTATATTTTATAACAAAAAAAAATTTTAGGTAACGAAAAACCAAAAAAGATCAAGGATTTTTTACAGTGTATTACTTTTTTAGAAAGGTATTTCCTTCACCTATAACATATCCAAAAAGTAAAATGGGTTCTTCTTTATTTTTTTTTTAAATAATTTTTTAAGTAGTGTCACTTTTAGTAATACGTACCCAAAGTTTTCGAAATAATTCGAATAACAGCGAAAATATCTGGTCACATTCACAAAATAGTTCAACAATTCTAACATTTTTTAAATGTTTACAAATAAAAAACCATCAACAATTGTTTATATTATTTGCCATGTTTTTATTAATTTGTGTTTTATTTTATTTAAATTTTTTTTAAGTTAATTATTTGTAAGAAATTTTGCGCTGCTCAAATTTGGCACAGTCAGAATATCTGCGCACATGTACAAAAGTTTCATTTATCGGAATGAATTAATGAAAGCCTTGAGTTCCTGTTATAGTTTTAGCTTCTTTATATCTTGAAAATAGCTTTTCTTTAACGTTGTTGTATTCGTCAGCATCTGCGTAAGCAACTTGTATGGTGGTCTTATATGTTTCTGATGCCCAGTGATAGAGTTGCCTCGTTGTCTGGATTTCATTTTTATTTGCAATACTATAATTTCGAGCACCTCTCTTCAATGTTCCTCCGATTCAATCACATGCAGATTTTCCGTGACTGGTAGCATAAAAGTGCCATTCAGCAAGTTTCGCAAATACGGCTACAATGAATGTTGGCGACAGCTGGAAAATATTCAATTATATTTGCAGCCTCGTTTTCACTTATTTTACGAAGCGAAGCGCAACACTTATTAGATATTTTTATGCATCTGTACTTATTGTTTGAATTCATATTCACTCAAATTTTTAAAATATACGCGTAAAAATTGTAATGGGATATCTTGGCTTCTCGAAACTGTTTATAATTATGAATTTCGGTACGTTCATCAGGTGCAATTATATAGCATTTTTTAAGGCAAGCAAGAACTTTTTGCGGTTAAAACATATTCATAATTTTCCTGGGACAATGTTTATTTATTTTACCTATTAACCCTTCGTCAGGTACATATTTTGAGCCCTTAGTTCTGGCACATGGTGTCTACCTGAGGAAGAAAAAATAGACCTGAAAAAATCTTTGGAATGAAAAGGGCAACAATTTTTTTGTTCTATATATATTTCTCTTTATTATGGGTAAAGTAATAAATGTTTATGACAAAATAGAAAATTATTATGAAGAATACATTGATTTTTTTATTCAGAATTTTGCGGAATTACTAGAAGTGACACTACTTAAAAAATTATATAAAAAAAACTAAAAAAGAACCCATTTTTATTTTTTGATATGGTATAGATGAAGGATAAACCTTTCTAAAAAATTAATACACTGTAAAAAACCCCTTGATCTTTTTGGTTTTTTCGTCAGTTAAAATTTTTTTTTGTTATAAATTTTTTTACAGTGTATTTTTTTTTTTTTTTAAACGTGTCATAAAGCCTGTTAAAATATCTTTTTAATGATACCAAGATCATGGAAATCGGTTTAGCCGATTCTGAGTTATTGTAGTTTAAATGGAGCTCTTTTCGACCATTTTCGCGGTTTTACGAAAACGTTCCCACTGTTTCACGCCCAAAAAATCGCAAAACAGTCATTTCTAAAAATGAGAGTTTGTTTGTATTGATCAAATTTAGCTATGAACAAAATTTCATCGATATCTGAGGGGGTCGGGTTCAAAATTTCAGTTTTATCTCGATTTTTAAATGAAATTCATCATATGAGGGGCTTAAAGCACAAGGGGTTAGTTTAAAGCACAAGAACAAATCTAAGCAAATATGAAAATTTGTTTTCCATATGAAGTGATGGAATTCAGAGAGCTTCTGACCTAATATGAAGAGACCAATAAAGACTAAAGAATTATAGAAATTATAAAAAAAAAAGAATTTATGACAACTTTTTGTACCTCAAGATTGGAAGAAGCTTTGTCAAAAATTGACTGTAACATCAATGAAAAATGAGTACTTTAAACCTCTAGAGCCCAGCCAAAGTTTTTTCTGAAATAATGCACCAAGCATCCGAAAAATACAATGGTTATACTTTAGAAAGTATAAACCTTAGAACTTCTCATACAAAAAAGGTTTTATGAATGAGCAAGAAATTTTCTCCAAAGTAAGCACGAAAGCTCGAAATGTTAGCCAATCCATGGAGTCAATTCTACACTCATAGAAATGAATATGTAAAAACAGGAAAAAAGCTACTAAAAATTAGTTCAAAATTACCTTGCAGAAAAAATTGCTAAAATTAGCAGATTTTTTTTAAGAAATAAAGGGTGTTTTTTATACAGGTATAAAACTTTAAGTTGGCAACACTTTTTTAACTTGTGGCCATTGATTTATGTTTAATTTGGTTTGGCATTTCATCATGAATAGACTGACATCTGACCAACGCTTTTAAATTGTGCAAATTTAGTTCGAAATGCATGGTTCGTATTGCGCACGAATTTTGCGAATTTTGTTTAGAGATGAAGTTCACTTTTGGTTAAATGGATACGCCAACAAACAAAACTGCCGTATTTGGGTGATGATAATCCTAAAGTGTATGTTGAGACAACGTTACATCCAGAAAAAACTGACTGTTTGGTATGCTTTATGGGCTGGTGGAATCATTGGTGCCCACTTCTTTAAAAACGATGCTGGTCAGAACGATACTGTCAATGGTAACCGCTATAGATTTATGATTACTTAACTCCGCTGGACTATTTTCTGTTAAAAACTTTTTTTTTTATATATTTGTTATTAATAAATTACTTTCCTATGGCGTGTCCAGATCCATATGAGGAGATGTTACGGTATTCTGAGTTATGAATAAAAATGTGAAAAAATTTAACTAAAAAGCCGATAACTCAGTACCACATAGAATTTCGTAACGGTATAGAAAAATAATTTATAATTAACATATATTTTTTAAAAATTTTAAAAAATAGAGCGGTTTGAACCACGGATTTAGAAAACAATAAGTTTTACCATCAAGAAATGCACTATTTTTGTAAATCAGTAAAATCACGATTTAAGACCATTAAAATGAGGTATCAATGACTCATAGCCTATAGCGTTAAAATGATATAGGCAATTATATGCAACTACTTTTGCAAAACTATTTTTTTAATATAAATGTTTTTTTCTACTATATTTATTATCTTTTTTTAGATTTTTAACCATAACTTGGAATGCCATAAGAGCTCCACATATTAATTTGGCAATGGCATACTGGAATAAATTGCAATTACCATCGATTTTTTTTGAAAATTTGAAAACCCCATTTATTGTAAATACTGCGGTTTTAAACCGAGGATTTAAAAAAAAAAATGCATTTGAGTTTCAAAAAAATATTTGCAACAAAATTGCATCGATTTGTTGTTGCATATTTCTGCATATTTTGTTATAAATGCATATTTTTGCATATTTGGCTATAAATACATATTTTATGGCATATTTTGACATATTTTTGTTACATATTTGCATTGTATATTTTTGCATATTTTGTAAAAATTAAAATTCAGTTTTAATTATAAATAAACAAAAGAAAATATTTGTAACCATTAACATGGCATCCAGTTCTAATTTGCTGGACATGTACACAGAAATAGATTACAAAATTCTGTTTGTTAAACAAGTGTCATAGAGCATTTTTGTAAATGCAACAAGAAGTTTTTTAAATTGGCTGATGATTTGTAGATACTCGTACAAACATTCTTTTGTTGATTTTTTTGTAATTTTGAATTTTTCTTTTTAAAGAATTTGTATATGAAGAACTTATATTTACAAGCATTCCAAACAAAAAATATGTTGAAAAAAAATTTGGATTTAAAAATGAGGGTGTTTGAATTTACGTTGTTGGTGCTTACTGTTTTTTCTGTGTATAATCGACTTAATTTTTCAAGCACCAAGCTCGAATAATAAATAATTTAATAATTGTACGTGCATATTTTTGGATTTTTAGTGCATATTATTTGATTTTTGTGCATATTTCGATTTAATGCATATGAATTTTTTACTGCATATGTTAAGTGCCTATTTCTCTTTTTCAGTTGTATGAAATTCATTCCCCTGCTGGTTATAATGCAATAAAATTTTATTTTGTTTAAATATCTTTATTAGATCATTTTAAAAAAAAAGCATTATATGCATAAAAAACCTAAAAAAATACTATCTCCTAAACTTGGTGTATCTCCTAAACTAACAAAGGTAGAATCACGAATTTGGCACTTAGCTTCATATAATGGCCAGGACAAAACCAAAAAAGCATTTTTTTAATGTTTAAGTGCTAAAAAGGGTCTGGAAAGTTTAAAACTTTCGATATTCGAACTCATTGTTTCGAGAATTGGAGAGGTAGAATGCGTATATGTAAACTTTTTTTTTTTTAATTTGGGAACCTCGAGCAAGAGTTTGAAGTCAAAACAAAAATATATTCGCAAACAAAAAGTCGGAAGTAAAAGTTTTAAAAATGATTTATATGTTAACTTTTATCAAGATCTTGAGTTTAGAGTAGTAAAAGTTTCAGTTCTTGTATATTTTTTCAAATATTTTTCTCTATTTTATTTTTTTTATTAAATTTTGAGATATACATATTTCTTAATTAATTATTTTCTTTAAATTCAGCAATTTATTTGTTAATAAATACAAAGAAATAAAAGGAAAAAAATAATGTATGTATTCACCTGCATGTGACATTAATCATCATTAAGATGGCTTTCAATTTTGTTTTGCACATGGAAACCAGTGTTCATATACCACTATCATGAAATTATATGCATAGATATATCAAAACAGTTAAGTATGGATATAACGAATGTGTACAATTAAATGAATAAAATAAATTTGAAATACAAATAAATTTGAAATACATTAAAAAAAAAAGTTTGTTGAAGCTTTTTTAACTATATTTAACTAACTTTTTGCAAAATTTTAGTTTAACGCTTTCACCAAAAAACTAATATTGAACTAATGTTAAACTAATTAATGTTGCTAAAAAATTGTGCTCATAAACACATTAATAGCATGGAGAACAAGCAAAAAGACTAAATGTAGATGTCGCAGCTTGTACGGACGAAGTGGAGAAAAGAGAAAAGATACAGACAAACACTCTCAACCATGGTTGATTTTTGGCGATTTTCATTTCTCTGTTCGGCGAAAAACGGCAAAATAAACCTAACAACATACAGAACACAGCCATTATAAGGCTTACACAAAATACCACCGCGTTTCTTTTAATTTTTTTGTTTTGTATACTGCAGATTAAACAAAGGCACGCATGGTCGCATAAAAGTTGTGAATATTACAAAATATAAATAACACAATAAATAAAAAAATAAATAAACTAATTTCAAAAATTTTCTAAATGAATGATATTTTCATAAATTTGAAAATTGCAGATGCTGGCAGAAATACAAAACAATATTATGAATAATTGAGGATGCAGGCAACATTTAACATTTAAAATACGCTTTGGTGTACAAAACAATAAATGGCAGTCTCAGGTAGTTGTTTTTAAAAGATAAAGGATTTTTATGATATTTGGCGATATTTTTAATATTATTTTTTTGTATTTTAGAATTATTTTAATTTTTAAAATGTAAAATTGCGTTATACACGCATTTAAGTAATTGGGAATTAACAAATTTTGTTCTTAATGTTATTAATAAAATATTTTGTTTATTTCCAGTTTTTTTTTATTTAACTGCATTATGTTAAAGAGGTGGAAGTCCTGACTTTTTTTATATAAATATATAAAACAGCCACAAAAAATAGATTTAAATTTCACAAAAATACATTAACTAAAGTAAAAATTGTGTATTAATTTTTTTTAGTTTTTTCAATCTACTAAGCTACAGCAAAAAATTTAGTGGATTTCAACAATTCGATTTTAGTTTGCTAATAATCAGTTCATTGGTAACTCTACCGACTTTTTTTTTTGAGTGTAACATTAATTTTTAGTAATAACTTTAATTTACACACACTAATAATAAACCATTCAAATACGAAAAAATTTCAAAATAACAAAATTTTTGTAAAATAAACGAAATTATGTTCATTTGACGAAAGTTTTTGTTGCTTTAGCATTAATTTCGACTTTTTATGCTGGGATTATTCGTTTTGTGGACGAACAAAACCAGGGTTTCGACCTTCCCTCCCCCCCCCCCCCATTAAATACTTATTAGGGTGAAAAAAATTATAGCTATAGGATAAGGGGAAGGTTTCTCGCATTATCCTTGAGGATCAGGCGCCTTGAAAAAATGGGCATAATTTAAAAACATTTAACATATTTTTTTTAAATTTTAAAATGCAAAATTATTTTTGTAGTCAAAACTACTCAGTTAAAAAATATTACCTTTAAAAATTTTATTGAATTAAATTTATTGTAAAAAATACGTTAATAGACAAGTTTCCTGTCTTAGAGTAGATCAATTTAGTAAAAACTAATACTTAAAAAAAATCCATAATAATAACTTGTAGTACCATTTTAATATATACTATACACTCAGGGAAAACAGTTTTATCATAGTGATGAAACTGTTTCATAAATCGTTTTTCATCATATTTATGAAGTTTTCATAGATATGATGAAGAGCTTCATACAAATTTATGTAAAATTAATCATAAATCTTCATTATTTCAAAAAAAAAAGAACTAACATTAACCGTGTAAACTTATTTTTTTTTTGTTTTCCTATCAATTGAATTTCCATTTGAAATTTAGAAATAAACTAAGAATTTTCATTTGAATTTAAGAAAATTTTAATTTAGATTTTCTACTAAAAATTTAGAAACTATCATAACATTAGTTGGAAGTGAAAGTTTCTAATCAGTTAATGTGTTCTAAATTTTGCATGGAATTTTGTGAATATAAATTAAAATATATAAATTTTAGTGGAAACGGTAATTCTTAACAAAAATTAATGTTTTTAAATTCAAAATGGAAATTCGTGACTTAATTTATTTTTTCTGAATTTTAATAAAAGAAATTTATTTATACACAATTTAAATTTGAAATTTTGAGTTTATAATAATATATTTTTAATTACATGTGCAAAAATATTGGGTTTTAAATGATAAATGTTTTAAAAATGAATTTTCGTAATTTGCAGTAGAATTTATTGTGTTATTACGCTACCAAAGTGAATTTTGAATTTTTGAAAAATTATCAATTTGCTTCATCATATTAACAAATCGTTTTATATCATTTATGAAATATGTCATGAAAATCTATGAAACATTTTGTCTTCAATTTGAACTTTTAGGAAATAGCTTCATCATATTTATGAAGTTTTACATTGGACGAAAATCAATGACGTTTTTCGTCATATTTATGAAGTTTTTCATGAATATGATGAAGCTTTGAGTGTAGTACCATTTCAAGGTGTTCTCTGTATGTGTACTTTTTTTACACTTTTCTCCCACGAAACAGTTTTATGAACGTATTTTATTTCTTAATAACAAAACCGATTTTGCAAAAAGTCGTTGGGGAACTTAATGCACTAATGGGTTAAGTCCATAAATTGAGTTTAAAAAGAAAATAAATTAAAATTAGGTAAAATAAATAAAAATAGATTTGATGTCAGCTTTGAATTTTTTGACTTTTTAAACTACGAGGGTCAATTAGGACCTCAGGTCGACTTGCGTTAACGGTGGGCTGAACAAATAATAGCTTATAACTAAGTAAATATAATCATCTAAAAGAGCACGGGGAACGCTTATAAAAAAAAAAGGTGTAATATTACCAAGTATAGTAGGAGCGTTACAACTAATAACTATTTTCAGTAAATTTTGCTAATCAACTTAGGAAAATGATTTGTACAAAAATATAATAACATTTAACTACAACAACTTGGTAAATCTACCTATTTTATTTATGACAATGAAGTAGAAAATCGTAATAAAATTATCCATTCTATTTCATAAGTATCCCTAGATAGTATAATAAATTGTCCCATATATTTAGATCAAATATGCTGTTCTTTTTGTTACTTTATTAAAAATTATTGTGTTTTATTTATAACGCCTCCTTCACGTTTGCACCAAGAATAAAAATAAGCCATTCACTTTGAACTGGAAAAAAATAATACTAGGGTTAGAAAAAAATTAGGATACAGTTGTTTAATAAATAAGTAAAATAAACTTGCCTTTTTTAACAGATTTCTGTTTCTGATACTTTTTTGAAATCTCATTTAGATTTAAATAATATTTAATATATTTAACACACATTTTATTTGATGGAGATCAAACTTTTTTATGTATATTTTTTTGTTCGTAAAAAAAGCATTTCTAACATTTATCAGTTATGTGCACGATATGACCTATTATCAGTTACGTTCGTCCATATTTATATTGTTACATTTTACCAAGTAATGCTTGAGTAAAATGTGAACACAAAATGTTAGAGGTATGCAACATAAGTTTGACATTTTCTAAAGAATTAGCATAAGAGAAACAGTTGTAAATATAAATAGATAAAAATGTTAAGTAATATTTTATAACGTATGAAATGGCTTGTTACATGGAAAGTAGTTTAGAAAAATTGTGCAGACAAAATTAACAAAATGGAATTAACAATTTATACAAAACTTGATAAAAATCCACAAAATTTAAATGAAACACTTTCATCGTATTCCCTATGGGAATTTTTTGTGTGCAATAATATTGATGAAATATTACATAAACCTTGTTTCAAAAAAAACTATGTAAAAAAAAAGGTCAAATCAGCGAAAATCAAAATGCTTCAAAAAAAATCGTTTGCCAACAGACATTCTCAAGTACAGAGTGTATACAAAATCAAATGTTTTCAATTTTTTAATTGTTAGCTAAAATTTTATTTTCATTCTCAATATAATGCTCATTTGTTTTAACAAATGGGATATATAAGTGTTTGAGTTTGTGAATGAGGTTGCCACTACTTTCTAAACTTGTTCTGATGATGGAGACCTAGAAATCCCCGAAATGGAACCATCAACAAATTCTTGAAAGTGGTCAATTGAAAAACCTTAATTTTATGATTTTTGTTGAATAAAATTTTCAAAAATGCCAATTCTGAAATCTAAATTTTTTGAATGGTGTACTTTGGCATCCAAACGAATATTTTAATTGGGGAGGGGGGTGGTCCCAAAATCACGAGTTGAAAAATAAGGTTCATCCTTGTGTACAGAGACAACAAATTAGTGGTAACAACTTTGTTTGTTGCTAATCGAATTTTTTGGTGCAGAAAACTAAATTTTTGTTCTTACAACCAAAATTTAGTTCTGGTGTTACTAGCCGTCGTGACAACAAATTCCCAACATATTCAATTATAAACACAAGGCAGTTTTCTGTCTAAAATAATCACACTCCACTGTAGTTGCTCTGTTTCCTCCAACATTAAGGTGACTGGCCAATTGCCAATAAGACACATGTTGGTTGGCTTAACACGTGACTTACTAAACAAAATATTTAAACACATCTTAAACATGCAATAAAGTTCCAGCAACAACGACACAGAGGTGTTTTCTGTTGTTGAGTATTTATTTTGAAAGATGTATTGAGTATTTAAGATAAAAAATAAAAAAAAATCCGGTCAACAAAAAGAACAAAATTCTTAATAATAATGGGGAAAAAAATTATAAAAAATTATTTGCGCATGCATGACAACATATCATGATCAGATGTTCCTCTATACAATTACAGGTTATTATTATTTTTTTTTTAATAAATAAATAGCAACAGGAGAAAAAAGGACCCGTTTAAGATGGTGTTTATGTGAAAAACATTCGTGAGAATATTAAACCTTAAAATGGGTGAAAAGGTCAAGTTGGAACTTTATTTTAAATCATAAAAGGAATTACATTTAAATAACTGAAAAATCGTTTAATTTAACCGAATTGACAGTTTTTTTTTAGTAATACAAGTGCAAGCATTTATGTCGAACTTTAAATGGATGAAAAAATATTTTTTCAAGGAAAAACTAATTTTTAAAAAAAAAAGTTGGTGAAAAAAGTAATAAGAGTTTTTTTCAATCGATTTATTTGTAGCTCTTTTTAAAGAATAAATTGTCACTACTAATGCAAAGACGTTATAATTCAAATAACTGTATATATTTGGAGGTGGTTTTACATTTTCACTCATAACTTTTAAACCGTAAATCGAGTTTTGCTGATTTTCAATACCAAACTACTTATAATACCCAAAAACCTATTATGCTGAAAACTAGCAATCCCACTTCTTTATTGGCGAAGTATTTCGCGTTTCAAAAATATGGTTGTTTTTGTGTATGTCATATATTGTTAATTTTTTGTTTTGTTTCTAGAATTATCTACAACATTTAGCTTCAGTTCTTTCTTCTCAGTGCGCCCCGGTAGGCTAGTTGGTAGCGTGCTGCCTTATCAGTGCGGGGGTCGTGGGTTCGATTCCCACCAGAGGCACTGGTCTGTTTTCGCTACAACGCGCCGAAGGCCATAGTAGCTAGTGCTCGGTTAGGGTAATAGCATATAATTTGTAATTATATGATTATTAATTAATAAATAAAAAAAAAAAAAAAAAAAAAAAGCTTCAGTACCAATTGCCATGGATGTGAATATTTGAAATATATTTTTGTTTATGTTGTATATAATTATTTCTATATATTTTCAGATATTAAATTAATTCATGTCGTCAATGAATGGACATTTTTATATTTTCTAATGTATTGTTTTCACAATTTTTTTTAGGATTTTCAGCAAATAAATGATCTAAAGTATAAATTTCCCACAAAGTATAATTTTTCCTACTAATATTCAGCACAATTTTTATCAATTTTTAGCAAAGATTTTTTTTAATTTTTAGTCAATAGAATTTTTTCTATTTTTTAAAATTTTGCTGACTCCGCAAAATTTGTTGTGACTTTACTGATGTTTTTTGTTGAGTGTTCTGATATTCTTGAAAGTATATACCTTTTGAGAATTAATTAATATACCTTTTGAGGATTAAGTAATATTATTAAAAAAAAATTAAACAGACAAGCAACATTTTTGTTTTTTGTTTATTTTAAATATATGTACCTATTTAATATGAGTACAATTTTTTAAAAAAAATAAGTCAGTTTTTCATTACATAGTGTCCACACTAGATATTAATATTTTGCTGTTAGCAAAATTCAAATTCAATCGCAGAGAGAATTATATTACGTGTGGGCCACACATTTCTGCTACTTTTAGTATTACATCTGATATCAAAATAGTGTTGTTATGACAAATCTCTAAAGAACAATATCATGATATGTGATGTCAAAATACAGCACATAAAAGATTGTTAACAAAAAAAACAAATAAAAGTTAAACGCCTAAAATTAAAAAAATACAACAAGAAAAAGTGTATTAAAAATTGTTTAACTGCTATAAAACAATTTGAAGTTATTTTTTAATCGCATATTTGAAAATTCAATAAATAAACGGACGTCTTTACTCAACTAAAAACAAAAAATTATGAGAAGACATGATTTAAATACAAATACGTGTTCTCCACCCTAAACATTAATATGAACATAGATCATTTAATTCCGATATTCTATTGGCGTTCACACACATTTTATATCCAACTTAATATCAAATGTGGACACCATGTTAGGACAGGTTCACGCGTCTTAACATTTAAGAAAAATTATCACTTATATGTATCGTTGCGCCCACCTTCGGTGTTCCCATAGCACTTAACCCCACCGAAGTAAAATAATGAATCAGGGCTATGAAACAAAAAGCTTCAATAAATTCGCCAACTCTACATCAGGTGGCGAGCAACAACTGTTCTAAGACTTATCATCTCGCGCAATTACAGTGTTGCCATGTTTGAAGCCCTTCATCTTTCACCACCTTTCATCTCTCCACTATCCCCTTTCCAAAGAAAGCAACACATTAATTAATAGGAAGAATTTCCTGAGTGTTGCTTCTCTTTAAAAAAAAAAATAAAAAATTTGTATACCGAAAATATCATAGAATCAGGATTATTTAAAAATTTCTAGCTTATCAGTTTTAGGGTTAATTGATGGTCATTTTTTTGTCTCATTAATTTATCATGAAAATAATAACACATTGTGTAGCATGTTTTTATATTTGTATGAAATGACAAATAGTTTTATAACATTTTACAAACGCTTCAGTGAGGCGTAGGTAAACCAGAACCTATAAAAAAAACTAAATCTTTTGATAACTTTATAGCATGCAACATAAAAATATTATATCTAATCCTTAAACCTGTCAAATACCTTTACACTGGGAATTTACAAGAAGTAAAATACTTGAACAACTTATTAATAACACAGTGATACAAAAAAGAATTAAGTTGAAATACCTGGGAAGAGATACAATTTTTCTGGTAAATGTGGTCGAGTACAAAAATAAACGGTTTTTGAAATTTGCCAAAACACCTCCAAAATCTTGAGTTACGGTTAAAACACCGGTTTTTGTACCTTGTTGCACTGATATGCCAGCAACTTTGTTGAATATCCTTCGATTTTAAGTTTCTCAGTGGATTTAGAAAGAAGAAAGTGAGAGCTTTCAATTGATATATACGTCATCTAAGAAAGAAATCTGTGTAAATTTCTAAAGCGAACACATTTTTTTCGCCATTTTTTTAATTTGGAGACTTTTTTACGAAGTATTTTGTAAAAGAACGGTACTATATGTGAATTTACTAACAAAGCAAATTTATTTATGAGAAAAAAGCAACTTTGTTTTTTAAAGTCCGTTAAAAATTAACTGAGTTATTAAACTTTTTATTAACACATAATATTTGCAAAAAATACAAAAATGTTTGCTAGACCGTTTTTTTTGTTCATCAGTATTAAGTTGAAGTGGCCAACAATATTCTAAAATAAATTTTTATGTTTTCCTTTGAAACCCTTTTCCATTGTAACAAATTCTTGGTGAAAATGTTTGCATTATTCAAACTGGCGGCCCAGGTTGGCTGGGAAGAAGTCTAAATGTGAATGTTTTTGTGGACATGTTGCAGCCCATTTCGCCATATGCACTTAAAAACTCATTAGCAACCGCTACATAGTAGTCGCTTCTCTGATGTGTATAGGAGAATAACAATATAAGCTTCCATCGAAGTATTTCATAGTAATCCATTAGCGTCCACTGTACCCATATGGGCTCACTCCGATTCTCACATCATTTGAAAGCAAATGAAAAACTCAAATTTTGGGAAAATTTTTGGAAAAGGAAAAATTTTTGTTTTTTAAATTTTGAATAATAGTGCTTTGCTATGAATTGATAATATTTATTATTTATTCCGGCACTAATTAAGTCTCTTGAATTAAATTTTACACTCAAAAAAAAAAGTTTGTAAAGTCAGCAAAAATTTTGCTGAGTCAGCAAAATTTTAGTCAGGAGGGTGCTTGCAATAAAAGTTGCTAATGTCAGCAAAATCTTTTGCTGAAAATCAGCGAGCTGATTTTTAGCAACAAAATTAATAGATTCAGCAAAAGTTTTGCTAACACTTAGTGGATTAGAAAAAAAAGCCTTGCTAAAAATTAATAAATTTTTTGCTGAGTTTTAGTCGACTGAAAAAACGCAAAAAATTAGTAGAAAAATTTTAATTCAGTTAATTTATTTGTTGAAAATCATAAAACATATTTTTGTGATTCTTTTAAAAATAATTTACAATAATTACGAAATATAAAAATTTTCATTTTCCCACAACGACGACATGACTTTATTTAATATCTGAAAATATATAAAAATAAATATATATAAAATAACAGAAATTTTCTTTCAACTACTTACATCAATGGTTGTCTAAATGATGATATCTTTTAAAGGACGCACCTGCCGAAGATAATTATAGAAACGAAACGAAAAAATAAACAAAACCAAACCAAACGAAAAACAACCCTTTTTTTGCAATAAGAAAAAGGAACCATAAAAATCTCCCTAAGATGTGTGTCTTTGTCTTTCGCTTTACTCTGTCTACATGTATGTATATGTTTGTTTGCAGTTTGACCACACTAGATTATGAATCTATAAACATTTAGTTTAGAAATACATATTAAATTTAAATATTTTATTTTGTCTTTTATTTAATTAAAAGACAATTATTTTCACAAGCCGGTGACAACGCAAAATTTAAGTTGTTTTAATCTTCAATTTTGTTTTATGTATGAAAAACAGATACAAAAGTCTTCCATGGTTGATTTTTGTATATGTCTTATTAGAGTTGTACTTTTTAGTGTCATTTTAATCTTCTTTACTACATCTTCACATGCCGCGACATCTGCTTCATTCTGCATATATCTTTCAATCTGGTTGTCGTCCACACTATTAATGTGCTTATCAGCACAATTTTATTAGCAAAATTAATTAGTAAAACATTAGTATAATATTAGTAAAGCATTAGTATAAAACAGTTAAGTGCTGAATAAGTATAACAAAAATTTTAGCTGAAAACACGATTTTAGCAAAAAATTTGCTAAAAAATAGTATACCTGATTTACAAGACGTTTTATTAACTTTTCTACTAACTAATTTTTTGAGTGTACAATACGAAATTTCGAAACGGTTCGATTAGCGGATCGGTTTTTTACTTTTTGCTCCTTGGCAATTTACAAGAACATTTTTCAACTTTTCTTAAATTTATTTTCACTTTATCCTATTTGACACCTTTGCCTATCATATAAATATATCTTTACTAAGTTTTCTTCAGCAGATTTCGTTTGCGCGTTTATGAGTTCACTAGGATATTCCCAGTAAAATCAAATTTAAGACAAATTTTCATTTAGCAGAATGTAAAGTTTTGTATAAATAACAAATCTGGCTCTCAAGCAAAAAAGTTTGGCGAACACTGTTGTACCAATTATCTATTATATTTCTATTTGAGTGTAGTACCTGCATCATCCTAGCAGCTTCACTAGATAGAAAGCGCATAAAAAGAACACGAAAAACATTATGCAGTCATTTTTGCAAAAAAAATATTTTAATAAGTCAATTTTTAACGGATTTTTAAAACCGAAGTTGCGTTTTACTCCTAAATAAATTTGTTTTGTTAATAAATTCATTTATAGTACAGTTCCTTTACAAAATACTTTGAAAACATCTTTGAATTTAAAAAATGTTTAAAAAATTTAAAAAAAAAATTGTTTGCTGAAAAAATTTACACAGATTTCTCAGGTTAACTTTAATAATATATATCATTGAAAAGGTCTCACTTTATTCTATATATTATTCTATACTTTGTAAAAACAACTCAAAATAAAAAAAAATGTGTTTGCTGGACAAATTCACACAGATTTTTCAGGTTAAGGTCTCACTTTATTCTATCTAAATCCGCTGCGAAACTAAAAATCGAATGAAATTCAAACATAACGAAAACCCTGGTTTTTACCCGTAACTCAAGATTTTGGAGGTGTTTTTCAAATTTCAAAAACAAATTCTTGTTGTACTCGGCATGACTTACCAGAAAAATAGTATCACTTAACAGGTAATTTTTTCTGTCGCACTGTGTAATATGAAGTGGAACTATACATTATGCGTCATGTAATATACAACTCATTAGTAGGAAAAGTGAAGCTTGTTAAATTCCAATTAACAACTCCTCTTGTCGTTGGCAATTTCCAAGCAGCAAAAATCGATGGCCCAAATATAGCAGGCATTTGCTATTAAAACACTAAAGACCTAAAGATGTTGCCGGTTTTGAATTTTTTTCAAAGCCAAAGTAGAAAAAAAACAGTTAATTTAATTTATCATCTTTCTTTTCCATGGGTAAGTAATGTTATTGCACAATAGCTGTTTTTAGATCACGATTTGCGTCAGACAAGCGTATATATTAGGGTGTCCTTTAAAAATATATTTGTCATTACACCCCCAGTTTTATTGCAAATGGTTCCAAAATGGAAGAAATCGATTTTTTCATGGTTGGCAGGCAATACCGATAATATCGTTGTCCCTAAAATATACCCTTAAAATGCCGTTACCGCAATATCGTTTTCTTTAAAATATCAATACCTTTATTTTATCATTAATTTAACTAGTATTTTTAACTTTACTTTTTAAATTAATATAAATAATTAAAAAATTTGTTCGTGTGTAAAATAACATTACCTTTTTAATACCGTTACCGAAATAAATGAAAACCGAGTAACTAAATTACCGTTAGCTCTAAAATACCAAAATAACTTAATTACCGTTATCGCTAAAAAAAAAAACAGTTACTGAAATAATTGAAATATCGTTTCCCCTAAATTAAAAAAAATTGCGTTGCCCTTACCGATACCCGCATCGAATCGGTTACCATCTATGATTTTTTTTTTAACGTTAACCGAAAACGGCCAATTTGTAAAAAAATAGTCCATTTTAATTAAAAATTTCCAAAATTCGAAATTTTTCAGAATTTAATATTAAGCTATTTGGCAAACGAAACGACTCAAGTTCGGTTATAATGTATTTCAGTCGGTTGGTACAACTAAACATTAGTTTTCACAACAAAGTTCGGTTAATTTACAATAACTGAACTTCAGACATCTAATGTTAATATGGATTTACTAACTGAATTTATAAGTTGTTACCATTAAAATATACTTTTCAATTCTGTTGGCACTATATTTCTCTGTGTGTACTCAAAGTTATTCAGATATGGAATTCTGAATTTACTGAATATCATTAAACCAATTTAACCTGGAATCAAAAATTACCCACAAATTTGATAAATACGCAAAAATAAGTTTTTTTAAATTAATTTTAAAGATTTTTTAAATTCATAATTTGGAGATGTCGAGTTTTATAATATGTATGTATAGTTTTAATTAAAGAAAATATATTAATGAAAAAATAATAATTCGTGTTTGTGTGTGAAGCGACTCCGTTTCTACACACTAAAAAAAAGTCAGTAAAGTTAGCAACAGAAAAATTTCTAACATCAACAAAGAAGTGAATTTAATATTTTTTTAACCTAGAAAAAATGTTGCTAACTTTACATACTTTACAAGAGTGTAAAGCATTTACAAGAGTGTAAATCATTATCTACAAGAGTGTAAAGCATTTAAATTGATATAATAAAAAACTACAATTAATACAAATAATTATTTTATACAATTCGATCCATTGAGTGTTAATGTTTTTACTTTTGACCCACTGGACTAATGCTATTATGCAGGTAAAGACTACGGCAATTGTAGTCAAAAACAAATGAAATTTCACTTGAAGAAAGGACGACTAACATTTCATTAAATTCAACTAACGCTTGTCATTTGTTTTTACTGTTCAAAAAATTACTAACAATTGTAGTAACATATCGCTCATTTACTGCAATATCATCATAACTCAAAAATTTTGATTTTGTGTGAAAACGAGTTTAAAGTTTTCAATTTACTCCCTCCTTGAAGAAAAAAATAACGACATAATTTCTCTCAAGAGGTAAGTATGCAAGATTTCAATACGACTTTTTTTATACAATATGATACGTGATATGTATAAAGAATAATTCTGTGTCATTAATTCAAAAATCACGCAATAAATTTTTCAATAAATTTTTCAAATATTTCAAAATTTATTTTGTTTTCACTCGAAACTTTAATAACACAGGAGGTCAAAACCTTAATTAAAATTTATTCCACATACGACTGATTAACAACAAACGAATGTTCTACTAGAAAGGCGTGTGTTGTGAACGAAAACATGGGCTCTGGGGATAAGTTCACTTACATCGGTAAAGTGTTCTACCGAGATATGTGGAAATATTGATATAACAATGTTACACAACCGACACTCCCACGATGCTCCAATGAGTCAATAGAGTTGGATACGCTACTGGCATTAATAAGCGTCACCGCAATCCTTTTAACACGGCTCGAAAGCTCCGAAATAGACTTTGAAGTTCCCTCCCATATATGGGAGTACTATTGCATCTTCGGTCGGATATAGGTGGTATAAATAGTAAGGAGATCAAATGAGGTGAAGTAGTCCTGACACATATTTAAAAACCAAGTCACTTGAAAGCTTCTTTCGACACTTGAAAAGCCCAAAACATCAAGATTCATCAATATGTATACCACACACAGAGAAATAATTTCGATTTCTCAATATTTTGGGTGTTGCAACTAAAACTCAGTTGACTTACCCAAATTTTGTTGCGAAAACTAATGTTAAGTTGTGCCAACAGTGTGAAAATAGTAATAACCGAATTTAAGTCGCATTAACCGAATTCCAGTTGGCAAATAGCTAAAATTTTCTCTGTGTGCACCTATATGAACAGAAGACAACGTTGGCCCCACATCAATATGGACAACATGCAACATTGGGTCCGACCGTATTCACACAACCCCACTCAGAAATTATAATCAGGTCCTGATTATAATCACCCAAGGCTTCACCTACGATCGAAGGTAAATGAATGACAAATGTTGCTGTCATCTGCGAAAGTGTAGATAGCGTTGAGAGTTTGAATGAGAGGGAGAAAGAACAGAACCTTGCGGTGCCGAAACTCATTCTATGAGATCCCATCTATAACAACACGTATAGTGCGATCTCTAAGAAAGCTCGAAATAAAATATAAAGACAACCCCTGTATTAATATTTGAGGTACATATTTGATTTACAAAACTTATGATTAATACCGCTATTTGACGGCACCAATGGTCATGCAGCAGAAAGAGCATATTAGGAAGATTTAGATTGTGTTTAAAGATGAAATGCGGAGTCTAACTTTAAGTATGATATATAAATACCTTTGAAAAGTATATTTGCAAAAACTCACCAAAACCCACCTTTTGAGACAAATATGTCCCAAAACGGAGGTTTTTGTTAGGAAAACTTCTGAAAATACAAAAATTTTTAGCCGAAAATTTGGAAACATACTTTTGAAATATATTTACATATCATACAAAAAAACTTTGGTGAAATAACTTTTTGCATACTAATATAATTCCTCTTTCCACTGCGTGAATGTTTGATTAGCTCGATTAATTATTTTTTTTTTTTTTTTTTTTTTTTTTTTATTATTCTTCATTTTGTAATTTGTAAGCCTTTTTTGGCCAATTAATAAATTACAATAATTCCACTCACTTAAGTTAACCTTAAACTAAAGTTATAATTAAATAAACCCTGATAACAATTAATTAGTTACTTTAAAATAATTATAAATATTATTTTATTACTCAATAAAAATCACTTGTCAATCAATTGTTTTTTCCTCTTTTTTGCTAACCCAACTAGAACAGAACGCACAAAATATACATAATTTCTATTAACCTTGTTGTAATAAAATTATCAAAAATATTAATATTGTGGTTACTAATGAAAATGATTTAAAAGTTTTCCCTTATAAACATGATCGGTATAGTTGAAATGCCTTAAAAATGATGGTAGTGCATTATATAACAAAACCAAACGCCTTTGAAAAGACCGACTTACCCAAGGAGTATTAAATGGTATAATAAGCAAATTCGATCTAGTTGATCTAGTAAATCTAAAAAAGTTTGATACAAACAAAGGACAGCTTATACTAAATACCCGATAAAAATAAAGCAGAAGAGGTATACTTATAAAATCTTCAAACGATGTTCCCAGAAAACGATAAACATGTTCTGTAATATGTTCACGGATTCGCACCGAATATATATATCTTATTACTCTATTTAAGAGCAATCGAATGTCATTTATGTTATAATCCCAAGTGCCAGAATATATCTCCACACAGTATAAAAAAAGTGGCATTATAGTACTATGGACAATTCTCTCCCTAACATAAACTGGAATAATCAAATTTGTATTATATAATCTCCTTAATATGAAAAATACTCTTGACGTAAGATATCTAATATGATGTTCAAATGTTAAATTACAGTCTATCACTACTCCCAAAATCGATAAATGGTGTACAAACTCAATATCAGTATCATTGATAGATAAATATAAATCCTGAGCACAATGGTTTGAGTTGGAAAATAACATTGCCTTTGTTTTCATCGTATTAATGGATATGTAATTATCCATCATCCAATTCGATATACGGTCAGTTGAATAGTTTATCACCGTTTGTAGTACACTCAAATTATCCTTTTTACCACAAAACAAAATTTGTATATCATCCGCATACCCGAACAGATAACATCTTCCAACATTCAATATACTGAAGAAATCATTTATGAACATAGTGAACAGTAGAGGACCAATAACGGACCCCTGAGGGACACCACTTATAACCGGCAAAACCTCAGAACATTCTGCACCTGAAGAAACAAATTGGCCACGATCCGAGAGATACGAGCATATTAGTGCAGCTGCAGTCCCTGAAAAATTGTAAACTTCAATAAGTTTCTTTAAAAGTAACTTATGACATATTTTATCAAATGCTTTGGTAAGATCAAGTGAAAGCAGCACACACAAATGTTTATTATCCACATGGCTTCTTATAGTATCTGTAAGCCCCACCAAAAGTGAAGTAGTACTATGGTTCTTACGAAAACCAAACTGACTACTACTCAAAAGATTGTTACTATCCAAATATTCCGTTAGCTGATCCTTCATTAGCCTCTCCACAACCTTCGACAATACCGGTAACACAGAAATAGGTCTCAAATTATCCATATCATTGGACGAACCACGCTTCTTTATCGGTCTTATACGTGCTATTTTCCACACATTCGGAAATGTAGATGTAGTCAAAATTGTATTAACCAAGTGAACAATATGCCCACCATAATATGGTAATATCAATTTTAGAAATTTCAACTGATACCCATCACACCCTGTAGCATTAGATTTAATACTATGAAACTGTTCAACTATTTCACTTATTGTAACACACCTAAATGAAAACCCGCCGTTGGATGACAAAAATCGATCAAACTCAAAAAGCACCCCCTCATCGCTCTGATTAGACACAAACATCTCATTCAGTGATGTAGGGTCATTGTGATCCCCAAAAGACTCACTATCCACAACACCATTATCCTTCAAAAGTTTCCACATATTTCTACTATCAATATTCTCAAAAAGTCTAGAATGTGCCTTACGTTTTTCACTCCTTATTATCGATTTCGTCCTATTCCGCAATCTGCAATATTTCCTCCAATCTTCATCAGTTCTAGTACTCTTAAATGTTGCATATGTTAAATCCCTGACAGAAGTAGCATATATTATATCCCTCGACTGAAACCAAGAATCACTCTGAGGTTTAACTTTACGCCTGATAAAGGGTACCACCGAATGGGCTAGATCCAAATTGCCATACAAAACACTCAGCTGATCATTAACATCAGATGTGTTATAGATGGCTGAAAAGTCAGCAGACAACGCAACCCTCTCTAAAAGAGAAACGTCAACAGAATTGTAATCGTAATATTCAACTATTTTATCCACTCTTTAATTCGCGAAAATAAAAAAAAAAACGCTTAGCAGAGAGTTTAATTTCAAGCTTTGGAAATCAAATACATGCTATGAGTATTACTATTGGTCTTGTTCTTAGATTTCAACAGAAAGATATCATATTTATTGCATTTGCAAATTTGATTTATATAAAAAACATCATGAAGATGAGTCAAAGTTTAAAGTAATGTTGCAGAAAAACTGTGCGATACATCCAAAAATAAAGTGCGTCATAGAAATCTACATGCTCAATATATATAGAATATAACGTAATGGATGGTTTTATTAAAATATTAAAAATTCTAAACTTATTAAATTTATGTCGTCAAGGTTTCCATATGGCAAAACTGCACAAAATTTTAATTTTTAAAATATCTTCAATCGTCTAGAAATTATATGCCCTAAAAATTTCAACTTTGGTTGCCAATATTAATTAGTGCAAATTTAAGGCAAACAAATGTTAATGCAGCATGGCTCAATATATATCCGTAAAGTTTGGTTGGAAAATGTCCAGCATATCTACGACGTGCCATTGATGAGTTAGAAGAATAAATGAAATAAAACATTTAATTTTTAAAAATTTTAAATTTTAGGAATATTTAATAAAAATAAACTTTTCTCAAAAATGGAGCACTTCGACCGAAATTCCGCATGGGTTAACGTTTTGCAAAAAACACATTGATCTCTTCTATTTGGAACTATTTGCAATAAGACTTCGGGTGTAATGAACGAAAATCAATAAATCGTATATATAGTAAAAAATATATACAGTCACTCGTTTGCCTATTTACAAACGTGTTCTGGAAATAGCCCCTATTAGTCTAGTTATATGTAAGCATATCTCACCCATCTGTTCATTTTGTTTGTGGTCTTCAATTCCATTTAAGGTTACTCGTATTTGTTTGCTTTGTCTCCAGTTTTTGTTCAATTGACAATATTGAGACAACTATAATTTTATTTTCATTGTATTCGCACACCCAGAAAATAAATTCGGTTGTGGCTAACGTATTTGTTGTCAATCGAATATTTCAGTTGCTACGATCGAATTGTTAGGTTATGCAATTAAATAATCATTCGATTAAAACAACAGAAATTCTGCAACAAACAAAAGAATTTCGAAACACAAATTAGACGATGACGCTCAAAGCATTCGGTAGCTACAACCAAAACATTTGATTGGCTACAATTACGGCAGTTACAACCGAATCTGTTTTCTAAGTGTAGTCGTGGTCGTCATCATGTTCACCTTCTTAGACTTCTTTGTCATCAAATAATGCGACGACTACTGCAATTACTGTTGTTGTCGTAATTGGCATGTGGTTAAAGGCCTTAATTGAACCCCCACAATTTAATGACTGTTACAGTTGCAACATTATTTACAAACATTCCTACACTTTCGGAACACACTGGTTAATCAAAGCAAGATGATTCGTTTCTTACCTTAAACAGTTCAAATTAAATCCATTCAAGAGAGAAAAAAAAACATACAAACAAGAAATCATGTTTCATTTTTAAAACCACTCATGGGTGTTTGTTTTAATGAAATGTTTAAACTAAGCTCAGATCAGGCCAGCATAAGGCACTAACAAATTTTAAAATTTCAGAGGTAAAATGATGCGGACCACCAAACCACCAGTAAAATTTGCGCAAAAAAATTTTTACAGGTTAAAAATAGGTATTTAAGTTTGTTCGAAATTTTTTTGTCATTTTTTTTTTTGCCTCCGCTGAATGGATATTCAAAATACCTCTCATTTCATGCCCGATTTGCACTTGTTTTTTTCGAAACCATTAAAGAAACGTAAAAAGTCAAACATGACATCAATTTCAAAATATACCCTAGTTCCATTTCGTTCTAATTGTCCGCTTCGGGGTACCTCTCTTGTCAGTGAAATATGAATATGGTCATTCTGGAATTATTTCTTTATTCCGTTAATCCATAAAAAAGTTTTCTCGGCGAATTATTTTACTGTTACACTCAAAAAAAAAGTTTGTAAAGTTAGCAAAAAATTTTGCTGATTCAGCAAAATTTTAGTCAGGAGGGTGCTTGCAAAAAATTGCTAATGTCAGCAACAAAATTAGTAGATTCAGCAAAAGTTTTGCTAACACTTAGTGGATTAGAAAAAAAGCCTTGCTAAAACTTAATAAATTTTTTGCTGAATTTTAGTAGACTGAAAAAAACGCAAAACATTTGTAGAAAAATTGTAATTTAGTTAATTTATTTGCTGAAAATCCTAAAACACATTTTTGTGATTCTTTTAAAAATAATTTACAATAATTACGAAATATAAAAATTTTCATTTTCCCACATTGACGACATGAATTAATTTAATATCTGAAAATATATAGAAATAAATATATATAACAACAAAAATTTTCTTTCAACTACTTACATCAATGGTTGTCTAAATGATGATATCTTTTAAATGACGCAACTGCCGAAGATAATTATAGAAACGAAACGAAAAAATAAACAAAAACAAACGAAACGAAAAAAACAACCCTATTTTTTCAATAAGAAAAAGTAACCATACAAATCTACCTAAGATGTGTGTCTTTGTCTTTCGCTTTACTCTCTCTACATGTCTGTATATGTTTGTTTGCAATTTGACCACACTAGATTATTAATCTATAAACATTTAGTTTAGAAATACATATTAAATTTAAATATTTTATTTTGTCTTTTATTTAATTAATAGACAATTATTTTCACAAGCCGGTGACAACGCAAAATTTAAGTTGTTTTAATCCTCAATTTTGTTTTATGTATGAAAAACAGATACAAAAATCTTCCATGGTTGATTTTTTTATATGTCTTAGAAGAGTTGTACTTTTTAGTATCATTTTCCTCTTCTCTACTACATCTTGACATGCCGCGACATCTGCTTCATTCTGCGCATATCTTTCAATCTGGTTGTCGTCCACACTATTAATGTGCTTATCAGCACAATTTTTTTTAGCAAAATTAATTAGTAAAACATTAGTATAATATTGGTAAAACATTAGTTCAAAACAGTTAAGTGCTGAATAAGTATAACAAAAATTTTAGCTTAAAACAGAATTTTAGCAAAAAATTGCTAACAAATAGTATACCTGATTTACATGACGTTTTACTAACTTTTCTACTAACTTATTTGTTTGAGTATAGAAAGTTTTCGTAGTGTAAGAAAAATTGAACAGAAACATGTTTGTAGTACAGTAAGCGAAATATCAATAGTCGCATACAAACATTGTGGATTATTTATTTAATATTATAGTAAATTTTTGATATATATAAATAAAATTAAATACGATATTATTACTTACAACGGTAATTTTTCGAGTAAAACATGAAATTTACAGCGAAATTTAAATAGACGCAGTCAGCTCTTTAACTTTGTTATATAATTCAGCAAAATTAGAATGTTTGGCATGTTTTCAAATATAGTAATTTCCGGAGAATAAACAAATTATTTTCTTTGAAATTCAACCATAAATGTGGAATTTCCAAGCCAAAAAACAAATTTTATACCGCACATATCCCCAGACTAAAAAAATGTTACAAAAGAATAATTTAACTGTGGAATGTCATGCAAAATAAAGAACTTCGAGCTCTTACTACAGAGATAATCACAAATAAGAAAAATTTGCAAAAATAAATTAGCATTATTATAGCAGTATGGCCAAATCAGAGAAAATTAAACCAAAACTAAATTATATGTGGGAAATATATTTTAATTTAATTTATTTAATATACTGATTATGCAAAGTTATTGTATCAAAGTAGTGATTTACCGTAAAAATTCTGCGAAATAAAAATCATTTTTTCAGACTTAAAATAGCGAAATTTCGACATTTGCAAGATATACACATAGTAATAAGTGTAATAACGCCTAAAAAAAGCATGGAATTGTTACCTCTTTCAAAACATGTTCTGATGATGGGAACCTAGAAAATTCCTGAATTAGCTCTATCAACACATTCCTGCAAGTGGCCAATTAATAAATTTGAAAAAAAAAACTCTATAGATTATTCGTTAGGAAAATATCTTAATAAAGAAATATAGAGTATGGCCTGGAACTTGAATAATTTTAGTTTGAGTTGGAATTTTAAAGTCTTTTTCAGACAATTGCAATTAATACTATAATTAATATGCAATTTTATTTAATTTTAATTGTGAAAGGCATGGTAGAGAAGAATGAGTGTATTTTCTAAAAATCATAACTACATTGCAAATTTTCAATTTTCTGAATCAGACTGCGCAGTTTCTGGTATTGAACCTTCGTCAGTGACCCTGTTTTTTTGAATAATGTAATATTTGTTATGTTTTTATTTGTTCGATTGCGTCTATATGAAATTTTCTGTGCAATCACTGACCGTGGTATAGATAAATAGATTTCTATTTTTTCATTGCACAATTAAAGGTCGAAAAAAACATAATTTTTATTTTTAATAAAAATTATATCAAACTTGTATATTAAAGTTTTTTTTTTTTTTTTTTTTTTGTATTTTTACAACTACAACATCAATGTAGCTGCTTATTTTATTTGGACAAATTTTATTTTACAAATTTCAATTTGGCCTCAGCGCCACGAAGGCATTATTGAGGCAAGTTGGCAAATAACTCACAATTTAAATGTACAAATAAAATTTTTTAAAAGTAGCTTATATAATATATTACAAATGTAATTAATAAAAAGAGAGAGAGAAAAATTATATCAAAAGCGTTTCAATTGTATTATATAAGAATTCTTTGCAAGACGTTTTAAAAATGGAAACTCGATCAATTAATTTTAAAGCTGTAGGCAAATTGTTATATTTAATTCCACCAATATAATCAATTCTCTGTTTGGTTGTTTCTAACCTGCATCTAGGAATTCTTAAATTCGTTCTGTTCCGTGTATTGAAATTTATTTGATTTTGCATGAAAGGTATAGTATGGTAACCAATATTATTAATACATTTAAAAACAAACATTAAAACTTGATATTCATGTAACCCATAAATTGGTAATATTGTTTTGCATATTTCTTTATATAATGAAATAGTTGAATACAACAATGGTAAATTGTATACAATTTTTAATGCTTTGTTTTGCATGCATTGAAGCGATTTAAGTGAAACATTGTTTTTATTGTAAGCATATGTTATAGCCAAGTAATTCAAATGAGATTGAATCAAGGATTGATATATCATCAGTTTTGATCTTTTTTCCAATTTGTTCCTTAATTTATATAAAATTCCGATTGCCGGAGCTATCTTTTTTTTCACATCACTGATGTGCAGATCCCACGATAAATTACTTTGAAGAATAATTCCTAAATACCTTATTGAATGGGTTTCGTGCACTATTTTTCCATCAACATATACATTAAAGTTATTATTACTACTCAAAGAATGTGGTCTAAAGCGAATAAGATTAGTTTTACCAGGATTCAGCAGTAATCGATTTAATCTCGCAAATTCAAAAATAAATGATGCATCCCTTTCAATTTGGGTTTTAAGTACCAAATCATGCTTATATGGATACAATACACACACATAATCAGCAAACATACACAGCTGCCCACTTAAGTTCAGGTTTTTAATATCATTTAAATAAATTGAGAATAATAGAGGGCCCAGTCCACTTCCCTGCGGCACACCATATTCGACTGCACCACTAAAACTTTTTGAATTGTTTATATTTACATATTGTCTTCTATTTTTAAAGTAATTTTCAAACAATAAAAGCTCACGACCTTGAATACCATAATACTTTAACTTTTCCAGCATTATTTGATGATCTACAAGGTCGAAAGCTTTAGTGAAATCAAAAAATATACCAGCAACTCCAGAAAAACCATCATCTAGACCCTTACAAACTTTTTTAACAAGGTTAAGAACAGCATCTTCTGTACCACATCCTCGTCTAAATCCAAATTGAAAATTATACAAAAAATTATTTTCTTCCAGGTACAGTTATTTCAATAAATACCACACCCACTGAGAAATTTCTATACCTTTTATGCTAACTCATTTATTTAGAAATTTATTGAATTCCTAGCATATAGTTTGCACAACTCTGCTTTAAAGTTGTATGTGTAACAACTTCCAATCGTGATCTGGGAAAACCTTTCAATATGTTCACACTTTTAAATTAAATTAACAACACCCATTAATTAAAGTTAAAATTTATTAGATTTTCTTTTTTTTTAGTTTTCCAATCAGACAAAAAACATGTTTAGAAAAAATTATTTTGTCTACATTTTCTTAACACTTATAAACTTTGATTTTTATAAAGATTTTACTTCTATTTGAAATGCAAAGAAAAAAAAAAACTTAATTGATAAAAACAAAAATCATGAAACAATAAATTAATGTTTGTTTTGAATTTAAATTTTACTCACTCAATATTTGAGCTTCCTCACCCCATCGCGTAAAGCTTTCCAAATCAACAAGTTTTGATGTGAAAATGAATGGAAAGAAACATATTTGTAAAAAAAGAATCATATACATATATATAAATAAATAAATACCCTGTTAAAAATCGACATATATGGATCCATACATGCACACACATGCTTCCTACACGTCCACATTCATCCATACACGATTCATATGTGTTCATAAACCATATTTCTATGTTCATATGAGGAAGCATATATGTTAATCTGTGTACATTTATGGAAAATGGGGTAATCATAAATGTCCATACATTTTCAGACATGGTCATTAGAATTTCCCAGAGCTGTAAATGAATCATTCTTTTTGATTTCAATTCATTACGAATTTGAGTTGAGTTCTGAATTCTTTTCACATAAAAAAAGAGTTAAATGAAATTTCAATTAATTCAAATGAATTTGGCAAAAATAAATTGGAATCAATTTCCAATTCAAATGAATTCGACGAAATGAATTGCAATTAATTTCCAATTCAAATTATTTGGCGAAAAGAATGCAATTAATTTTCAATTCATTTAAATTGAATTGATTTTGAATTAATTCAAATGAATTAGAAAAAAATTGCAATTCATATTAATGAAATGAAAAATGAATTGCAATTAATCAAAGCAAACATGGTGTTTGGAGATTGTTTCTTCAAGTATTAAGATATTGTCCTAACAAATAATCTATAGAGTTTTTGTTTTCAAATTTATTCTTTGACCCTTTCAGGAATGTGTTGATAGATCTATTTCGGGAATTTTCTAGGTTCCCATCATCAGAACATGTTTTGAAAGAGGTAACAATTCCATGCTTTTTTTAGGCGTTATTACACTTATTACTATGTGTATATCTTGCAAATGTCGAAATTTCGCTATTTTAAGTCTGAAAAAATGATTTTTATTTCGCAGAATTTTTACGGTAAATCACTACTTTGATACAATAACTTTGCATAATCAGTATATTAAATAAATTAAATTAAAATATATTTCCCACATATAATTTAGTTTTGGTTTAATTTTCTCTGATTTGGCCATACTGCTATAATAATGCTAATTTATTTTTGCAAATTTTTCTTATTTGTGATTATCTCTGTAGTAAGAGCTCGAAGTTCTTTTGGCATACGCTAAACGACAAAACACGTTTAATATTCGAGAAACAGTTAATAGTTTATTAAAATTGAAAAATGATTTATATAACAAGTCCTACAACCTACACTAGGTCATTTTACAAGTTTTTTTCACTGTAGCACCGTGTTATTAATTATATTTTTAAAATGTTCTTATATGTGATGAAGAGTTTCATAAAAATTGAGAAGAGATATGTTTCATAACTTTTCATCATTACATAATAAAGTTGATTGCATTTAAAAAATGGTGGTTACGATTATTACATCTGTAAAACACTATTTTTATATTATTTTTACTTTTCTTATATTTTGCATATATTTTTATTAACTATTGTTTCTTATGTTCCGAGTCCATTTTACTGGAATCAAGTTATATTGAATTGAAAAGAAAAATACATTTTATTTTTTTATTACAAAAGTAATATATAACTAATATATAACTAACTTACTCATTTGAATTAATTCAAAATCAACTCAAGTCAAATGAATTGGAATTGAATTGCAATTCATTTCGCCAAACTCATTTGAATTGAAAATGAATTGCAATTAATTTTTCCAAATTCATTTGATTTGGAATGAATTGCAATTCATTCCAGCCAAATGCATATGAATCGATTAAATTTCATTCAATTCGTTTTTTGGCGAAAAGAATTAATTCAAAATTTTACTAATTCAGTGCATGAATGATTAGCGAATTAATTCAAAAATGAATAATTAATTTACAGCTCTGGGATTTCCCTTAAAAATAACGATTTGTCGACTTTCGTTCATTACACCCTCCAACCCCCTTTCACGCCCAACTCCAACCAGTCATTTTTGCAAATGGTTTCAAATGGAAAAAATGTATTCTTTTATTTTTCGTTAACCCTTGCCGCAAGACGGTCGAAATTTGCCCATTTTAAAAAAAAAGTGTATTAGTAAAAATTCTCAAAATTCAAAAATTGTCTATTTAATATACTCAAAACTATTCAGATATGGAATGCTGACTTCATTGGATATCATTAATCGACTTCAGCCAGGAATCCAAACTGACCCACGAATTTGATAAAAATGCAGAAACGTATTTTTTTTTACATTAATTTTAAAGATTTTTAAATTGCTGAATTCGTAGATGTCGATTGCTATTTGTATAGTATAATAGTTGTTATTAAACAAAAAAAAAAAAATTATTTCAAAAATAATAATTCAAGTTTGCATTTGGAGCGACTCCTTTCCAGGACATTTTATGAAAATAGCTTATTTTGTCGAAAATTGAACAAAATTTTAAAGTTTGCATAATTTTCGGAAAAATGTTACTTAAATTAAATATGACTATAATTAGCTTTATTGCTATTTAAAAAATCTTTAACCGTAAGTGGCTTGGGACAAAAAAGACCCCATGATATTTAATTTTAATTATGATAACAAGATTGTAAAACTTTTAAATTGATAACACAAAATCTTGACAAAATACAAATAATTATTTTATGTTAAAAATAAAGAGACCCACTAGGAAATTTACAGAATAAGACATTTAATAATTTTAGGAAAAATATTCCTTACATTTGATAAGACTACAAATTTATTTACTTTTATTCAAAAAATCGTTAACTCTTATTGACAGGGCGACAAAAAAAAAATAAACGGAACTTAATTTAAATTATGACTTCAAGACTATAAGCCCTTTTCACTTGATAAATAAATTATTATTTTGTGTAACTTGATCCATATAGGGCTATTGTTTTCACTTTTCGCCAGAAAATACCCACTATGAAATTTACAGCCCAGCAAAACCACACATTACCAAATCATGGGTAAAGTAATGTATCGCCATAGGGCTTCATGCATTACTTTACACGTTACTTCACTGATGAATTTTACAGGCGATGAGCCTTAAAGTAACTCATTACCTTGTAAGGGGTAAAGTAACTGGTTACTTATATGGTTACATAGCGGGAAAAAGTAATGTGTCTATAAATAGATTTTCATAAAAAAATGCATAAAATTTTTTTTTTTGCAGATTTTTTTTTTTTTTTAATTAAATAAATAACTTTTTTTTTATTACATAAATAACTTGGTCATGCTGGGATTCGAACCTGGGGTCTCTGGTATTTAACAATTAGTTAGGCAAGAACTCTATCAACTGAGCTATCGATACATACATTATTTGATTGCTTAACATGTAGATGAATTGTTGTGCTTCGTGTTTTCGTTCGTGGTATCAAAAATATACACCTTACCATTATGCTTACAAAAAATCACAAAGTAATGTGTCTATAAATAGATTTTTAAAAATATATATTAATAATTACTTTATTTTATGTTTTGAAGTAATGTAAAATGTAATGAGGTCTCATTACAAGGTAATCCATGAGTGTTCAATTAGCGGTAACTCATTACTTCTTGTTGGAAAATAATGATACAGGTAAGGAGTACACATTACAAGGTAATGCATTACTTTATCGCACCCATTACCAAAGTTTTGCTGGGAGAATAACATCTTTTAGATTTTTATTAAATTCAGATATGCGATAGAGAGTACGCAACTAACAAGTGCCAATCTTATTAAAAGTTATATTTTTGACCAAACGTTTTTAACCTTTTAAAAAAAATAGTATTCTGTAAATTTTATAGTTTGCCTTTTTTGGTCAATAGAGTAAAATTAACCCTACATGGGTCAAGTTACTTAAAATAATTATTTCTATCACTATGAGATTTTTTATCAATTTAAAAGCTTAACAATCCTGCAGTCATAGTTAAAATTAAGTTTCATTTGCCTTTTTTGTTCCCGGGCCACGAAGCGGTAAACAATTTTTAAATAATAGTTAAAATAATTGTAGTCTTAATAAAGTTAAGTGATATTTTTCCGAAAATTGTGAAAACTTTAATTTTGACAAAATAAGCTTTTTTTATAAAATGTCCTGGAAAAAAGTCGCTCCAAATACAAACTCGAATTATCATTTTTCTAATTTTTTTTTTTTTTCTATAATTGCAACTATTATGTTATAAATGTTAAAAAAAAAAAAAAAAATCTTTAAAATTAATTTTAAAAAAATAAGTTTCTGCATTGTTATCAAACTCGTGAGTAATTTTGGATTCCTGACTACAGTGGGTTAATGTTATCCGATTAATTCAGAATTCCATATCTAATTAATTTTGAGTATAATAAATTAATAAATTAAATTAATTAAAAGTTAATACACTATTTTTCCTAAATGTGCCATTTTCGGCCGTCTTGAGGCACGGGTTAACGTTTTCCAAAAAATTTAATAACTATCTACCATTTGGGACCATTTGTAATAAAACTGAGGGGTGTAATGACAAATATATTTTTAAGGGACACCCTAATGGTACTATGTGTACATTAACGAAAGTTGAGATAATAATTACATGTGTATGATATTATATGAACTCTTATGAACATATATAAATCATATACATGTTCGTAAATGGATGCATATATGTTGATTTTTAGCCGGGTATATACTTTCAATTGTTTTCTATACAAATGGACATTTGAATAATAATAAAAATATTTTTTTATCATTTTTATTTGCATGATTTAAATCTTTTTAAAATATCTATAACAAGCATCTGGCTTGTAGATTAGTTTTGGTTAGTGTTAAAAAAATGTTAAAGTAGAAAATGTTCAAGTAAAAAAAACAAATCAAAGAAAAATTAATTATTTTTAATGGAAAATAAATCGATTTTTTATTAAAAAATCTAATAATTTAAAATTATTTAATGAAATTATAAATTCAATTAAATACTGAAAATATTTACATTATAAACAATTATTGAAAGTATATTTTTAAAATGCTTAGAGGATGTTTAGTATTTAATAAATATTTTAAAAATATTTATAAACAAAATGTTCATTACAAAAAAAAAAAATCATACAAAGTTTATTCACATTTCAAGCATATTTAAAATATATTAATATTGTGTAATAAAAATTTTGCAATAAAATATTTTTAAAACATTTGGGAAAACAACACCAAATTATTCATTTATCATTGTGGTCTGTCTAAACAAAACAAATTTCAAAATTAATTCAGTTTTTTACTCTTTAACATATATGTATTTTGATTTGAAAATTCCGTATGGAATTTTCTAAATGCCTTTGTAAATTTAATAATATACATTAGACCGACTCACAAAACAAAATTTCTTTTGTTCACCCCTCAAAATGTAAATTTTGTTTGTCTTATGATGATACCCAAAATAAAGGGCCCGCCAAATAACTTTTTTTTTGAACTCCTGAACCAAATGGACTTTGTATGGCTTCATACCAAGGTCTTTATGCAAAATACGTCTCAATGATGTCTCCGAAATGTTCAATTGTTGAGAACGACGGTGAATTGATGTTGATGGCGCTTCACGCACACTTTCTGCCACAGCAGCAATATTCTCGGTGTACGCACTGTTTTTAGCTTTTCCCGCTTTGGGATGTCAGTTTCTTCGATGAGGATGTCAGTTTCTTTCACTTTTTTTCACAAGATAACGAACATACGGACCATATTCGTTCAGCGGAAGGATAAAACTAATTATCTGTCAAATCAGATATGAGCTAAGTGTTACCATTCACGGAATAAACACTCCGTGAGCAGGAGTGTTTTAAAAAAATTAATATTTTTAGATTTTCAAAGAATTTTGAACTTTAACCAACGACAATGTGTACAATATTAGTATCACATGAAAGGGTTCCAGCGGTATATAAAACATGTCAACACATGTGCAGACATATTTTTTTTAGGGATCTTCTTTAAAAAAATTGATTTTTTACGGTTTTTTGCACGGAGATTTTTGTCATTTAAATGTCAAATTGATATATTTTAATCCTTAATCGATTTAAGTAAATACGTGTTTAAGCTTTTTTCTGAAATTCGCACTAGTTTGCGTTTTACCAAACATACAATATGGTGGAAAAACTATGTTTTAATCACGTCTATATTGGTACCAATTTTTGCTTTGGCAAGTTCATCATCATTAGTGCATTTTCCTAGATGCTGTGGTGAAAAGTTTGTAAAAAATTTGTAGTTAATGCATTCTGCAAATATATTCGGTTTCCAGTTGATGTAAAGATGAAAGAAAATGTAACTTAGGGAAAAAAATCCTACACGCGTTTTTTTCGCGACATAACTATTTTCGAGAATTAAAAAAAATGAACATAGTTTTTTATTTTTTAATATATATTGAGCTTAAGTTGCTGCATTTTTAAAACAAAAACTTTGTAAAGTGTTAAATTCGCGGAAAAAAAACACAAGCGCCATTTTTTTTTAAGCCCAAACTTCATCCCTCATTAACTTGAAACTCAGTCGGCTTTTAGACTGGATCAAATATATATGTATATATATTTTTTTTTATTAATTAATAATATATATAATTACAAATTACATTCTATTACCCTAACCGAGCACTAGCTTCTATGACTTTCTTCGCATTGTAGCGAAAACAGAACAGTGCCTCTAGTGGGAATCGAACCCACGACCCCCGCACTGATAGGCCAGCACGTTACCAACTCGCCTACCGGGCCGCACGGATTA
This sequence comes from Delia radicum, assembly GCA_021234595.1. NCBI lineage: Eukaryota > Metazoa > Arthropoda > Insecta > Diptera > Anthomyiidae > Delia > Delia radicum. The sequence goes on along the minus strand of CM037855.1, from coordinate 168,309,456 downwards.
ATTATAATTCTTTTCAAAATATAGTTTACACAACCGAGGAAAATGCATTCAATCTCCCAAATCTTAAATTATTTCCACACACTGATGATGCACTTGTGTAAAGCAAAATTGTAATATCGAAATTTGTATTGATTAGAACATAGTTTTCCCAACCTATTAAATGTTTACTAAAACGCGAATTAGTACGAATTTCGAAAAAAAGATTAAAATATGTCAATTTGATATTTATAGAACAAAAATCTCCGTACAAATAATTTAATAATCCTTTTTTTTACAGAATGTCCCTGAAAAATGGATATATCTCTACATGCTTTGGCATATTTTAAATACCATAGGACGCGCCTTAGAAAAATCTTTCATATGCTACTACTATTTCACATTTTGTCTTTAGTCAATGTACAATATTCGTTGGAAAACTAAAAAAAAAATATCTTTTTTAAAAATGGTCCTGCTCACGGGATCTTAATGCTAGACACGAAATATTATGGGATTCATCATAAACCAGATCAAGGTACATTTTGAGAGGTGGACAAAAAAACATTTTTTTGAGTGCGTATAATATACATAATAAGAGCGGATTGATTTTAGTTTTCGAGAAAATCATATTTTTAAAAATCTTAATAAAAATCAAAATTCATTAAAATAAAAATTTTTTGGAAAATTAGAAATTTTGTCCTAAAAATAATGTTAAATGTCTTTCAAAATTTTTAATTAGTCCTAATTTATACTCGATCCGCCCTAATGTTCATATGTATGTTACATATCTCCGAATATTTTTCATTGGAAAACCCTTTTATAAATATTTTTACACAATTGAATTTGTATAAAACCCAAAGGATATACCATAAACAAACACAAGACAAAGGACAATCATAACAATTGTCAATTCGTTTTTGGGATTATTCTTGAAATCTTAATGGATGATATCGTTATTTAGGTAATATTTTAAAAGAAAAGCTAAGATTGTTCTTTTGACCAAAGATACCATATATTGATTTGGTGTTAAATTAATCTTAACCAATAGAAGAACTATAACACTGCTATACAGGAAATTCACTTGTCAAATGATAAAGTGTAGGTTCTTAGTCTAGCTAACAAGGGAGGTATCCTGACCCGGACCGACAGATCTTAATGAACTTCGGATATGTTGTAGAGTATAAAAATTTAAATGACCGGTGTTCCCTTTTAGCTGCCCAATCTCATGTTTATGCGTTAATAAGTTGGGTTAAAAATTACTCCACTTTATGATTTTTTTTACAGTTTATTTCGTTCTATTAAAATTACATCCAGAAAACTGTCTCAGTTGTGGCCACCAAATTTGTTGGCAATCGAAGTCTGGCGGTTACGATAACTATCGTAATGCAAAATTATATTTTTATTCATGAAAGCTAATAATCAGTTGCCTAATCCAATATTACATCCCAAATAAATATTATTACGTTCCACAAAATTTTATTGGAATTAAAAAACTTTTTTAATGTTTCTGGTATTGAACAGTGGCCTTCAGTTTAATACTCCTCTGTCCTACTGATTGCACCACAATCACTTCTAATTTTTATTGCCTTATTTGCTATTTTTAACATTTGAATATTTTATTTTAATTAAAAAAAACTTTTTGTGTTTGCCTTTACCGAGTTTTGAACTCGGAAGTTCGGAGTACAAGGCAAACTCTCTACCCACTTATAAATGTTGAGTGTTAAATTTGAATTTAAATAGGAAACCAAACATTGTCTCAAATTCGTTTACAAATACCAATCTTTAGTTGTTTCTATAAACAATGCAGTCCACAATTTGGTTGCTACTACTGAACCCTATAATTTAGTGGCATATTTGATGGCGAATACCGTATTTGCAGTAACCATTTATGATTATCGACAATATTTTTATAAATTTGATAACAAATAAAATAACGTTCTATCAAATAAAATTAATGGTTACTACCGACTTCCAACCAATCCTTTTTCTGGTTGTAACTATCGACAAACTTGGTATTAAATGAAAGGTTTTTTGATGGTGTACAAAGTATGCCCAAAGATTTTCAAGAATTTTTGTTATTCAAAAAAAATGTGTTTTGACCCTGCGGGAAATGAACCAGTCACTGGTATGGTCACGTGACTAGAGCTTTGTGTGTATAAACCTGTCCTAGTTTCGGTTCTGTTATATGAAAGTGACCGGTACTTTTAACATGGGCTTGTCATAGGAGGTGGCAATTGCTACCTTTGGAGAACTGTGTGACGTGGCGAATAACTTGACCAAGGTAACCTGTCACCGTACTGACTGAAATTAATATGCTACGAGACAAGTTAGAAGTAGGTAGTGTTAAAGTAGGACCATTTCAGGATTAATGTGACATGCAACAGAACCAGTGGGAAAAAATTTATCATGTGACTGGTGTAAGGTGTACGTATGGTAGAACTAGAGAAAAAATTTTGTAGGAAAACTAGTCACATATTAAGCGCGATGTGTGCTGTTACTGAGGTAATTTGAATGGATTAGATTTGTGAAGTACCACTGCACTGGTCTAATGAGTACATATCGCCGGGTATGCGAAAAGTAATTAGCAAATAACCTTTTACTTTTTATTCACCGTATGTCATATTATATACGAGTTGCTAAATTGTCCGTCCGGAACCAGTCACTAAACTTCCCCAAAACAGTGTTCACAAAACCTTCAAAACAGCACAACAAAAATCAATTTAAAAATAACTTTATTTTAGTGTTATATCCAATTTGTAGCAGTCAAGGGACTGAATCCTTTGGCACTAATTGTCATGTTTTCATCAACTGCTACCGGGAGTGAACCAGTTCAATGACCAGTAAGAACTTCAACTGCATCGGCCCTAGTTGCTTCAGTACACTATAATGTCATGTTACTTTTTCTCCAGTTACATGATATACCTGATACCAACTTGTCAATGTTTTGTCACCATTACTAAAGTCGCGTGATTGGTCATTTCACACAAATTAACACTTTTTGGTACACCATAATTTCGGTTTCACAAGTTTCGTGACGTGCCACCCCATCATATATTACAAAATCGGCACTTTGGATCAATTGACCCTTCATTTCCCGCAGGGGAGTAACGGATGAAAATGAAAATCGTATACAAAAAGATGGCTTTATCGGATTCATAAAAGATTCGAATTTCTAGTTTTTCGTAAATTCATTGCACTTCGCTTATAAATTTAAAACACTTATAAATGTTGAATGTTAAATTTGAATTTACATGTCTTGCTAGGAAAACCAACATTATCTCAAATAAATTTACCAATACCAATCATTACCCTATGGGCAATTGACCTAAAAGTGACTGGTTAAAGAAGGACTTATCACAGGACTGGTATAATTTAATACTGAAGTGGGTCCTAAAATTACCAATCCTGTGACTGGTAAAGGGAGGACATACCACTTAACCGGAATGCGTATTAACAAGAAAAAAGCCAGTTGGTCAGAATTTTACCCATTGGAAGCTGTTTAGTTTTCGTTTATTTTATAAGACATGGCAATTTTACGACAGTCTTGTGGTATGTCCATCTTTGGTAAGTCCTGTGGCATGCCACTATGTGGTTTAAAGCAGGACAAATGAACTCCTCCTATGACAAGCCAATGTTAAAGTTGCCAGTTGTTTACATAGGGCAGGGTTTAGCAGAGGACCGGTCTCTGGCACGAAGTGACCGATCCTGTGGCACACGGAGAACCGGTCCCATTCCCCATAGGGTAGTTGCTTCTATAAGCAATACAATCCACAATTCGGTAGGTACTACTGAACCTCTAATTTAGTGGCATATTTGATGGCGAATACCGTATCTGCAGTAACCACTTATGATTATAGACAATGTTTTTAAAAATTTGATAGTATCAATTCGCTCGTAGTATCACAAAATTAATGGTTGCTTCTACCGTACACAATTACTAACCGAATTTTATTTCAAATGTTGATTTTAAATATCAATAATTGGACAAATGGGTTGCTTTTTATTTACTTTTCTCTCTATTTAATTTCAAGTGCATATTTTTTTCTTTATTAATCGTTTATTGGTAGTTCCAAATAAAATAACATCCTATCAAATAAATTTTAATATTTAAATTTATTTTCATCGGGATAAACATTAATTGCATTTATAGTAATTAAATGTGCTAAAGTCCCAAAACTTATTTAACAAATTGTGAAAAGCAATCTGATGTACGCGTGTCCCTATCCGGATTTCATTCCTGCCCAAGGAAATCTTCAGGGGACTTTGTTATTAGAATTTCTAGAGATATTTGTTATGTTAAATCACAAACTCAATGAGAATTTATAGTTTAGTTTAATAGTTTAATTTAATAGTTTCTACCGAATTACAACCAATACTTTTTCTGGGTGTAACCATAGACAAATGAAAGGTTTTTTAATTATGTCCAAATTATGCCCAAAGATTTTCAAGTATTTTTGTTATTCAAAAAAAATGAGTTTTGAGTAAGGGGTAAACATGAAAATCGTAGATAAAAAAAAATGTCTTCATCGGATTCATCTCTCCCGATTTTCACAAAATTTGGAGTATGTATTCTCTTGAACATTAAAAAGATTCGAATTTCTAATTTGTTGTACTTCGCGTTTTATCGCAGTTTATATATGTGACCCAGCAAAACCACACATTACCAAATCATGGGTAAAGTAATGTATCGCCATAGGGCTTCATGCATTACTTTACACGTGACTTCACTGATGAATTTTACAGGCGATGAGCCTCAAAGTAACTCATTACCTTGTAGGGGGTAAAGTAACTGGTTACTTATATGGTTACATGGTGGAAAAAGTAATGTGTCTATAAAAAGATTTTTATAAAAAAAATGCATAAAAATTTTTTTTTACAGATATTTTTTTTAATTAAATAAATAACTTTTTTTTTATTAAATACAAAACTTGGTCATGCTGGGATTCGAACCTGGGTCTCTGGTATTTAACAATTAGTTAGGCGAGAACTCTACCAACTGAGCTATCGATACATACAATATTTTATTGCTTAAAATGTAGATGAGTTGTTGTGCTTCATTTTTTCGTTCGTGATATCAAAAATATACACCTTACCATTATGCTTACAAAAAATCACATAGTAATGTGTCTATAAATAGATTTTCAAAAATATATATTAATAATTACTTTACGTTTATAATTCATGCATTATGTAATTGATGATCGGTAAGTCATTATTTTATGTATTTAAGTAATTTAAAAGGTAATGAGGTATCATTACAAGGTAATCCATGAGTGTTTAATTATCGGTAACTCATTACTTCTTGTTGGAAAATAATGACACAGGTAAGGAGTGCACATTACAAGGTAATGCATTACTTTATCGCACCCATTACCAAAGTTTTGCTGGGGACGTTTTAGAAAAATACATAATGTTCAAAACATCTTATCTCTTGAATGTGTCATCCAATTGTTATGAACTTAGTGACATGTTAACGCTCAGATATGCTTCTCGAAGCGGTTTTGAGGAAAAATTAATTTTTAAAACAAATAAAAATATTCTTGATTTTGCATGCATCTCAAAATTCATGTCCTGTTTTTTTTTTTTAATTTTTTAACAGAGTTAAGTTGACATGTTTTCTACATCATATAAAAATTTCAAAATGGACTCCAAATATGTTCCATGGAAATCTTAACTTTTGTAAACAATCTTTTTATAAGATATTTTATTTTTAAATAATTAGTATTATTTCAATATCTCTAACTCTATTGTTGTTTTAAACAAAGATTAGAAAAAACCCTCGTAGAAGTTTAAAAAGTAAAAGAAAAAACTGAAAATTTTATTTCTTATATATATCGTCACAAAAAAAACAAAAACCCGTAACTACACTTGTTAGTTTCTTACAGGAGAGACAGAATACATTATAAATAACAAACTATTCGACAAAATTAAAAAATCTCTGATATTAAAAAAACCCAAATAAAATCAATAACCGTCAAAATTAAAAAAACACCAGAATTTAATGAAATACAAAAAAATTCTATACAAAAAAAAATATCAAAACTTTCAAAAATTTTAAAAATTGGAAAAAATTTGAAAAACTGCGAAAATTGTATAAATCGCCAAATTTTAAAAACTCGCCAAAATTTTAGAAAATGGTTAAAATTGAAAAAATTTTCTAAGAATAAGGAAAAAATCGAGTAAATTTAAAAATTTTAAAAAATCACTAGATTTAAAAAAAAAAATCGCGAACACTGAAAAAATCTCTCAAATTTACAAAATCTCCTTAAAAAAATTTAAGAAGTCCATATCTCGAAGATTTTTTTAATTTCGTGGGTTTCTCAATTTTGAAGTTTTGGTGATTTTTAAAGTTTTAGTGATTTTTTTTGTGTTAATTTTGCGATATTTTAAATTTTTGTAGTTTTTTCAATTTTGGTGTGTAGTTTTTGTTTTAATTTGGACGTTTTTTTATTTTTTTTTTATTATTTTGTAGTTTTCTCAATTTATCATTATGGGTTTATAACAACTGGAAATTTTGTGTGCAAAAAAAAAAATTATTTGCAATTAAATATTTAAAACAGGTTCGGAATTCAATAACTTTTCATAATAACGGTTGTTTTGCTACCACAGTATCATTAAGACCGAAATGAAAATTAAAAAAAACGGATTAAATTAAACACATGTTTTTTCTAATATAACCGGTTTTAGTTTTCTATTTCACCTGTTGGATTTTGAAATATCTTACACTAAAGTCAAAATAACGCTAAAGTACCGAAGCAACGATTTATTACGCTATTTTGTGGATTAAACAGAATTAGGATAGAATTTTGAAATAAGCGCTGTTATATCAGAAGACCATTGGAATCGTAGTTTCAAATCATTAACACATTGATAGAAATTTGTGCGTTGTATTAATGAAATCCCCCATTAATACACTGATTTTTTTCATCAAAAACTTCCCAAAGAAAGTGTCATTGGATTAATGAAATAAAAAATATTTATTTAGATTTTAAAAATTTTAAAATTTATTTATTTTACTTTTTTAGTTTATTTACTTTTCTGTTTTTTTTTACATCTCCCTGAACGCGACTTGAACTCGCAGCCACCAACATATAAACAGTACCGAGTTACCGATTGACCTAACTAACCCAAACCAAATGAAGTGCTTATTCAGACATTTTTATTCACCAATTTGAAATGTTTGCTGTACAAAAAAAAAGTTATATAAAAATTATTGCATATTTTAAGAATCAGCAAAACCAATGTATTTACTGAATGAATTTTTCATTTATTTAATGAAAATTATTCATTAAATCTCATTGAATATTGAAAACTTTTTTTTTTTTTTTTTAAATTTTAACGAATACTCAGGGGATGCCCCCTACTCATGCAGTGCATTGTATTGATCAGGCAAATAGGGTATGGGAGGGACGAAAAGGGGAGAAGTGTTTGTCTATATTTGATTTAAATTTTTCTAAATTGTAAGTAACAGGGAAGACTTCTGCGAGAAGTTTGTTCCACATACGAATCGTTCGACTAAAAAACGAATTTTCTCTGTAATGCGTTGTGCGAAACACAGGACAATCAACTACAAACGGATGTGCTCTACTAGATAAGCGAGTATTACGAATAAAAACTCGGGCCCGAGGAATAAGTTCACTTATCTCAGATGAGCACCTCCCACGGTAATATCGATAGAAAAGTGTCACACAACCCACATTCCGACGATGCTCCAATGAATCAATAGAGTTGGATACACTACTGTCATTGATAAGCTTCACGGCCCTCCCCTGAACACGGTCCAGAAGCTTCAGAATAGACACTGAAGCCCCTGCCCATATATGAGAGTTGTATTCCATTTTCGGCCGGATAAAGCTGGTATAAATAGTAAGGAGATCGGATGGAGTGAAGTAAGTCTTGAACCGTTTCAGAAAACCAAGACACTTGAATGCCTTTTTCGACACTTGAAATACGTACTTTTTCCAACGGACATCACACTGTATTCTCATGCCCAGAACATCAAGAGTATCCGATTCCTCAATACCTATACCATCCATAGCTACAGATGACAATTAGTGTACAACATTGGGTCTTGCGTGCATTAAAATCGACCTTATTCGCGCGACCCCACTCAGAGTTTGCAGAAAGGTCTTGATTGAGTGTGTCATTCATGTTCTGCCGCATGAGCTCTATCTCCAAAGAGCTTGGCCTGTGATCGAATGAAAATGAATGACAAATGTTGCTGTCATCTGCAAAAGAGTAGATAGGATTGAAGGTCTGACCAAGAAGATCATTAATAAAAATAAAAAAGGGTAGGAGAAAGAACAGAACCTTGCGGTACCCCTTAATTTAGCTGAAACTCGTTTGATGAGACTCCATCTAAAACAACACGTATAGTGCGGTCTATGAGAAAACTCGTTATAAATCGAGAGAAGACATTGCCGACACTAAAAGCAACTAGCTTAGTCACGAGTGCCCCGTGCCACACGCGATCGAACGCCTTGGAAATATCTAGAGCAACCACTTTACTCTCACCAAAGCGGTGGTTCATTTATTTAATAATAATTATTCATTAAATCTCATTGAATATTGAAAACTTAATGAAAGACATTTATTAATAGTACGAAACGAAATTGTATCAGTGCAACGGCAAATTTTAAACTTTGAATTGAAAGTGAGTTTAAAATCAAACAAAAGTTTAATAGAAATTTTATTCACAATATTGTTTTCTGTGTATAAATTTTTGAAAACCAATTTGAAGGTTGAACTTTTCGTTCAAAAAAAATTCTTTGTAAAACTTCCAATAACATCATTAAAACAATACATTATTGTAATGCTTGCTACAATCTTGAAAATATACTAATACTTGTTATTAAGTTATTAGAAAATACTTTCAACAACTACTTAGATGTTCGTAAAAATGTTGTTGGTTGTTGATCTTTAATACCCACAGAGATAATAAATAGTAGATACGTGTGCCATAGATACTGCAAAGTCAAATGTTTAATATTACAACATTACTATTGTACATTGGGGTGACCATTATTTATGAATATAGCATTTTTTTAAGAATACTAAATAAAATTGCAAACAATTAAGATACTAAAAGTACATAAGTGATTTAAAAAAATGTTCGGCAGCTTTTGAAACTGACTTTAGCATCCTTTTATTTTAAGAGAATGCCTTTTGAATTAAGAGAAACGATGGACAGGTAGACTATACTTTCAGTCCTATAAATAAACATCCCAGGAAAACTTTGGTAATGCGTGCGATAAAGTAATGCACTACTTTATAATGTATATCATTATTTTTTGCAGTTATCATCATTTTCCAACAAAAAGTAATGAGTTACCGATAATGGGTTACACAACACAATACTTTGCAATGGGCACTCCTCACCTTGAACATTACTTCGAACCATAAAGTAATGAGTTACCAATAATTGAGCAATCATGGATTACTTTCTAATGACACATCATTTACTTTTACATTATTTCGAAATATAAAATAATGACTTCAATTAAATAATGCATGAATACTTTAAATAGTTTTCTGAAAATCCACCTGTAGACACATGACTTTGTGATTTTTTGTAAGGCATATAATTTTAGCATCACAAACGAAAACTCAAAGCACAACAATTTATTTACATTTCAAGCAACCCATTACTATATGCGACGATAGCTCAGTGGGTAGAGTTCGCGCCTAACAACAAACAGACCCCAGGTTCGAATCCTAGCATGACCACGTCATTTATTTAATTAATAATAATGTTTGTAATAATTTTTTTTCTATACATATTTTTTATGAATATCTAGACCCATTACTTTTTCCAACCATATAAGTAACCAGTTACTTTACCCCCTACAAGGTAGTGAGCCAACCCATTGTTTTCGGCTCATCGCCTGTAAAATTTATCAGTAAAGTAAAGTGTATTGTAATGCGTGAGTCATTAGGCTACATATTACTTTGCCCATTATTTGGTAATGTGTGTTTTTCCTGGAATGTCAAAATAGCTGAAAAAACTACCGAAAATTAGTTAAAAATGACGTCGCAGACTAACTGATTTATTTTGTTAAATATTAATAAAATAAGAAGAGAAAAAATAAAACTGTTAGCTTTACAAAATGTTAGTAATATTCGAGTTGAATTTTAGTTAATTGAAAATAGAAATTTACCCTGCTAAAATTAGTAAAAAACTTTTACTAAATATTTGTAGACTAAAAACAGCAAACAAAATCTGTAATATCAACAAAATTTTTGCTATAATTACCTTAAATTGAAAAGATGGAATATAACAGTACACTCAAAAAAATAAATTAGTAGAAAAGTCAGTAAAACATCTTGTAAATCAGGTATACTATATTACAGAAATTTTTTTGCTAAAATTATGTTTTAAACTAAAATTTTAGTTATATTTAGTCAGCACTTAACTGTTTTGAACTAATGTTTAACTAATATTTTACTAATGTTTTACTAATTTATTTTGCTAAAAAAAATTGTGCTGATTAGCACATCAATAGTGTTAACGACAACCAGATTAAAAGTTATACGAAGGATGAATTAGATGTCAAGATTTAGTAGTGACGAGGAAAATTATACTAAAAAGTACAACTCTAGTAAGACACTTAAAAACATCAACCATGGAAGATTTTGTATCTGTTTTTAATACATAAAACAAAATTGTTTATTGAAACAACTTAAATTTTGCGTTTTCACCGGCTTGTGAAAGTAATTGTCTATTAATTAAATAACAGACAAAATAAAATATATAATTTTAAAAAAGATTAAACGTGTATTTGTAGTCAAATTGAGTGGTCAAGTGGATAACAAATATACAGCAGGTAGACAGACTAAAGCGAAAGCCATACATCTTAGGTTAATGTTTATGTTTCCTTTTTCTTATTGCAAAAAAAAATGGTTGTATATGTTACGTTTTGTTATTTTTTCGTTTCGTTTCGTTTCTATAATTCTCTGCTGCATTAGCGTTCCTTTAAAAGATAGCATCATTTAGACAACCAATGATGTAAGTAGTTGAAAGATAAATAATTTTAAAAAGAATCACAAAAATATGTTTTATGATTTTCAGCAAAATAAATTAACTAAAGTAAAAATTTTACACAAATTTTTTGAGTTTTTTTCAGTCTACTAATATTCAGCAAAAATTTTATTAATGTTTACCAAGGGATTTTTAATTTATAATCCACTAAGTTTTAGCAAAACTTTTGTTGAATCTACTAATTTTGTTGCTAAAAATCAGCTCGCTGATTTTCAGCAAAAGATTTTGCTGACATTAGCAATTTTTTTGCAAGCACCCTCCTGACTTAAATTTTGCTGACTCATCAAAATTTTTTGCTGACTTTACTAACTTTTTTATTTGAGTGTATATTTAGCTAAAAACAATGGAAATTTTTGCCAAAAAATTGAAGATTGATGATTTCAGCAGGCAGATTTTTATTCGCGTTAAAAAAATCTAGAAAAAAAACTTTAAAAATTTTATATTTTTATGATTTGTTTGTCTACTAAAAACATTACACTCACAAAAAAAACAATTAAAGTAAAGTCAGCAAAAAATTTTGCTGAGTCAGCAAAATTTAAGTCAGGAGGGTGCGTGAAAAAAAATTGCTAATGTCAGAAAAATCGTTTGGTTCATATCAGCGAGCAAAATTTTAGCAACAAAATAAGAAAATTCAGTAAAGGTTTTGCCATCACTTAGTTGATTAAAAATTAAAAAATCCTTGCTAAAAGTTAATAAAATGTTTGCTGAAAATTAGTAGACTGAAAAAAACTCGAAAAATTTGTAAAAAAAAATTATATTTTAGATAATTTATTTGCTTAAAATGTGTAAAATTTGTTGGTGATTCTTTTAAAAATAATTTACAATATGTTACAAAATAAAAAAATATTCATACTGCCACATTGACGAAATGAATTAATTTATTATCTGAAAATATATTGAAATAATTTTATATAATATTAACAAAATTGTTTTTCAACTACTCTTGTATAAATATACAAGACTTTTTTGCAATAAGAAAAAGGAAATGTAAAAAATTACCTAAGATGTGTGTCCTTGTCTTTCAAGTGGAAATTCGCCATATAAAAATCCAATAAATAACTCAAAATGTCATTTTGAAAGGACCTAGGATGTGATAACGAAAATCTGAGTACGCTGTTCGCATATCAATTTTCCCGTACGTGGCAAAAAATATTGAAATATGTCGTAGGGTAATATGTGAATATATTTAAATTTATATTAAATATTCAAAATACTTTCGGCAAAATTCCGTTTATTTCTGAACCCCTCTGATAAACAACTTGAAATTTTTATATGTGGCAAGTGATACTTTGAGTTAATTGCAAAATAAATTTTAGAAAAATAAAATATGGATTTTTTTAAATATTCGCGAATTTATTTAAAGGTGTGTCGAAAGTTTTTAAAAACTCTTTACACAACAAAAAATAAATATTTTTAGGTTTCAAAACCTAAGTTTTTGGTTAAACCTTATGTCAGACCAGATATGGGCGGCATCAATTACATTTCAAAATCATTCACTTATGAAATTTTTCTATATCATTAATAATTTTAGACCTACGCTTACACTTGTGAGTTCAAACGTTTCATTTAAAAATTTGTAAAAATTTTAATACCAAATATGTGGATTAGTAACAACATCTGGGTACTTAATTATAGGGCAATTACTCAATTACACCCGAGACGTTAAAAAGTATTTGGCCCGTAATTAAATACACAAATATATGTCCCATGTCTGGTGTAGACAAATTTGAAAATTATGCAAGAAAGCCTTTAAGAGCACAATGATATAGACAAATTTCACATGTGAATAATTTGAAATGTAATTGACGTCGCTCAAGTCTGTGTCAGACAAATTTTTTAAAAACCTTTTGGTCCCTATGCTTTTATATACCGCTTTAAGGGTTAAAAAAATAAAAACAGTTTTTAGGTAAAACGCTCTAATAACCATATTTTTGGATTTTGAAATGTTATTGCTCTCACTAACGTTGCAAATAACAATCCATGGTTAAGATTTTTTTGTCTCCTATATTAAATTTGAATTTGACTAGTAGTTAACTTTTAACGGAACTTATAATTACTTGGAAATTATAATTTTTATGATCATACTAAAAGTTTTTTATTTTATATAAAAATGAAATAAAATTGAGCTTTTGTAATCAAAAACGATGTTGTTTGTAAATTTGTATAATAATATTGTTGTTTTGGTAATATCGATTCTAAATAAAATACGTTACTGTATTTTAACCAAAGACGTAAAAATCAATACATATTTACTAAAACACGTTATTCGATTTGGTTGGCAACCTTGCTTAAAGTGTTCACAAATAATTTTTTTCCAAACAGCTTGAGCTGGATATGCCATTGACTAACACATACACAAAATATTGTTTATGTATTACATTTTTTTTAATATTGTGTCAAAAATTGTTCAAAATCCTCATATGATAGATAGACAGCAAGTAAACAGCGGTCCCTGCTTGGGCGCCAAAAAAGGTAAACTACGCTAAAAATATTGTAAGTAGCTTTTTCAAACTAAACTTGATGAAAAACAACACTATTTAATACCACGTTATGACAAATAAATGTCTCCCTTAAGATTAGTATAAAATAAAGGCATAGATATAAGAAATATAACCATTTTGGTTGTAGTTGATGATGTTATTATGGCATAAATGGTTGAGTTTTTGTCTTGGTTTACATTTATCTATTTAATCAACACATAACACACCCATATTTTCATTTATATGTATTATTTTTCTATTCTTTTTCTCTTTTAGATGTAAACTAAACCCTTAAGTAAATACCATTAAAATTTTTTTTTTTTTTTTTACTTTTTTTGTTTTCTTCTCAATTGGGCTTGTATTGCAAGGGAAATATATTTAGAAATATAAGTTTCAATAGGAAAAAAAATATATATTTAATGACCTTTATTTATGGCTTTTAACTTCCTAGTTGTATTTAATTTTAAGTATATCCGTTAAAATGGTTATTGAAGGAGAAGTTGGTAGATGTAGAAAATACAACAAAATGATTACAATACATTTAGTTTGTAATCTTATAAAATTGGGATACAATTGTTTAACCCATATTGTGAATTGCGTTGATGATATTGAATCTTGACTTTTCTATAAATTAATTATACTCAAGAATTATACTCTTGTAATTAATAGTACTTCTTTTGTTTAAAATAAAATTGTTAATATATATTATTAAGAATTAACTACCCGGTTAAAAATCAATATATGTGTATCCATTTATGGGCTTGTGTGAACTTAGTCATGTTTACATATGAAGACATTGGAGTTCATAAATGTCCATATACCTCCATATGTGATTCATATATGCTCATTAGGTTGTCCCAAAAAAAATAAAAATTTGGATTTTCTCGGAAGATCTTTCCTAATTTGGATACTCATAAGGTAAAGTATTTTTGAGAATTTTATCAGATTTTTCGGAAGTGGTTTAGAGGTCGCGCAAACCGATTTTGTACCAAAAATCGAGCTTTTTGGGCTTTTATTGAATTATTCTTGAAAATTGCTAAAAAATCGGTAATTTTTCGACTTCTGAGTAAATATTCTTAAAGAAAATTTTCCGATCTTTAATTTTATGTGCATAAGTAATAAGTTTCGTCAGGGATTTTGCACATTTTGATACATTATATAACAGTTTTTGTAAATTTTCAACAAATATGAAAAAGAATGCTTTATAACTTTTAAAATTTGTATGGAGACTAAAAAAACTATTGATGCAGTTTAAAATATTATGAAGTTTTAAATAAATTAGCAGAAAAAACAATATAATTTTCTCTTACCGTTCTCGAGTTATACCCTTTTAAAACTTTGCACCCATTGTATGAAATTTTTAGTACTATAAGATTTGGGCATCCGATTTGTTGTAAACTTTAGATTATGAGATTTGAAAATTTGTTTATTGTATGTCAAAGCTTAGTTTTAAGTGTTGTCAAGTTGTGGACAGCAAAAAAAGTAGCCAAAAAGCCGTTATCACTAGGTGGCACTGATATGGCTCGAACTAAAATTCACCTAAAATTGGTACCTATGCCAGTGTTCCCGATACGCTCCATTCAATGACCTTAGACTTTTGAAACAATTGTATGATTACAAACGCTTTAATGAAAAAGTTGCACGCGAGACTCTGAAAACCTTTCTGGGTCATCAGTGGTACCTTTCCGAGAAGTTGGCTGCCCTGTCGTTTTTTGATGATCGTATGGATACCAAAACTTTGCATTTAATGCTTAGAAACCTACATGAACCAAATAATAATAACGAATTAGTGAAAGGAAATTTAACAGAAGACATGATTGAAAATAAACAAATTCAGTGTTTTATTACAAAAGCCAGCCTAACTTTTTTTGAAGCCTGCAACATTTCTACTGATTTTTTACAAACGGATCCAGAAAAATGGGAAAAAAACAAATCATTTCAGGAAGCAAAACACAAAGTTCAATAATTGCAAGTTGTAAATGATGTCGCAGAACGTGGTGTGGCCTTGGTTAATAGTTATATCAATATCACAACTTCTGAAACAGACTTTCAGAGTTTACTGCAGGTTGTAGAGCAGCATCGCAAGAACTCTAATAAATGATTTATAACAAATCTATTTTTCTTTGTTTTTAATATAATTGTTATGTATGAGTGGTAAGTAACTATTATTTTATTTGTAAAAACATTTTCTAAATCCAATTATTTAAAGTTTAAACCAAAGCAAACCTAGTTCACACCTTATAGTATTATACATTTCATACAATGTGTACAAAGCTTTTAAAGGGTATAACTCGAGAACGGTGAGAGAAAATTAATTTTTTTTCTGCTAATTAATTTAGAACTTAATAGTCTATTAAACTGCATCATTAGGTTTTTTAATCTTTATACAAATTTTAAAAGTTATAAAGCATTCTTTTCCATATTTGTTGAAAATTTACGAAAAACCGTTATTAAATTGTCAAAATGTGCAAAATCATTGCCGAAACTTATTATTTATGCACATATAATTAAAGATCGGAAAATTTTCTTTAAGAATATTGACTCAGAAGCTGAAGAAATATCGATTTTTTACCAAATTTCAAGCAAAATTCGAAAAAAAGCCCAAAAAGCTCAATTTTTGATAAAAAATCGATTTGCGCGACCTCTAAACCACCTCCAAAAAATCTGAAAAAATTCTCAAAAATTCTTAGCCTTATGAGTATTCAAATTAAGAATGATCCCCAAAATTTTTTTTTGAATGGGACACCCTAATGCTCATAGGTGTTCATATGCGCTCATGTATGTAAACATTACCTCAATTTTCGTTAATGTACACATATGACCATGTATGGAAATGTATGATCATAAAGGGTGTTTCTTATACAGGTATAGAACTTTAAGTTGGCAACACTTTTATAACTCGCGGCCATTTTGTCAGCTGTCAAGTGATTTATGTTTAGTTTGGTTTGAATAGACGCCTGAACAACGGTTCCAAGTTGCGCAAATTTATTTTGAAAATCATGGTTCTGTACGATATACGCGAATTTTGCGAATTTTGTTTAGCGATCAATAAACAAAACTGCCGTATTTGGAGTGATAATAATCCTCAAGTGTATGTTGAGACACCGTTACATCCAGAAAAACTGACTGTTTGGTGTGCTTTATGGGCTGGTGGAATCATTGGTCCGTACTTCTTTAGAAGTAAATTTCATGTCAATTTAAAAAATTAACCTTTGTTTTATTCCATTTTAAAGTTTTATACCTCACCCCTTTACATGTAAATATTACCTCAATTTTCGTTAATGCACATACATGAACTAATGACGGTTTCTTTTTGAACTCTCCACCCTCAGAAAAAATTTTGTCTGATCTAGTTGAAACTTACAGTAAGTATTGTCCTATTAAATATAGGAAATACATGGAACAACTTTTTAAATTTGTCGTAAAAATGGGCAAAGTAGGCGGGGTCAAACTTTCAAAAATTGGCATATTTTTAAAAAAGGTAAAAAAGGTAAAATTTTTATAATTATCCAGTTCAGCAGAAAAATGTCCAATATATTAGTACCTTTCGCACATTTTTACGACAAATTTAAAAAGTTGTTCCATGTATTTCCTATATTTAGGGCCGTTATTACAACTTGCCTTTAAAGTAAATGTTAGTAAAAAGTAACTTTAGCTAAAGTGAGGAATAAAGTGAGCTATAATGTTTTTCGTTATTATAACTTCCCAATAAAATAAAATTAATATTTTTGATAATGTGGCAGCACCAAACTAAAAACCGATTATTGGTTTATGAATTGGTTTATAAAAATATGTAGTGGGAACGTACTTTTATGTATTTGTTTACAAACAAACAATAATTTGTGAAATTCGGTTGTGAAATTCGGTATTTTCTTCTTCTTCTTTATAGAACAGAAAATGTGGCAACTTTAAATACATAAACCTTTCGTTTAAAGTTAAAGGCAACAATATCTTCCCTTTAGCTTATCGTCACTTTTAGCTTAAAGTATACTTTATAACGTATAACGAAAAACTAATAATCTGTCAGATAACATCCGAACTTTAGCTATTGGCAAGTTGTAATAATGGCCCTTAATAGGACAATACTTACTGAAAGTTTCAACTAGATCAGACAATATTTTTTCTGAGGGTGGAGAGTTCCAAAAGAAACCGTCATATATGGTTCAACAAATGAACATTTATGAATTATTTATGAACACATATAAATCATGTATAAATGCATGTGGACACGTATGAAGAATGTGTGCTTATTTCTAATTGCCAACTGAAATTCGGTTATTATGAGGTTCAGTCAGTAGGTACAAATGAACATTAGTTTTCACTACTAAGTTCGTTTAATTCAACTAAATTTTAGTTGCAACACCCAAACGTTTCAGAAATCTTATGTTAATAGCGTTGTGCTAACTGAATTTATAAGTTGTTAACATTAACCATTACCATACTTTTTTATTTCGAGATAAAGAAAAGTTGTCTGAGATTAACCTGTGTCGGTTTTGAAGTTATTAAGAGATAAATATAGGAACAGTTTGCTAGCAGTTTGAGATCCTATAAACTAAATATATTCTTCATCACCATTATAAAATATAATTTTAAAAAAATAACTGACAAAAACAGTAGATACAAATGAGAATTCATTTAAAAAAAAACGGTCAATATAAATATAAGGGAATGTACCCCAATTGTGTCCTGTTCTCTAAAGTGGACATTTCGATTTTTTCGCGTTGTTGCATGAAAACGTCAAAACTTTCAACTGTCATGGAGTTCAATTTACGCTACTACTATTTTAAAAAAGTTTCGACTTGAATGCACACAACTTTCTTTGTTTTATTGTGACATTTCCAAAAAACGCAATATGAAGTGTAATTTTTCGTAAACATATAAAGTAAATAACAAAAAAGTTCTAAAGAATTTTCCAAGTCGAGTTTTGCAAACGGTAAGAACTTTATTCACAATCTAAAAAAAACTAATTTATTTCATAAATCAACTAGTTTTGGTTTATGAAATCAAATCTGAATAGTATGCACACTTTATTTATTATCTGGAAGCAAAAAACTGTTGCTGCTTTTTGAGGAAAATATAGCAAATATTTGATAGATTTTTGTTTTATTACTTTAAGCGAATGTACATAGGCGGAAATTATTTGCCAATTGTATGAAATAAAAATGGTATGAAATTAAAAGCATTATTTTGGATTGCTTTTAAAAGTTTGCAAAAAGTACTTTAAGGAGTACTGTACATAGAGAATATACAACTGTTTATAAAATAAAAGCACTTTAAAAACATTGCTTTAAAGCGTTTTTCTAAGGTTTGCAAAAATTACTTTGGCAGTACATGATTCACAAAATTATATATCTGAATATTTGAAAAAGCACTGTCAACACATTGGTTTAAAGCGTTTTCAAAGTGTTCGGAAAAAATGCTTTCTCAGAACTATTATTTTTGAAAAATTATATTCATTAACAAAAAAAGGTGGAAAACGAAACTATTGGAGGGCTTCGAAATATACGTTTTTTGATGAAATGAAAAAATCGATATTTCAAGTATTTGCTTTAACAGGCGCAATAACATTTTAATTGGAGAATTATATCAAATTGACACAAACGCCAGATGCGTGTTAAAATTTCCATATTTTTTTTTTTTTTTTTTGTTTTTTTTTTAACAAGAGAGGCAACATTCAGGAAATACTTCCTATATTTAGTGTGTTGCTTTCTTTGGAAAGGGATAGTATAGAGATGAAAGGTGGGGAAAGATGAAGGGCTTCAGACATGACAACACTATAATTGCGCGAGATGATAAGTCTTAGAACAGTTGTTGCTCGCCACCTGATGGAGAGTTGGCGAACTTATTGATGCTTTTTGGTTCATAGCCCTGATTCATTATTTTACTTCGGTGGGGTTAATTGCTATGGGAACACCGAAGGTGGACATTGCGATACGTATGAGGGATAGAAAAAACTTCTGTGTAAAAGTCCAACGCGCTAACCATTACACCACAACGCCCACAAAACAATAATTTTTTAATGAAACTTTTAAATTGATTGTTAATTCAAAAATCCAGTTTTAAATGTTTTACTTCTAAATTTCAAATATAAATTTACCACTTCATCGGAGATTTATTCAATACAAATTTAAGGGTGAGTAACATATCTATTTATAACCAGAGTTTAACCACAGATATTTCCATACAAAATTGACATTCATAACTATGGTTGCCCTAAACTTTGGTTAATGTAAGTTAAGTAAGCAGGTATAAATATTTAATTTCTTTAGCAATTTAATTCGTATTTCATTGGTATTCATATGGATTATTTAAATCACATTTACAAACAAATAAGTTGTAAATATTTCCCAAGCTTTTAAAAGTTAAAAGTTTTTTAATACAATTAATTAGTTTGCCAATATGACAAAAGTTTAATTGAAAATGAGAAACAAAAGAAACATTCTGTGAAATATTTAGATTCATTCTAATCCACACTCTAACAAATGGATGTTAAATTACTAGTGTAATTTCTGAAAATATTCATGTAGAAATACAGAAAATTCGTAATTAACTTGCTCACATTAATTATACTCACAAATGTATTTAAAACTATGGCAAATGACTTTAAAATTTGTTTCTACAACGTTTTGATAACGTTATAAAATACTACCGCAAAACGGTAAATCATGATTTGAAAACAGTATAGAATATCATCGTCACAGCGTAAAACATGGTCGTTTACAAAACACTTTAAACCTGTAAATCGGAATGTTCTGAAAACACTGTACCACCTTTTGAAGTGCTTTTAAAACTCTTTCGCGATCGTATTTTTCCACCGGGGTAGTTTTCTAGTGGAACAAGACTTTGCATTCATTTTTTTAATCAAGAATTTATTTTGTTAAATAACAAATATTTTAAACAAAACATTGGCTCCCAATTGGTCCAGCAACTCGCAAACAACTGAGTCGGGCCTAATTTTGAGTTTCACATTTAAAAATGGGAATATCTCGGGAACTCTAGGTTACAAGTAATCATGTTTTTTGTTGAATTCTACTACCGAGTTTAAAAATCGGATTATGCAATTTATTTATGCAAAAAGTTGACTACTTTTGGAGGTCATATTGACGCCAAAAACACAAAAAAAAAAAAAAATAGTAATAATTATGGATCTTCTAAACTACTGGTCCAACCCAGCAAAAAGTGTTCACAAATATTGAAAAGAAGAGCTAGCCTGTAAGAAAATTATTTCTCTCTCGCTCTCTTTTAACACTGGATATGCATAGACACAGGATATCAGCCAACCACAAAAAATCGATGACGTTAATTGATTACCCGAACAACATAAGTTATTTTCGTCTTTTCTTACAAGTTTAGCCAACAGCTTTAAATCAGGGTTGCCAAATCAATTAACATCATCGATTTTCTGTGGTGGCTTGATATATATGTATACCTGATCAAACCTTGTGGTGGACTAGAATGAGGCTGAAGATGACTTAGTCGCTTAGGTCGAAAGTGCGGAGCTCCATCTAGCACAGATCCCCACAAGATTTTTTTCAACTTTTCTTACATTTATTAACAATTAGTGTTTTCTATATGTAAAAGTAACATTAAATTATGATCTCAAACCTGACAATTCAAAATGAAATGCAATTTTAAAAGATCAACAATACATATAAAATTCTCAATAATAAAAAATTTAATAAAATTGGAAACAGTGTTTTAATAATTTCAATACTAAGTAAAAAAAAAATTCGATCAAATTTTAATATTTAATCATTTTGTAAATATTAAAAAAAAATATTTAAATAAATACCACATACCCTTATGTAACCGAAAAAATTACATTTTGAGGACACATTTTAAATTTTTGCACACAGAAAAATAAACTGCCAACCGAATTGAAAAGTGTATTTTAATTGTAACAACTTATAAATTCAGTTAGTACAACGATATTTACATTCGATTTCGAAATATTTTTTGTGTTGCTACTAAAATTCAGTTGAATTAACCGAACTTTGTTGTGAAAACTAATGTTCAGTTGTACCAACCAACTAAATTTCGTAATAACCGAATTTGAGCCGTACTAACCGAATTTCAGTTGGCAAATAGCTAAATTTTTTTCTGTGTGTGGGTTTAAAAAATCATCACTGGGAAAGTCATGACGATTGCATTCAAAGTCATGACGATTGCAGAAGAAAATCTTAATTATTTTCGAAATGTTGAGGTTAAGAAGAAGAATAAACGTTTTTCTCTTAAAATTATAAACACTATTAATTTTTAAATCAGACTAGACTAGTTTCTGCCTTTTTATGGACAGGCTCATCAGTGATTTTCCATTTAAATTGTATTATTATTTGTGTCTTATAATTGTCAGATTGTCTCTATATGATACATTTTTCAACAACCTGCGGCTGTAAGAATCAAACCTGCGCTCATCTTACATTACAAACGTAACAATACCAAGTCATGACCGTTTAGCGACCACACCCAAGTATGGCCTCGAATCTAATGCAGCTAAATTGCAGTTTTATTTCCATTAGTTTTTTCTGTTATTGTATATTATACTCAGAAGTGACAACACTAACAACACAAATATTCTATTTTTAGATTTTTTCGTTTATTTTTCTAATCTATATATCTTTTGATAATGAAACTTTTATTGGACCAAAAAAAGTCAAGGTAAAAAATTAAGAATTCGAAATTCAGACTAAAATATTGTTTTAACTATAAGAGTTACTATGGCACTTAAAGCATGTTTCAATTTTTATCTCGTAACCTAGATTACAAAAAGTCTAAAAGCATCCAAATCGGTTCACATTTCTAAAAGTTGTGTGCGCATATAACTTTAATATACCCGAGATAGTCAACTTTTACACCCTTTAGAATATTCTGTGCCAAAACAGGGTGACTACAAAAAGGCTAGCTCCTCCTTTTAAATTTTTGAAAACTTTTTGCTGTATTGGACCAGTAGTTTAGAAGACCCATAATTATTAATTTTTTTTTGTTTTTGGAACCACTACTTCAGCTCGATATTACGTCACGTATACCTTCTCCGAATTTCACTAAATAAGAAATGGTCGAATTATTTAAAAAAATGTTGTGGTTTATCCCACTGTGCGTTGGTTGGTTAAACAAAAAAAAATTTTGGGGTCAATGTTTTTTAGAATAAAAATGTATAAATACTGTCCAAAGTAATATCAAGTTGTATAATCTTGTTATGTGTTGTTTAATATATCGCTTATTTACGTAAAGGCTGTCATAAGTCAAAAAACAAGATTTTTGAGTTAATGATGCAGATTTATTAGTTCTAACATGCTTCATACAGTACGTTACATAACTATAATTACAAAAGATTTTTACTATTTTTTTAAAACTTATAACTTTTTTTAACTGATCTCTTATTGTGTAAAATTTAAGAGATTACTTAACTGATTTTAGAGAAAAATTGTGCAATTATATTTTGTTAGTGTTTCATAACTATAATTACATATAGAATTATTATTGTTTTATGCAATTTTAATCAATTTCCAATAAAATACCGCGTGGTTGTTATCTAAGTGATTTTGAAATCAATCAAATTGCAGCGTATTTAAAAATGGCTTAAGTTTTCGATAAATTGCTAGAAAAATAAACCGTTCACATGTGGTTGTCACAAATTTTGCAATAATGGTAAAAATAAAACAGGAAACAACAGCTATCTGATCGGGACTGGCGTAAAATAATAAACTGTGCCAGCAACTCAATGAAAAGTCTCAATCAGATAATCGAATATGTGTGGTTAATGTGCCGAAGTCAACCATAATTAGGCTCTTAAACTATTCCCAGAGAATTACTCGCCAAAAGCTAATGTCTGTGCCAATCATTGGCTGGACTGTTTAAACACAAATTTCTTTTAAATTTTATTTTTTCTGATAAGAAAAGTTCAATCTTGATGATTTCAACCATCTATATTGAACAGCTATTGGAGAGAGCTACGTAAGGAATCATGAAATTTCTTAAAAAAAAAAAATTTCGGAGGCGGATCCTTAATGGTTTTAGGCACTTTTTATTTCGACAGTATAATTGATTTGGCATTTGCTAAAGCGTTTTTCATCTAAAAGAAGCATTTATTGATACGTGTAGATCTATAACGGAAGAACTTTAATAAATGTGGTAGACAGTACGCCTGACCGAATTTTCGAGTTGATTCAGAATGATTCACGCATTACTAAATTTGTTGCTTTAAAATATTTTTCTTGAATTTTTGTAAATTTGGATATTTTAAGTTAAATGTATTTATAGCTATGAAACACTAAATGATTTTTTTACTTTTTTTAAATAGTAAAATAAAAAATAAATGAATTGTTGCTTTGTTAAATATTATTAAATTTCCATTGGTTGTATGTCGGTTAAACTCTTCAACTTTTTATTAACTTACAAAATTAGTGAAATTAATATGTAATTAAAGTTTTGCAACGCAGTGTATTCTGTAAAAATTTCATATTAATATCATGTATACTTTTCGGCTTAGAGTAGAATATATTTTATTTTTTCTGGAAAGTGGGTGCAAAAGAGTAAATACTTTATAGAGAAACAATGCTACTCACGCATCTCTCGAAAATTAGCGAATTCGCACCCAACTCTTACTAAGAGAAATATGCGTTAAAAAGCCAATTTATAAAAAAAAACGTGACCACATAAATAGAGAAAGGGTCGAGAGAGACAGAACAGATATAGATGGAAAACTTTAAACGCGTTTTCTGCGGTTATTTTGAGTTATGTTTGTCTTTTAGTGAAGGAGCGATATGTTTTTTGCAGTTTTTTTGTGTGTAAAAATTATGTTATGGTTCTTATAAATAATCGCATTATCATTCATAAATTCCAAAACAAGTAAATATTTAGAGCCATAAAATTAAAAAAAATTCTTATACTATTTTCATTTAATGCGAAAAATATTAGATGCAATTAAGAAAACTAACTAACCAACTTCAAACATCTTCGCAGTTATTTTAATATTTGTCATAGTTCTGGTTGAATCATCTTAAGAATTTAAAAAAATGCCCATGGACTAACTTTAAGCCTGAATGACTAAACATGTATACTTGAAGAAAAAAAGAAACATTTTTGGTAAATTAATATAAATTAAAATAAACGTCTAAATGTCTATTATATAATCTAAGTATGTATTTGTACAAATTAATTATATGTATGTATATTTTTTTTTTGGTTGTTCTTGGATATAATAAATTATACCCCTATACAAATTGGCTTGAAAGAATATTTGTTTTTGAGTGCCAAACAAAATACAACAAATTGCTATGATGGCTTTCAATAGACGTTTAATCCTTTCACGACCAAACTTAAACTGCTAGAAAATTTGTAATTTTTATGAGGGATTCGAGTTTATCGAACCACAATTTCTAAAAAAAAAGTGTCGTCAAAAATATTTTTTGCGACTTCTTTTGTGAAAAAATCAATGGGACATACAGTGGGGAGCACTCGTGAGTACATGTAAGTACTTTTTACACCTAAAGATTTAGGCCGAAAAATATTTGACATTAGAACTAAAGTTCACTTTTCTAAACGTATATATGAGGTATGCGGAATCCAACTCTGATTTCAGAATTTCTCGCCGACATCAGGCGTTTGAGTTATATTAACGGGTAAAGTGTAATTTTTGATCAGAATGCTCCGAGTTCCTGGAAATATATTTTTCATAATACTTGTAACGACATCTAAACACACTGCTATTCCCATTTTTTAAATTTTTTAATTTTTAAGATAAATTATTTCCATACGAAAGTTTTGGAAATTTAAATCGAGGCTGTAACTGCAATTATAAAGTTTCGCTGTGTAAAACTTTATAAAATACAAAATTATTAGTAAGTTCAACTGATAATAATTTCAAGAAAAAAAAATAAGATATCTTAAAATTAAAAAGTGTGCTCAGATGCTGTTAAAATTATTATAAAAAAAAAAAACTATTTCCAGGAAGGCGAAAAATCAGAGCATTTCGATCAAAAATGACACTTTCACCGTTAATATAGCTTAACGCCTGATATCGGCGAGAGATTCTGAAAACAGATTTGGATTCAGCTCAGCGTACATTATACCTCCAGAAAAGAATACTTTGATTATAGTTCCAAATATTTTTTCTGCCTGAATCTTTAGGAGTAAAAAGTACTTATATGTGCTCACGAGTGCTCCCCACTGTATATATCACATTGGTCGTCAATGGTGCAAATTAGTGAACAAATAATTTAACCAAGTGATAGCGAAAGAGTTTATTTCTATTATCTTGTTTATTTTGCTATGCTTAACACACATATGTCAAAAATTAAAAAATAGCTTAAGTCGTAAATCGAGTTTTGACTGTAGTCCTAAAATATTATTTTTATACGATATTTCGAAATCGTAACGGATAGAAAAATTTGAAAGATTTCACACAAAAAATTAACTAGTGTAAGAATATCGAAGTCAACTTTGTAATTTTTTTTACCTAAATTTGATAGAAATTAAGTATAAATCACTGCAGTCCAAGTATAAATTACATATATCATTTCTTTTATATAATTACAAAGTTCCCTTTGCTGATGATAAGTACTATTGTACTTAAAAATATTTCACTTTGTTCGTTCTCCAATTTATACAATTTTGTAGCTTAACTAAGTTTTTTTGGTAACCTAAAGTAAAATATTAAAACTACAAAAGCATCACTTCAACAAGACAACAAATGGGTTACTTGACAACCATACAAAATAAAATTCTAAATCTTTAATGTGAACTGCTTACAAAAACAAAAAGTTAAAACGGAATGCAAAATATTGGTTGTTTTTTATACGTAATAAAGTCTACGTTTTAGAAATAAAAAAAAATTAAATTTAGAATTAAGAATTAAAACTTTTCATTAAATTACACTATTAAAAAGTGTAGGAGCTATTTGAAATTGGTATATATTTGTATTAAAAAAAATTGCCGCTGATTTAAATAAATTTTTATTTTATTGGTTTTCCTTTTACGATTTTCTTGAAGACGATGTCTGGAGTTGTCAGCCACCAGTAACATTATTACGTCTGCTACATTCCTAGTTATGGTTGGTTTTTGTGAAATGTGTTGTGTTGTAAGATAATTAATTATTAAAACAAATATTTAGTATTTAATTTTTTTTTACAAATATCATAAATAAACATATATTATTTAAAAAAAAAACTAATTAATAAGCTTTTTATTGCAAATGTATTAAAAAAATGTTACATATAAAAATAAAAATGTATAAAATGAACAAAACTGAATTGATCGAGTTAACAAAGTATAACAATGTAATTTCACAAAAAAACAACACATTTAAAGTTTACAAAGTTTCTGAAGTATAAATGTCCGTAGTTTTATTTAACAACTTTTTGCCGAAGTTGTTTGTATAACTTGTCGAAAAAATTTTCAAGTTGTATTCCATACAATAAACTTAGGTAACTTGTACTCTAATTTTAGTTGACTTTACAGTTTTTATTTTTACGAGTTGGAATATCTATAGAAATCTATGAATATCACCTTTTTTAATAAATTTAAACAAAAATTGCTTAAATTTCTATACGACCACAAAAATAAAGTAGAAACCTCCTCTTTTCTCATATTGTATCAGGGTCTTGTATGAATTAGATTGAAACAATTGCAAATGGCTCAGTGTTTCTTGAAACTTGATGGATTGGGCGATGTCATAGCAAAATTTTTATCCCCGATGTACCATAGCATTTGAGAAAATAAGTACCAAAAATCACGAATCATATTTTTTAACTTTGGCGTCACCCTATTCAGCTCTTAGACCATATTAGTACAAGAATTTGATATGATCTAAAGGTTACATACTCGGAAAAATCTTTTTAAAAATATAGCTAATACAACAAAAAATAAAAATGGGACATACATCAACCATCAGTCTTCAAAGGGTTAATAATGTAAACATCTATTGGCCTGGCATACTTATTACCTTAAAAATATATACAAAACAAATGGTTTTTTAAACAATATACCAAATATTTATATTATTTTTTAATACAATATTTCATTTATTGACATGGAAAATTAATTGCACTACTTCCAATTTTCATTTAAGAGTGTTAAAAAACAGCAGCGAACATCACAACAATTGGAAAATTTAAAATTATTTTAAATTATCCAGTGGCACTTCAGCTTTAGATTTAAACAATAAAAAATACTTATTAATGGGCAAAATGTTAAATTGCATTCAATACAAATGTTTGTGTTTTTTTTCCAGGTTTTTCTCTTCAAATAAGAGTGATTAATTTGTTTTTAATAAACTGAATCTGAACATTTTGTATATTGATAGCCCCAAATTGACAACTCTCACTCGCATTTATTTAATACTTAAGAAGTGAACTAAATACTAAACTAGACAGCAGTGAAACCGCAGATTTGAATAAAACTTATAATAAAACTTTAGAGTTATTAATGTGTATCCTTTTTCTATGATCATCAAGCATAAAACTCCATTTATAAGACGAAACAATTGTTCCTCGTCTTTGTTTAAATAATTGGCCCACTGAATTTTTATAAATAATTAGAGCTGTAAATGTGTCCAATTTCAAATTTGTCGCTTATCGGGATGACAGAAAGCTATGAAAATTTAAAGAAAAATACAGCTATTGATAATGCTATGTTAATTAATATGTCAAACTTCATACTTTTAAGTCATCAGAGAGCTTCAGAAAGTTCTGTTAAGACAAACACGCTTGTTTAATGTCCAAAGCCTTAGCTTTTAATGGAACGCCTAAGGAATAAATTACACCAAATTGGAAAGTTGTAAAAAATTGTATATTATAAATTTTAAGCTTTCTAGGCCGACTGCTGGCTTCAGAAAGTTCTGGAAACGCAAACATACACATACAAACATTAGGAAATTATATATATATGATGAATTTCATATCAAAACCTATAAAAAACGCACATTTTGAACCCGACCCTCTCAGAATTTGATAAAATTTTGCATACAGCTACATTTGACCTATACAAACACAACCTCATATTTAGAAATTGCTTTTTTGAAAATATGTGGGCGTGGCATGGTATCGAAGTTTTTAAGAAATGACGATAATATGTACATTCAAGCTGTGATTACCACGGAATGGCTGAACCGATTTCAAAGATTTTGGTATCATTAAAAAGGTATTTAATTATAGCATTGCAAACAAAAACCAAATTCAAACTCTGAAAGACCTTTATCATTGGGCTTCACAAACTTATAAACATCCATAGAAGTTGCTTATGCAGACGCTGACGACTATAACAAAACAGAAGAAGAGCTATTTTCACGGTATAAAAATGCTAAAACTATTACAGTTACTCAAAGCTTCCATTCTTGTATACCTTTAGATGAAACTTCCCTAAAAGTTAGCAAATATTCCGAAAGTCAACAGTATGAGCTGCGCAAAATTATATATTAATTCTAAAAAAATAAAAAAAAAATTTACCAAAAGTAAGTCAATATTTTGGGGGTGTCTGAAAAATTTGATAATACGATTCTTGTTCTAATCTATTAGAACTACAAAAAAATCTGTATAACTTTCAAAGTATAGCTACTTTATTTTTTTTTTTCTGTCACACAACGATACCAAAATATAAGGAAGTTAACAAGAGATGCATTTACTTAAAAAAATTAAAAAAAAAAGAAAAAACGCCACTTTAGTTTTTAAATATGTTATATAGACCCTTCTAAATAGACCCTTCTAAAAATTTTTTTTTTTTAAAAAAAAAACATTGGCCTTTGAAGTGTTTTCCCAGTTTAAAGTTTTATTTTTGTCAAAAAAAAATTTTGAGTGTAATATAAAATTTTAACAGTGTATGTTTTCTAATTTAAATACCTTTCTAATGATGCCAAAATCTTTGAAATCGGTTCAGCCATTCCGTAGTAATCACAGCTTGAAAGTACATATTATCGTCATTTTTCAAAAACTTTGATACCTTGCCACGCCCACATATTTTCGAAAATGCAATTTCTAAATATGAGGTTGTGTTTGTATAGGTAAAATATAGCTGTATGCAAAATTTCATCAAATTCTGAGAGGGTCGGGTTCAACACATATCGGTTTTGATATGAAATTCATCATATATAGATTTAATTTTTACACCAACACTCTCCAGTAATAAATCTTTTTTTAGAAACCTAAATATTTTAAGTGCATATTTTTGGATTTTAAGTCCATTAATCGATATATTTTAAGAGCATGTTTTGGAATTCGTAATGTATATTTTAAGAGCATATTTTTGATTTTTTTTTTTTGAGTGAAAGTCGCTGCCCTGCAAATGAAATTACTAGCCCTATTTATGACTAACTGTCAGCTTTCACATAAGCTTTCATATTATTTTTTTTTTATTAAAAAAAAATTATTGTACTTCTAAACAAAATAGAAAAGTGTGCAAAAAAACATACACAGAGAAAATAAATCAGTTGGAAATCCACCAGAACTACTCTTTTTTTATTATTACAATATAAATTTGATTTAAATTACATAAATCAATTATATTAGTAAAAAGTATCTCGTAGTGATTAATAATTTGTAACTGTAACTAAAAATCTGTTTTTTGTGTTATAAAAATCAGATTTGCCAACCAATTCATTTAAAAATAAAATGTATAATCTAATTCGATAGTCGCAACTTTCTTCAAATATTTTAATAGTTCACATTTTACCATGAATTAACAATGACAATAACATTTTAGTTGTAACAACCAATGTCTTCTTAATAGTTGGTAACTAAGGATTTACTAATAATATTCGACCGGATGATGGGTATAAATACCGATTGAAAAATAAGTTCAAAATATATTTTCGGTTGGGGACCCAATAAAATGTTTTCTTATTATTTGGTAACTACTACCAAAACAAGACCAATACAAGTGAAAATCTATAGTCTTAATATCAATTTGAATTATATATAAATACAAAATAATAAAATTAAAACAAAATTTAATTTATGAAAAGTATAATAATAAGTATCAGTATGTATATAAAATATATTTATAAGAATTTATTGTTTCGTTTATGTACACATATTGTATCAATAATGTGAATACATTATTTATTTTCAATTTTTAGTTTTTTATGTAGAAAAGTGCGGATGTAAAAGCTTTTCAGTTGCCTTCCTGTGAAGGAATCAGTAAACTTTAGAGCCAGTGAGCAAGAACAATAACATCAGCAATTAATGCATCATTTGCATTTTTGTAATGCAGAATATGAGATTTATTTGAAAAAAAGTATTCTCTGAAGCTGAAATTTTCTACAGGAAAAAACTAACGTAACAGTGGAAAATGAGACTCAAAGTTCCTGGTTTTCCTCGCATCAAAGGTAACTTCTTTGGCTCTATGAAATAAGGCCCCAATGAAATAAGTCTCCAAACCAAAAATGAAATAAGGCCCAAAAATTTCTAATAAGAAAAATTGGGGTATTATTTAATTTTCTGGGGCTTTATTTCATTTATTTTTTGGGACTTTATTTCATAATGAAATAAGGCCCCAATTTGAGAAATGAAATAAGTCCCCAAATAATATTTTTGGGGTGTTATTTCGTTTTCTTAAAAATCAATGTCACCGAATTGTCAATGTCATTACGAACACATTTGAAAAAAAAAATTTACTGTTCCGCAGTGTTCTTGGATGTGCAACAAGCTTTCGATAAAGTATGGCATAATGGATTGTTATACAAATTAAAAAACATAATTCCTGCTCCGTTTTATTTATTGCTAAAATCATATCTACATGAAAGATGATTTTTTGTTAATGTTAATGATTATAACTCGAATTTTGGTCAAATTAAATCTAGTATCCCACAGGGCAGTGTATTGAAGCATCTGGAATGGTGCAAAATGAATTAAATTACATACAAGATTGGTTACAAAAATGGAACATTAAAGTAAACACGGAAAAATCTGTTCACGTAACGTTTACATTAAGGCATGGTGATTGTCCAGGGTTAACTTTAAATGGATAATCTATCCCTACAAGTAATAATGTAAAATATTTGGGGTTATGCTTAGACAGAAGGCTCACATGGAGAAAACATATTGATATGAATAATGAATATTTGAAAATTAAAACAAAAAAGATGTTTTGGCTGTTAGGGCCAAAATCGGAATTAAGCTTAGAAAACAAAGTTATTTTATACAAAGCAATCCTCAAACCAGTTTGGACTTATAGTTTACAGCTATGGGAAACTACCAGCA
The DNA here is from genome assembly GCA_021234595.1 of Delia radicum. Taxonomy (NCBI): domain Eukaryota; kingdom Metazoa; phylum Arthropoda; class Insecta; order Diptera; family Anthomyiidae; genus Delia; species Delia radicum. The sequence goes on along the minus strand of CM037855.1, from coordinate 168,277,771 downwards.
ACTTAAATATTGAAATTCTTCAAAGATATCAATCAAAAACATTACGATTATTATCTAATGCACCATGGTTTGTAAAAAAACTCTAATATACATAATGATCTCGGAATTTCAACGGTTAAAGACGTAATCAATAAGATCAGCGAAAGATATCTCAATAGACTAAGTAACCCAGCAAAGCCACACATTACCAAATCATGGGTAAAGTAATGTATCGCCATAGGGCTTCATGCATTACTTTTACACGTTACTTGACTGAAGAATTTTACAGGCGATGAGCCTTAAAGTAACTCATTACCTTGTAGGGGGTAAAGTAACTGGTTACTTATATGGTTACATGGTTTGAAAAAGTAATGTGTCTATAAATAGATTTTCATAAAAAAAATGCATAAACATTTTTTTACAGATATTTTTTTTTAATTAAATAAATAACTTTTTTTTATTACATAAATAACTTGGTCATGCTGGGATTCGAACCTGGGGTCTCTGGTATTTAACAATTAGTTAGGCGAGAACTCTATAAACTGAGCTATCGATACATACAATATATTATTGCTTAAAATGTAGATGAGTTGTTGTGCTTCGTGTTTTCGTTCGTGATATCAAAAATATACACCTTACCCTCATGCTTACAAAAAATCACAAAGTAATGTGTCTATAAATAGATTTTCAAAAATATATATTAATAATTACTATACGTTTATAATTCATGCATTATGTAATTGATGATCGGTAAGTCATTATTTTATGTTTAGAAGTAATGTAAAATGTAATGAGGTCTCATTACAAGGTAATCCACGAGTGTTCAATTATCGGTAACTCATTACCTCTTGTTGGAAAATAATGATACAGGTAAGGAGTACACATTACAAGGTAATGCATTACTTTATCGCACCCATTACCAAAGTTTTGCTGGGAATCAATCAAACGTTTTAGCTATCAATTTATTAGATGACAGTGACGAAATACATAGACACAAAGATTTCACGTACTTGGTCTACCTTTTAGGGAGTAGTGATAAATATAATTATATAAATATGCATATGTAAATAATACATTAATGTAATATATTTTTATTAAGTTCATTGGAACTCGATATTTTAAGTTATTTTTAAAATATTATAAGATTTGCTTATTATTTTTGGAAAATAGATTGCAAATAAAGAGAAATGAGAAAAAAGGAGTGGTAAAATATGAGTGTTGAAAAGACACTTGTAAAGCAAAAATTAACTTGCTTCCTGATGGAAAATGTGTCGCTGCCAAGAAATACGTGGAACACAAATATGAAGAAGAAGAAGGCACATATAAAGAGTTAAAGGCTTTAAATGAAATAGATTTATTTTTGTACCCAAAAAAAAATATAGCAAATGAATTGATAGTTTTGATGTAGATGAATGTAGAAAAATCGCTCGATTTTTTTTTTGCAGCCGATTTACACTCAAAAAATTTTTTTTCTACATCAAAACTATCAATTCGTTTGCTATATTTTTTTTAGGGTACAAGAATAATCTTCCAGTGAATATTGTTTAAAATTGTTTTTAGTGAAATATTTTTAATGTTCATATTTACAGGTTTCATTTACTAATTTTTCTTATGTTCTTGCCGCCAAACAGCTGAGGACTCTATACACAAAAGCTATGTATTATTTTGGAATAAAAAAATATTTTAATGTATTATATAATTTTGTTTTTTTTTTTTTAATTGTTGCCTTATTTCATTTTCGAAATGATGCTTTAATTCATTATGAAATAAAGCCCCAAAATTGCGGCGTTATTCCATTTTATTTTGGGGTTTTGTTTCACTTTGTTGAGGTTTTTTTTCATTTTTTTTTTTTGGGCATTGTTTCATAATGAAATAAAGCCCCAAAAAATGGGGCTTTATTTCAAATATAAATAAATAATTTTAGGTGAAATATACCAAAAATAAATGCAACGGGCACTTGCTAATATTTACCAAAGAGCCAAAAATTTCTTAATTGATTGTTATACTCTTCTTTCAGATTATCTCTTTCTCTTGATTCCTTCCATACAAACGAATCATCTTTAAAGAAACGTTTTTAATCAAATTACGCATTGTATAGGTATAATAATTATTTTTACTTACAATCATAGAGTTAAGGCTATGGAAACACTTCCGGTTTAAAAATGTGTGTTCATTCAAAGAGGGTTTCTGCATACCAAAATGTGTACCGTCCACGCACCCAATTACTAATAATAATAGCAATAAAAAGAATTATAAAAGTATTTATATAAAAGTATTTATTTCACAAACCTCCTGGCAGTTTGTATTTTCTCATGAAGTATTCTTTACATTCATCACTATATCGGGGAGAAAAGTTTATGAATTTTCCACATAACTTACGTTCCATTTCCTTCAAAACTCTGTTTACTATTTTACAAATAGTGGTTTGGCTAATTAAAATTAAGAAGTCGTTTCCAACATTGTGTTGAAAACTGCTTGTTGATAAAAGGGATAATGTTGCAGCCAACTGAATTTTTGGTGGAAACCCATTAGACAAATGTCCTTCAAAATCCAACTCCTCAAGGAGATAATTGAATGCTACTTTTGATAATGAAAAGCGTTTTTGAATCTTAAAAAAAAATTATATAATTTTAACATTTGTATCAAATTAAAAAAAAATTATTTACTTACTCAAAATTTGACAATTTTAATGGGTCGCTGGAATCACGAATTTTCTTTCTAATTTTATTCAAATCTTGCTCTTCGCCAGAGTCGGATGATGATGAATAGAAAAAACTTTAATCAATTTTTTTTTGTTTAAATTAGTTTTTAAAATATTTTTCCACTTTGAAATTTTTTTTGTGGTTGTTGAAAAATTAAACATATGTTTTTTGTTTACCTTTTTTTTCATTAGTCTTTTACATTTTTACAGTGTTATATAACTTCTTAAGATTTTCCTTTTATAACACTGAAACATAAAATCGTTTCGATTCTTAACGAGTGCCATCATCAGAAAATTTCGAAGTATCGAAATTAATTCCGATACGAAATTATTTCGATCACGACTGCGGGAATTAGAGCCCTGATAAAGTTGTGAAATAGAGATGGAGTAGATTAGAAAATAAACAAAAATCTAAAAATAGAACGTTTGTGTTTGTTAGTATTTGTCACATCTGAGTAGCTAATAGGAAAAAAATTGAAATTTAGCTGCCTTACATTTGAGGGCATACTTGGGCATGATTGCTTAAGCGGTCAAGACTTGGTATTGTTACGTTTGTAAGGTACGAAGAAGTGCAGGTTTGATTCTTACAGCCGGCAGGTTGTTGAAAAATTTATCATATAAAGACAATCAGACAATTATAACACACAAATAATAATACAATTTAAATGGAAAATCACTGATGACGCCTGTCCAATAAAAAGGAAGAAACCAGTCTAGTCTGATTGGAAAATTAAGAGTGTTTATAATTTTTAGAGAAAAATTTTTATTCTTTTTTTTAACCTGAACCTTTCTAAAATATTAAAAATAAACTAAATTGTTGGAAAGAGTGTTTTCATTTAATAAATTGGAGCAACCTTCATGTTTTTATGTACAAAAAGGTTTTTCTGTATTTGCAACCGAATTATACAATAGTTCATGCAACTACCAAAATTCTGTTGACGACAAATTCGGTTGAAGCAACGAATCCGTTTTCTGTGTGTACTTACGAGTAAACAATTTATGTATACAGGCGCGGATCCACCTTTTCATTTTGGGGAGGAATTTTTTGATAAAAAAAAATCAAAAATTTTGTTTTTCATATATCAAGATAATATGGCCTTTATACGGTAATCTGGTCAGAGAATTTCTTAGACGAGTTTTAATAAAATTTTTTCATTAAACTGATGAAGTTTTCTTCACAATGTGTATGAAAAGTTTCTTTAACTTTATGAAAAAGCTTAGTAGTTGTAATGAAACTATTTTTATTGAAATTTTTTTTTTAGTATGACATTTTTAATAAATAAAATAAATTTTCATGAAAAAGTGCATTAATTTAATAAAAAGTTTCAATGGACTAGTTCCAGTGACATTTCATAGATCTAATGCAAAAACTAACACCATGCAGAGAATTCGCTTCTATTACTATTAAATAAGCCTAATACCCAATAAAAGCATAATTTGGCCGAACTTATAGTTTAATAGATAATTGTTTAAAAATCTGTATTGAAATGTTTTCCAGAATAATTTCGGCGGTTTATGATAATCAGAGAAGACAAAAAATGGCAAAATCTGACGTATTTCCGGAAAATAAAAATACGGTAAAAAGGCAAAAAATAGCAAAACTACAAAAAAGGTAAAAAGAGCTTAAACATTTTGAAAGAAAACGTAGAAACAATTAAGGACAACAGCACTTAAAACGAAGAATGTCTTAAAAATGCAATTTTAAAGCTCAAAAATCTTAAGAAAAGACAAAAAAGTAAATATGTATCAATGAAAATGACAAAAAAGCAAATATGTATGAATAAAAATGGGGGAAAAAAATAAATAAAAACATATGATGAGATAATTTCTACACAGAGAAAAGTTGAGTCATAATGTGAGTCTTAAAACTAATGAAAAGAAACTAGTTTTTTGATGAAACTTTTTTATTGAGTGATTGAAACTCTTTAATAAAAAAGATATTTTTCATAAAATTTTATGAAACTTCTATTAGTACGAGTTCAAATTGCATATATGCAAAAATTCATTAACAGTTATGCCAAAAAATGATTTTTTTTGGCTTAATGATGCATTTTATAAACAAGTTTCGATATTGCACTATGAAAATTATCTGAATGATATTAAAGAATTTTTGCATTAAACCAATGAAATTACACTGGTATTCGTCTATTGAAACTTTGTATTAAGGTAATACAAGTTTTCTTAAAATTGTATGAGGAATTATCAATTTATTTATGAAAATCTTCCTTCACTCAAAAGTTCCATTAAAAAACAGGTGTCTTAAATACGTTGATTTACATAAATTTTGAGAAAATTTTCGATATTTTTTGTGAAGAAAACTTTCATAGATTTACTAAAAAACTTCATTATTATTAAACATAATTATCTCAGTTAGATTATAAATGTCAAATTAAGAAAAAACACGAAAGCTGCAAATCAAACTGAATTTCACACTTTTTCCGATTTTGTCGAAAGTTCTGTACTTTTACTTAAATTTAAATTTCAAAATCGCAAACCTTTTTACATTAGCAAAATTTATTTTTGTATACCTTTTCTTACTGAACTGTTTGGTCAGATACTAATAATTTCTTTTAAAACACAAGATATTATGTTTTTTTTTTTTTTTTTAATGCGAAATGACAAAATTATTCGTAAATTTAAAATAAATATATATGAGCTATTCCGGGAATTCTCGGGAATTTCATTTGTTTTAATTTCCCGCTTTCCAGGGAATTTTGTTGCTGTCAAAAACTTTAAAATTTTAAAATCTCTTTCTTTTCCTTTTCAGACTTCCCTTTTCCTTAATATTCCCTTTTCTATTTGTCCTTTCCTTTTTTCTCTTTTTTTGGTTTTGAGAACATTCCCTCCCGGGATCCGCACCTGATATATTTTAAGTTTACATTTTTATTTGCGTAATTTAATATGTAAATATCTATATTTTAATGCAGTTAAGATGCACATTTACAATGACTGATAAAAAAAAGTGCAAAGGTTTTTTTTCTAATACATAGAGAGAAATAAAGTGCCAACGGAATTGAAAAGTGTATTTTAATGGTAACCACTTATAAATTCAGTTAGTACAACTTTATTAACATTAGATTTCTGTAAATATTGGAAGTAGGAACTAAAATTCGGATGAATTAACCGAAATTTGTTGCGAAAACTTGTTCAGTTGTATAAACCGACTGAAATTCATAGTAACCGAATTTGAGTAGTAGTTACCGAGTTTCAGTTGGCAAATATCAAAATATTTCTCAGTGTGTACAATGTACACTGTACATTACAAATACTTTGGAAATTATTTTAATATACGTACTTTATAAAGTTTTAATTACACTGTGATTAAATAGTTGATTTCATAAAAAAAACGGCTTCAAATATCATGTACCAGTCAAACAGATTGTAATCTTCTTAATTTGTAGCATCTTGGGATTTAAGACGCTTTAATACACTACACTAAAAGAAATATTATCATTGTATTAACAAACTACAAAATTAAGTTTCTGAATGCTTCACTCATAGAAATAAACCTGTAAAAATAGCAAACAAAAAGCTACTTAAAATTAGTTAAAAATGAGCTTGCAACAAAAAAAAATGATAAAATTGGAAAATTTTTTACTAAATGTTAGTAATATAAAAATATCAAAAATAAATCTGTTGAATTTACAAATATTTAGTTATATTTGAGCTCATTTTTAGTTAATTGAAAGTAACAAAACAATCTGCTAATATTAGCAAAAACATTTTCTAAATATTTTTTAGTTTTGTAATGCGAATAAAAGTCTTCCCTTATGAAATCAGCAATCTACAATTTTCTAGCGAATATTTGTGTTAATTTTAGCAAAATAAACTGTTATTTGCATACGACTAAATTTTAGGTAAATGTAGCAAAAATTTTGAAAATATTATAGTTACAAATATTTAGTAAAAGTTTTTGCTAATTTTACAGAGTAAAATGCTATTTTCAATTAACTAAAATTCACATCGAACATAACTAAAATTTTGTTAAGTTAACAGATTTATTTTTGCTGTTCTTATTTTATTAATATTTAGCAAAAAAATCTGCTAAATTTAGCAGTTTTTTCTGCAAGATGATTTTTAACTTATTTTTAGTACACTCAGAAAAAAAAAGTTTGCAGAAAAAAGTTTTAATCGCACTTTATAATTTTTGTATTAATTTTTAGTACAATTTTTTATTTTAGTAAATTTTTTTGCCATTCTCATTTTACAAATTACTTTTAGCAAAATATTTCACTAATTTTTTAAAACCTGTTGCTAAGTTTATCAAAAATTTTCCTAATCAAAAAAAAATATATATATTTTAAGCAAATAAAACTTTTTTATAGAGTTGAAATAAAAATAATGTTCATCTACACTCAAAAAAATAAGTTAGTAGAAAAGTTAGTAAAACGTCTTGTAAATCAGGAATACTATTTTTTAGCAAATATTTTTGCTAAAACCGTGTTTTCAGCTAAAATTTTTGTTATACTTATTCAGCACTTAACTGTTTTATACTAATGCTTTACTAATATACTAATGTTTTACTAATTAATTTTGCTAAAAAAAATTGTGCTGATAAGCAGATGTCGCGGCATGTCAAGATGTAGTAGAGAAGAGGAAAATGATACTAAAAAGGACAACTCTAATAAGACAATTAAAAAAATCAACCATAAAAAAAACATATACAGACATGTAGACAGAGTAAAGCGAAAGGCAAAGACACACATCTTAGGTAGATTTGTATGGTTCCTTTTTCTTATTGCAAAAAAAAGGGTTGTTTTTTTTCGTTTCGTTTGTTTTTGTTTATTTTTTCGTTTCGTTTCTAGAATTATCTTCGGCAGTTTCGTCATTGAAAAGATAGCATCATTAAGACAACCATTGATGTAAGTAGTTGAAAGAAAATTTTTGTTATGTTATATATACTTATTTCTATATATTTTCAGATATTAAATTAATTCATGTCGTCAATGTGGGAATATGAAAATTTTTATATTTCGTAATTATTGTAAATTATTTTTAAAAGAATCACAAAAATATGTTTTATGATTTTCAGCAAATATTTTAACTAAATTACAATTTTTTTACAATTTTTTTGCGTTTTTATCAGTCTACTAAAATTCAGCAAAAAATTTATTAATTTTTACCAACGCTTTTTTATTTGTAATCTACTAAGTGTTAGCAAAACTTTTGCTGAATCTACAAATTTTGTTGCTAAAAATCAGCTCGCTGATTTTCAGCAAAAGATTTTGCTGACATTAGCAATTTTTTTGCTAGCATCCTCCTGACTAAAATTTTGCTGACTCAGCAAAATTTTTTGCTGACTTTACAAACTTTTTTTTTTGAGTGTATTAGGAAAAAAGCGTAAAGGATTGAAAAACAAAGTCGGTTTATTTTACTTTTTTGATTTTTATTCTGTGAAGTTCTAGTTTTATCAAATTAATGCAGTTTACTGAAAATTTACTTAAATTTAGTAGCGGCTACTAAGTTTATTTTACTAGAGTTCAGCAGACATGTGTTGCTAAATTTAGCAAAAAATACCGCAAGGCTATAAATAGCTAAATTTACGTAATAACAGCAACATTTTCAGTAGCCATTACAGATTTTTTTTTTTAGTTAGAGATAATTTTTTTTTTTTACTTTTATAAAAATTTAATTTGATTTTTAAACACTTTAAAGTAATTATACAAATTTAATGTCTTACTTTTCTCTTAACAATGTAAAAGTTTAAAAAATGTTCATTTACAAACAACGTCGTAAAAAATGTAAAACAACATAATTAAATTTTACACAAACTTTACATCATGTAAATTGAGTTTGCACATGTATAAAAATGGTCAGATGTGTTTTTCAATCACGGTTCTTGTCTAAGGGTGATACAAAGTTTAAAGTTGAATACTTCACTCAAAAAAGTTTGACAGAAGAATCTTTTGAAAATAGCAGTAAAAACACTTGAAAAGGTTACAAAGGTAATTATCTGCGCAACCAGCAATGTGCTGCAAAAAATCCATTTTATGCTCTTAAAAAATTAACAAAAAACTAATAATACGAGTTTGTTCTAAAAAGTACAAACATGTGTTCAAAAATAAGACTTTTTATCAAAAATATACTCTTAAGATCAAAATATCCCAGTCAGAAACAGGCAGTGGTACAAAAACTTAAGCACTGTCTAACCGAGGAATTGTAAACAAATTACTCGCAGAACACTTGCTTAAGACCAGCGTTTCCAAAAAGCGTGTTACCAGTATTTGTTTTACAATAATTTCAGTGGTCTACAAAAAAAAACGTTTTCCCAACGTTGGCAAGTTGTTTCTAGCAAACCTTATGACAGTGCTAACTTATTCGAGCAACCAGCGGTTATCAAGCACTTATAATTCAGTTGCGCTTTAAGCTAAGAATTATATTATGCCTTTTTAGCTTAGTGGGTAGAGCTGTCATCTGCCAATCTGGCCACCAGGATTTAAATACCGTCAGAACCAACGAAATTATAAATCAACTTTATTGTAATTTATTTTGAAAAATCTCTTTTTAGGCCACATATTTTACGATTTTAACAACATTTGCCAATGTTAGAAATTTTGGGGTGAAGTGTATGTAACCGTCAAATTTTGTTCGCCCAGTGTTTATCGGACACTTTTTGAACAGGCGGATCTTTTGTTTAATTATGTTAACATTTTGGCATTGGAAAAGCACTTTTAGCCAGCACTTGACCACTTGTTAAAGTACATCGCCAACGGTGGTCCGTTTTTTGAATGGGGTTCTGTTAAAAACAAAATATTCAAAAAAAAAAATACTCTTTGAAATCTATGCAAGAATTCTTCAATTGTTTTGAAACGGATAATTGTCTTATTCATTTCTCAATACGACGCATAGGATAAAACATATTTCTAGGTTTTAATACAAAAACTTTGAATTCTACTAATACACTCACAAGAAACGTTTCATAAAAGTTTGACAGTTATTTAAAAATTTAAACGGTAAATTTGTTTCAATGGAATATACAGTTAAATTACCAAAGAAATATATTTTTGAACTTTTTGTCTGTTATTCAATAAACAAAATAAACACAAAAACGGACTTTTGGTAATAGTTAAAATATTTAGTTAAAATTTTCTATTTAAAACAAAAAGTTGTTATATAATATTTAATATTGAAAAAACGAAAACAATTTATTGTTTTTACCGATTAATTTTTCAACACTTGAAAATAAACTAAAAATACAATTGTTTTAAACGAAAAGTAAGTAGTCCTCTTTTTAACTGATTTTCAGTTAATTTAATGTGTATATTCAGTAGTCTTTGCGGAAAAAATGTTGTGAGTGTAGCATTGGTTAAAAACTTCAGTTTTTAACAGTTTTTTTCGGTTTTGTAAAAATATATTTGAATTGTTGTCTTTCGATTAAAACAAAAAAAATATAGTTCCTACATCCGACATAAGATGTAAAGTCAAAATCCTAACGGTACTTTTTATGCATTAGAGACACAATGAAATTTTCTAAATAAAGTACCGCATTTTTCTTTAGTTGTTTTCTTAAATAACTGTTAAAATAGTTGTTTCATAACATTTCATAGAAAAACAACTGTATTTGCAGTTAACAACTACAACTTATGATTACTACACAAACAAAAACTGACAAAAAGTTTTGAGTGTATAAAATTGAGTACAAAAATAATAAAAACATGAAACTACGATAATATGTACAACAGGTCAAAAAAGAATATTGCTCGCGAAAGTAGCCCCAAAAATAAGAACTTCTGTATGATTCGTTTTGTCAAGTTAGCTACAGTAATAATTTAATGGCCATACGAATTTTTTGGCTCAAGGCGGATTTTTAGCACTTTTTCTATATTTTAACACGGTTATATCTCGGTATGCCGTACGGAATTTCTATTTTCTGTCTGAAGCAAAATTGTAGATATTGAATAGGAGAAAAAAAAATGAGGAACAATCCTACCCGAAAAAAGTGCATCCGGTGCCTTAAAAATCGAAAAAATGCCCATTTTTCACCTTTTTTGCTCAATAAGTGGATTACAAATCCACAAATATGTTGTTTTTTCTTTATAAACTTTATTTTGCATGAAAATAAAAATTCTGATTCATATCACAGCTATTCTTTTACAGAAAATATGAGATTTCTATATGTTATCTATGAATGGAAACAAAATTTAGAACATTTTCAATTATAATTGAAAAGGTGAAAAATGGGAAAAAAAATAAAATAAAAAATAATACTACTATGCACTGATCACATTAATTTTAAATAAAAAAAATTAATACACTTCCTCAAAATTGCCATATGTATTATTTTTTGTTTTCTATTTTATACGCGAAAACACTAACAAATCATTGAAATAATTCACTTTTATTATATAGACCAAATGGATTTTTTTAAATCACCTCTGGTCCCAGTGTAAAAAAACATTACTATATATGTGGTATTAGGGCGGGTCGATTTGCAGGGAGGCAAAGAAATCGCTCAACGTACAAGGAAAATCGTATTCTAGGGATCAAAATAAGAAACTTTGCCGAAAGAACCATAACGAATTCTGATGAAAAATTTTGAAAAAGCCCACTTTCATATTTCAGAAAGTAGGAGGAATCTCTCCAAGATTATGGGAGCTACTTTTGCTCCGGGAGACGCGCTAGCAGATTAATTCATAAATCATCATTCTAGGTGACCGTTAAGGGCTTAAAATTTAAGTTTAAAGAGGGACTTTTTAGCCGTGTTTTTATAGCAAAATGTACAAATCTCGGGATAGAGATATTTCAGAAAGTAGGAGGAGTCTTTCCAAAATTAGGTTCTCTATTTCTTCTCCGGAAGACGCTCTAGCAGATGAATGTATAAATTATATTCGATTGGGTTGGATTCGATTGGGGCACTCTAAATGGGTCAAAGTGGGATTTTTCAAAATTTGACCATACCGGTCAAAAGTCGGGACATCAGAATTCGTATTAGTTTCTTATTTTGATCCCTAGAATACGATTTTCCTTGTACGTTGCGCGATTTTTAAATCGACCCGCCCTAGTGGTTATATAAGAATATATTTGGTAATGGCAAGTACTTACAATTGTCATTACAAATCTCATTACTTTTATATAGCGATGTCGCGTACAATAATGACATATGACAAAAAAATACAAATATATGTATGTGGTTACCTATATTATTACCAGTATGTACAAAAATCAGGAGTTTAAAAATTTCAAAAAAAAACTAAATTTAATAAAAAAATATTTTTTATATTGAACAATTTTTTTTTAATAAAATGTGCCCTCACGGACTCCAACCCGGGCCTCCAAGTTGTTAGCCCACCGTTCTATCATAATATGATGGGCACATTTTACTAAAATAAAATTGTCCAATATAAAATATATTTTTTTTTTATTAAATTTAGTTTTTTTGAAAATCTATTTTTAAACTCATGATTTTTGTACATACTGGTTGAGAAGTATAACATGTCGAGAAGTATAACATGTCGAGATAGTAAAACATGTCATTTATGATAGATAAAAGCAGATAAAAGCATAAATGACTTGCTTGCACAAAATAGCATAACTTTCCAGCATACAAAGAAAATCAAAAATATGTACTTATACATGTCCTTACTAGAGTTGGAAAAATAATGAGTCTAAACTAGATTTCCAAAAGTTTTTTTAAATCAATACTTTATATTTAAAATAATAACAAAAATAAGTACTTATTCCTGCGTCACATATTTTTTGTATTAAAATATGTAATGAAAAAATTAACTAGTTATTGGTAACTCCTTAATATTAAACTAATATAGAGAGTACGGAGTGTCATTACTGGTGGTAAGAAAAGTAACGACATGTGATTACCGTTTTTACACTGGGGTAGTATGCAAAAAGGCACAATGATTTTATAGCATTTAGAAAATTTCATTGCATAAAATCGTCAGAACTGGAGTACAGTTTCAAATTTTGACTTTGCATTTTAAGTAGGATGAATGAAATATAAATTTTAATTGTAATTGAAATTAAAAGAAAAAAATATTTCTTCTATTGAAAAATAATTTTAAAATACAGAAAAATTTACTGTTAAAAAACTCTAGTTTTTACCAATTTTTACAGTTGTTTTAAAATGTTTGTAATCAGTTATTTTTATATTGTCCTTTTTTTTACTGCATTTGTTAGTTGTTTTTCAACAATTAAAAATAACTTCATTTTTAGTTGTTTTAACATTAATTAATTACACAGATTAAAGTTCCAATGATAGAATTTTAGTAGCACGCTTAGAATACTATGTAGGTAAACACCACTGCAAATGTAGTTAAAAGCAAATGAAATTTCGCTTAAAGAAAGGACGACTTACATTTCAGTAAATTCAACTAGCATTGTCATTTGTTTTTTAATGTTCAAAAAATGACTAACAATTGTAGTAAAAATGAACCACATGGTAGTAAAAAATAAACAAACATTTATTTTTTCTTTAATATCAAAAAACTACTGTAACAAATGAATGTAAAATCATAAAACAGGCATTTGATGTAGTTTGTTTTTTTTTTTCAATGAACTAAAAGGACAGTAAAAATTTAATTTGTTCTACAATTGACTGACATTTACATTAAAAATAAAGAAACTGTATTACAACCCAAACAACTAAATATTTTTAGTGCAAAAGTTCCCTGAGTGCACATATAGAAAAACCTTTGGAAATCAAGCAAAATTCAAATTAACATTTAAATTAAACTTTGCACCAATATATAAACTAATCTTTAAATTTAATCCAGTTTGTCATGTGCCATCTGCGTCATGTCTTATATATTTGTATCCTGCCTTGAATAATATTTGAATAGATTTTTCCATAACGATTTTAGTTTTTAGTTACGTACCAATTTTATATGACAAAATATTTGTGTAAAAAAATATCAGAATTTTACGCAATAGTATTTATTTCAGGTTTTGTAGATGTCATATTGCTAATTTTTGACCTTTTCGTTTGATGCCAGCAAAATTTGCATACTACCTTACTAAAAACCATGGATGGTAAACGATTCTATGCGGGTATCGGTAAGGGTAATGATATTATCTTATATTTCGGTAAGTAAGTAAGTTTTTAGCGATATCGGTATTTTAGTTATTTCGGTAACGGTATTTTAGCGGTAACGGAATTTAGTTATTTCAGTAAGGGTATTTTAAGGATAACGCTATTTCAGTTATTATGGTATTTTAAGGATAACGTTATTTTAGTTATCCGATATTGTTAGCTGCATTATGTCCGAGTTCGAAAATATCTCTATTTACAGCGATTATTTTTTCTGATCTCATCAGATTATTTCGGAAATGGTATTTTAAGGATAACGCCATTTTAATTTTTTCGGTAAAGGTATTTTAGCGATAACGGTAGTTATATCTGTAACGGTATTTTTGGTATAACAGTGTTTAAATAATTTCGCTAACAGTATTTTAGGGATAAGGGATAGTCAGTTGAATTGAGAACGGTATTTTAGCTTTATTTCCTGCCATCCATGCTAAAAACAAATTCCAGAATAACAAAAAAAAATTATATACATATAGAGTAAAACCTCCTCTAAAAGGAGTTTGTTTACGCTTGGTTTTGCAATATTTTTTATCGCTGTTCCACACACTATTCATGAAAATTTAAAGGATAATTGTATAGAATATACAGTCATCACGTACTAAATAAAAAAATTTAATTGTAAATAAGAATACAAATTTTGTTTTCGATGGTATTGTTAATTTTTTTTTTCGTCAAATTGAACAATTTATTTAACAACACTAGAATTAAGTTAAAAAAAAAATAAATTTTTTCAATAACTTGCGCAATTTTTATATTTTATAAAAAGCGGGTTACATCCCAGCTAGCAAATGCCAACCGTACCAAAAAAAACAGTACTGGCACTGCTATTTTTGTAAAATCCACCGTGATAAAAATTACCAAAGGTACAATTAATATTATACTGGGATATCAATATTTTGTTAGCAAAGTAAGTGTTTCGCCAATATTGTTTTTAACAATATTACAAGCATTTAGAAGCATTTATTTTTTTAATATTTTATTATATTTTATACATTTGAATATGATGTATAAGTAATGCTAATACCGAACTGTTTTGCTGCTTTTTAAATGTGTTTTATTATAAATATCAACACATTCCTGAAAGGATCAAATAATAAATTTGAAAACAAAAAACTCTATAGATTATTTGTTAGGACAATATCCTAATGAAGAAATATAGAGCATGGCCTCGAACTTGAATAATTTTCAATTAATTTAATTTAAAAAGTTTGATATCATTTTTATTAAAAATAAAAATTATATTTTTTCGACCTTTAATTTGATTAATGGTGATAATCTTTAACTTCGAAATTATATATCAGTTCTCATTTAGTGAGAAAACTAGTTTATATGAATGTTTGATGTTTTGCATGGTATTGTCACTTTTTTCAAAACGTGTTCTGATGATGCGAACCTAGAAAATTCCCGAAATAGATCTATCAACACATTCCTGAAAGTGGTCAATTAATAAATTTGAAAACAAAAACTCTGATGAGTATTTATTAGTATAATTTCCTAATAAAGAAATACAGAGTATGGCCTCGAACTGGAATAATTTTTCATTTTCATTAATTGAAAATATTTTAAAATCACAAAATTTTTTGAATTACGAACGTTGTGCCAATGGTGGCAAGTTTGTTCAAACCAACTTTTAGTCGTTGTTATCAATTGGGTAACAGCACAATACTGTCAATATTGTTAATCCTACGTTCGGCCAACACATAACCGACCGTTACCAACGCTTTGCCAACATTGTGCCGATTGTATTTTTCTTTCTGGGATGTTTGGATCAATAACACTTTAACTTGTACGAGTTCCAAATTTTAGGGCCATAAGTTTATATTTCTAATTGTTATCGTTACGCGAATATGAAAAATTGAAAAAATTGTTTGAGACAGGCTCACTCTTTTTGTTCTATTTATTTTTATGTTTGCGGCTTTCAACATTTGAACAATCTCCTTACACTTGAGAGATAAATTTGAACACGTACTTAATTAACGTGACATCACCTAATAAATAAATATATCGTCACCTAAAATGCAAAAGGGCATAACTAAGAAAGTTTCCAAAACCGGTTTATTGATGATTATGATTCATTTGGCTAAACAACATGCTTTCACAAAATTTTGGACTTCTACGATAAAAAAAATAGTGATAATTATATAATATTATTTTTACTCGGGTTTATAAATAAAGTTCGAATGTTATAGGTTTTTGTTTTCGCCCATATTTTTGGTTGCCCTGTAAACTACTGCATCGATTTTAGGTGACGATATGTTAGTCGAAAATTGATTAGAAATAATAGTGGCAACGCATCGCAGTCCCAAGTTTTTTTCAAAATTAACGTTATTTGTACGTTTTGTCAATGCTTTAACACAAAACCTGGGGAGCATTATAAAATTTTAAGAAATAAAGATTTTATGGACCAAATTAAACTTAGTGGGCGCTGTGGTGTTATGCCTTTCTTTATGTTTCAATTGGTATAAAGTTGCAAATATTTTTTTTCGATTTCTGAAAAATTAAAAATTTTGAGTTGAGTCACTTTTGTACTAGGTATATGTATCGCAGCTCCCACCTTCGGTGTTCCCATAGCACTTAACCCCACCGCAATTACAGTGTTGCCATGTTTGAAGCCCTTCATCTTTCCCCATCTTTCATCTCTCCATTATCCAATTTCCAAAGAAAGCAACACATTAATAAATAATAAGAATTTCCTGAGTGTTGCTTCTCTTAAAAAAAAAAATGAGTTTTAAAAAGTATCATGTTAAAAAATTGCTCTTATTTGCAATTAATATGTAGAAAATACATTTTCTCTTCAACGTTAAATTCAAAAATAATCTCCAAAAAAAATGAAGAGGACTAAATACAAATATAAAAATACAAATACAAAAAACTTAGGAAATGTTCAAAACTTGATATTATTAAATATTTCTTTAGCACATCTATTGAGGAAGTGGAAGCTGCAAAAATAGAAAATTAGCAAAAAAGGGTATACAGACCAATTTATTTTTGAAGGCATGTTAGAAAACTTATGGAATATTGGAAAATTGGACCATATTACCAGATCAACATTATTTATAAGTTAGAAAAGTTTCAAAGACATCAAGGACATTTTTTGAAGAAATGGAAGGAAAAAATGTAAATGCATCAGTATATAGTAGATTCTATTAATTAATAATGTAATTTTAATAAATAAATTGAATGCGATGAAATAACGCTTTACTCATAATTCTCTTTCAACCCTTTGACGATCACAGTCAAGTAAGGAAGTTTTTATAATATATTTTTAAAGTTGTTTTTATTTTAAATATATATGGGGGGGTCGATTTAAAAATCGCTCAACGTACAAGGAAAATCGTATTTTAGGAATCAAAATAAGAAACTTTGCCAAAGGAATCATACCTCTAAAACGAATTCTGATGTCCTGACTTTTGACCCGTAGGGTCAAATTTTGAAAAATCCCACTGTGACCCATTTAGAGTGCCCCAATCAAATCCAACCCAATCGAATATAATTTATACCTTCATCTGCTAGAGCGTCTTCCGGAGAAGAAATAGAGACCCTAATCTTGGAAAGACTCGTCCTACTTTCTGAAATATCTCTATCCCGAGATTTGTACATTTTGCTATAAAAACACGGCTAACGGTAACCTAGAATGATGATTTATGCATCTGCTAGCGCGTCTCCCGGAGAAGAAGTAGCTCCCATAATATTGGAGAGATTTCTCCTACTTTCTGAAATATCAAAGTGGGCTTTTTCAAAATTTTACCCTACGGGCAAAAGTCGTGACATCAGAATTCGTTTTAGAGGTATGGTTCCTTCGGCAAAGTTTCTTATTTTGATCCCTAAAATACGATTTTCCTTGTACGTTCAATTTAGAACAAAATATTGAAAAAAATAATAATAATACCGAAAATTTAACTTTTTACCGAAGTATTTGTAAATCTAAAGTTAGTTCTATTATATTATGTAAAAAACGCGATTCGTAAAATATGGTCTGTATACCCTTATTCGCCTCCACTATTCAAATAAACATTTTTAAATATTGAGTAACAAAATAAATTTTTTGAAACACCACTAGATTGGACAAAGATGTGTTAGAATGCACAAAATAAGACAGAACATTTCCATGAAAACGTCAAAAATATTTTTTTTATTATTTATTTATTTGAAATCAATCAAAAAGTGTAATTTTAAGAATTTTTAGAAATTTAATTTTTAAACCACCACAATTTTGCGCCCCTTGCAGAAAGTGATTCACGCAATCAGATTTGACATGTCTAAATATTGGTTTATTATCATATAAAGTCCTACTTATGTGCCATGAAACTAAAAAAAAAATATTTAATCTCAATTTTAAAAATTTTTGAGAAAGCAAATTTTAAGTATGCACTACGGGAAATGAGATTTCAATTGCCCTTGAATGGCCGGCTTGGTATAATTTGCTATTGCTTTGACAATTATATTGAAAGAACCTGTGTCTGCTAAACAGAGGATTTAGCACTTAACAAGTGTTTTTAAGAAATTTGTTTAGTTCATCTCTTTTTTAAATTTTAATATTTTGGGAATTGTTGAATTTTTTCACTTCTTCAAACTAAACATATATATCAGTTATCTTGTTAAGCGCTTTTTAAATTTTTGCACATTTTGTTATTTTTGTATTTATCTGTTTTTTTTTTAACCCTCTAAATGGCAAACGATGTTTTGCAACGAAATTCATACCATGTGGTCTACTCGAAAAACAAATAATAAGTTCTGCAACAAAATTGTTTATCGTTGCCTAATTTAAGCGATATCAGCCAAAATATTTATAAGTGAATTTTGAAAACTAAAGCATATAAAAGAGAAGTTTTGAACAAAAATTATTTCCATTACCAAGATATAACCACGCTCCAAAAACTATTTTTTTTCTGCTCCAATTTGAGAAGATATCACGATTTTCGCTTTTTGGAAAAAGCGAAATTAGGCGAAAAAGTATTGAAACTTCAATTTATATGTTCTAACTTCAACGCTTTGCTATTAATACTTAATGTCTTCCTTGTGCCAAATTTCATAAAAATCCGTCTATTAGTTTCTAAGTTAAGATAATGTCTTTTAAAGGAATCCTGATAAAATCCTTTATTATTAAAGATAAAGCTTCAATCTTATCTTACTTGTATTTTATTATAAAGAATTTTTAGTCAACTATAATTGGTCGATATATGCAACATAAATTAATGAAATTTGGTCTTAACTTTTTGATTCAGATAAATAATTAATTCATATTAATTTTGAACTTTCGAGAAAAAACCATGCAATTACATGGAATTTATTGACCTAGTGACATTTCGGCTCATATAATAAATGGGTTAAAATGTTGATGATTGTTGTTTATTTGTTCAATGTATTTCATTTAAACAAATAATGCATTTGTTCAAATCATTCATTTGTGTAAATGTTGGTTTTTTAACTCTTCTGTCCTATTTGGGTCAAAATTACCCAATTTTGAAAAACAAAGTTACAAGACGATACTTACAACTGGTGGTTTCCAGTAAAATTCAATTTATTATATTTATTTCATCAAAAATTTTATTAATGTAAAAAAATTTATTTGGTTTTTCTCTATGAGCGAATTTATTTTTTACATACACGTATTATGTTTGGGTCTTTTTAGCCCAATATTATATTTTAATATTTTTGGAACTTAGTTTGCTTCGACTTGAAATTTTTTGATCACACTTAGAATATTATGTAGGTAAAACCCAAATTTAGTTAAAAACAAATTAAATTTCACTTGAAAAAAGAACGACTTACATTTCATTGAATTCAATTAACATGGTCATTTGTTTTTTTTTTTACTGTTATTAAAATGTACCACAAATGTGTAAAAATGAACAACAAATGTAGTAAAAATGAACAACAAATGTAGTAAAAAATTCACAATCTTTTATGTATGTTACTGTTTGAATGTTACTGTTTGAAATAAAAAAAAAAAAATTGATAAAATGAATGTAAATTCTTAGTGCAATCATTTAGGCGCTGTGACAGGGTGATGAGGGTGATATAGAAACCACACCCCCCCCCCCCCCCACACATAAAACAAATAAAAACAGTGTAATACCACACAAAAAAATTTTAAAATAACAGGGCTTGTAATTTGAATTGATTTTTTTAATTAAATCCGTAAATCATTCAAATTTTTTGATTAAATTGCCAACTTGGCACCAAAAATTACATATGAGTTTCAAAAAATTCCACAAATAAAAGTTGATTTAAGGTTCTTCGTATAATATTTTTAACAAAAAATAGTAACGAAGGAATCTACAGTTAAAGTGTTATCGATGTTAATTAGTTTTAAATTTCGGTTTCTTTAAAAGAAAGTCATGCGAAATTTAATTTCTGCAAACATTTAAAAAATATAGGCCTATTTTTAATTTTCCTGAAACTTATGTACAAATGTTGGGTTATTTTATACAAATTTTTAACAAAAAGTCTAAAAAAAATTGCTTACTTATACACAAAAATAGAGTTCTTACAATATAATTGGAAAAGTGGAAATATAAAAAAAAACTTTCCCTACTTCTGACCCAACATTTTTTGAGATTTTTTTTTGAGGGGGTTAAAATTTGATGAAACGGATTTTTTATGATTCATAAAATTTTTTGCTCATGTCCTTTGATTTTACAAAACTGAATAAATTACTGCTCAAGAAGTCCTCCTAAGAAATTATTCGACGTAAAAAATATTTAGTTGACCTTAAAGTTAAAAATTCAGAATTTTTCAAATTATTAAAAATAAACAGTGAATTGACGTGAACTATAATTGACGTGAACTATAATTTGTTTGAAGGTCTTTAAAATACCTTTTATTCACTTTATAAAAAATATTACTAAATCAAAGTCAATATTATACATGAAATTTGAACAGTAAGTATTTAAATTTCGTGATAATGGAAGATTATATCATATGAAAGGTGTTTCAAAGACATGTCTAACAAAAATCATTTTACGCTCTTAGATTGCTGCAGGATAAAAGTTAGAAATTGGAAAATTCTGAATTTTCACTTTTAATGTTATAAAAATTAACCTTAAACTGAAAGTTTCAGTGGCCTCAAACTCTTGAGCACTAACTTAACCGGCTTTGTGAAAACAGAAAAAAATCTATCTTAAAAATCTGTTGGGTCCATAAGCATTCGTATTCCGCTTTAAGAGTTGTAAAAATCCAAAAAAAAAAAGTGTTTTCCATAACTACTATGTTTTTGGATTTTAAAATGAAATTATTCTCAGTAATGTGTCAAATAACAGTCCTTAGTTAAATTTTTTTTTTGTTTTGCATAAAAATTTTGAATTTAACTATTCGGGTAATTTTAACGGGATTTTCATTAATTGGTCATTATAAGTTTTATTTTCATACTAAAAAATCCATTGTTTTATAAAAATTTAATAATTTCGAGCTTTTTGATGATTACAAGTGATTTTTATTTTTTTGGAAATTTATTCGGTAATATCGATGTATCTGTAATACAGATACCGAGTAAAATACCGTTACTGGTACCATAAACGAAATAAACAATAAATCTTTAACGTTGCCCGATTCGGTTGCAAAAATTGCTTAAAGTGCTTACGGAAAATTTTGACAAAATTATCAAAAAATTATCACCTACTATATGCTTGAGCTGGATCCGCTACTGGTCATTTGTGGTTTGGTTTTTTAAATGTAGTCACAACTGAAATTTCTTCTACAAATGACTGCCATTTTCACTTAAGGTACCCATACAATTAATTTGTTAATGTACTTTTGCACAACGTATGGCACCACCAATGTACTTTTGCACAAAATATGGCAAAACTCATTTGTTCTGTTGTGGAGGGGCATACGAATTTCTCAATGTGGCCAACACACTATAAAATATATTTCACATTTCTTGGTTGCGCAATAAGAGTCAAAACCTTTTTGATTTTTTGCAAAATATGTTGTATAATAGGATGTCCCGAATTACGAATTTTTTTCACGTTAGGTCTCAAACGATGCGTATTTAAGAGCAAATAACGGGAAAAATAAAAAAAAAATTTTGGAGGTCATCTTCCATCCCCTATCAGCATTTGAATTTGGATATCGTAGTGTATTTTGTCCAAAAAAAAGTTTCGAATGTGGAGTAGATTAAGGCAAGAAAACTACTAAAAAATTTTAGAGTAATTTTGGTCCACCACAGCATTTCAAAGTTTCGACTTTTTACTCCCATATAGCGCTGATAACTTTAGTCGCTCATAAGTCTTAAACTATAAAAGGTTGTAATAAATTTAAAACATATTTTTTGTTAAGAATTTTAAAAAAATTCGATGTGTGTAACAATTTTTAAAATTGGCGAATTAATTTTTTTAATCAATTGAAGGGCTTATTGTAAAAACTTGATAAGACACATTTTGTTTTTGTTTATTTACGCCATTTAAAGTTGGAAAACATATAGAAATATGAATATTGCAGGACTTTAATATATTGTATAATAGGATGTCCCGAATTACGAATTTTTTTCACGTTAGGTCTCAAACGATGCGTATTTAAGAGCAAATAACGGGAAAAATAAAAAAAAAATTTTGGAGGTCATCTTCCATCCCCTATCAGCATTTGAATTTGGATATCGTAGTGTATTTTGTCCAAAAAAAAGTTTCGAATGTGGAGTAGATTAAGGCAAGAAAACTACTAAAAAAATTTTAGAGTAATTTTGGTCCACCACAGCATTTCAAAGTTTCGACTTTTTACTCCCATATAGCGCTGATAACTTTAGTCGCTCATAAGTCTTAAACTATAAAAGGTTGTAATAAATTTAAAACATATTTTTTGTTAAGAATTTTAAAAAAATTCGATGTGTGTAACAATTTTTAAAATTGGCGAATTAATTTTTTTAATCAATTGAAGGGCTTATTGTAAAAACTTGATAAGACACATTTTGTTTTTGTTTATTTACGCCATTTAAAGTTGGAAAACATATAGAAATATGAATATTGCAGGACTTTAATATATTGTATAATAGGATGTCCCGAATTACGAATTTTTTTCACGTTAGGTCTCAAACGATGCGTATTTAAGAGCAAATAACGGGAAAAATAAAAAAAAAAATTTTGGAGGTCATCTTCCATCCCCTATCAGCATTTGAATTTGGATATCGTAGTGTATTTTGTCCAAAAAAAAGTTTCGAATGTGGAGTAGATTAAGGCAAGAAAACTACTAAAAAAATTTTAGAATAATTTTGGTCCACCACAGCATTTCAAAGTTTTGACTTTTTACTCCCATATAGCGCTGATAACTTTAGTCGCTCATAAGTCTTAAACTATAAAAGGTTGTAATAAATTTTAAACATATTTTTTGTTAAGAATTTTAAAAATAATCGATGTGTGTAACAATTTTTAAAATTGGCGAATTAATTTTTTTAATCAATTGAAGGGCTTATTGTAAAAACTTGATAAGCCACATTTTGTTTTTGGTTTATTTACGCCATTTAAAGTTGGACAACATATAGAAATATGAATATTGCAGGACTTTGTTTAAGCTAGAATGCTTGTAAAAAATTGTTAAAAAATGTCTAGAAAACAGCGAAAGCTAGAAAATATTCAAAGTGGCTTATCAAGTTTTTACAATAAGCCCTTCAATTCATAAGCGGCTAATTTTGCTGAAGATTTCACACTTGTAATGACCATATAAAATCTTGTGGTATTCCTAGAGAGCCAAAAACTGGAGCGTAAGTTTCAAGTTACTTTTTTTAGTGCTGATGAAAATTTCATCCAAATCCCGTTAGACTTATTAAGTTTTTTTTAATAAAAAACAAAAAAAAATGTTCTTGCAAGTTTTTAAAATCCTTACATATATGATATATATGTTCTTTTTAATGTTACTATTGTTTACTATTATCACTTAAATGTGTCCTAATTTTATAATAATAAAAGAAAAACTGAATTAAAAAAAAGTTTTAGTATGTTTTTTAATGATTTTAATATTTGGTCGAAATGACAAAAATTATTTTAAACAGAACAGAAGTGTTAAAATATTTTTTTTTCAAGTATACTTGAACAAATTTTAAATAAATCACAAACATGTTTTATGAATTCATTATGCAAACAAGCGATGTTATCAGTGGGTTTCTATCCACCTCAGTCACTCTCAATCTGATCTTTTTTTATTTGTTCGTAAACTCGCACCGAGCTAATGTAAACATGTTGCTGAATTTTAAAAGTTTAAATTAATTTTTATCATGTTTTTGAATGCTAATTTAATAAAAATTTTAATAATTTTAAAATTTAACGATAAAATAAACAAGATAAAATTAAAGACATTAAATATTAATAGAAAATAACAAAATATACGCAAAATAAAATTAATTGTTTTAAGCAACAATTTTGTTTAAACATGTTGCCCATGATTTCTTATTATAAAAAAAAATGTTTTCATTACCTAACCCGAGTTCAGTTGGTAAGCATAAAAAACGCGGTGTGTGGTAGCTTCTCTATTTGTATATACTCTTTAATGTTATTAATTATCCTTCTGAGCTTTCTGTAATTTCAAAACGCCCATCGCAAACACTCTTAATAAAACACTTAACAAATCAAAGTTAATGTATTATTAATGACTAGTGTTTGCAATTATTCGACAAAGGCGGTTAACCGGTTAAGGCATTATTCGAAAAATCGTTAAATTGTGCTAACCAGTTATACGGGTCGGTTAATCGATGAAAGCAGCGATTAATCGATTAATATAAAAAACACAAATAAAACTGCACAAATATCAGGACAGGGCAAAACTATGAAACGCGTGCCAGCAGTGGCATTCAACGTTTTGTTAAATATTTTAAAGTAATTCGAATTTACCTAAATACTCTTTTAAAGTAATTATAAAAAGCGTAAAAATTGATTTTTGAGAATCGTAACAAGTATTGCTTTTATTTCATTTCATTTCATTTATTAATTCAAAAACCAAGCCCATAGGGCCAAATATTGTTCGTATTCTACAATAAATTTTTACAAAAAATAAAAAAATAAATTTATAATTTAAAGAAATGCCTAAAATAAATAAAATTATAACTAAAGTTTAACGGTCCAAAATGTAGCAATAAGATTATCAAAATAAGTAGACGATTAAAAAATAAAACAAAATATATAAAAAAAAATATGAAAAATGATCGTAAATTATCAAAATTATAGTGAGTGATTAAAAAACTGCCTTAGTTTGCGTTTAAACGTAGCACTTGCAACAACAAAGCTTTTAAGAGATCTAGGTAATGAATTCCAGACTCTTGTTATCCTCACATTAAAGGATCTCTCGAAAATAGAAGAGTTTATACGTTGAAAAACTATCTGAGGGTTTCTACTCGATCTTGAAAATCTAAAGTTGTCAACAATGTAACCAGGACAGTTCGCTCTAATTAGCTTGTAAAACAATAACAAGATTCTCAGTTTTATAAAATTCTCAAAAGAAAAACCAAGAAAATCCAACACAAACGGAGAGACATGTTCTCTTATCCTCAATCTGTAAACATATCTCTAAGTCTAAGAATATTACTGCTAGTACCCGTAAATACCTCCAAAGCATAAATTAACTGGGGCATAAGAAGAGCACTAGCTACACGTTTTCCTTACATTACAGAGATCAAGAG
The DNA here is from genome assembly GCA_021234595.1 of Delia radicum. Taxonomy (NCBI): domain Eukaryota; kingdom Metazoa; phylum Arthropoda; class Insecta; order Diptera; family Anthomyiidae; genus Delia; species Delia radicum. Next base: position 168,252,451 of record CM037855.1, on the reverse strand, counting down.
ACCATAATCGTCTCAACGTAGCATTCACTCGAGCACACACGTAATCAACGTGTTTCGAAAAACGTAACTTATCATCTACAAGAACACCCAAAAGTACTAAAAATCTGTACAAATTTCTCACAGTTCGAAATTGATACATTTATAAGTGCATCGATAGGAAAAGTCACATATTGGGGGTAAAAAGGCCAAGAAATTTGAACAGCAGTAGAAATTTCATATTTTAAGCAACAAATTTGTAAATCTAAGGTGTCATGTATAAGTTTTTATAAATTTGCATAAATTTTCAGTAAAAAAAAAGACATTTAAAAGGGAAAATTAACTTCATGTGGCATGCTGGTGTACTCACTTATCTTTTAAATCAAATGTCTTTTTCAGTTGTTTTTAACTATTAAAAACTTACCGCAAAATCTGTAAAAAATAAAGATTTTCTTTTATTTTCACTATTAAACCTAAAAATAAAAAATTTCAAAAAAACTCCCAAATCCGTAAATATTAACGAATTAATTTCATAGTAACTATCAAAAATTAACTCGCAATTTATTAAAACAACAGTTTTTCTTTAATTTTAACTGTTATTAAATTTTTGGTTCGAATAAAGAATTTTTTGTACACACAGAGAAATAAAGTGTCAACCGAATGGAAAAGTGTATTTTAATGGTAACAACTTATAAATTCAGTTAGTACACTGATAATAATCCATGCGTAAAAATACAAATAAATGTCAAAATAACCAAAAATTTTGTAAAATAACCGAAAATTTGTTCATTTTACAAAAGATTTTGTTGTTTTAACATTTTTTTTTGTATTTTTAGCATGGATTATTATGAGTGTACAACGATATTTAAATTATATTTCAGAATATTTTGGGTGTTACAACTAATATTCAGTTGAATTAACCGAACTTTGCTGTGAATACAAATGTTCAATTGTACCAACCGACTGAAATTCGTAATTACCGAATTTGAATCGTAGTAACCGAATGTCAGTTGGCAAATAGCTTAATTTTCTCTGCGTGTAAAAAGAAAATTTTAAATGAAAATAATAACTGGTACAGAAAAACAGTATTTATGAGCAGTTTGTTTTTTAATAAATGGTAAAATGAGTAAAAAAAAATATATTTCATTGTAGTTAAAATGTATATTCCTTAAAAAAAACAAAGTTTACTGATTACTTTAAAAATAAACTACAATCAGTTACTGTTAAAATATTGTGAGTGTATCAATTAAAATTGTATTTCAAAATTTTTTCTTTGAGTGTAAGGTTAAAGTAAATTATAAGAAAAAGTCACATAAATGAAAAGTTAAGAAATACGAATTTACAGTGTGTTCTTTTACAATATTAAAATGCTGGATCAGTAATTTTTTGTCCCCTTCATTTAAATTTTCAATTAACCCTAGAAAGTCAAACTGGGTCTTTATGTGATTGACATGTGATTTTTCAATTTAGTTTTCTCCGATCACTTGCTTTTTAACTTCAAATTTAAATTACTAATTGATGCTCTAAAAAATGCCGTAAGTTTTGTTATTTTTCAATTTTTGCATTTATATGATTATAAAGTTTAGTTGAAAAAATTGCAATTAAATTTTTTCAAAAAGTTTTATTCAAAAAACTTTTTCTATTGGTCCAGACTGTGAACACTGAAATTTATTGTAAATGAAATATCCCATGTGGAAATTGTAATAAAATATCACATGCGGAATTGAAATATCCCAACCGCAACCGCCAACCGCACCAAAAAAAATAGTGCTGGCAAAGCACTGATATTTTTGTAATACCCACCATGTTAAATACTATCGAAGGTACAACTAATATAGGAACTCTGAAAACACTATTTAGTTTACCAGTACCACCCGCAAAACTTATTGCCAATATTGTTTTTAACAATATTTCAACTAATTAGAAGCACATTTTTTTTTAAATATTTCTTAATATTTCACACATTTAAATAAAATGTATAATAGTGAGACCAAACTCTATTGCTGCTTTTTAAATGTGTTTTATTATACATAATTCTCAAAATTAATTTAATTTAAGCTATTTTAAAAACATATAATTTTTTGTATCACCAACGTTATGCCAACGGTTGGCCACTGTTATCAATCGGGTAATAGGACAATACTGTCAAGATTGTTAATCGCACGTTCTGCCAACGCATAACCGACCGCCGCCGACGCTTTGCCAACACTGTGCAGATTTTATTTTTCTGCCTAAGATGCTTTAGAATCTTCGGGTTTAATGAAGCAAATTTTTAGAATGTAATGCTTCTAAGAATCCGCTATTATTTAAATTTTAAAAGTTGTCAGTTTGACTTTTATTTCTAAACTTTTTCATAACTCAAATAATAAATGTACAAATTTTAAAGAAATAATTTGCGACAATAATATTTTAACGTGAACTTTAAACTCGGCGGATTTATGTTCACATATTCTGAAGTTAACAAGGACGAACCAGAATCTAAGAAAGTTTTAATTAAAACCTGATGAAGTTATTTAATCATTCTTATTTTATTGGTGAAGATGTGATAATAGAAAGAATTCCTACACTCACATAACAAATTTGGTTGTCTCAACAGAATTTCATTCAACCGAACTGATTCGGTTGCTGCAACCTCGTACATTCGGTTGTCACAACTAAATTCGGTTGTTGTAACACAATTGTTGGTTGTGATAACCGAATTTGCAAGGTTGCAGCAACCAAATCGATTCGGTTGAATGAAATTTTAAAATTGTTATGAGAGTGTACAGAATCTGGAATTTCAAAAAATAAATCAACAATGTAAAATCCAACTTTATTATGGTTTTAATACCTACATGTGAATAATTTTAAATATTTGTAATTGTTTTTTTCCAAAACTATCTTCAAAAACCTTAATATTATTACCCGGCTTAAAATGTTCATATATGGATCCATAAAGGTTAAATGTATGTTTCTACGTGCTCATAAATATGCATGCATGTCCCTTAGGCTGGTCTTTCGTTGTATGGGCGAAAAATAAAAACGAGATTTTGACTGTACCCCCCTCTTAAAATATTTGTTTGGGTACAAAAATTCACCATGCAAAAAATTATAGTTCTTGCATAACGGGAAGATGTCCCGCATTGCCCTTGAAAATCGGGCCCCTTGGAAAAATGGGCATAATTTAAAAAAAAATTAAAAATTTTTTTTCTTCAAAATTTAAAAAATATTAAATAATTTTTGTGTTGGGTTTAATCATAACTACTCAGATAAAAAATATTACTTTCCCAGAAAATCGCTAACTTACCCTAACTTTGTGTCAAAAAAATTAATAAATATTTTGGGGGTACCTCAAAGTGACTTTTTTGCATTTTTGAAAATTTTATTCAACAAAAATCTAAAACCTAGTGTTTGCTGTCAAGTATTTCATTAAGCACATTTCAAGTATTAAATAAGCCAGGTATTATGGATATCCGTTGGCAAATTTTTTTTTATGGCATTTTGATTCTCGGGGATTTCAAGGTTTTTTTTTATTTTTATACATTTTTACTTTAAAACAAGGTTTTAATAATATTTCATCAATATTATTGTATATGCTCTTTTATATGATTGTAATAACTTTATTTAAAATACTATATTTTCTGTTGATAGTTAACCCATGTTAACCTGGGGTCAAATATGACCCACGTAAGAAAAATGCAGCTTTGTGGCAAAATTTATAAATAAAATAAAGAAAGGAATAATCACAATTTATATTTATTCTAAAAAAATTTCGTTAACCGTTTCTAGTCTTCGAGTAGGTCAATTAAGTAAAAATTAGAACTTAAAACTTTTCCATAATAATAATTTTGAGGGAAAAAAATTTACACTATTAAATTAAAAATACGTTTTTCGAAAATACTCCTGAATATGTACAAAAAATCAATTTTAATATGAATACAAGTATCTGAATTTATACTAAATAATTAATTTTAAAATGTAAATAAATTACAATTAGAAACATAAACAAAAATTTATTTTGTCATCTTTGTGATTTTTGACTCTTTAAAATACGAGGGTCAATTGTGACCCCATGAAAACACAGGTTAACTATGAACACGAAAAATTATACTTTATAATAAAGTTATTACAATTATATAAAAAAGCATACACAATAACATTGATGAAATATTACAAAAATCTTATTAAAAAAAAAAGTCTATACAAATTTAAAAAAACGTTGAAATCCGCTAGAATCAAAATGCTTTAACAAAAATTTTTGCCAATGGATATCCGTAATACTTGGCTTATTTAATACTTGAGATGTGTTTAATAAAATACTTGACAGCAAACACCAAGTTTTTGATTTTTGTTGAATAAAATTTTCAAAAATGCAAAAAAGTCACTTTGAGGTACCCCCAAAATATTAATTAATTTTTTGACACAAAGTTAGGGTAAGTTAGAGGTTTTCTGGGAAAGTAATATTTTTTATCTGAGTAGTTATGAGTAAACCCAACACAAAAATTATTTTATATTTTTTTAATTTTGAAGAAAAAAAATTTGAATTTTTTTTTAAATTATGACCATTTTTCCAAGGGGCCCGATTTTCAAGGGCGATGCGGGACATCTTCCCGTTATGCTAGAACTCTAATTTTTTGTATGGTGAATTTTTGTACCCAGACAAATATTTTAAGAGGGGGGCAGCCCCAAAAATCGCAAGTTGAAAAATAAGGACCACCCTAATGTCCCTACATGGATACATAAATCTCCATACATTCTTCTATTTATCTCCATACATGTGCATTAACGAAATTTGAGGTAATGTCTACATGTGTGCTCATGTATGATAACACATTAACATGCATGAACACGAATGCTCATATATGTAAATATTACATCAAATTTCGTTAATGTAAAGGGTCCGCCATCTAACGTTTTTTTTTCAACTAGTGCTTATTTCGTGAATGGTAACATTTAGCTCATGTCTGATTTGACAGATAATTAGTTTTATCCTTCCGCTGAACGAATATGGTACGTATGTTCGTTTTCTTGTGAAACAAGTGAAAGAAACTGTGGCAGAAAGTGTGCGTGAAGCGCCATCAACATCAATTCACCGTCGTTCTCAACAATTGAACATTTCGGAGACATCATTGAGACGAATTTTGCATAAAGACCTTGGTATGACGCCATACAAAGTCCAATTGGTTCAGGAGTTCAAAAAAAAAAAGTTATTTGGCGGACCCTTTATATTTATGGAGGTATATGGAATCATGTATTTAGATTTATGAATACATGTACGGACATGTATTCATGTTTAGGATCATGTTCAAACATACATTGAACCTTTATGGATCCATATATGAACATTTTTATCTGGGTACTTAAAAAATATGATTGTATTTTAATTCGATTTTTTAAGCTTTTTTGAGCTTTTGAAAATTTAGAAATGTTTAGGACAAATTAAGTAAAAACTCTATATTAAAATTTTAACCGGTTAATTGGCTTATTTAAACGGATTATTCGGATTAAATAATTATTTGAGTTTTAAATTATTTGTTTCGACATTAACCGAAATAGAAGCGATTAATCGAGTAATTGGTTAATCGATTAACCAAATTGGAAACATTATTAATGATCCAATGATTTTACGATATAAAATAGTTCCAGTACAGTTCCAGACTCATCAATAATTAAAAATTTGTGTTTGGTGAATATTGACCAAGTTATTAAAAAATAAGGACGTTTTTGTTCAAATATTTTTATATATTCAAAAAGTTTTCCATTAACTTACATTAAAATTTTTGTTATCCTTATAATTTTGGAAGAATTTTAAAATTAAAAATTATTTACTTTAATTTAATGTGTAAAACTCATTTAGAATTAGAAGCAGTAAAGTAAAACTTAAAACATTTTTCTTTTTTTCTTTCTAATTTTCTATGATTTTTTTTTTATTTACAAATTCTTTTATTATTTTAAAATTTTTATATATTTTGATTTAATTTTTTTTAGATATTTGTTGAATCATTAAAAAACACTTTAAAATTTTTTTTTTACTTTGTTTATTATCTTTAAATTTTCAATATTTTTTTTCAAATTATATATACAAATAATAATTTTTTGTTTATTTTAAAACTTTTAAAACAAAATTTCTCTTTATAATTTTTCTATTAATATCATTAAGATTTTTTTTTATTATTTGTTATTAACATTTATAATGTATTTAAATTTACGGTTTTATTTTTTTCACGTTTTTAGTCATCGTTACTTTATCCGCTTTTTACAATTTAAATAACCGGCAGTTTGGCAACGACTGATTTTGCCATCTGTAAAGTATGAAGAAGATTTTTTATACGTGCAAAATTTTCTTTCATTTAGTAAACAAAAATGTTGTTGCTTGCAACATATTGTTGATGTTGTTTGTGATGTCTCCTTTTGTTTTGTAGCCAGCAACATTGTAGCTACAACTACATACGTGTTAGGCTCCAAACAATTGGATGGTGAAAATATTTTCATTAGAGTGGGAGAGGGAACCAAACAGTTGGTCGTGCAGCATGTTTGAAGAAAGTAGCGTATAAAGAGGAAGGAGAACATGGAAAAAATCAAAAAATGTAGCCTTTCGTTAAAAAGTACAGTTTTTTACCTTAAAAAAGGTACACTTTTTATCAAGTTTATTTTAATAAAAAAAAGTAAGGGAATGTTACCTTTGTTCCTTTCATTGTTCTTTTCATTTTTTCGTGTGGTTGCATAAATATGTCAGAACTGCCATCGAGTTTAATTTACGCTTTCGCTATTTTACAAAAGTTTCGACTTGAATAAATACGGAATTTTTGGTTTTATTGTGTCATTTCAAAAAACGCAATACAAAGTATAGTTTTTCGTAAATATAAAAATTTAATAGCAAACAAGTTTTAACGAATTTTTCAAGTCGTAGTTCTGTAAACGGTAAGAACTTTATATACAATTTTAATAAAACTAATTGATTCCATAAACAAATATAATAAATAAAACAAAAATATGAAATTATATTTTTATAATGTTCCCTAAAGGGGACCTTCATTGGATTTTTTTATTTTTTGATTATTTTCCCAAGTTTCAGTCTTTCTAAAATATTTGCGCATCACTTTAAATAGTTCTGTCTATTTTTAACGACTTTTCATAACAAAAAATATCGATTGTGTACCGCAATTAAAAAAGTTAGCTTTACATGTGGTAACCCCTTAAGCAGCTGTATACACATAAAACGTTTTAATAAACTAAATTTTAATAAATTTGAAAGCATTTTTTTCGATTTAACTTCTTTTTTTACAATTTTATATCATTTAACAGAGTTTTTTAATTTACATCCACTTTTAGAGTACCTTTCGAATTGTTTTAAAAATTGTTATATAACTTTTTTATATTTTATATGCTACAAAAAAATTCCCAAAAAAGTACCATTTATTAAAAAGTACCATTTCTTAAAAAAGTAACTTTTATTAAAAAATTACCTTTTATTAAAAAATACCTTTTATTAAAAATTATCTTTTATTAAAAAAGTATCATTTATTAAAAATGTACCTTTTATAAAATAAATATCTCTTGTTAAAAAAGTACCGTTTATTAAAAAAGTACCGTTTATTAAAAAGGTACCTTTTATTGAAAAAATACCTTTTATTAAAAAATTACCATTTATTAAAAAAGTACCTTTATAAAAAAAGTACCTTTTATTAAAAAAGTACTTTTTATGAAAAATGTACCTTTTATTAAAAAAATATACTTTTATTAAAGAAGTGTTATTTATAAAAAAATTATCTTTTATTAAAAAGTACATTTTGTTTTATAACACCGAAAAAACGTTTTAATTCATTTTTCCTTTTAAATCTCAGTGTTTTTTTTTAAAATTGAATTTTATCATTTTTACCCCTTTAAAAAATTTCTCTGCCTACGTCTTCATTTCAAACCTGTCCAAACATGTTGTGTTTACTTTTTATAATTGGAAAAACTTTGCGTTTGTATACAAATAATACCACCATCGACATTTATTTGGGAAATGTTGAAGAAGTCAACAATTAGAAGCATTTTTTTACATCTGTTTATCTATTCACTGGGACCCGATTAATAAATTATAATCAACAAGTGGCAGTCAGCCTGCTTATAAGAAAATATTGAGGTAGAAAATTATAAGCTCTTATTTTGGGGAAAGATGTAAATAATAACATATTTCAAATATTCCCTTTTACAACAATTTGAAAATGCAGAGGAGACAATGACTAAAAGATAAGTGAAATATTTGTTAAAGGATTTTAGTAAAATTGTTATCCTAATGGTGTGTATAGACAGGTTTTTGATATGTAAATATCCCAGCAAAACTTATATAAGTTCCACAGCTAGTTCTACAACTAGTTCAAGAATATTCAAATATTCTTGCTTGTATCCGTGATTTTTGTTGGAAATAGTCACGCTGGGAATTGGTTTTATGGAACGCTTCTAGAACCTATTCTTACATCAGTTCTAGCAACTAATGCTTTGAGGGTGAAAAATTTAAAAAAAATTTGTTTATGCTAAAATTGAGCTGAAATGAAAGGAAATTACAAAAAGTTGTTTAGTTTAACAATATGATGTAAAAAACCATTAGTTTTGTTCGTGTATGTCAACTTTTGCGATATATATTCTGAAAATGTATATTTTGTTAAATATTTAACGCGTTAGCAAATTTTTACCGGATACTAAAAGCCCTTTATACCGTTTTTGTTTATCATTCTCTAATGATGTGGTTTTCATTTATAATTTCATTTCTATCTAAGTGCTATACAAAGCATAAAAATATATATAAAATTCGTGGCGCCACTAGATATAATTTTTTCTAAGATTTTTTTAATACAAAATTCAAAAATTGGTTAAAATAACACTGAACAACACAAAAAAAATTTACAAGGTCCCACCTATACATTTTTATTGAAGAGACAAAAAAAAGTCATGTGTATCGGCGTTTTGAAAGTTTACATCTGGGTTTCATTTTAAGGGAAAGTAAAATTTCCCCCAAATGGAAATTTTGTATTGTCAATCGGCATAGAAAATCGCTTAAAGCTTACGTTTGAAGTATATGGTGTGTTCATCAAATTTATGTAAAATGTTACGGAGAACATTTTTGTAGCATATCTTAACCCTCTAAGGGTATTTTTTTGTCCTTATTTTAAAAAAGAGCAAAAAATACCATTAAAACCAGTATTAAAGGGGTTTAAATGTTCCGCAAAAATATTCGCCGTCAAATTTTACTATAAGTCCCTGAATACATCAAAATCTGAATACACTCAAATCACAAAACAAATTATGTACACAATATATGCACCGCAAATTGACACGTTTTCAGTACAATAAGAAATATAGCACTTGATTATTGTTTTGATTTTTTTTTTGTAATGTAACTGATCTAATCAGCCAAAGAACAGCTTGCAATCTATCAAAATTTATATGTAAATTATATGTAATTTTTTTTGTGTTGTACAGTGTAAGGAAGTGGAATTGCGTAGTGCTAAAAAAATATAATTAATGAATACTTCCTATCCACATTTCCTATCGAAGGGAAAATAATAGAGATATTACTTATTTTAGTTAAATTTGAACTATTTTATTTTCATGCTAAATTCTTAATAAATGCGATATTAAGCCTAAGCTCTCTTTTGTTGTGTCTTATTTCTGACTTTCTGGTTGAATTTTCCGTTTTGGTGAATTCAGGGACTTATAGTAAAATTTCACGGCGAATATTTTTGCGGAACATTTTAATTCCTTAAATCCCTGTTTTAATGGTGTTTTTTGCTCTTTTTTAAAAGAAGCACAAAAAAGTCCCTTACCTTGAGGAGTTAGAGGGTTAACATATTCAATAAAAATGTTTGATTTTGGTGTATTCAGGGACCTATAGTAAAGTTTCAACATTTTAATCCCTTAAATCCCTGTTTTAAATGTGTTTTTTGCTCTTTTTTAAAAGAAGGACAAAAAAGACCCTTACCTTGAGGAGTAAGAGGGTTAACATATTCTACAAAAATGTTTGATTTTGGTGTATTCAGGGACTTATAGTTAAATTTTAACATTTTAACCCTTTAAATCCCTGTTTTAAAGGTTTTTTTTGCTCTTTTTTAGAAGAAGGACAAAAAATACCCTCACCTTGAGGAGTCAGAGGATTAGCATATTCTACAAAAATGTTTGATTTTGGTGTATATAGGGACTTATAGTAGAATTTTATCATTTTAACCCCTTAAATCCCTGTTTTAAAGGTGTTTTTGCTCTTTTTTAAATGAAGGACAAAAAAGTCCCTTACCTTGAGGAGTTAGAGGGTTAACATATTCTATAAAAATGTTTAATTTTGGTCTATTCAGGGAGTTGTAGTAAAATTTCATGGCGAATGTTGTTGCGGAACATTTTAACCCCTTAAATCCCTGTTTTAAAGGTGTTTTTTGTAAGAAGGACAAAAAAGACCCTTACCTTGAGGTGTTAGAGGATTAACATATTCTACTAAAATGTTTGAATTTGGTGTATTCAGGGACTTATAGTAAAGTTTCAACATTTTAACCCCTTAAATCCATGTTTTAAAGGTGTTTTTTGCTCTTTTTTAAAAGAAGGACAAAAAAGACCCTCACCTTGAGGAGTTAGAGGGTTAACATATTCTACAGAAATGTTTGATTTTGGATTCAGGGACTTATAGTAAAATCCCCTTAAATCCCTGTTTTAATGGTGTTTTTCGATCTTTTTTAAAAAAAGGACAAAAAAGACCCTTACCTTGAGAAGTTAGAGGGTTAACATATTCTACAAAAATGTTCTCCGTAACATTTGGAGAACACACCATATACTTCAAACGTAAGCTTTACTCGATTTTCTATGCCGATTGACCATACAAAATTTGCATTTGGGGGAAACTTTACCTCTTCCCCCTAAAATGAAACCCAGATGTAAACTTTCAAAACGCCGATACACGTGTCTTTTTTTTTTTGTCTCTTCTATCAAAATTTATAGGTCGGACCTTGTAATTTTGGAAAAAATTTGATTTTGTTGAACGGTGTAATCAAAGTTTTTTGTGATGAAACTAGTTTAAGATTATTGAAAGCGTTCTAGAAGTAATGGTCAACCAGTTCTTAAATACTAGTTCTCAAAACACCCTAAAAGTGTTGTTAAAATACTCAATAACATTTTCTTCCATGAGTTCTAGAACAAGTTGTACCATCACTACTTCTAAGAATGCTATTAAAGAATCGGATATAACTCCCGTAGATGTAGTTCTGGAACTAGTAAATTTAGAAGGGGCTACAAAAATTTTCCTGGGATATTAATGTATAATTTTGTAACTTAAAGTTTTCATGAAAACTAATAATAATATTATTAAGGCACCTTTTCCTACAAATATTATTTTGCTATTATTTATAAGAATTTCATTTGAAGCCTTAATACACAGTGCAACAAATGAAGTCTTTTGGAAAAATACACGGACTCGACAGTATAGGTTCGATTGTACCACCAAAGCTTAGTAAAACCCTGTACTCGGTTTGGCCAGTTTTCTTTTCTCGCTGATTTAAATATTTAACATTTTTGTTTTTTGTTGTTTTGCCTATTTATAAGGCACAAATTAGTATTTGTAAGCTATTTCGGATGCCTAGACACATTCAGATTGTATTGATATGTTCACAAAAGTTGTTCAGATTTACAATGGCTACAATTTTGTCATATATTGTTAATGAAAAATTATAAGTCCCTGTAAGTTATGCTGAATTATGCATATTTTTTCAAAAAAGTGCAGGACAAAATGATGTTTTGCACATAAAATGTTTAAAGACTCTTCAGTAGACTGTTGTTCAGTAGACTCTTCACTACATTATTTCCAAACATAGTTAAGCAATATCATCAAGTCTGAATTAGCTGTTGGCCAAAATCTGAGGACACCTTATTTTGAGTGCTGCACTGATTTTCAAAATCTTTTGAGGTCGGTCCAAAAAAAATTGGTAGTCAAACTTTTTCACTGTTGCACTGTGTAATGTACATTCTGTTTTATATTAATTTATTTCAGATGTTTTATCAATTCCAATGCATATTTTAACAAAATACTCATACGTCAAATATCTCTCAAATTTCAACAACCAAAATGGTGTTAACATTGACAAATTGGTTCTAAGCTAAAAAGGCAGAAATACATTTTATTAAATTTAACAATATTTTTTTGTTGGAGTGTAAGAAATTTCTCAGAATGTGATTTCTTTCAATAGATTTTTTTCTTATCAAAAAGAATTTTCGAATTATTCGAGAAACCAGTTTTTACATCTTGAATAATTCGGCATTGCCGAATATTTTTTAAGCTAAAATTTTTAGAGAAATATACATTTATTGGAATAATTTTCAAGGGTTCTCTCAATTTTAAAAAATAGCAATTTTAAAATACTTAGAAGACAAATTTGCTTTGTTGCTTGTCTTTTTGGTGCTTTATTTACCCATATTTTTACCCATTGGGGACGTGTAAATGAACACCTTCCAGTAAAAACTTGTACAAATTAGCACAAATTTTTGAGTACGCTGTTTATAATGATTATTAGGGTATTCAAATTACTCGGATTTGGTTTTGTTCGAGTAAACGAGTAACTCGATTTTGAGGTTTTTAACTTTAATAGCATAAAATTTTAAAATTACTAGAGTAACTCGAATAATTTTATTTCATTAATTGTTCTTTAAAAATGCATAATAAAACACAAAATTAGGAATTCCGGAATGTATTTTATCGAAATTAAAAATATACGTTAGGTAGTTCATTTGAAATTAAAAAGATATTTAAAAATAATATGTAATTTAGGGGTTTAATTTTTTCTCTCGTTTTTGTATAGTTCGACTTTAGGAAAACGTTGTAGATATAACTTTTAGCATTTTTTGCAAATTTCAATAATAATATTCAATAGCAATGCCGAACGTTCTTTTCCCAAAATTACCAAATAAAAATATATATTTTATAAATACAGTATTTGCCGTATCGCCACGTAAAAAAGGTATAGCCCTTCTAAACAAATATGCAAATTTAAACCGTAACGGACACATGGCTTTATATTTTAAAAAACAAAATATTTATAAAAATACGCAACAATTTAAGCTTTTTTGTAAAATATAAACTGAAGTAGAACATATTTTGACTTAATCGATTAATCGATGAGAATTGTTCGAGTTATTCATTACTCGAAATTGGCCATTTTAATTTGCTCGAACGATTGTTTGATTAAAATTCAACAAGTAACGGTTAACCGATTGAATACCCTAGTGATTAGTAATGTAGTGTGGTCAAATTGCAAACAAATATACATTCAGGTAGACAGACTAAAGCGAAAGACAATTTATGTTCCATTTTGCTTATTGCAATATTTTGTTTCGTATCCAGAGTTACTGCATTTGTATTCCTTTAAAAGATGACATAATTTAGACAACCATTGACAGCTGAAAGATAATTTTGTTTATGATATATATAAAAATTTCTATATTTTTTTAGATATTAAATTATTTAATGTATTCAATGTGCTAGTATAAACATTTTTATATTTTGTAACGTATTGTAACATATTTTTTAAAGAATGACAAAAAAATTAAGATTATTAGCAAATAAATTAACTGAAGTATAATTTTTTTTAAATTTTTTTAATGTTTTTTAGTCCACTAATATTCCGTAAATTTTTTTTTAACTTCTAGCAAGGATTTTTTTAATTTTTAATCAACTAAGTGTTACTAAAACATTTGCTGAATCTACTAATTTTGTTGCTAAAAATCAGCTCGCTGATTTTCAGCAAGAGATTATGATGATATTAAGAGTTTTTTGCAAGCACCCTCCTAACTAAAATGTTCCTAACTCAGCAAAATTTGTTGCTGACTTTACTAAAATTTTTTTTAATGTTTTTTAGACCACTAATACTCATCAAATTTTTTATTATCTTCTAGGAAGCATTTTTTTAATTTTTAATCAACTAAGTGTTACTAAAACTATTGCTGAATCTACTAATTTTGCGATTTTGTTGACATTAAGAATTTTTTGCAAGCTTCTAGCATAAAATAGCTTCTGAATAAAATGTTGCTAACTCAGCAAAATTTTTTGCTGACTTTACTAACTTTTTTTTGAGTGTAACTTTATTAGTTTAGCAATAACAAACATTTGTAAAAACAAAATCAAACGTGAAAAATTTAATCTAATAAAGGGTCCAGCAAAAATCTTTTTTTTTTTTGAAAATGCTATAAAAAAAACTATTGAATATTTTGTCAAATTTCTTTTTTTATTTGAAAGTACAATCCTTCCCGTTAATAATGGAAAATAATTTCATTCAAATGGCTGCCTCGGCTGGCCATGCAGTAGCCTACACGATCGGTCCAATTTTTAAGCACACTATCGATTGTGTGCAGCTGTATTTCACCAATGGCTGCCTGTTCCGTCCTGTTGAAACCAAATGTTGCCAATATCCTCCTTCGAAGAAAAATGGCAATTTTCGCACACATTCTGCAACATTACCATGATTTTCAAAGTAATGTCGCAATATTACCCAGCGTTGTTCAAGCGTATACACAACCAAATTCTGTGAAATCTGTGAAATCAGACATTCACGAAATAAGCACTAGTTGAAAAAAACGTTAGATGGCGGACCCTGTATATTCAATTTTTTTTTGTACTTAGATATTAAAAATATATTTTTATTGCGAAACTAATAGCACTAGAAGACTGAAATTTGAATATGTATTTACAGTACGGTCAAATCTTTGACATGTATTTTTTCTTTTGGTAAACTTATTTAAAACAATCTAGGATAGTGAAGGATAAAATGTTTAACATGACTTTTTTAAAATTTTTGTTCCTGAAATGTTGCGACTAATAATTTTGTGAAATAGCAGGAATTATTAGCTTTCATCTGATATCCATATTGACATCATTGTGAGTACAAATATTTAAATAATCTATTTAATCATTTAACTTAAAAGTCCTTTAGTCCATAGGATGTGATAACGAAAATCTAAGCAAGCAGTTTAACTACTACAGTTTAACGAATATTGAAAGTTGTCGTAGGGGTGCTATGTGAATATACAAAATTTTATATTGAATATCATAGATACTGAAAAGATCAGTTTATTTTTGCGATCCTCTGATGCCCAACTTGAAATTTTTATATGTTGTAAGTGATACTTTTAGTTAATTGCAAATAAATTTCATAAATATTAATTATGGATTTTTTGAGATATTCGCGAATTAAGGACATTTCTTCAATTTCGTTATCCTTTTCGAGAAAAAAAATAATTTTTACGCAACACTGTTTAAAGAAGAGGATTTGGTCTTTAAAATGACACCAAGTTCTTAAATTTCTGTGAACGCGTTCAAAAGTTATGATAATTCAAACATTGTATATTTCTTACACATTTTTTAAGACTCCCAACTTTGAACAGCGTCTAAACGCGAGCTATAACGAATTTTGAAAAAAAACGCGTATACTCCATATTAACTAGGAGAATATAAATACCAAGTTTAATGAAATTTTAAACACCATTATCAGAAAGGTGTGTCGAAAGTTTTTAAAACGTCCCTAATATCAAACATGACTTTTGAAAATACAAAATAATTTTTTTTTTAAATTGGAACTAACAACGGGACTCTGTGGGATCAATGACGATACTCAGGTGTAAAGGGGAAATTAACGATTTCTCTACAAGGGGACGCATTAAGATTATATGGGTGCCGGTACACTATGGTATAGCGGGGAACGAAATAGCTACTGAATTGGCTAGGGGAGAATCTTCCCTGGAGTTAGTCACTTTGGTGAACGCTAGACATTTTCGAGCTCTCAAGGCGGAGCTGGTGGATTGTGCTGATGCCATGCATAGGACCATCTGGGAGAATGCGGGTGTTGGCAGGACCACGGGGATTCTCTGAGGAAACCCGGACAAGGACAGGACGAGGGAAATTCTGAATCTCAGTAGGAAGGAACTGAGTCTTTTGATGGAAATCCTCACGGGACACTCAATACTGAGGGCCCATCTCCACCGTATTGGTAGGGCGGACTCGGGAGAGTATAGGGCCTGTGGGGAGGACGAGGAGACCTTGGAACACTATCTCTGTGAATGCCCGGCATTTGCCGGGATCCGGGTCGAAATACTATCCAATGACCCAATATCCACAATGGGGGATCTTAGGGGCATAGGATGGAAGAGGAAGAGGAATTTCGTCAGTGCGAGGAAGTTCCTGTGTTAGGAATATGACATGGGACCGATTTTTAAAGCGCATAACAAGCCGACTCTCTGGCTTAGGTGTAAGTCCTCAGGGACTTGAGTCGGATTAGGAAAACATTTCTCTACTCCGAATCTTCTTTTCGACCTAACCCTAACCTAACAACGGGAATTTGTACATACAAACACCCTTTTTTGGTTTTTATTGTAATTTTGAATTTTTGCTTTTAAAGATTTTTTTATATAAAAAACTACACTTTACAACCATTTAAAAAAAAAATTTATTTATTTATTTTTATTCATTCAACAATAATACAAAAGCCATTAAGGCCAAAAACTGCATTATAAAGAAAAAAAGAAATCCTGAGCAAGAATACTTAACAATAATTAATATATATAATCAAAATCTTAAATACAATAAAAATATTAAATATAAAACTAGTACACTCATTGTCCTTACATATTGGCTCCCCAGCCGAAATAAACACGCAAAATAAGATAATATCACCAGTAGAAATATAAAAAGTAAGAAGTTAAAATAAGCCCAAAATAGTGACAAACGGGTATATAAATATCTATATCCTCAAATCTAGTAATCCAATTGTTGGTGAATACTATTTTTTTGTGTTATATTTGAAGTAAATTTTACAATTTGTTAACTCATTATTGGCACGCCATATATAGGCTGGACATTTTTCAATCAAACGTCATTAAGAAATTTTTGTAACTTTTTTTGTCTTACAGCGCCCCTAGTGAAACTATTAGCAACAAAAGTTAAAACTTTGTCAGTATAAAAATTTTAATTTTAAAATGGGTAAATCTACATATTAGATTTTTTTGTTTTTTGACCAATTTTTAAAATTATAAAAACCATTCATTGCTTATGTGCTGAGTGAAAACGGATTACATTTTGGAATATTTGAGACTTTGTGTATTTAAAAACTAAATGGTTCGATCGGTCAGATTTTTAAAAACTACATGCAGTCGATGAACTAATTTTAAGCAAAGAAATACATTTTCATATTTTCTCATCAACATAAGAATCAGAAATATAAATGATTAGGCTTTTTAATATTTTTTTAATAATTTTTAAAAAATATCCTTACAAAAAAGGTCAAAACTTGATTATCAAATAATTATTTGGCAACTCTGGATAACAGTATTCTAAAAAAATTTAAACCCCATTTAAAGAGAAGATGTTTAATAATTGTATGGTTTTTAAATCACTAAATTTAATCTTTATCCAGTAAAGAATAATGGTCGTTTAAAGGTAGTGGGCCGTAATAGGAACACTGTGTCAAGTTATGAGTTAACAAATATTGTTGTTGATTTAAGCAGGATATACTAAAATTTGCATTCAACTAAATTAAAAAAAAAAAACTTGGGAAATATTATGCTGGTTATACTTTTGTTTGGATAAAATTTTATATACCATATTTGCTTGCAAATATAATTATGTTTTCCTTTAAAAATATATATGTTTGGAAAATGTGAAAACGTCTACCGCCAAACATATACATGTTTGGCTGCAAAAATATATATGCTTATTTTAAGTATGTTTGCAAGTCCCAAACATAATATCGAAAAATTTTAAAATTGCAAATAAATCTTTGTTTAGGTTTAAAAATTTGAACTATTGTAAACATATAAGTAATTACCTGCAAACATATTCAGAAGTGTATGCTTTCTGCGTGTACAAATATTCTTCAACATATTTTGCGAATTTTAGCATACACAGAGAAAATTTTCTTGGGGGAGTTTTAATGAAATTTTTCACTATACTAATAAAGTTTTCTTAACAAAAAGAATGAAAATTTCTTAACCTTTATAAAAAAGATTCATTATTTTTATGAACATATTTATTATAAAACTTTTTTATTGGGCATGTGAAATTTGTAATAAATAAAATGAAATTTACATAAAATTTTATTAAAAATGCATTAATTTAAGGAATAGTTTCAATGAACGAATTCCAGTGACAATCCATAGATCTAATGCAAAAATTAATTGATATCATGCTGATAATTATCTCAGAGTAGTAAATTGTTATTTTCGATTAACTAAAATTCAACTCAATTATAATTATAATTTTGCTAATATTTACCAAACGAAATCGGCTAACTTTAGCAGTTTATTCTGCAACGTTATTTTTAACTACACTCAAAAAAACGTTTGTAAAGTCAGCAAAAAATTTTGCTGAGTCAGCAAAATTTTAGTCAGGAGGGTGCTTGCAAAACAAATTGCTAATGTCAGTAAAATCTTTTGCTGAAAATCAGCGAGCTGATTTTTAGCAACAAAATTAGTAGATTCAGCAAAAGTTTTGCTAACACTTAGTAGGTTAGAAATACAAAAGCCTTGCTAAAAATTAATAAATTTTTTGCTGAATTTTAGTAGACTGAAAAAAACGCAAAAAATTTGAAGGAAAATTGTAATTTTGTTAATTTATTTGCTGGAAATCATAAAACATATTTTTGTGATTCTTTTAAAAATAATTTACAATAATTACGAAATATAAAAATTTTCATTTTCCCACAACGACGACATGAATTAATTTAATATCTGAAAATATATAGAAATAAATATATATAACATAACAAAAATTTTCTTTCAACTACTTACATCAATGGTTGTCTAAATGATGCTATCTTTTAAAGGACGCAACTGCCGAAGATAATTATAGAAACGAAACGAAAAAATAAACAAAAACAAACGAAAGGAAAAAAACAACCCTTTTTTGCAATTAGAAAAAGGAACCATAAAAATCTACCTAAGATGTGTGTCTTTGTCTTTCGCTTTACTCTATGTACATGTCTGTATATGTTTGTTTGTTTGCAATTTGACCACACTAGATTATTAATCTATAAACATTTAGTTTAGAAATACATATTAAATTTAAATATTTTATTTTGCCTTTTATTTAATTAATAGACAATTATTTTCACAAGCCAGTGACAACGCAAAGTTTAAGTTGTTTTAAACCTCAATTTTGTTTTGTGTATGAAAAACAGATACAAAAATCGTCCATGGTTGATTTTTTTATATGTCTTATTAGAGTTGTACTTTTTAGTATCATTTTCCTCTTCTCTACTACATCTTGACATGCCGCGACATCTGCTTCATTCTGCGTATATCTTTCATTCTGGTTGTCGTCCACACTATTAATGTGCTTATCATCACATTTTTTTTTAGCTAAATTAATTAGTAAAACATTAGTATATAACAGTTAAGTAGCTGAAAACACGATTTTAGCAAAAAATTTGCTAAAAATAGTATACCTGATTTACAAGACGTTTTACAAACTTTTGTACTAACTTATTTTTTTGAGTGTAATATAAAAAAAATCAAAATTACATTTTTTATTAAAGTTGCTCCCACCGCTTGAACTGTTTTAAGGGTGAACCACGAAGAGTCAAAAGTATGATCAACACCTAATAATTTTTCAACCCCTAAATTTTTTTAGAACACACCTACCGTCTATCTGCAAACATGGTGGGACTAAACAAATATTGCGGGTTGGTCAAACATTTGACTCCACTGTAGACAACCTGGGGACAATTAGAGCAGTGGGATCAAATTTTATAAAAATTTTATTTTTGAATGGGAGCCCTTTAGTAGATGGAAATAGGGGGTAGGCGTGTTCGAGAAAAATGTGTGGGTGGGAGGAATTAATGAGGGTCGGTCATAAATGTTACTCCTCTATGGACGACTCTGGGCAGCTGTGTGGCTTTTTGTGGATTTTTCCCCCTTTACGCCCATCTTTGACCACAATGAAAAACCACTTGCCCTTTTTTACGTACCTCACAAAATAAGGGGTTCTAGCGTATCCAAATCTTGTTACTAACAATCTTCATACAACACTATCCCCTTAATAGGCCTATGTTGCATTACAAGATTTTCGAAACGGTTTTATTTAGAAAAATTTTGTTAAACTCTGATTTCCACAAATTGTTAGAGATGTCACGAATATTGGGTTACTATTCGGTATATTCGGCATATTCGGCACTATTCGACCAAATAGCAAATAGTATCATAATTCGGCAAGATTATTCGGTTGAAATAAAATAGCTCCAATGACTGTATTTTTATCTAAAAAAATCAGAAAATTAAGTTTTTCGCATAATATTTTTCATTAAAACGACAAACACGGATGCATGAATTGGTTTGAGATGATGTTTCAACCTAAAAAAGTTTTATTATTCTATTTATTTTGGCTATATCTAAAGTGCAGTTTTAATTTATATGAGAATGTTTGAAACAACTATTCGGCAAATATTCGGGACAGCGCTACAAATTATGTATACATATATCGGTGTTAGTACCGTTAGTCAAAATTTGATTTTGTTCATTAATAGTTGGTTACATTGGTTACGCCAATTATATCCCAGCAAAAAATATTACCCAGAAGCGCTTCCGGAAGGCATTATTTGATAACGAAGCGCTTCCAAAGCAAATAAAGAAGGCATGATTTTTGTTCGCGATGTCCCACTTAGATTAGATCAGAAGGCACTATGCACCGCGACCAATGTAGGTCTTTTGTGCTGCCTAAGATTACCTACAGATTCAAGCTACCTATAAAGCCAATTATCCTATTAGGCAAAATGTTCGTGATGTCGGAAGGCGAAATGAAGCGATCACCTAGAAACCTAAGTCTCCTATCACAAAGCCTGGGACATTCGCAGAGAACATGCTCCGAGGTCTCAGACACCATCTCGCAAAACCTACACAAATCCGTGTCCGATTGACCCTTCTTGTGCAGATGGTATCTGAGATTACAGTGTCCAGTTAAGTACGACGCCAGGGTCCTCAAACCCCCCCTTTCAAGCGACAAGAGTCGCCTCGACCCCCTACTGGAAAAAGAGATCAATCTTTTAGCCTGGCGCTGACCAGGAGAGTTTTCCCAGTAACTAGAGAATTCAGACTCTTGGTATGTCTCTTTTAAAGTGCTTATTTCATGTGCTCTTAGAAGCAATAAATTCATGCCTTCTTAGGCACTAAGAAGCGCTTTTTGTACGCTGAAAACATCAGTGCTTCATGGTATGCATACTTTAGTGCTTCATTTGAAGCATTATTTACTGCTTCAAAGAAGGCATTCTGGGAAGCACGACAGAATGCCTTCTCTAATTGCTTTATAGTATGCAAGGCGGTAAAGAGCTATTTTGAAAGCATACAAATGTAGTTAATGCTTACCAAATCCAAGTTATTTTTTGCTGGGATAGATATAAAAATCATTGTGAATGCCGGTTTTTGTCAAAACTATAAAAAAGCTTTTTATTGTCGCTGGGGTTTTTAGCAAAGACATTTATTAATAACAAAAAAAACACCAACCCATATAGAGAATATATAAGTATTGACTATTTGGGTACCGACCCTATTTCTCGAGTACTCAATACTTAGAACGCACTCAAAAAAGCTTGACAGTTACTACATGACCGTTGTTTGTGTGGTAATCAGCAGTATCGACGCAAAGTTATCAAAATCTAATAATTTCCAGCAAAATCACTCAAAGTTCAGCAAATTCACTCAAAGTCCAGCAAAATCTCTCAAAATCCAGCAAAATCTTTCAGCAAAATCATTCAAAGTTCAGCAAAATCAGTCAAACTCCAGCAAAATCTTAAAAAAAAAATTTTTTTTAACAAAGTGACAAAAAATTTTCTTTTTATTATTAAATTAATTAATATATAGAATAAAAAAAACACATTTGAATAAAATAATAAAACACAAATTTGTTTTTTTTCTATAATTGTTTAAAAGTTGCGTGAAATGAATAATTGTCAATGTCTTTCGGGACTCTTACGTCCCAGTGGCCTATAATATTGGCAATGCAAAAAAAGGTAGTGATGCTAGACCAGAGTCGGTAGAGTGCGGGGTTCACCAATAAAATAGCCACAAGTCACTGGAGCAAAAAAAAAAAAATAAATATAAATTAGCAAAATCCAATAGCTATACCGGGGTAAGCCAACCTCGTATCTACATTCTTTCCGACAGTCAGGCGGCATTAAGGGCTTTAATGTCCTATGAGGTGTCATCTGGTCTGGTCATGGAATGCATTCTGGCTCTTAACCGACTTGGCAGGCGCAACTCGCTTACCATAGGGTGGGTTCCTGGTCACGAGGGGCATGAGGGCAACGAGAGGGCAGATTGTCTTGCTAATTGCGGGGCCCGAAGGCCCTTTATTGGCCCTGAACCATTCTGTGGTATACCTTTGGGGTATGTTAGGGAGAAGCTCGGGTCGTGGAGGGAGTCAGAATTCTCTCTCTATTGGGAAAACTCTCTTGGCCAACGACAGGCTAAGAGATTGATTTCTTTTTCCAGTGCAGGATCGAGGAGACTCTTGTCCCTCGGGAGGGGTGACTTGAGAACCCTGGTGTCTTACCTGACTGGACACTGCAATCTCAGATACCACCTGCTCAAAAGGGGTCTTTCGGACACGGATGAGTGTAGGTTTTGCGAACTGGTAGCTGAGACATCAGAGCATGTTCTTTGCGAATGTCCGAGGCTATGTGAAAGGCGTGCCAAGTTTCTTGGCAATCGCTTTGTCTCCCCTTCGGACATTATGAAGATTTTGCCTAATAGGATTATTGGCTTTATAGGTAGCTTGAATCTTTAGGGTAACTTTAGGCATCACAAAAGACCTAAGTTGGTCGCGGTGCATAGTGCCATATAATCTAATCTAATAAGCCAACCAAAAATAATCTTAATGTTCCCTGTTTCTTTCTAATACGTATGTTCCTTTTTTCTTTCCGGTTTCTCTTGCATGGTTTTCTTTGGCCGGCAGCTACGATGGTATTTGCTGCCTGACCTGCTCACCCTCTTCCATGGCAATCTGTGGTCCAACTAATTAGAAAGCCCCTAAAATCGTCCGCTACAGTCTTTCTAACTCACTTACCTTTTAATCGAGTTGATTCCATGATTATAAAATCATAATTTTTCAAATAATAAGGAATAATTTCATTTTTTTTTTCTTTAAAACGTTATAATATTGGCATTCAGTTTATTATAAATTCATATGAATCTTCAAAATAACAACGAAATTAATGGACAAATATAGGCACATTTC
The DNA here is from genome assembly GCA_021234595.1 of Delia radicum. NCBI lineage: Eukaryota > Metazoa > Arthropoda > Insecta > Diptera > Anthomyiidae > Delia > Delia radicum. The sequence goes on along the minus strand of CM037855.1, from coordinate 168,229,269 downwards.
ATAAATTTAGTTTGTTAGTTGATTAATGCAGCAAATTCGGCTACAATTTAATCTTTAATTTCTAGCGGTTTGATTTTATTTCAGCCGGTATGTTTTAGTTCCGCTTGTATTTTTTTCTTGATATAATTTGTACTAAAAATAAAAAATTATGTTTTTTTTTTTCATAAAAATAAAAATTGTTTAACTTTTTAATATTTTTTTTTTGATTTTTACTCCACAGGTAATAGTTTGGTCTACCGCGGCCAAGCATTAATATAACGAACTGATGGGAGGATTGGCGTTCTTTCCAGGTGGCTAATTAAGGTTTGTCCGTCCGTCAATGGTCCCAGCGCCCATTGCATGGAAGCTACGAAAAGGAAGTGTACCAACTTTATTTGGTGGTAAGTATTTTTTATTTATTATAAAAAAATTACATAATTGTAATAATTGTTTTCTTTTTAATTGCAGCTGCTCGCGAAAACATAATAATACCAACGGCGACGAGTAAAGGAACTTGTTCGGTGGAAGATTGCGTCAGTGTATCGACTGTGCGCACATTCCCGTTTCCAAAATCAGCAATCATGCGGAATTTTTGGAAAGTACGATGTGGTCTTCAAAACGAGCAAACGGAAAATTTATATGCCTGCGAAAACCATTTCGCTGGCATTTATATGGGAACAAGAAATTTAAAAAAGGGAGTATTGAAAGATGTTTTTAATTAGACATTTTTTTTATGATCTGAATTAAAAAAAACATCGTCATTTTTTTTTACATTGGCAGAGAAATTAAAAATTGGTAAAAGACGAAATTAATGAATTTTATATTTTTTTATAAAAATATATAACAAAAGGCGTATTGAAAATTTATTCATCTTTTATTTATGTGAATGGAAAAATTAATAAATTTTGTATTTTAAATAAATATATTTACTTAAAACAAAAATGAATGTTTTTTGTCAAAGGAAAATTCATTTCTCTTCTAACAACAAAATCAACTTTTATATTTCAATGTAAGAAATTAAATATGATTTTTAATAGAAATACAGAAAATAATATTTTTGAAAAAAACCACAAGAACTTTAAAAACACTCTCAACATTTTAAATAAAAAATAAAAACACTGAACTGTTAATGAAAACTTAACACAACCAAAAGATTTCCACCGTTCGAAAAATGAAAACAGAGCAGAATCACAACACAGAATAAAATAAAAATGCCCACTACAATTTGAAGCGCAACACATACACACAATCAAATGATGATTCTTGTTTGTGTAATTTTAGATCCTGATATAAAATTGATAAAAAAAAAACGTTTGTTTCTTTCTCCGTAGTATTATCAGAACTGTTTATTAAAATGAATTGTTTCTCTATTTATACTATTTATGCTCTACATAATAAATGTGTTATCCTGATAAACAAACACAGGTAGATAATTGTTTATCGGTGCTGTTGTTTTTCCCTAACACATAATTAGATCTTTATTATGTTTCATAAGAAAGGTACTAAAAGATTACAATACTAATCATGGGTTTTTCTCTTATGTGATAACACTTAAAAATATATCTGGTTATTATTATTAATCGTGGGTTTTTTCCTTATGCGATAAGACTTAAAAATACATACCTAGGACAGTTTGTCAGAATACTTAATATAATTATTCAAAAGGGAGTTTTTGCTCGTTCTTAGAGTGAGTTGATATAACACCCCCAGACGAAGATGCTTGCCCGGTTCCCAAAGGGATTGAGGGTAAGTTAATAGTAACTCCATTTTGCCTAATATTCCTATTTCGGATTTTGATATAAATGTAGATACAAATTATGATAATTGTGATTATTACAATAGTAGAGATAGATATATTTTGGATTTTTTCGTGTTGTTTTAACTCTCTGATCATTTTTATATTTTCTATATTTTTATAATGAAGTTATTCTAAGGTTAATGGTGAGTCACTAGTTGTTATGTTTCTAATTGGATTGGGTATAATTATTGTATTAGAATAGCCTTTCTTGTTATACCATTTATCTAGATAGATTCGACAGTCTTCAATATATATTAAATAGTTTCCATTCAAGGTGAATGGGAATTCATTACATGTGTGATTTACTTTAAAATTTCCATTAATTACTATAATAGCATTAAACCCAATTTCCTTAACATCTGTTAGAGTATTGGTTTCATAATTACAATGCATATGGTTCTTATTAAATAAGTGTTGAATACAATTATCTTTTTCTTCTTTTAGGTTAGATATTTTGTTAGTTTTCTCATAGATTATATTATCTTTCATTAAGTAGTTTCTATTGACTAAGGTTAATTGTTTTTTGTTAAAATTAGGTATTGGTTGTATAACAATCTCCTTATAGTTGTCTTGATTCATGTTAGGTACCTTAATTATAAAAATAATGTTTTTATTTTGGGTCGCAACATCTAATTCGATGTTTTCCATTTTTTCCAATGTAATGCTAAACTCATTAATTTCCTGATCTGTTAGTATGTCCCTGTTTAGTGTTCGCAATTTTGAAGCCAATAGCAATTCTCTGGCTTGTTCAATTAATTTCCCGATATGTTCAATTTCGTATCTGAGGTAACCTTTACGTGAAGCTGCTTTAGTTTGATTGATTAATTCCATATTCTGTCTAAGTAGTTTAGTCTGTTGGTTTTGTAAATTTGTTAATGTTTTCAATTGTTCGTCAAAATGAGTATTGATTTTGATTTGCCTATTTGATTGTTCAATTATGTTATGATTATTAAGAGTATTGATTCTAAGTTTTTCCTCAATTTCCGTCCTGTCATCGTCGTCCATTGTACCATACAGGTATTTTAATCTTGTTCCAAAAATATTGATTAGTCCTCGTTTAGCACGGGATCTGGGTATTAAACTCAATAATTGTAATTTAGTGTGTTCGATCTGATGTTGTAAATATGCGTCATCTAGCGTCATTATTTCGAATTCCAATGTTTTAATGTATGTTAAATAATCCTCAGTTTTGAATATGTGTAGTATTTTCGAGTAATTTTGAATTAAGGATAACTCTCCTGTTTGGATGATAGTGAATCCATTTCCTTGATTAAGATCGGTTGTTAACAGCTTTTGTGCTACAGCTAGGTTGATCATCAATAGGATCGATAAGGACTTCCAAAGATCTGGAAATATATTTCTTTTGTTTAATGAATTGATCCTTATGAAATTCTTGATTATTATTGGTGTATTTTTTATTGTCTGTTTTCTTTACGTTAACTTTCTTTACTTTCTGATCTAGTTTGTTCTTGTATGTCTTCACATAGTTAGAGTTTATCTTTTTATCCACTCTATCTCTGTTTCTATATTCGCATATTTTCCTTTTCTTATCCTCCATTCTTTTAAATATCTCCTGAAGGTTTATTTTATTAGAAAAATGTAAATCTATAGGTTTTTTACCTGTAGTGAGGTGAAGTAAATTATTATAATTGCTTAGGGCTTGTACTGGTAAATCTATATTTAGATTAATATCATTTTCTATTTCTCTAATTTTTAATATTCGTATTTGTTCATTCATTGATCCATGAAACCTTTCTATATCAGAATTACCTGTGTGTCGATTAGGTGTTGTGAAGTGATATTGAATATTTTGTTTTTCCAAAAAATCAGTAAATAGTGGTGATCTAAATCCCTTTTCGTTATCTAGGATAAGTTTTTTGGGTTTCTTCATTAAAATAAATAATTTCAGGTAGGCTTTGATAAGTGTAAGAGTTGATCTGTCGGGTATCTCTTCGATCATTGCGTATTTTGTGAATTTGTCTATCATAGTGACATACATTTGTTGGTTGTTTATGAAATATATATCCGAATGATAAATTTGAAAAGGTTCTGTTGGGGTTTCCGTGTTTTCAAAGGGTAGTTTAATAGGGTTTCGTTCGTGCTTAAAGTTACAAATATGACAGTTATTAATGAATTTAGTAATTTCCTTTTTCAGATTCGGATAGTAATAAATTTTCTTTAATTCCTCATGAGTTTTAGTTATACCTGGGTGATTATTATCAAGTCTATGATGTTTTGCTATTATTTCTATTATCTCCTCGTAACTTTTTTCCGTTACATTTTCGTAAGATACAAACACATCAGTCTCCATAATGTTATTTGGATTAGATTTTCTTTCTTTATATTTATCTTGAAGTGTTATTAAGTCTTTGGTATTGTTACAACGAATAACTACTAATTTGTAGACTGTAATCTGGTCTAATATTTGCTCTATTAGTTCAGGATTTAAGTTTTCATAATTGTATGTAGTTCTTTTGTTTGAGAATACTATTTCCTTTTCAATATTATTTTCTGTCCCCTTTTTAAGGACAATTTGGTTAGAAAAACTTTGGAAAGATTTCTCGGTCGTTTTGAATAAGTCCATACTATCCTCTTCGGCAGAATGTATGGTTTGGTTATCATCATCAGGGATAATAGGAATATTGTCTAACATCGTTATTCTGTGGGGTTCTTCCAATTTTCTTCTTGGCCTAGATTCCTCTGTTAAATCTTCTCTATTGTGTATATCTCTTAAATGTTTATTCAGTGAGCTAATTGTGGCATATTTTCTATTACAAAGAGAGCATATATTCTCACCTAATCTGATTGTCTTTTCTTTCACCCTCCTATTGACGTTAGTTTCTCTAATCCTTGAAAGTGCGTCAGCCACCTTATTCTCCTTTCCTTGTACATGGGATATATTAAATTCATATTCATTGAGTTTGATTTTCCATCGGATAAGTTTAGAATTAGGTTCTTTAAGACTGGCTAACCATATGAGTGGTTTGTGATCTGTTTGGAGATCGAACTTTCTTCCATATAGGTAATGTCTAAATTGTTTTACGGCCCATACTATGGCTAGTAATTCTTTTTCTATAGTTGAATAGTTGCATTCATGTTTATTTAATGTCCTAGATGCAAATGCTAAGGGTCCGTTTTTTTGAGATAAAACCGCGCCTAATGCATAATTACTTGCATCTGTAGTTAAAATAAAATTTTCAATAAAGTCGGGGTATTTCAGAACCATGTTTGACATTAATATGTTTTTCAATTTTTCGAAAGCTTCTTTATAGTCCTTATCATTTACATTGATAATTGAATCCTTTTTGAGGCGGATTGTTAAAGGCTTAGCTATCTTCGCATAATCAGGTATAAACTTACGGTAATAACCACTGAGTCCGAGGAAACTTTGTATCTCCTTAATGGTTTTCGGAATAGTTTGACGTTTTATGCCGTCTATTTTATGTGGATTAGGGCTTATGCCATCCTTTGTGACAATGTGTCCTAAAAATTCGGTTTCTTTTTTTAAGAAATCTGATTTGTTTAAAGATACTTTGAGGTTTGCTTTCCTCAAGGTTTCAAATATTTTTTCCAAATTATTAATGTGTTCCTGTAGTGAAGTTGAGAAGACCAGAATGTCATCCATGTACACGACGCAGATCCTATTTATATGTTCCCTTAAAACGTTGTTCATCATTCTCTGGAATGTCGCCGGAGCATTTATCAGTCCAAAAGGCATTCTTACAAATTCAAAATGTCCGTTGTGAGTTGTAAAAGCAGTTTTCTCTCTATCCTTCGGTTCTACTTCTATTTGATAAAATCCTTTAGTTAGATCTAAAGTTGAGAAATAATTTGCCCGTCCTAGTTTATCTAGGACGTCATCAATTCTAGGGATAGGATATTTATCTTCTCTAGTGACTTGGTTTAATTTGCGGTAATCAATGACAATGCGCCACTCTTTGTTACCTTCTTTGTCCTCTTTTTTAGGAACAATCCATATAGGAGCATTATATGGGGAATTACTATGTTTAATGATGCCTTGTTCTAGCATTTCATTCATTTGTTTTTCCACTTCTTCAGTGTGGATAACAGGATATCTATAGGTTTTGCTATAGATTGGTCCGGAAAGTCCAGTATCAATTTTGTGTTTAATCTCATTAGTAAAGGTCAAATCGTCACCTTTGTGATAAAAAACGTCTCCGTGATTCTGAACCAAAATTCTTATCGCCTTTGATTCCTCTGAATTAAGATGGTCCAAGCGTAATAGGTCATTAGTACCTAAATATTCGATATTGAATAGTTCTGGTAGTTGATTTAAAATTTTTGGGAGTATTTCCTCTGAATCTCCTTCATAATACAATGGGAAAGTTTTTCCGTTGATTTTAATCTGTTTTGTCTCGTAATTAATTATGGAGTTATTTTGTTCTAACGTTAGATGTCCTAAAAGACCGTTAAAAAATTCATGGAATTTATAGAGTCCAAAAGTAGTGTCCGAATTTAAAGGAATTTGAATAGTATTTTTGGGAATTGTGCCTTCATGGGTAATATGAAAATTTCCTGAAGCGGTTTTAATGTGACTGGGGTTATTTAATTTTTTAATGAACTTAGGCGGACATTGGTCTAAATTGAGAAAATTTTCAGTAGATCCTGTGTCAATTAGTACTCTAAGAGTTCTTGTCTGTCCTCTAAGTAAGATATAGGGAAGTCCACGTCGTTTGGGTTGTCCCCCAGAGAGGCTGGTACATGAAAATTTCCTGATTCATAGGTTTCTACAATTTCGTTTTTGTATTGGTCAACATTATTTTTATAATTTGTACACTTACAATTACATTCCATTCTTGGGGTTTGATGATGATTTTGTCTTCTAGTTTGGGCTGTGGTTGTGTCCATTGGTTCTGGTAGTGGTTGTTGAACATAATGTTGTTGTTGTTGTTGGTGAAACCTTTGTTGCCAATTAGGGTTATTACCTCTATGTTGTTGGTTATGCTGAGGGTTATATATCTTTGGTGCCCAATTTCTGTTGAGCTGTTGGTTTGAGTTGCTCTTGGGTTGTCCTTTTTGTTGTTGATTATTTTGATGATTGTTCATTGTTATAGGTTTTCTTTTTTCCTCTGTTAGAAATCCTGATTGGGATAATTCATGGATGGCTTCTTCCATTGTTTTCGGTTTTTTAAAGCACATAATACCGTCCTCATGTGTACTGGCAATCTTGTCATAAAGATTTTTAAAGCTGTTTGGATATTTCTTGGAACATCTTGAAGGTTTCCTTCTTGTCTGGACTTTTGATTCAGTATTGCTAACTTATGTAATATGAAGTTGTAATATTCGAGGGCATTACCTCGATATTGTGCTGCTCTCAGTTCTTCGTACAATTGATCGGAAGTTTGAAATCCTCCGAAATTAGTTTCTAGCATTGCTTTTATTTCTGTCCAGCTGTTTAAATGTGTATTTATTTCCATTGCTCTTCTAGCTTTTCCAGTTAGTTTTGACTTGATGATGTTTATGCACATTCTTTGAGCTTGTGCGTTATAGGCCAATAGTGTGGGTAAAATATCATCGACGTTGGTACAAAAGGTTGACAAATCTTCTTTTCTACCATCAAATCCTTGTAGTTTTTCCAAATAGTTTAGTGGATTGATGTCAAGCGCTCGTAATTGTCCTCCAGCTGCTGCTGGAGGACAAAAATTAAAAAAAAAATTAAAATTAATTAAAAATGGCTTTCAAAAAAACGGCCATGTAAATAAAAATTCTAAGCCTACAAAGTTTCTTAAAATTTCGATTCCATTTTATGACTCAACGCATCAACATATATTTCAAAAAAAAAACTACCTAAACAAGCTCTCTTAGGCGGTGAAGAAAAAACTGGCTCATTAGCCAATAACGAAAAAATCTCTAAAAAAAAACTTTGTAATCCTAAAAATTTTCTTTAAATCAAAAAAAAACATAAAATTTTAAAAATTTAGGCACTTACACCAAAAACATTAAATACCCATAAAATTTGTATATAGAATAAAAAAAATTTAACATATAAAACACTGTATATATAAAAAAAAACCCACCCTTAAATTATCATTACGGATGACTAATATAGTTTTTCTCTCTTTCTTTTTTCATGCATATTTGTATATCATCAAAAAAAAAACTGCAAATGGCTGCTGCGTACCGCCTTTTTATCAAGCTTTGACGCAAGCGCAATGGCGGAAAAATGGCGGAAAATTTTTAAATTTCTTGGTTACCTTGCTTATGGTCTCTACTTGGACAAACCCTTCTTTGACGGCGACTCTGCCCCGTGCACTACCAGCAACCTGTCCACACCGGAACTTATTAACGGCTGGTGAAGTTTTTGCCGGGATCTTTAATCAATAAAAAATTGCTGGCCTCTATCCTTATGGATTTTCGGACAACACCCTCAGAGGCCAGATCTCCTGTATTCTCCAAAGCCACAAACACCTTATATTCACTTAACTACATAAAAAAAATAAATAAGTCTCATTCGAACCTAAAACTTGCTACATTTCCTTACCGACTCCCTCAGTTTTCCGCAGGTAATTATAACAAATGTCCTCACCCAAGACCACATACAATAGTTCACTGGGTCCTTTTCTCTTTACTTTTTTTAATTTTTAAACTCCCAGTTTTTATTTATTTTAACTTTCAAATTTCAATGTTTACTTTTAATTTTTCTCTTTTAAAATTTTCTTATCTTTTTTAATTTTTTAACTTTTGATTTCGAACTTTTACACTTTTTTTTATCCTTTACTTTTTTTTATTTTTACTTGCAGTCTTTCCTTTTTTTTTAATTTAAACTCTCAATCCTTTGATCCTTTCTTTACAAAAATTTTAGCACAATGGCTGCCTTTTTCCTAATAACTATCCACGAAACCTCTGTTCCTTCCATAATTTCCCATGGACTTTGTACCCTAAAACAAATATCATAATAACTTGACATTTAAATTAGGCGGACAAAACATAACATTGCAATTGGAAACGCACTAACAAACTACAGGCATATTTATGAATGGGAACAGGCTATTAGGTGCAACCCTGCGCTAAATTCATATGAAGGTGCCATATCGATTTTTCACTCATCCTTCTTTAATCTACTCCAAACTACTTCTTTACGCAACTGATCACTTATGCATACCTTGACAAACAGAGAAAAAAAATCATTTTACTACAAGCTACTACATTCACTACACGAGGAACAACCAAATAAATTAAAATACCATAAAAATTAAATTTACCTTCACCAAAATTACATTATAAAACTAAAAAATAAAAAGGTAATTAAATTACAAAAAAAAACCAATTACATGGCATTACCAAATATTTTCACCAGGATTTCCCAGCTTTCCATGAGTTAAGGTAAGTTTTTTTTTCTCTTATTAACTACCCACGCCTTAACCCTTGACTGCCCCGTATATCATACATGATACACTGAGTATCCTCTGTAGGTAAAGACCACTAAATATGTCTAAAAACATAATTTCGCTTAAAACGACCGACTTACATCTCAATAAATCGGACTAACCGTGTTATTTGGTTTCTTTTACTGTTCAAAAAAAATTAACTACAATTGTATAATTGAAGGGCTTAGCGCAAAAACATGGTAAGACACAACTAAAGATCCTAGTATTGAAATAGCTGCTATCAACAACAATATTGTGTGCTGGAATTGTCAACAAGAGGGCCACATTTTTATAGATTGCCCCTCAGACCAGCTAAACTATTTTTGATACAAATGTGGTAAGCCGGACGTGGTAGCTCCGAATTGTGCCACCTGCAAACAGCGGGGAAACTCGAAACGGAGCGTGGTTTCGACGGGGGAATCACGTTCCTCGAGAAACGCCCCGAACCAACAATATCAACAACAACCGAGAAATCGACAACAAAAACCACAAATTTTACAAAATCGTCAACAACAATCTCAATCAAGAATACAACAACAAAACCAACAACCAGTTCAGCCATCACAGCAGTGCCGTTGGGGACACGCTACACTTTACAACCAATAAAACCTTGTTCAAAAATTTTATCAATTATAAGATCACATAATATAGGACGATTTGCATTATTTAAAGTATTATTTGTTTGATAATATTACATAACGTTTTTGCCTTTAAAACAATTTAAAAGTTCTCTTATATTAATTTGAATACTTGTGACATCCTCATATTTTTTATTTGTTACTTTAATAATATCCACATTTACAGATTCATCAACAACTTCATTAAGATCTTCTTCATACTTTTGCACATCACCACACACTTTTGATACACTTGGAGTTTCATTTGGAAAGAACTCTTTATCGTCTTGGCAATTTGTTGCAGTATCTCCCTGATCATCCATCATTAATTCATTAGGGGTGTAATCAAAATGTTCTACTTTGACTGGAATTGAGGATGGATTCAAATAATATTCTTCCTCTAAAGGATCATCTAAATTGCTTGTAACAGTCGAATTAAGCTCAATATTTTTGTATGTCTTAAGTTGCACCTCCAATGTGCTAGCAAAATCAGATGGATAATCGTTTATTTGTAATTCAGATTCATCATTTTCTGTATGCAGTGGATTTTCGGAATTTAATTCGGCATCATGCATTTGTTCCATATAATTGATAAACATGTCCCACTGTAAACAAATTTGGGAGCAATATAAACAATTTAAAGCATAGACTCTTTTGCCCACTTGTATGCAAAATGTTATTTCTCCACATTTTCCATTTGAATTATTTGATATTTTATTTTTTAAAGGTTTGTTTGTGGGTATACGACGACATTTTGTTAACAAATTTGTATTCTTTGCTAATCGTTAGATGAAAGTAAAATTTTTTAATTATTTTTACACACCAAAAATGTTTATGAAGTGGAGAACCCAAGCAGACTTTGTCTCAATAGGGGCTCTCCAATAATGCATATGATGCCGTACTCCACTGGCAATCAGCAAGAAGATGCCTTTGCTGTTTTCATTCCATCCACACTTTGGAGCTTACCAGAAGAGCAATGCATCGAAGCCGAAAGGCAAATAGCCGAAGCAGTTATGAAGGGTTTATTAAATAAGTATCAATAAAAAATGTAAAGAAATTAAAAAAAATGCGGTTGCTGTGAGTGTACATATATTATTGGATGAGGCAAGAATATGAGAATTGTAGCAATTGATTGATTTTGATTGGTTGGGGGAGGCTGAGATTGTGTTATGAAATTGTAATTATTCAAATATTCTTGATTCTTGCCTATTCTACCCTCAAATCATCCGCCACCATCAAACTACCAACAAGAGCCAAACTACCAACAAGTGCCATTAAATCCAAATTATTTACCATATGGGTACATGCCGCAATTACCTACATATCCCTCATACTACTATAGGAGTAGTATGGGGATTAATTCTGAAGAAACACAGCGTCAATACTGCAGATCTGAAAATTTTGGTGGAAACTAAAAAAAAAAATTTAATTTTTAACAAAAAAAAAAAATTTTTTTTTAAGTCGTTGCTTTTTTTCCTTGGGGAATTTTTTATTTAATTTTATAAAAAGCGTCAATACGATGTGCTGTTTTTTTTTTAAATTTTAACATAAAAAAAAATTTTTTTTTTTAAATTTGTTTTTTTTTTGGTGAATTTTTATCTATTTTTATAATAAACTTAAACTAAACCATTTTTAAGTTAATTTAAGTTTTTGTAAAATAGTATATTTTTTAGGGAATTGTTTGTGTTATTTTCAATTTATAGCGAGCTTTGAACCTCTGTATATTTATACAAATAAAGCAAATCAAACATATTAGCTAGGTTGATACTAGTATTTCGATCTAGCTAAAGATCTCATCAGAAGCCGAAGTTTTAGTAGAAATGCTAGAGCCTCCATAATAGGCAGAACTTTAACAAAAAACCTATTAATAATCAATTTTGCTCCATTCTTGTCTTCTTAGTAATCAAGCACGTTGTTAGGTCTTTTCCAAACCAGCATCATGACGTTACTAAACTTTGAAGACCAAAAATGTTCTATTTATATAAAAAAATTTTAGTGTGTACTCTGGCTCAAGTAATATTTTTTACAGTTATATTAGTTTTTTGTTTTTATATACATCGAGATTATTTTTCTGTTATTTTCAATTTATAGCGAGCTTTCAACCTCCGTATATTTACAGAAATAAAGTAAATCAAACATATTAGCTAGGTTGATACTAGTATTTCGATCTGGCTAAAGATCTCATCAAAACCCGAAGTTTTAGAAATGCTAGAGTCTGCATAATAGGCAGAACTTTAACAAAAAAACCTATTAATAATAAATTTTGCTCCAATCTTGTCTTCTTAGTAATCAGTCACGTGGTTAGGTCTTTTCCTAACAAGCATCATGACGTTACTAAACTTTGAAGACCATAAATGTTCTATTTATATAACAAAAATTTAGTGTGTACTCTGGCTCAAGTAATATTTTTTACAGTTATATAGTTTTTTGTTTTTATATTTTTGTTTTCGTTATTATTATTTTGTTTAAGTTTCAATAAAAATAAATTTAAAAAAAAATCCAGTTTTCTCTTCTGGAAAATTGTAGGCAAAACTTTACTGTCCGACTTAACTCACTTTTACGGCCTATTTACTGCCAAATTTTCAGTGTTTGCCCCAAATTGAATTTACTGACCAATGACGAAACAGTTTTTCTTCTAGGCAAAACAGATATTGATAATACTAATGATGACACACTTCTCTCCTATCTTGTACCGACCAATTCTCATCCAAATTTTTTTGTAAGAATCGTTAATAAAGCTTACACAATGAAAATTTAATTTACTGGCCACCACCAATGACGAAACAGTTTTTCTTCTAGGAATTTCTAGGAAAAACAGATATCGATAATTCTAATGATCACACATTTCTCTCCTATCTTGTACCAACCAATTTCAACCAAATGTTTTTGTAAGAATCGTTAATGAAGATTCAACAATGAAAATTTAATTTACTGACCACCACCACCAATGACGAAACAGTTTTTGTTCTAGTAATTTCTAGGAAAAACAGATATTGATAATTCTAATGATCGCACATTTCTCTCCTATCTTGTATCGACCAATTCTCATCCAAATTTTTTTGTAAGAATCGTTAATGAAGACTCCACAATGAAAATTTTATTTACTGACCACCACCAAATTAAATTTTCATTGAGGAATATTCATTAATGATTCTTACAAAAAAAAATTGGATGAGAATTGGTCGGTACAAGATAGTAGAGAAATTTGTGATCTTTAGAATTATCAATATCTGTTTTTCCTAGAAATCCCTAGAAGAAAAACTGTTTAGTCATTGGTGGTGGTCAGTAAATTAAATTTACATTGTGGAATCTTTATTAACGATTCTTACAAAAAAATGTGGATGAGAATTGGTCGGAAAAAGATAGGAGAGAAATTTGCTGTTTTTCTATATTGCATTCACAATAATTGTAAGTATGCTACGAAGTTTTTGTGTATTGGTAAAGTGGCAACATTAAAAGTTTTAGGCGTCACTTTCAACCTTTTTGAAATGAACGGTGCTAGAGAAGAGGCGGAATCGCAAATTAATGGTAAGTTTAATAAACTTTTATTGTTTAACATTATTATTTTTTTATTATATTTTTTTTATTATTTTTTATATATTCATTTTATTTCATTATAGGCTCCACGGAAATCCGCCGACTGCCCGCATTGTGGCAGAGGCCTGGTTGTGCTGAAGAATTGAAAGAACCAAAAAAAAAAGAAAAACCAGGAAAGATGAAAACTCGAACAGCAAAACATCAACCGCTGTCCAACCAAAAACCGGCACCAAAACATCAACCACCACCACCGACACCAAATCATCAGCATATTTTTATTTTATTTATATAGTTTTCTGTAACTTATTTTTACCTGTACAAACTAACTTTGGTAGTTTTCGCTCCATTCTAATAAATAACAACATTGTTTAGGTAAGTAATAACTAATAACATTGTTTAGGTAAGTAAATAACTAACTAATTTTTACGTAAACGCGCGCGAACCCTTTTATTGAGATTAAATTTAAGGTAGAAATTTTGGTTTCATTTGTTACCCCTTTTGGATTTCGCGCCATTTTTAAAGTGACGCAATTTTAAAGGGCACTTGGGACATGGTACCTGTGTTATATGTATATAAAGTGAACAACCCAGCTGAAAAAGATCATATATTATTATATATGGCCCATGTATGAATATATATGGAACCATACATGGAAATGCATGGAAGCATATATGGAAATGTTTGTTATACATGGAAGCATATATTGAACCATATATGAACAATTGTTGCATATATGTTTTCATATAAGTAAATGTTTACCATATATGGAGCCATACATGAAAGTGTTTTCCATATATGGTTACATATATGAAAACATATATGAATGTATTATCCATATATACTACCATATATGGAAGCATATATGCATCATTTTCCCAATTGTGTGGTTTAATTTATAAATAAATTTATAAATTAAACTATAGTTAAAAGATTTTTGTATGAATCTTCTGTTCTATATTATCTTGATGTATACAAATATATTGACAAATAAAACAAAGTATTACATTTTGGTATTATCTTTTAATTTTATTAAAGTTTTGATTAATATTTTTTCAAAAAATTGTATTAAAAGTTTTTACAATATTGCAAACGTAATTTCCAACCTGCATTACAGGATGAATACTTTGTATATCTTCAAACTTTATAACACTAAATGTGTTTGTTTCTTTAAAAGGATTGATATGTTTGACTTTAGATTTTAGTTCATTATGAACAAAATTGGTAGTACCAATCAAATCTATTTTTTGAACAAATAAATAAAATGTGTTGTTGCTTTGTATAAAACAATTAATAATAACATATTCGTCAAAATTTTCGCATTTTAATTTTATGGTATAATTGTTACTTTTTGTTTCTTTATACAAAGTAGATGTAAAAATTGTATTTTTAAATCTTGCTGTCATAAAAAAATGATTTGTTTGGGTCTAAAGCCATAGATTCTAACGTATATTGTTGAAACGAGTTTGGACAAAAATGTTTATGCTTTCCAACACTCACAATATATTTTCCGTTACCGATTGTAGTTTATTTAAAAAAGTAATCCGTAAAGTTTGTTTTTAACAGAATAAACTATTAAAATACAAAGAAACATATTTTTCAACTTTTTTGCCTGTTATTTAAAAAACAAACTATGAATTAATACGGATTTTCTGTAGCAGTTAATATGTTCGTTTAAAATCTACATGTTTAAAAAAAATTTACTTGTTTAAAAAAAAAATCACACAAAAATCACAGTAATCTTTTTTTTTTAAAGTTCTCTCAAACGTTTTTCATATGCATGAACTGGGGATGGTAAATTAATTACTTATTTACATTTTCAGTCCAAAAAGTACCAAAGTGGCCCAGCTGGCGATTAAGTGCTTTGTTTCAGTAAATTTTGTTTTACTTTTTTATTTTACTGAGGGTATTCAGCGTGGTTATTTGCACACGATGCAAATTTGCACTTTCTCATCCTTGAGCAGTATTGACGGTGCATAATGTGCATATTAGAACAGAGATGGAGTTCCCTCACTGTTCCAAATTTATATGTTAAAGCACATCTATTAGATGACATCTAGGAGATGAAGAGATAAAGATAGAGTAAAAACTCTGAGTTTCTTTATGCATGTACAAATAACAAAGTTTAATATATATAAAATAAAACGAAAAGTTAGGATTATAATTTTCGCAGTATAGAACATGTGTTAGCTGATTATTTGAATACAAGAAATATGGTAGCAATATGGTAAAAGTCTAGTGTTTTTTAGGTAAACAAGATAAAGCGCATCAATGTTTAATGTAAATTTAAAATTAAGCAATATTCTTGTGCAACTTTTGCTAGTTTGCAACAAATTACCCGTGTGTATGTCATATTGGAAGGTTAGAAAAAATTAAAAAGGTTTTGTGTCTGCACAAGATATGTGTTAAATATTTAATATTGAGTTGGCTACATTGAATGATAATAAAATTGTCAGTAATATGTGCAATAGTATTGCAAGAGTACCTTAACAATTAAATTAAATCAAAAGGTACCAAAATGTTTACAAAATGTTTTTTACTTTAGTACTAAACCAAATATTTTATTTACCATCACTATAGTTTTTCTTTAGATTTTAATTGTCTTTTATTTTACATACACATAGTTTTTTAAGCTATTTACATATTATAGTAAAAGATGAACTCAAAGGTCATCCTTTTTCGTTATGCTGCCATATAAATGTTAGGCGCCATTCGATCAAATAATTATTATTCAATTAATCTTACTATTTAGTTTTAAAAATAAATCCTAACATATATTATTATTAAGTATATAATACATTATGTAAATAATACATTTTTATTTATTTTAAATTAAATTTGGTGATAGCTAAAATAAACGACAATCGTTTATTTTTACGTTTTTGGGGGTAAAATTTTGATGGTTAAAATAAAGGAAAATCGTTTATTTTTAAGTTTTGGGAGTTAAATTTTTAATTGTCAAAATAATGGAAAATCTTTTATTTTTATGGATTTTCGGTAATTTTTTGATAGTCAAAAAAAACGAACGTCGTTTATTTTAACGGATTAAGCAATTATTTTTTAATAGTTAAAATAAACGAAAGTACTTTGTTTTTATCGATATTTTTAGTTAATTTTTTAACAATTAAAAATAATTGGAAATTACTATTGTTTTAAACGAAAAATCAGTAGTCCTGTTTTTAACAACTTTTTCTATAGTTTTAATGTACAAATTCGTTTGTTTCTAACTATAAAATATTGTGAGTGAAGGACTTCAACCAATTCAGCAGAGGTGGATGCCATAGAGTCAAGACGTTTTTTTAATGTACTTGCTCAGTGTGCTATTTTTACGTTATTTATAATTTCTGTGTTTAAAAGACGGGTACCGTGGACACTTTTAGCAATTAATCCATTTTGGTCTTTAAATGGAAATGCTGAAGTGGCCCACAAAGGTACCCAACGGCGAACTGCTAAACATATATGTTGTAGTTGATGCATGTTGTAACTTAGCTCTCGATCCCCGTATAGGAGAGGAATTTCTTTTACAAATGGTCTAAAAGTATTTCAGCTTCTTTTAAATGCTTGCTTATAACAATTTTTTGTTGAACTAAATTGTAAATGGATATGACTAAAAGCATCCAATGTTGAATATATATTTCCGGCATGTTATTTTCAAGTGTGGACAGAGAATAATAAATTAACCAATTAAATAATTATGTTGCTTTGTACATACGGAATGATTTCAAAGAACGCGGCATTCGGCCAACCGCATTAACGGGTTTTATACACAACAAGAAGTTATCAATTTGCTTTATTTTTTTATTACCCTCCAATCACCTTTCTTGTTTAACCATACATTTAGAAATTGCTTTGTTACACCCAACAGTACTGAATGCATGAACTCCGGTACAAAACATGTAGATACGTCAATCATTGGCAAACACGATACTATAGTTCTTCCTTTAACACCCATGCAGTGCCTTGTATTTTCATTTTGTTCGACATTAGCTGCCTGTTTTTCCATTTCATTTGCATTTCGTAATTTTAATTCTTTTTTATAAGGGTACGTTCTCACCAATTTCTTTCCATCGATATTTTCTAATGCAGTTGTTTTTAATTCGCAATTATTGCATCCGAACTCTCCATTGAAATTAAGAATATTTTGTATTTGTGCTCTAGCCGGAGCATCGGCAATAAAAAGAGGAGCAGATATATTTGAACAATTAATTTCATTTGTAGATGAACTTTTCCAATATATTGTTTTATTATTTAAAATTTTTTGACAAAATGGCATCAAAAAAATTTTCATGGGTGGTTTTATTGTCTTTTCGTACCAAATTCCTGCAATAATAATAATTTTGTATCGAATTTCAGGTGGTAATTCCGCAACCACAAACACTAACGGCCAACAATGACTAGTGGAACTTTTAATCAATGAAATACCATCTGTATAGAGTACTAACGTTAAGTCGTATTTTTGTCTTTGATGGTTAACTCGGTGGTAGTCTGATCCATCACAAATGTCATTAATAATTTCTTCATTAAAAGAAATTTTCATTAGTTTTTCATCAATACGATCCACTTCAAATAAACGTACCAATTGCTCTATGATATCTATTTCATAAAAATAAGACATATTTATTTCTAAACAATATCTACATACATTTCCCTCTTCTGAAATATATACTTCACAATTTTTACAGAAACAATGTTTGATGGTGTTGAATGGGGGAGCTTTATTTTCCACATATTTGAAAAACTGGTACAACGATTTAGGCATTTTATGTCCACCTTTGTACCGGTTTATTTACAAACTCATGTGCGATAACGTTACGTTGCGTTAACTCGATACGAGGCTAAAATTTACATCAGAATATCTACAAACTTATCCCGATATGCTAACTTTCTTTGAACGGCCAAGAAAATGTTGTTTTGCTAAATTTTTCACGATTCTTTTTCTTATTTCAACGTTTCCGCGAACAAACTTATGAGTTCTAATATTTTTAATGAGACTACACTACGTTTACTTATCTGATTGCAGATTTTGAGGTGATGTAAATGGGGCAAACCAAAAAAACGTTGTCCAACACTACAGCTATTTTGTTGTGACGTCTGGGGAATTTATAAATAAAGTTGATTTAAACGATGAAAACTCCTTCGCAATTACGTCGTGATGTTAAGACAGCTTGCCAAAATACCGTTCTACAGCACTACCAACGGGGATGATATCGATGGATTCAGTTGCAAATTTGTACGTGAAAAGCTTGGTGCTGGATTAAATAATTAGCCAACGATGTTGATTACGCTAAAACCCAGGTAATGACAAATGGTGTTGCACCGGGCCGTACTATTACCTAAATGTGGCTCCGATAATTCTCACAAAAATTTGGTGATGATCTTTTGCTGTTTGAGGTTATTCCGTTTTTTTTCTGGTTACTGATTCCGATCGGTCGATTTTGACAGCGATTGTTTTGCTATTTGGTTGATTTAACGTTGATTTAACGCTGATGCGGCTCTTGGGTTTGGTTGACTGGGGTGATGATAACGACACGGTGGTTCTTCGAATAAGTCGTACGGCGGGTATTCCACCAGTAAACATAAGACGTTGGCCCAACAGCCTGCTTTATTTTACGGGCTTGGCTGCTATTATTGCCTTTATCTCCGGTTCTTGCTTCGAATTTCGCCAGATTCTACTCGCGCCTTCTTAAAACTTTTACCGACAAAAAGTCCTACACTTGAAGAAAACATGCCCTAACAAAAAAAAAAAAAACGGTACGGTACACACCTCCTTTTGTCGGTTATGTCACTTTATCATATTAGCAAACACAATTTGCTAATATGATAAAGATCAATTATAAGTTCACAAAATATACGACGATTTGCATTATTTAAAGTATTATTTGTTTGATAATATGAAATAACGTTTTTGCCTTTAAAACAGTTTAAAAGTTCTCTTATATTAATTTGAATACTTGTGACATCCTCATATTTTTTATTTGTTACTTTAATAATATCCACATTTATAGATTCATCAACAACTTCATTAAGATCCTCTTCATACTTTTGCACATCACCACACACTTTTGATACACTTGGAGTTTCATTTGGAAAGAACTCTTTATCGTCTTGGCAATTCGTTGCAGTATCTCCCTGATCATCCATCATTAATAATCGTTTATTTGTAATTCAGATTCATCATTTTCTGTATGCAGTGGATATTCGGAATTTAATTCGGCATCATGCATTTCTTCCATATGATTGATGAACATGTCCCACTGTAAACAAATTTGGGAGCAATATAAACAATTTAAGGCATAGACTCTTTTGCCCACTTTGTTGCAAACCGTTGGGCTGATGAGGTTGCCAGCTAGCTCTAGCACTACCCCAGGAGGTCCCAACCCCCTCATCAGTGTCGGATTACACATAAAAAAAAACTGAACTCAAAAAAACACAACAACCAAAAAAAAACTTTAAACAAAAACTTACTACAAAAACAATTTGGAGAAAGATGACGGTCTCCTATGCCCTCCCAACCTTGGTCATTAATCCGCTCCATAAAATCCTAATAATGACCCCTAACACTACTTGACCCTATCTCCTTTACTCACCACATTTTATACATTCCAGTACTACTACTATAAATACCAACAATGCACAATGGTAGTAACAAACTAAGGTTGGTACAGCAGTACTCTTTTCCCCCTAATATAACATTGGTACCATAGTGTGTTTTGGTCTCCCAAATAAAAACATCAAATAATTCATATCAAAATACGAATTGTCTATAAGAATATTATCTAAATAATCTTATTTAACATATTTTCATTCAATACAGCTAACATTTTCGCGTTCGGTAGGAAATAACACGACTTTTACGTATGGTGTAGGAAAATAGTACCGCACCTATTTACCCGTTTGGTACTAAATATACAGTACGTAAATATAAATTTACCATCAACTATAAAAACTAACCAAAAATCAAACAAACCAGCAGCCGAACACATGGGTAAGTATTTGTTCATTGATTAAATGTATTTTCTTTTTATTTACAGATTTGATATGACTTTTGCTGCTACACTCTGGACTATTGGAACATAACTGATGTGGATAATGCCTCAGTGGATTCGTGGTTTGTATTGGTATATCTATTTTAAACATGTTCTTAATATTTTTCCTATCATTATTTTCAGGTTTTAACAAAGCACAAAAAATGAGTCTGGCAGGTGAAAGGTGGTGTGACTCTGCCACCAGGTCAATGTTTCACCTTCCCTTAATGTAACCGGGACTCGAAGCCGGAGTGTGGTTCGCTCCTGGATATGGCTTCCTCCCTTATATTTATGAACATGGCAAACGGACTCGAGGTTCTAGGTTTTTCGACCTCCTCCCGATCTTAACAAGGATAAGCCCCACGCAAAATTTTGTCAATCGCCAGAGGCGTGGGGTAATACAATCAGGGGCGTTGATGCCACCTAGTCTAAAGGGGAACAACCCCACATGCAACAAAACTCCGGTTTCTACGTTAGAATACAGTAGGGAACGGTGTGCAGGTCTGGTTGCCCCTTTTATATGCAGAAAAGCCCAACGTGGGGAACTCTCACACCCTGAAACATGGGTCTCAACTCTCTTCCGACTGTGTAGCCGGGCTAAAATTTGCTTCAGCGGATTAATGACTGAATGCTACCTCTACATACTCCTAACTTAACTCTCTTCAAAGAACTGTTGTTGAATTCTGATCCTGATCACAACGTACAAGATGATCCCATGACTGACCATTTGACCGAACAACTTACCTCTGCTGCACTTTTCTCGGTAAGAAAACGCATAGTGGTAACCCTTAACATTTTAGATCTGTTTTTTAAATTATCGTGTTTGGTCTATGACCAATTGTAGCAACTATGTGCAAAACATTCGAACGCCTAAAATTTTAGGCAATTTTAAATAGTTAATTTTCCAATATTTTCCTTGGATTTTTACCCGGGTTTACCAAATAAAAATTAAAACTGTGTTACACATTTTTAATCAAATTAAATAATTCCGACTGACAAATCCGGTATCCAAATGTTTAAATATATTAACATTTACTATTAACAAACTAATTTTTAAAATAAAGTAAATACTTTAGGTTAACCTAGTTACATCATTGGTTACTTGATCACTGCTCAAATCGATTAATCGCTAAAAACGATTAATTGCAACTATCACGAATAGTTAAAACTAATATCTACCTTCTATTAGATATTAAAAAAAATATTAAAGATTTGTCCTTTTTTTTTTTTTTAAAAAAAATTCCTCTTATCATAATTTAAATTGGGGTAAAATATTATCCAAGGTTACTATACTAAAAATTGATTTACCAGAGCTGTAAAGGAATCATTTTAAAATTTTATATCTGCATACTATTCGTTCGCATTACTTTTCATATTAATTTTAAAATATCCTAAATAACGTCTTCCTTTACTGAACTGGCTAAATTAAAATTTTCAAACTTAATTAAACTGTTATCTTACAGTTTTAAATTTGGATTTAAATCGTATTGATTCATGTATCAATTTTCATCATTCTCTCTATGGATTGTCGTATGCAGAATTTTAAAAGACTGCTTTCATTCTGTTAAAACTTTCGTATAAATTTTCAAAATTATACTTCATTTGAAGAAATTTAAAAACGTTTATATTAAAATTGTCATTTTTCTAACTTATACTTTCAGATCTATAAACACTGGGTCTCTCCTCCATACAAATCTTATCCGGGCATTGGCGTTGTTCGACCAATTATGGTACAAAATCTCCTGAGTACTTTCAATCATAAAAGACTCTGAAATTTTTTCTGCATGATTTATACATCTGGTAAAATTCACAAAAGTCAATCGCTGGAATATCCACTTACGGGAAGTAACTTTAATCCATCAATGATATAAACATTTACTTTGTGTGTCTTTCAGTTTTCTTACAGGTCTATCTTAACGACAGAAAAGCAGACTTTACTTGAATTTACTCAACTCTTAATTTAAAAATTTTCTCCAAATTCTAAATATCAATGGAATATAAAAGGACAACACAATTAAAGCTAAACATTTATATCACAGATGTATCGCTGGTTAAAAAAAAACCAAGAGCTACAGTTCCCTTAAATCAATATTGCACAAGAGAAATAAAATGGGTATGTAAAAATTAATTAATAAAAACAAAGATTGCAAACTTCCGGTCTTATTACACAGTTATCAGGTACTGGTTTTTATCACAGACATAAAGGTTAAAATTCTTACATTTGCTAAATAAATTTGGACAACACAACATATAAATTGTATAAATTTATGAATAATCCCAAAAAAAAATGTTAGTCCAAATATTGCACATTTTACTTCAAATCAAAATCTTAATCAAATAATTTAAACTTTTATATCCTGAACGTGATATACACCAACTGATTTTCCCTGTAAGGTCTCAAGTTCGTACATATTGTCCCCTACAGGCCGAACCACTCTACTGGGCAGATACTTTTTACACATTTTCGCGTTCCTGCTTTTCTCAAAGTTGCTCAAAATTTTATTTTTTCTGTAGACTTCTTGTCCAGGTACAAATTTTACAATTCGGGCTCTTTTGTTATATCTAGTTGCGCTTCTTTCATAGGCTTTCTGCATATTCTCTTGAATCTGTTCTCTTATCAGATCCATTTTTGCGTTAGGCTGCATCAATACTCGATGATCTGTTAGAGATTTCAGTTTACGGCCAAGTTTATAGTCGGCGCCGCTAGTATACATATGGAATCCGAATAATGCAAAATATGGAGTGAAACCTATAGCACTGTGGAATGAATTTCTTAAAGAACACTCAATTTCAGACAGATATAAGTCCCAATCTCTATGGTCTTCTTTTACATATGCTCGTATAGCTGATAAAATTGATTGGTTTACCCTTTCTGATGCGTTGCTACTGGGTTGATACAAGGGTGTTTTAATGTGCTGAATTTTGTAGGCTTCTAGCAATTTTCCAAAGCTCGCTGATAAAAATTGTGATCCATTATCACTATGGATAATTTCAGGAACACCAAATTTATGAAAAACTTCATGGGTTAGAAATTCCATAACTTTCGCTGTTGTAGCATCTTTCATAGCTTTTAAAAAGGTAAACTTTGAAAAATGATCTAGTACCACAAATATATACCTGTTGCCTTTTTTCGATTTAGGATATTGCCCCAAAAAATCGATGTATAACTTTTGGAATGGTCTTTCCGTTACAACTTGTTTTCCGATTTCCGGTCTTAGGTTATAATTTGCTGGTTTGGTTTCTTTACACGTTTTGCAATTCCTTATAAAATTTTTTACTTGAACAGTCATTTTGGCCAATAGAAAAACCTTTTTAGCCTTTCCAAGGTTTTGACTACTCCACCATGTGTTGTTGTTAGTGTTGAGTGGGCCTTTTCTATAACTGTTTGGGTTAAATTAGCTGGTACCCAGAGTTTCCATTTCTGATCATCTTCTACCCCTCTATCATAATCAACCTTCTTGAAGATCATTTCATCTTCTATTTTCAAATCAGGTAAACTTAATTGATTTTCTAAAATGTTCTTTTTAATCTCATTGTATTCATCGCTATCGAATTCTGTGGTCTCAAAATCGAAAAATGCTTCCATTTCAACTTCACTAACTTCTAAATCATTTGGTAACCTTGACAGCATGTCAGCGACGATGTTTTCAGAACCTTTCCGATGTTGAATCTCGAAATCAAAAGCCTGCAATTGTAATGACCACCGTGCCAGTCTACCGCTTAAATCTCTGAGTGACATAAGCCACTTCAAGCTGGCGTGATCAGTTACAATTGTAAATGGCATCATTTCTACGTATGGTCTGAACTTTTTAACAGCCATCACTGCCGCGAGGCATTCTTTCTCTGTGACGCTGTAGTTTCTTTGGCATGAGTTCAACTTTTGCGAGTAAAAAGCTATGGGCTGTTCTTCATCATTTTCATCCACTTGGTATAGAACTGCACCAATTCCATAATCGCAAGCGTCACACTGGATCCAAAAGCGTTTTGAAAAGTCGGCATGGCGTAACACAGGTGCTGTTGTAAGGGCTTGCTTTAAATTTTCAAATGCCTCGGTTGCTTCCGGTGTCATCGTGAATTTTTTTGACTTTTTTAACGTGTCTGTTAATGGAGCTGAGATTGAAGCAAAATCCTTTATAAATCTGCGGTACCATCCCGCTGTTCCTAAAAAGCTGCGGACTTCTCTTGGAGTTTTTGGTAATTTCATGGCCCGTATCGCTTCTACCTTGTCGGGGTCAGTCTTTAACATTCCTCCACCGATAATAAAACCTAAATATTTTAGTTGTTGAAAACAGAATTGAGATTTTTTTAAACCAATTTTTAAATTTGCATTTCTTAAACAGATAGCCACTTCTTTTAGCAATTTTAAATGTTTTTCCAAGCTGTCTGAAATCACTAACAGATCGTCCAGATATGTAAATACGTTCCCTTTGAGTCTCTGCGGAATAACTTTATCCATCAATCTGCAAAGTCGTTGGGCCGCATTGCAGAGACCGAATGGCATTACCCTAAATTGGTAGAGTGGTCGGCCTGCTACTGTAAAAGCCGTATATGGTTTACTCTCCTCTTCCAATTCTACTTGCCAAAAAGCATATTTCAAATCCACACTACTGATAAAATACGTTTCATCGATTCGACTTAATATACCATCAATGTTCTGTAGGGGATAAGCGTCCTTAACCGTTAATTTGTTAAGTTTTCTTGCATCTAAGCACAATCTATTTTTCCCTGGCTTTCTAACTATTGTGGTCCTATGACTCCAGGGACTTTGACTCTCCTCGATTACCCCTAATTTCAACATTTCATCAATTTCTTTATAAGTGATTTCCTGTACGGCAGGTGAGATTGGATAGTGACGGTCTTTTACTGGAACCGCACCCTCTATAAGTTGTATCGAGTGTTTTTCCAAGTGAGTACAACCTAACCCTTCCGCTTCAAATGAAGGAAATAAAGCTATAACTTCATTTAATCTCTCCTGTTCCGAATCATTAAGTTTATGTGGATTCGATTTGTGACTTTCCAATTTAAAAGTCTCTTGCAATTTTTGAATATTTATTTCCTCAACGGGAAATATTTCGGGAGCTAACTTAAAAGCTTTCCAAAAGTCTACCCCTAAATATGCTGGCTGTTCCAGTTCTGGGCACAAATAAAAATTTATCTTTTTGCTATCTGCTCTAAATTCAACTTCTAATTCAATTTTGCCTAGAAGTCGATGCTCTTTTCCAGCTGCGGTTGAAACTACAGAAAAAATCGGTTTTATTTGCAATCCTAATTTTTTCTACCAGTTCCCTGCAACCTTTTCCTAACAGACTAACTGAAGCTCCTGTATCCAGTAAACCTTTTATACTTATTTCTCCTATTTTAAGGTTTGCAAACGCTCGAGGATCTCCTTTCCTATCTGCTGTTTTTATAGCTTCTATAACTAGTTTTAGTGTTCGCCTTTTTTCTCTGAATTTGTCCCTTAATTTTCTTATTCGATTTGATATTTCTGGTTTCAAGTTGATGACTTCACTGAATATCCGGTTCCTAACTTTTTCATAATTCAGTTTCCGTTCTTCTAGCGTATATAAATGTTTCATTTCTGGTTTGAATTTATTAAATTTTATAGTTTCTTTTATTAAATTTATCAATTTTCTTTTTATTCCAGTTGACTTGCTGCCGGGTCGTCCTTGGAACGATGGTTCCCCGATATTCCGTCGCTCCTCTGAACATTTTTTGCTCTGCAATTAGTGCAGTTTGGAGACTTAACTTCGGGTTTCCCACAACGGTAACAAAACAACGCTCTTTCAGTCTTTGGACAGTCCATGAACATGTGTCCATGTTGCCGACAGTTCCAGCAAATTAAAGGGTTCTTACTTTGCTGATTGTTCACAGGTTTATCAATTTGTATAGCGGCTACTTCTTCATAATCTAGATCTTGATATTGATCAGATGGTTTTTCAAAAATTTCGTTCACCTGTCTGGTGTATCGATTTACTGGCACAGCCTGATGTGATGTTTGTGATCTTGGATCTTTATGCAGAAAAATTTTTTCTGCAGCAATACATTCTGCTCGTAATTGCTCTACGGTAGTAACAGTCATAGGGTAAACTATTCTGCCTATGTTATCTCTCAAATTTTTCTTAATAATTTTAATTATCTCATTTTCAGGCATAGATATGTTTAACCTTGATCTTATTATGGACATGGCAAAGAAAAAATCATCAATGGATTCGCCTTGACGTTGTTTACGTTCCACCATGTCGCTGATTAACTCAAACTGGATCTAGTGGATCGATATTTTTCCAGCAGAGCTTCTTTCAACGTTTTCCATTCGGTGACGTAGTTGGTGCTAAGATACAACCAATACCATTTTTCAGCAAATCCTTTTACGAGTAAGTAAAAGTTTTCAAGTATATCGTTTTCCGACAATCTATTTTGCCTTCTCAAATGTTCCACTCTGAATATGAAATCTTCTACTGGAAGTTTGTTAGTGTCGCCATCGAACTGAATTCCCCATTTATCAATTCGGACTCTCATATGATTATTATTAGACTCTAGATTGCCATTAGGTGGTTGTGAAGGTAAATTGAAATGGGTCTGTGGTATATTAACCTGTGAGTTATTATTCGCTGATCTTATTAATTGATTTTCCAATATTTTTTTATTCTCCTGCTGTAATTGCTGACACACAGTAGACATTTTGCTGACCATTTCTGTCAGATTGGCTACAGTCCTTCTCATCTCAATGACCTGTGGAGTTACATTTTGATCTATTACTCTCTTTACGGACTGTTCCATACTCTGACTGCTTGTGCCTTGCTCTAGCAAATCATTTACGTTCGGTAAACTACCGTATACATTCCTGGGTGTACTTGCAATTATAGTGCTGGATTTATCATAAATTTGTGGGACATTATTTTCCCTCTTATCAGCCATACTCAGTTTTTTCTTTGACCTTGGTTTAGCTTTAATTTTTGGAGTATTAGGTTTTATAATTTTATAGGCTACTTGGGGTGTGGATCTATTCAAGTCAAATCGTACTTGCCTACCTCTTTTTCGAGCTGCTCTTGTCATCAGAGGACTTGGGTCCATAACCAATACACTTCAGACAAAAAAATCTCTAAGACACAACGCCCTACTATTGTATAAAAATAAAAACTATTAAAAAGGTTCTCCAAAAATTACTATTTAGCCGAAAAAACTCTCAAAACTTAACAAAAAAAAATCTGACTCAATTGATTTTTAAAACCACTCTAGTACGCGTTATCCTCGAACCAATAAATCAAAAGTATAAATGAATAAAAATTCAAAAATTATTATAAATTTTAAATCGATATAAATGTTTGCCAACTGAAACTGAATTACTAAATTGAATCCTATCTTAACTTTTTAAATAAATCTAAATTTTTTTTTTTTTTTTTTTTTTTTTTTTTTTTTTTTTTTAATATAAATATCTAAATTGAAAATAAACAAAAAGCTAAAACAAAAAAAAAAATTGTGATTTTAAATTAAAAAAAAAATCTCAATATAATAAATACTCAATACACAAGATAAACGAACCAAATGCTTAAAAGATACAAAAATAAAAAAAATATAGAAAAAAAAGCAAAATATACTAAAATAAATAAAATAAAATATACCAAATGAACTAAATAAATACAATAAAGAGAATGTTATGGGTTATAAATTTTAAAATTAATATTTTTTTATTTTAATTCTGTAAAAAAAAATTATTTTTAAATTTTCAATCTAAAAGAAATTTAATCTATTTAAATATCAAGTTCCAAAAATATGATAATTATTTTTTTATTCGGTTATTTCTTCAATATTTCAATTTTACGGGTTTTGGCTTTAGTGGTGAGATATGGAGGTCAAGTAGTTTATATACTAATCACTTCTGTGGTAATCAAACAATTTAAAAGAATGTAGGAATACTTGAGAGTTTTATACCCATCGTACTTTATGTTTCCGACTCAAACTACGGACATAAGCTACGGCGAGCTGTAAAAAAAAAAATGTAGATACAACTTTCCTCGATCGGTAAATCTTCACGAGAGGCTATCTCCAAATTCCTTCACATTTAACCCTCAAACATTTTCCTAAGAACAGATTCTATAAACAATACTTTAAACAAAATACAATACGAATTACGATACAATTAAAAATACCTTTCGCTTGAGTATGTAAGCTATCGCAACTCATGCATCATGGATGAGCTATCACTTTACTGATTTATAGTCTTTCTCCTTCTACACTACACTTTGAAAGATTATTTTCCTCAAATGGCTGCAAAATTTAAAATACTACACCTCACTACAGTGACTTTTCATCTTAATATTTCAAATTAAAATCTAGTGGTCTATTTTTACATGCCTCGATGATCTTACATGTTTGCTACGTAATATAACCTAAACTCCTTCCTCTAGTCCAAGGGGAAGTATCCTAAGTTATATCATTCATTTGGGCGCCATTATGTTGCAAACCGTTGGGCTCCTGGGGTAGTGCTAGAGCTAGCTGGCAACCTCATCAGCCCAACGGTTTGCAACAACTTGTATGTTATTTCTCCACATTTTCCATTTGAATTTTTTGATATTTTATTTTTTAAAGGTTTGTGGGTATACGACGACATTTTGTTAACAAATTTGTATTCTTTGCTAATCGTTAGATGAAAGTAAAATTTTTTAATTATTTTTACACACCAAAAATGTTTATGAAGTGGAGAACCCAAGCAGACTTTGTCTCAATAGGGGCTCTCCAATAATGCATATGATGCCGTACTCCACTGGCAATCAGCAAGAAGATGCCTTTGCTGTTTTCATTCCATCCACACTTTGGAGCTTACCAGAAGAGCAATGCATCGAAGCCGAAAGGCAAATAGCCGAAGCAGTTATGAAGGGTTTATTAAATAAGTATCAATAAAAAATGTAAAGAAATTAAAAAAAATGCGGTTGTTGTGAGTGAATATTCTTAGATGAGGCAAGAATATGAGAATTGTAGCAATTGATTGATTTTGATTGGTTGGGGGAGGCTGAGATTGTGTTATGAAATTGTAATTATTCAAATATTCTTGATTCTTGCCTATTCTACCCTCAAATCATCCGCCACCATCAAACTACCAACAAGAGCCAAACTACCAACAAGTGCCATTAAATCCAAATTATTTACCATATGGGTACATGCCGCAATTACCTACATATTCCTCATACTACTATAGGAGTAGTATGGGGATTAATTCTGAAGAAACACAGCGTCAATACTGCAGATCTGAAAATTTTGGTGTAAACTAAAAAAATTTAATTTTTAACAAAAAAAAAAAAATTTTTTTTAAGTCGTTGCTTTTTTTTCTTGGGGAATTTTTTATTTAATTTTATAAAAAGCGTCAATACGATGTGCTGTTTTTTTTTTTAAATTTTAACATAAAAAAAAATTTTTTTTTTAAATTTGTTTTTTTTTTGGTGAATTTTTATCTATTTTTATAATAAACTTAAACTAAACCATTTTTAAGTTAATTTAAGTTTTTGTAAAATAGTATATTTTTTAGGGAATTGTTTGTGTTATTTTCAATTTATAGCGAGCTTTGAACCTCTGTATATTTATACAAATAAAGCAAATCAAACATATTAGCTAGGTTGATACTGGTATTTCGATCTAGCTAAAGATCTCATCAGAAGCCGAAGTTTTAGTAGAAATGCTAGAGCCTCCATAATAGGCAGAACTTTAACAAAAAACCTATTAATAATCAATTTTGCTCCATTCTTGTCTTCTTAGTAATCAAGCACGTTGTTAGGTCTTTTCCAAACAAGCATCATGACGTTACTAAACTTTGAAGACCAAAAATGTTCTATTTATATAAAAAAATTTTAGTGTGTACTCTGGCTCAAGTAATATTTTTTACAGTTATATTAGTTTTTTGTTTTTATATACACCGAGGTTATTTTTCTGTTATTTTCAATTTATAGCGAGCTTTCAACCTCCGTATATTTACAGAAATAAAGAAAATCAAACATATTAGCTAGGTTGATACTAGTATTTCGATTTGGCTAAAGATCTCATCAAAACCCGAAGTTTTAGAAATGCTAGAGTCTGCATAATAGGCAGAACTTTAACAAAAAAACCTATTAATAATAAATTTTGCTCCATTCTTGTCTTCTTAGTAATCAGTCACGTGGTTAGGTCTTTTCCTAACAAGCATCATGACGTTACTAAAATTTGAAGACCAAAAATGTTCTATTAATATAAAAAATTTTTAGTGTGTACTCTGGCTCAAGTAATATTTTTTACAGTTGTATTAGTTTTTTGTTTTTATATACATCGAGATTATTTTTATGTTATTTTCAATTTATAGCGAGCTTTCAACCTCTGTATATTTATAAAAATAAAGCAAGTCAAACATATTAGCTAGGTTGATACTAGTATTTCGATCTGGCTAAAGATCTCATCAGATCCCGAAGTTTTAGAAAAGCTAGAGCCTCCATAATAGGCAGAACTTTAACAAAAAAACCTATTAATAATAAATTTTGCTCCATTCTTGTCTTCTTAGTAACTCATCAACATGCCAAACGAGTCTGCAACAGATACCCAGTTGTATGGAGAAAATTATCTGAAAGAAGTAAGTTTACATTCTGAAACTTGACATATTTGAAACTTTACATACTTTTACTTCATTTAGAGATGGTGTTGCTATGTAATAATATTTATTGCAGAAAAGCTGTTTATGACAGTGCAATAGGAGCATCATTTAAAGCCTCTCATTTGGCGAGAAGACTGCTCGAAGGAGTTTTTAAAACGGAGGCTATTTTGGAGTGTACTTTCTCTGGGCAGGCTCCAAAGGCCCAAGGCGAAGAACGTCGAAATAGAAAGTACGACTGTTTAAATGGCCATGCCAGAAAGGCTATTATAGGTAATATA
Source organism: Delia radicum (assembly GCA_021234595.1). Classification (NCBI taxonomy): domain Eukaryota; kingdom Metazoa; phylum Arthropoda; class Insecta; order Diptera; family Anthomyiidae; genus Delia; species Delia radicum. The sequence continues at coordinate 168,198,041 of CM037855.1, read as the reverse complement.
AATACCAAGCAATATAAATTGATTTTATAATAATTTATTTAAATTTTATTGTAGAGTTTTGCAATGAATACGCCGAAAAGCGGGGCTGGACCACGCAAAGTCAGTACGAGCTTAATCGGACAATGACGCAAAAAATTGGTGAGATTAAACGTCAATATAAGAGAAATTAATCTTATTAAAATCAAATATTTTAAAGTTTTTAATTTCATATTGAAATTTTTGTTTATTCGCCTCGTTTTTAAATTCTGAAGATATTTTTAAGTTTTTAATTTCATACACGAACAAAAATGTGTATATTTGCTAGATATGAGAATATAAAAAATCATATATCTATATTATTTCATCCGCAAAATGGCTCTATCAGACTATATAAGTTTGCATCAGATTATATTTGGTTATATACAATTTAATCTAATATAATAGTATCTAATAGGATTCTCTATATATAAAATTTTTATATATTTATATATAAAAATAAAATCACATGTTATCTAAATTAATAGAATTAAAAAGAATTTTATACAACTTAATACAAGGATACATTCACCTTGTATTAAGTTGTATAAAATTATTTTTAATTCTATTAATTTAGATAACATGTGATACCAATTAGATGTGCCCAATTTTGGGATAGAATTACATGAGGAAGCATCTAATTATATAGTATTATTTTAAATTGTATAAAACCAAATAGCATCTGATGCGAACTTATATAATCTGATACACCCATTTTGCGGATGAAACTATATAAACAGAGATATGATTTTTTATATTCTCATATCTATCAAATATACACTTTTTTATTCGGGTATTGAAATTTTATTTTTAATTAAATTAATTCCAAAACAAGACTTAAAGTATTAAAAAAGTGTACCTTACAAAACTATAAAATGTATATAAAAATGTTTGAAATAATTTTTATTAAAAATAAAAATTATATTTTTTTTGACCTTTAATTGTGCAATGAAAATGAAAATTATTCAAGTTCGAGGCCATACTCTATATTTCTTTATTAGGATATTGTCCTAACAAATAATCTATAAAGTTTTTTTGTTTTCAAATTAATTATTTGATCCTTTCCAAAATCAGCAAACATGCGGAATTTTTGGAAAGTACGATGTGGTCTTCAAAACGAGTAAACGGAAAACTTATATGCCTGCGAAAACCATTTCGCTGGCATTTATATCGGAAAAAGAAATTTAAAAAAGGGAGTATTGAAAGATGTTTTTAATTAGACATTTTTTTTATGATCTGAATTAAAAAAAACATCGTCATTTTTTTTTACATTGGCAGAGAAATTAAAAATTGGTAAAAGACGAAATTAATGAATTTTATATTTTTTTATAAAAATATATAACAAAAGGCGTATTGAAAATTTATTCATCTTTTATTTATGTGAATGGAAAAATTAATAAATTTTGTATTTTAAATAAATATATTTACTTAAAACAAAAATGAATGTTTTTTGTCAAAGGAAAATTCATTTCTCTTCTAACAACAAAATCAACTTTTATATTTCAATGTAAGAAATTAAATATGATTTTTAATAGAAATACAGAAAATAATATTTTTGAAAAAAACCACAAGAACTTTAAAAACACTCTCAACATTTTAAATAAAAAATAAAAACACTGAACTGTTAATGAAAACTTAACACAACCAAAAGATTTCCACCGTTCGAAAAATGAAAACAGATCAGAATCACAACACAGAATAAAATAAAAATACAAACTACAATTTGAAGCGCAACACATACACACAATCAAATGATGATTCTTGTTTGTGCCCTGTCGGAAACTGAGTTAACTTTAAATTAACTTTAAGCTAACTATTTCGCAACTATTACTGACTGACACTTGGATTACTTTTCAATGAAAGCAACTAACTATTTTAACATTGCGATGTCCTAGGCGGTAGTCAGTTGGCCGACTCTGCATTACTTTCCAACTAACTTCAAGCTAACTTTCTAAACGTTAGCTTTCAGTTAACTTTTTGTAGCTAGCTGTAACCTAACTGCTTTTCCCTTGGCTATAAGTAGGGTTTTTTTAATTAACTGTAAGTTAGTTAGAATTAAGTCAACTAAAAGTTAACTGTTTCACGTTAGCTGAAAACTAACTTTTTGTAGCGAGCTACATAATAAAAAAAATAATTTATTCAAAATGTTTTGATATAATTTTTGAAAAATAATAATTTATTTAAAACTTCACTTTTGTTTACATAATTACATAAATATAATAAAATATTATTTTGATTTTTTTAAGGCAAATTACATATCTATGGAAAATTAAAAGAATTATTTTCAAAAAATTACATTAAAATTCACTATTATGTACATTTGTATGTACATACACTTATAGAAATAAACCTGTACGAATAGCAAAAAAAGCTACTAAAAATTTTTTAAAAATGATGTTGCAGAAAAAACTGCAAAAAAATTAAAAATTTTCAAAAGAAGGGAAAAACCAAATAAAGAACACAAAGCGTACAACAACTAACCAAAACCAAAAAATTTACTGTGCAGAATATACACTTTGGTTAGCGGAAAATTTGCATTGCGTAGTAGATAGCTTAAAATTAGTTCATAAAAGTTAACTTAAAGTTGGCTATTTTTGTAGTCAGCTACTCATTGTCCGACAGGGTGTGTTCAAACATTGGATGTGTTAATTATTTTAATAGTACATCAAAAATGGAAACACAGCACAAACACTAGAATTTGAGACGTGATATCTACACATACACACAAGCAAGTGATGATTCTTGTTTGTGTGTTCACACATTGCATGTGTAAATTTTTTTAATAGTAAATTTAAAGAAATTTTCTGCAAAAATAGCTCCAAAAATTTTTTTTAATAACTTTTAATTTTTTTTATGATATAAACAATCGTCTGAGCAATATTCTATGATTTTTTTTTTCTCCTTCAAATAAAGTTGTAGTAATAAAAAATAAAAAAAAAAAAAATCTAAAAAATATAGTTTTCCACAAAAATTGTAAAAACGTTACTGTTATGACTACTGTGCACTTCTCATTAGATTCACTTAAGAAAACAAAAAAGGATAAAAATCCAAAAAAAAATTCAAAGAAGTCAACCAAGATGCTTCAGCAACCGACCTGATGGCTGTACTGGCAGCGTTGGTTAGCAACTATAAGAAGGAAGAAGAACTACTCAAAAATGATTCGCAATATAAACAAGTGCTTGGTACTTCAACAGACTCAAGTTCCTCTCAGCTTCTGGTCCCAGCTCTTCAAAGAAAGCAACTGAAGAAATTTTGCAAGATTGGCTGACATTCGATGATGAGGAAATGGAAAATGTCGAGCCACCCACACAAGCCCAAAAAAATGACAATCTGGTGACACCGAAGAAAGAAAACGGGAAGAAGCCGATAACAGTGCCTCAGCCTTCAGTGGTAATTCTCAATAACTGAACTCATGAAATATGTTATTTTATTTATTTTATTTTTATTCAATTGATTGAAATCTTATAAATGACAGTGCTAGTGATATAAAGTTTACAATTTAGCTTTTGATATAAAAGTTAAAATAAACTGATTTAAATATTGTGATACATAATAAACATATAATATGAATTTTAAATAGTTCAATAGATTTTGATACAAAAAAGTATGAAATGTATTAATGAAATATAATTATTAAAAATTAAAAAATTACATATAACAAAAAAAAACAAATTAAATGATAGTTTTAAGAAAATAATTTTTTTAACTCCCTTTTAAACGTAACTGCATTGCTTATAGTTTGAGTATTATAAGGAATGTTGTTCCAAAGACTCATAGTTGAGATTAAGAATTGTCTTTTCGATAAAAGATATTTATGTTTTATCTGAATAATTCTTCTTCCGCGTGCACTGCGGCCGAATTTAATTCTATCAAAGATGTAATCCGGTTGCTTATCCAAAATAATTTCATGAAAAAATATTAAAGATTTATATTTAAGGAGATTTGAGTAACTCATATTGTTCATTCTGTAAGAGAACATAGATATACTCGCACGTCTACCTTTATTGTATACATATCTGGCTATATTATTGTACGCGACTTTGAGTTTATTATGAGATTCAGAATCGCAATTCAAAATTTACAACAGACACCATTACTTAACTTTTATACAAACTAAGGCGATATATGTAAATTGTATTGAAATTAAAATGTACATGAGGAATATATAATATAAAAAATATATAATTAAAATCTAACTATGAATTTCTATTCCGGAGAGGAAGTTTTTTTATTTATTCTTTTATGTATAGTTCTTTCCTTAATACCCTTCAATCGGTTGTAATAGCGATGATATAAAAATCCGGTAGGTGCTCGTTTTGAATTTAATTGACGTGGTGAAAAATATTTCCACCTATCTTCAGTGGGAAATATTTCCACAATTTGTCGGCAAATTTTTGGCATATCTTTTGTAACGTGTCCCCAACGGCACTGCTGTGGTGATGCCAGCTAGCTCGCGTTGGCATATATCCCAGGTCGGATCCCAACCCACCACTTCAGCCCAGGGACAAGCACGCTAAAAAAAAACGAATAAAATTCAACACAAAAAAAAACTATCATACAAAAATGAACTTAAGAGGGAGGACAAGGTCGAACATCCCCCACATACGCCCTCCCAACCATGGTCACCAGATAGTTCCAAATTAATTTCTAATGGTGACCCCAATTCCCACACACACACTTACCTCACACCGTTAACTAAGCCCTACTAAATGATTACCACCTCATATTTCTTAATTTTTCAAATATAAAACATATTTTTTTTTATTATATTACTAAATCTTATTTATATATATGCAAAAATTTTCACTACTAACAAAAAAAAAAACAAGCCAATAAAGAAAAATAAATATAAAATAAAATTAAGGCTATAAAAATTTAAATAAAAAAACTTGAATTTAATCACCCACAAAAAAAAATATAAATACTTGTGCCGAAATTAATAAAAAAAAATTAAAATTAATTAAAAATGGCTTTCAAAAAAACGGCCATGTAAATAAAAATTCTAAGCCTACAAAGTTTCTTTAAATTTCGACTCCATTTTATGACTCAACGCATCAACATATATTTCAAAAAAAAAAACTACCTAAACAAGCTCTCTTAGGCGGTGAAGAAAAAACTGGCTCATTAGCCAATAACGAAAAAATCTCTAAAAAATAAACTTTGTAATCCTAAAAATTTTCTTTAAATCAAAAAAAAAACATAAAATTTTAAAAATTTAGGCACTTACACCAAAAACATTAAATACCCATAAAATTTGTATATACACTCATAAAAAAAAGTTTGTAAAGTCAGCAAAAAATTTTGCTGAGTCAGCAAAATTTTAGTCAGGAGGATGCTAGCAAAAAAGTTGCTAATGTTAGCAAAATCTTTTGCTGAAAATCAGCGAGCTGATTTTTAGCAACAAAATTTGTAGATTCAGCAAAAGTTTTGCTAACACTTAGTAGATTAGAAATAAAAAAGCGTTGGTAAAAATTAATAAATTTTTTGCTGAATTTTAGTAGACTGAAAAAAACGCAAAAAAACTGTAGAAAAATTGTAATTTAGTTAATTTATTTGCTGAAAATCATAAAACATATTTTTGTGATTCTTTTAAAAATAATTTACTATAATAAAGAAATATAACAATTTTAATTTTCCCACATTGACGACATGAATTAATTTAATATCTGAAAATATATAGAAATAAATATATATAACATAACAAAAATTTTCTTTCAACTACTTACATCAATGGTTGTCTTAATGATGCTATCATTTCAATGACGAAACTGCCGAAGATAATTCTAGAAACGAAACGAAAAAATAAACAAAACAAACGAAACGAAAAAAACGAAAAAACAACCCTTTTTTTGCAATAAGAAAAAGAAACCATACAAATCTACCTAAGATGTGTGTTTTTGTCTTTCTCTTTACTCTGTCTACATGTCTGTATATGTTTTTTTCATGGCTGATTTTTTTGCTTGTCTTGTTAGAGTTTGTACTTTTTAATATCATTTTCCTCTTCTCTACTACATCTTGACATGCCGCGACATCTGCTTATCAGCACAATTTTTTTAGCAAAATTAATTAGTAAAACATTAGTATATTAGTAAAGCAGCTATGCCCAACGTCAATGTATGCGATTTGTTCGAGTGTGTTGGGTACGCGTAAAAGCTCTTTTATTGTTACTTTTATTTATTAGGATGGGCCGAAATATCCGCTTTTGTAGAACATAGAGCGAAATATTTACAATTTTTAAGTCTGTTCTTGGTGAGGGAAAAATATACGAACTAATTTGTTCTGTCCTACGGGTAATTGTGTTCCTTGATAATGGTACTTTTTCTAAAATTTGGGCCATATCTCTACCCTTACTTCCAAAACAACCCAGCACTTCTTTAGCGAGCACCTTAAAAAAATGCCATCATCAAAAGGACGACAGCGTTTTGATAACGCAAGCGAAAGAATAAAAGACGCTTTTTCAACATCATTATTTACAATGTTTCCTGCAACAAATGTTTTTTTAAATTAGCAATTAAAATTTCTCTTTCCGCATCTACAATATCGAAATATTCTTTATGGCAAGACCTGTAATGCCTTTCGACATTAAATTTATGAATACGCTTAACATTGCGTTGGCATACCAAACATACTGGCTCGCCAACGCTGTTTTGTGTAAACAAAAATCATTTTCCCAAACCTCATTAAACATTTTGAGCAGTGCTGTACTTCACTTTCTAATTTGTGTGTACTACCTTCTCGCATGAAGTCTGCGTGACAACTGATCAACAGTCGTTAAAAAACAAAACCAAACGCAAGCATTGCACAAATGTTTTCTAGCTGACCCGATTGATTACTAGGTTTCGCGTACACAAAGCTCTTTATGTGTATATTTCGGCCCATCCTATTGTTTATCACTACACCCAAAATATTTCTTAGTTGATTTATAATTTAACCATACTAGTAGTAACAAATACTCATTTAAATGTTGCATCCATTGTTTATAGTATAAACAATGGATGTATAAGATAAGTATAAACTTTATACTTATAATTTCATCAAAATTTAAGTATTTTCAATTAAAATATTTTAAATTTAAATTTAAAGTTTACAATTTTTAAAACAAAGTCAAATTTTCTATGCTTACGAAAATTCGTTATATTTATTATGACAATTAAAAATTTTTGACACAAAAAACAAATAGTTATTAATGATCAAGATAGTTAAAATTAATTTATTTAAAATGAACTAAGAATTTTTTTAACTATGCGACTATTCAATTTTATCGGTGTAGTTTTCGCGTATGTGTGAAAGCACAAAGCTCTTTATGTGTACATGTGAAAGCACAAAAAGCTGTTTTCGCTCGCGGGCATATGGAGTGGGCATAGCTGTAGTAAAGCATTAGTATAAAACAGTTAAGTGCTGAATAATTATAACAAAAATTTTAGCTGAAAACACGATTTTAGCAAAAATATTTGCTAAAAAATAGTATACCTGATTTACAAGACGTATTACTAACTTTTCTACTAACTTATTTTTTTGAGTGTAGAATAAAAAAAATATAACATAAAACACTGTATATATAAAAAAAAACCCACCCTTAAATTATCATTACGGATGACTAATATAGTTTTTTCTCTCTTTCTTTTTTCATGCATATATGTATATCATCAAAAAAAAAAACTGCAAATGGCCGCTGCGTACCGCCTTTTTATCAAGCTTTGACGCAAGCGCAATGGCGGAAAAATGGCGGAAAATTTTTAAATTTCTTGGTTACCTTGCTAATGGTCTCTCCTTGGACAAACCCTTCTTTGACGGCGACTCTGTCCCGTGCACTACCAGCAACCTGTCCACACCGGAACTTATTAACGGCTGGTGAAGTTTTTGCCGGGATCTTTAATCAATAAAAAATTGCTGGCCTCTGTCCTTATGGATTTTCGGACAACACCCTCAGAGGCCAGATCTCCTGTATTCTCCAAAGCCACAAACACCTTATATTCACTTAACTACATAAAAAAAAATAAATAAATCTCATTCGAACCTAAAACTTGCTACATTTCCTTACCGACTCCCTCAGTTTTCCGCAGGTATATAACAAATGTCCTCACCCAAGACCACATACAATAGTCCTTTTCTCTTTACTTTTTTTAATTTTTAAACTCCCAGTTTTTATTTATTTTAACTTTCAAATTTCAATGTTTACTTTTAATTTTTCTCTTTTAAAATTTTCTTATCTTTTTTAATTTTTTAACTTTTGATTTCGAACTTTTACACTTTTTTTTATCCTTTACTTTTTTTTTATTTTTACTTGCAGTCTTTCCTTTTTTTTAATTTAAACTCTCAATCCTTTGATCCTTTCTTTACAAAAATTTTAGCACAATGGCTGCCTTTTTCCTAATAACTATCCACGAAACCTCTGTTCCTTCCATAATTTTCCCTCCTTAAACTATAATTTCCCATGGACTTTGTACCCTAAAACAAATATCATAATAACTTGACATTTAAATTAGGCGGACAAAACATAACATAGCAATTGGAAACGCACTAACAAACTACAGGCATATTTATGAATGGGAACAGGCTATTAGGTGCAACCCTGCGCTAAATTCATATGAAGGTGCTATATCGATTTTTCACTCATCCTTCTTTAATCTACTCCAAACTACTTCTTTACGCAACTGATCACTTATGCATACCTTGACAAACAGAGAAAAAAAATCATTTTACTACAAGCTACTACATTCACTACACGAGGAACAACCAAATAAATTAAAATACCATAAAAATTAAATTTACCTTCACCAAAATTACATTATAAAACTAAAAAATAAAAAGGTAATTAAATTACAAAAAAAAACCAATTACATGGCATTTCCAAATATTTTCACCAGGATTTCCCAGCTTTCCATGAGTTAAGGTAAGTTTTTTTTACTCTTATTAACTACCCACGCCTTAACCCTTGACTTCCCCGTATATCATACATGATACACTGAGTATCCTCTGTAGGTAAAGACCACTAAATATATCTAAAAACATAATTTCGCTTAAAACGACCGACTTACATCTCAATAAATCGGACTAACCGTGTTATTTGGTTTCTTTTACTGTTCAAAAAAAATTAACTACAATTGTATAATTGAAGGGCTTAGCGCAAAAACATGGTAAGACACAACTAAAGATCAACAACAATATTGTGTGCTGGAATTGTCAACAAGAGGGCCACATTTTTATAGATTGCCCCTCAGGCCAGCTAAACTATTTTTGCTACAAATGTGGTAAGCCGGACGTGGTAGCTCCGAATTGTGCCACCTGCAAACAGCGGGGAAACTCGAAACGGAGCGTGGTTTCGACGGGGGAGTCACGTTCCTCGAGAAACGCCCCGAACCAACAATATCAACAACAACCGAGAAATCGACAACAAAACCCACAAATTTTACAAAATCGTCAACAACAACCTCAATCAAGAGTACAACAACAAAACCAACAACCAGTTCAGCCATCACAGCAGTGCCGTTGGGGACACGCTACACTTTACAACCAATAAAATCGTGTTCAAAAATTTTATCAATTATAAGATCACATAATATACGACGATTTGCATTATTTAAAGTATTATTTGTTTGATAATATGACATAACATTTATTGCCTTTAAAACAGTTTAAAAGTTCTCTTATATTAATTTGAATACTTGTGACATCCTCATATTTTTTATTTGTTTGTTACTTTAATAATATCCATATTTATAGATTCATCAACAACTTCATTAAGATCTTCTTCATACTTTTGCACATCACCACACACTTTTGATACACTTGGAGTTTCATTTGGAAAGAACTCTTTATCGTCTTGGCAATTCGTTGCAGTATCTCCCTGATCATCCATCATTAATAATCGTTTATTTGTAATTCAGATTCATCATTTTCTGTATGCAGTGGATATTCGGAATTTAATTCGGCATCATGCATTTCTTCCATATGATTGATGAACATGTCCCACTGTAAACAAATTTGGGAGCAATATAAACAATTTAAGGCATAGACTCTTTTGCCCACTTGTATGTTATTTCTCCACATTTTCCATTTGAATTTTTTGATATTTTATTTTTTAAAGGTTTGTGGGTATACGACGACATTTTGTTAACAAATTTGTATTCTTTGCTAATCGTTAGATGAAAGTCAAAATTTTTAATTTTTTTACACACCAAAAATGTTTATGAAGTGGAGAACCCAAGCAGACTTTGTCTCAATAGCGGCTCTCCAATAATGCATATGATGCCGTACTCCACTGGCAATCAGCAAGAAGATGCCTTTGCTGTTTTCATTGCATCCACACTTTGGAGCTTACCAGAAGAGCAATGCATCGAAGCCGAAAGGCAAATAGCCGATGCAGTTATGAAAGGTTTATTAAATAAGTATCAATAAAAAATGTAAAGAAATAAAAAAAAATGCGGTTGCTGTGAGTGAATATTCTTGGATGAGGCAAGAATATGAGAATTGTAGCAATTGATTGATTTTGATTGGTTGGGGGAGGCTGAGATTGTGTTATGAAATTGTAATTATTCAAATATTCTTGATTCTTGCCTATTCTACCCTCAAATCATCCTCCACCATCAAACTACCAACAAGAGCCAAACTACCAACAAGTGCCATTAAATCCAAATTATTTACCATATGGGTACATGCCGCAATTACCTACATATCCTTCATACTACTATAGGAGTAGTATGGGGATTAATTCTGAAGAAACACAGCGTCAATACTGCAGATCTGAAAATTTGGGTGGAAACTAAAAAAAAAAAATTTAATTTTTAACAAAAAAAAAAAAAATTTTTTTTAAGTCGTTGCTTTTTTTCTTGGGGAATTTTTTATTTAGTTTTATAAAAAGCGTCAATACGCTGTGCTGTTTTTTTTTTTAAATTTTAACATAAAAAAAAAAAAAATTTTTTTAATTTGTTTTTTTTTGGTGAATTTTTATCTATTTTTATAATAAACTTAAACTAAACCATTTTTAAGTTAATTTAAGTTTTTGTAAAATAGTATATTTTTTAGTGAATTGTTTGTGTTATTTTCAATTTATAGCGAGCTTTGAACCTCTGTATATTTATAAAAATAAAGCAAATCAAACATATTAGCTAGGTTGATACTAGTATTTCGATCTGACTAAAGATCTCATCAGAAGCCGAAGTTTTAGAAAAGCTAGAGCCACCATAATAGGCAGAACTTTAACAAAAAACCTATTAATAATCAATTTTGCTCCATTCTTGTCTTAGTAATCAAGCACGTGGTTATGTCTTTTCCTAACAAGCATCATGACGTTACTAAACTTTGAAGACCAAAAATGTTCTATTTATATAAAAAAAATTTAGTGTGTACTCTGGCTCAAGTCAAATTTTGTACAGTAATATTAGTTTTTTGTTTTTATATTTTTGTTTTCGTTATTATTATTTTGTTTTAGTTTCAATAAAAATAAATTTAAAAAAAAATCAAGTTTTCTCTTCTGGAAAATTCTAGGCAAAACTTTACTGTCGAACTCACTTTTACGGCCTATATACTGCCAAATTTTCAGTGTTTGGCCCAAATTGAATTTACTGACCACCGGCACCAATGACGAAACAGTTTTTCTTCTAGTAATTCCTAGGAAAAACAGATATTGATAATTCTAATGACCACACATTTCTCTCCTATCTTGTATCGACCAATTCTCATCCAAATTTTTTTGTAAGAATCGTTAATGAAGATTCCACAGCCAAGAATTAATTTACTGACCACCGGCACCAATGACGAAACAGTTTGTCTTCTAGGAAAAACAGATATTGATAATTCTAATGATGACACGTTGCTCTCCTACCTTTTACAGACCAATTCTCATCCAAATTTTTTTGTAAGAATCGCTAATGAACAGACCAATTCTCATCCAAATTTTTTTGTAAGAATCGCTAATGAAGATTTCACAGCCAAGAACTAATTTACTGACCACCGGCACCAATGACGAAACAGTTTTTCTTCTAGTAATTTCTAGGAAAAACAGATATTGATAAATCTAATTATCACACATTTCTCTCCTATCTTGTACCGACCAATTCTCATCCAAATTTTTTTATAAGAATCGTTAATGAAGATTCCACAATGAAAATTTAATTTACTGACCACCACCAATGACGAAACAGTTTTGCTTCTAAGAATTTCTATGAAAAACAGATATTGATAATTCTAATGATCACACATTTCTCTCCTATCTTGTACCGACCAATTCTCATTCAAATTTTTTTTTTTAAGAATCGTTAGTGAAGATTCCACAGCCAAGAATTTATTTACTGACCACCGGCACCAATGACGAAACAGTTTTTCTTCTAGGAATTTCTAGGAAAAACAGATATTGATAATTCTAATTATCACACATTTCTCTCCTATCTTGTACCGACCAATTCTCATCCAAATTTTTTTGTAAGAATCATTAATGAAGATTCCACAATGAAAATTTAATTTACTGACCACCGGCACCAATTACGAAACAGTTTTTCTTCTAGGAATTTCTAGGAAAAACAGATATTGATAATTCTAATGACCACACATTTCTCTCCTATCTTGCGCCGACCAATTTTCATCCAAATTTTTTTTGTAAGAATCGTTAATGAAGATTCCACAGCCAAGAATTAATTTACTGACCACCACCACTAATGATGAAATAGTTTCTCTTCTAGGAATTTGTAGAAAAAATAGATATTGATAATTCCAATGATGACAAATTACTCTAATATCTTTTGTCGATCGATTCCTTTCAAATTTTTTTTGTAAGAATCCCTGAAATGTTCTCCATAAAGCAAAAGGTGTCTTGACCATAAGAGATGCAATTATTCCCTTCACGCAACTTTTACTAACTATAAAAAAAAAACAAATTTGTGTTTTATTATTTTATTTAAATGTGTTTTTTTTTTATTGTATATATTAATTAATTTAATAATAAAAATAAATTTTTTGTCACTTTTTGTTTTAATAAATATTTTGCTGAACATTTGAGTGCTTTTGATGTATTCAGAGTTTTTTTTTTTTTTTTTGTTTTGAGTTATTTTGCTGACAGATTTTGCTGGTATTTTTTAGGTTTTGCTATTTTAACATGCTTATCAGCAGTTGTCGTTTTTACTGTAATTTTTTGTTGAACAAAAAACAAATGATATTGAACTTGAATAATCTTGCTCACATCATAATTTATGATAAAAGATCGAAAAATAAACTTTTGGTTTTAATTTAAATTTAAAAGTAAAACTTTTGAAAATTGATGAGTTCCGCAGAGTTTGCAAAATTTCGATTTTTGGTAATTTTCAATAAAAATAAAGTTTTTTCAAAAAGGTGCCTTTTTCGGTAAAAATTCGGCACGGATTAAACTTTCCCAAAAAAAAACGATTTCTTCCATTTAGAACCATTCGAAATAAAACTGGGTGTGTTATGACAAATTTATTTTTAAGGGACCACTAGTCTATATTTATTAACATTAGTTATGTTAAATACCACACTGTGCGTCATTGCCCTGGCTAGGAATTCTGTAGGACCATCGACGATAATCGTCCACTTTTCGAAGTTAAATTAATGCCCAGTTTTTCACATCGTATTTAAATGCCATTTGGACTTTAAGTTCTATTTAAATACAAACGTCAGTTTTTAACTTTAAATTTAAATCACATTTAAGTGACCAATCTTAGGCATTTAAAGTCTATTTAAATTGTACAAATATAACATATGATTTTGACAGTTTGTTTTTTCCGCGTGGTAAAACAAACAATAAAAAATAAATTAAATTACAGCAGCCAATAAAATTCAACTTCGGATGAAATTTTCACTTCTCTTCATTTTTATTTTATTAATTTAATTTTAATTTATATTTTATTTTGATTTATATACATATTTATATATTTATTTTTTTTTTTTATATCTATATTTTATATTTTCTGTTTTTTCTATTCTTTAAACAGCTGTTTTCTGAATAATGATCATTAATTTTTTGACATTTCATGATGCTACCATACTTTTGTCACAAATAAATAACAATTAGCATTTAAGACTGAAAAACTGAAACTGTATTTAAATACAACTTAAATTTAAATGGCAATTAACTAATTGCATATTTAAATACGAAGTTAAAAACTGGGTATAAGCCATACAAATTTTAAATAATGTTAATAATTTTGTTAAAAAAAACAACAATTTTAAATCGTTTAGGTTAACGGTTTCGTAAGTAACATCGTCAAAACGATTGCAATTTAGGTATCGTTTTGAACGAATTGATATCGTTTTGCTTAGCGAATTTGTCACTGGATTCTACGATAAACCCATAAATGCTTAAATTTTATATTTCACTCATTAGCTTACAATCTGTGGAGTGGATTTTTTTTTCAGTTTACAGCGATTTGCCCCAGCCAAGAACGAAATGATTCTTATAATAAATTTTCCAAATTTAAATGAAATTTATAGGCACAACTACCGTTTTATTTGAGTATTTTAAATTAGCATCACTGATAAGTTAACAAAAAGTGTTACTACTCAACACGTGAGCACGTTGGCGCTGTTGCATAAAAACATCTGTGAGGAAATTATTATTTACAAAATTAGTAAAACCAAATTAATTTTTAACTAAAAATATGACTGAACCTTCAACAAAACGGTTAAAAATGAACAATATAACAGAAATTAAAGCAATACTCTCCAAAGAGTATATGGAAACCATTACAGATGAGGACGTATTTGTAACAAAAGTAGAAGACAAAAAGCTTATATCAAAAATTATGCAGGAGTTGGCACATAAATTACCACTACAACAGCTACAACATTTGAAAAGGGTTCAAGGACAACGAATTATAATATGCCCATTAAAAGAGGTCACAAAGGATCAAACTTTAAACGAGTTTTTAAAGGAAAAACTGGTGACAACAGAAATAATTGAAATTATAGAAAACTATAAAGAAATTATAAAAGTTCCTGGTAAACCAGCCAAACTTAAATGGCAATACGAGCAAGTACAACAAAAATGGCCTTGTAAATTTCATCCGGATAAGTACATGGAACAAAGATATGATGGCACAAACTTTTCGACAAAAGAAAAACAATTTCATTTAAAAATTGCCCAACTAATGAGAGATATTTCTGAAAAACTAGTAAATTGCAAACCGGTGGGAATCTGTATAGATCCTAGATTCAATAGCATAGTGGCGATAGCTTGTAGCTATTGTGAACTCAGCCCCGTAATGCATGCTACCATGGTTTTAGTGGATTTTGTAGCAAAATCCCAAAATGCAGGAGCTTGGAATGATGTTCTAAATAAACAAGACCCAGAACACATAAAATGTGAAGATTTAGAAATGACTGGTATTCCAAATTACATTAAAAACTTTTTATTAGAAAATCCAAATTATCAAGATTTTAAAATGGGTGCGGAAAAAGTTCAAACTAAGGAACAATTTAAATTAAAGGATGTAACCAATTTTGAAGGTGATAATTTAACAAAATATGGTCCATATTTATGCACCGGCTATGATATTTATCTGACTAAAGAACCCTGTCTTATGTGTAGTATGGCTTTGGTTCATAGCAGAGCAAAACGAATATTCTTTTTAGAAGATTCAGTTAAAGGGGCATTAAAATCCAGTTTTAAGTTACAAGATGTACACGAACTTAATCATAATTATGAGGTGTATCAATTTCTCTATGGCTGTAATAAACAACATAAAAGTTAACAAAAAAAACAGAAAAAAATTTTATTTTTAGTTTAAGCTACAGATGATCTCATATTTCCCTGTCTGGCAGGTGATGATATCAAACCTAATAATTGGCAATCAGCCTCTAAGATCGTTAAATCCTTTGAGGAACCCAAAAATTTAGTCGACAATTCCAAATCTTTAATCCTGAGACGTACTCGAGCACCGCGTACATAATCTTGACCATTGCGTGCTGGTCTGGTGCAGACACAATGAAATTTCCAGCCAAAATCTACATATAAATCATCACCCACTACATGAAAGATTTTACCCGATACTATTTTACCTTCTGGATCACCAAGCTAGAAATAATGGACATTAAAAAAGCAAACATATTTTTTTTAAATTGTATTCTACTTACATCAATGAATTTTGAATTTCTTAGTAGAGAAGCAAACGATTCATTATCTACCGGCTTTTCTTGTGGTTTTAAAGCGTCGGTATGACTGTTGTAAGCTTTGGCAAAACCTTTTAGGGCCACTTGCTCTTCTTCTATAGACTCCAAAGTAGTTGGAATTTGGCCATCCTTTATATCGCTGGATAAATAACGCTGGGTGGCTGTTATATGCCTAACACAGGTTTGCAAGTTTAGTCTACTATATTTATATAAAAATGACATTTTAATTAAAAACTTTACTATACTTTTTTAACAAACTTCACGGAATTAAAATTTTTTTCCAAAAAAGGTTATGTAAAACAGCTGTTTTATTATAAAGAACAATGTTTAGTAAACTTAACTACAGATGTGTTGATCTCGCTGTGTTTAGTTGGTTTTTGTTTTGTAATGCCAATGTTGGCATTATGTGAGTACGAAAAACGTAAAAAAAAGTAATGAAAAGCACCATATATTAAAGAATTTTATCAAAAACACACCGAAAAATTTCTTATATATTTATAACGAATATTTTTAATATCTTTATAGGTGAAATTGAATTGATCTAGTTGATGATAACCACAACGATAAAATTTCTCAGTTAAATCCGAAAAAAGAAAATTGAAATAATTGTTAGCAATCATCGATGGTTACCGATTCAAATGCGGGTATCGGTAAGGGTAAAGCTATTTTCTTTTATTTCGGTAACGGTATTTTAGGGGTAAAGAAATTTCAGTTAGTTCGGTAATGGTTTTTTAACATTAACGATATTTGGCGTGTTTTGGTATCGTTAACGGTATCTTGCTTATTATCGGGCGGTAACGGTATCATAATTATTTCGGTAACGTTATTTTAGGGATAACGATTTTTCAGTTATTTCGGTAACGGTATTTTTACGATAACATTATTTTAGTTATTCAGGTAGTTTCAATGCACATCGATAAATTTAGCCCATTATGCCCGAATTTTAACGACAAGCTATTTTGTGATAAAACTTTGGGAAAATATATCTATTTACAGCAATTTATATTTTCAGATTAAGGATAACGCTATTTGAACTATTTCGTTAACGTCATTTTTCCGACAATGGTATTTTGGTTATTTCGTTAACGGTATTTTAAGGGTATTGGTATTTTAGTTATATCGGTAACAGTATTTTACGGATAACGGTATTTCAATTATTTCAATAACGGTATATTAGGGATAACGATAGTCAGTCGAAAGGGGGTTTGAATCGATAACGGTATTTTAGCGGTACTGCCTGCCATCCCTGCTATCAACTAATATATGCGTTAAAAAAAACTTTTCTTCTCTTAATGTAAATTCAAATAGTCAAATTTGAAGTTGTCAAGTATTTTTTAAAAAGATATTAAAAGAATAAATTTAAAGTAAATTTTATTTTTCCTAACTTCAGTTTAAACTAAAAAGGGTTTACGCATCAATATTAATGATGTATATTATCTAGAGTTAGATAACTGAAGAATATGGTTTTTAAAACAGAACATGTAATTTATACTTGGACTACGGTGGTTATTACTTGACTTTTATAATTTCCAACAACTTTATATAAAACAAAATTATAGTTGATATTCTTACATTAACTAGTTTATTTTCTGTACATAGCACTTCGATTATATTCCCTTAGTTTTTCTTTCTGCTTCAAGGCAGAAACAATTAAAAATCTAAACGATTTAGTATGAGAAACTTTAATGTTATGCGGCAGTTTAGATTGCTAAAAACGTGTAAAACAAAACACAGAACTATTGGAATACAATTAATGCATGTTTTGGAAAACACGTATTTTGCTCTCTGGTGTGAATGTGGCTTTAACAACACAATTATTCTTGTAGCTGTGTTTAATATGTATTGTCGCAAAAACAGCTGTTATTTTTTCGGTAGTTTTGAGTCACCCGTTGTTTTGGTATTTTTTTCCTGTTTAACAATTTTTAACTCGTGTCCAGAGAGCGAAGACGACACGAAATTCAGCGGCGGCTAAGGGTAAAAACGGTCGGCGGTGGCTGATAGCCGGATAAAGCCGATCAATTCTAAAAAGTAATTAAATAAAAAAAAATGCTTTATTTTGCAACAAAAAAATAATATTTAGCAGAGTTTTTTAAGCCAATTTCAAAGTGTTTTCCTTTCAAATGGGGTAATAATTTAATTTTTTTTTGTCATATGCTTTATTTTAATTTTTATTTTAAATAAAGCAGATGGGACCAACCGGCTTAGCTGATTTAGTCGGCTAAAGTTACCCATACCCTTTGCAATATTATTACCTGTATTATTGTCATTTTGACCTTCACTGTACAATAAGGCGAACAATAGTTTTTTCACAAAATATGGCACACTCTTTTGCTCTGTTATGGATGGATATAAAAATTGCACAATGTGACAAACACACTAGAAAATATTTTTCATATTTCTTGGTTGCGCAATAAGAATCAAAACCTTTTCGACTGGTAATATATTGAACAATTGAAAAAGTTGCTCAAGAACATTTTGTAGCCGAAATTAGTCATATATATCGGCGGCGGCTAAAGTAACCTAAAAAATGCCGGCGGCGGCTGTTAACCGACTATTAGCCCTCGGCTTCATTCTCTGATCGTGTTACGAGATTTATACATTTCATATAAATTTTTTTTTTGAAAATCTCACAGTTTTGTATAAAATTTAATAAATAAATAGAACAAAATGATTCAACAACAACGTCAACGTATTGAACAAGCAGTTACCGAAATGATTGACGATATGGATAAGACACATTTGCGTAAAATGCAGGTAAATGTTATGTGGGAAAACATGTTTTATCTTGCTATCTTGATGAACTCAATGCGGTACAATAATTGGGCTAATAGTATCAGTTTATGACATCATGATGAGAACTTGGAATAGGATAACAATTGTGGGTTCAAATAACAAAAGGAATAAATCTATTTTACGAGCCTAGCTCAAATAAAAAACCTTAATTAGAGCTAAAATAGGTGAGTTTAGATAGAAAAAAAAATTTTGTGTCAGCGGCCCGGCCCATATTTTCCGAGTTTTGCATATTTCATTATTGGATATATTTTTAATTTTGTCATGCTTTGTAGGAGCGAAACAAAATGGGTGTCATTAGAAATCTTTTTTTTTTATAGACCTTTAATTTGGTATAATTAACCCATTGCCACCCATTTCATGATTTTCCGTTTATGAACTGGCGCTTGTTTTAAAAAAATGCTGCTGTTTCAATAGTTTGCATATATAAGGTAGGTATAAAATGACTCAATTAAAGGCAAGACTTCAAGCTATAATTTAAGTTATCATCAGTATCCAGTAGTTTATAAAATACCGTATATACGAGGGCGGATCAATAAGTCCGCGACTTCCCTCGTAGTTATATGAAATGCAACACTGCTCCCATCAAGTGCCACCTGTTAATAGACAACTATCAAATTTTGAGCAAGTTTCGTCATTTACTTTGCGTTTAACAGCTGTTCAAAACATACAACCTCGTGGATTTTTTTAAAAATGGTAAAAAGTGGATTTCGAGTGCTCATTAAACATTATTTTTTGCGAAAAAAAACTGTCAATCAAACCAAAGAAAAGATTGATAAATACTATGGGGACTCTGAACCATCGATTTCAATGGTAAAAAAGTGGTTTACTGACTTTCGTTGTGGTCGCACAAGTACAAATGACGCTGAACGTTCTGGACGTCAAATTGAGGTCAATACACCAGAAAATGTCGAAAAAATCAACGACATGGTGTTGGCCGATCGAAGAGTAAAAGTGCGTGAGATTGTTGATGTCATAGGCATTTCATATGGCAGTGTGGTTTCGATTTTAAATTATCAGTTGGGTTTAAGAAAGCTGTCTGCAAGATGGGTGCCACGTTTGCCCTCAATTGACCATAAACGTAATCGTGTGACAACGTCAAAGGATTGTTTGGAGTTTAATCCACATCGATTACCTTCAAAAGGGAAAAACAATAAACGGCGAATATTATGCTAACTTATTGGACCGATTTAACGAGGATTAAAAAAAAAAAACGGCCAAGAAAAATGTTCTTTTTCATCAAGATAATGCACGGGTGCACACGTGTGCAGTCTAAATGGCAAAATTCCATGAATTGGGCCACGGATTGGTATCTCATCCTCCATATTCAACGGATTTAGCCCCCAGTAACTATTACCTATTTCCAAACCTAAAAAATTGGCTCTGCGGAAAGAGATTTAGCTCCAACGATGAAATTATTAATCAAACAAATGCCTATTTTATTGACCTCGAAAAATCCTATTTTTTGGAAGGGATACACAAACTGGAGAAACGTTGGACTAAGTGTATTGAGGTAAAAGGAGATTATGTTAATTTTTTTTTTTTTTTTTGCAAAAAAATGTGCATTCAAAAAATCACGGACTTATTGATCCGCCCTCGTATATAATGTTTATATATATATTTTTATTTATTTTATTTTTTTTATTTTTATTAAAACTAATTTGCATTACTTGAAAAATAGCTGCTTTAAAGTTAATTCGTGTAAAAGTCATCCATAAATAAGTTAGTGGCTTTGCATCGGCCGAACTTATGGGTTTTCTCCTCTATTATGTCCAAAGCCCGACTTCGCTGAGGAAAGTTTTTCTGCGTAATATTAATCAATAAATTAGTTAGTGGCTTTGCTGAGCAAAGGTTTTTCTGCGTAATCTGCCTTCGGTAGGGCCAATTTTTCTCTTTTTCTTTTTTTTTGTTCTCTCCAGATATGGCTGGTTTACAATGGGTTAATAATTCTATTTATTTTGAAAATTTAATAAAGTTATTTATTTATATATAGATTTATCAACAAAAGTTCAAAAATAAAGAAAATTAAATATTAATATTTGCAGTGTTAGAAGGGTTACGGTATAATGTCATATGTTTCACATTCCCATGAAAGTGAAATCAATACGACTTTTTGGTGCTTTGACTTTGACTTTCACTTACACATTTTTATTTTCGATTTACTTTCCTGTAGAAAGTAAAACGAAAGCAATTTTATCCTTACAGAATTTTTTAAAAATCACAAAACTGCTTTATAAGTTAAAATTTAGCATTTTGACAGAAAACATATATTTTCGATAATTTTTCAACATTTTTCAAATATTATTTCGAATTTTATACATTTATGTGGATCAATATATATTTATATAGGTAGTCTTAGTAGCCCAGCTGTTTATCTTCCTCTTCCCTGGTTTTTACACTGTACTGTACTGTACTCAACAACAAAATGCCTGTTATTTTTGTATTGTTTGTAGTTGTTTGTTGTAGTTGTTGTTCTAGTAAGACTACCTATATAAATATATCTTGATGTGGATTAAAAAGCGCCAAATTTCAATTTCATGTGTTTTTCAAATTTATTCGTATTCAAAAAGTAAGGAAACGCAGGACATTGGCGAATATCTTAAATGAAAGCTTAAAGTCTTAGCTACAATTAAATAATAATTATGTCCTACCTTTACTTATGTAAGTCAAATATAGGGAAAATGGTAGTTTTTTCTAAAAAGCTTGGTTAAAAAACAGACTTTTATAATTTGACACTTAATGGGTCAATGGAAGTGGAAGTATTATATCTCAAATTAAAGGTTCTTCAATTATTTTTCAAAATGCTATATGTATACCAAATTAAAGGTCTATAAAAAAAGCTTTCCAATGACACCCATTTTGTTTCGCTCCGAATTATTGCAAATTAATCAGTTAATAAAATCCTCAGTTGATTTAAAATAAATCAAAATGAACTGAGCAATAGATATGGCTTAATGTTGTATGGAGATTCTTAGTAACAAGATTTGGATACGCTAGAACCTATTATTTTATGAGGTTCTAAAAAAAAAATGAATGAGCAAAAAATGAGGGGGGTGGGATGGCGGCAAATGGCTCCGCATCGGGGCCATTGGCGTTGAAGGGTTACAAATTAACAAAAAGCCCACAACTCCCTCGGAGTAGCTGGTAGAGATGTATAATGTAAGACCATCCTCCGATAACTTTTGCTCTTCAATACTTTTTCTGATACACATTATATATCCATATACGCAGCCATATATATAAATCCATATATGAACACGTACAAATATGTTATGAACTTTTTTATATATGTATATATA
Organism: Delia radicum; assembly: GCA_021234595.1. Taxonomy (NCBI): domain Eukaryota; kingdom Metazoa; phylum Arthropoda; class Insecta; order Diptera; family Anthomyiidae; genus Delia; species Delia radicum. The sequence continues at coordinate 168,175,818 of CM037855.1, read as the reverse complement.
ATTATATATAAACTTTTTGTAAACATTTGTAAAAAAAAGTTCCTTATATTAAAAAAAGTACTTTTTATTAAAAAATAAAATAAAAATAAACAAAGTACCTTTTATTAAAAAAGTACATTTTCTTCAAAAAGTAACTTTTATTTAAAAGATTTCTTAATTAAAAAATTACGTTTTATAAAAAAGTACCTTTTATAAAAAAAGTACCTTTTATAAAAAAGTACCTTTTATAAAAAAGTACCTTTACTATTTATTTATTTTTTGTTAAAAAAAGTCCATTTTCTTAAAATTATTTATTTTTTCTTTTTATTTTGGTTTAACAGACAGATATGCATTTGTGTGCAGCCAAATGTTGCCAGGACAACAATTCTAGTGTTGATAGTGTTCAACGTTGTGTCGACAGATGTTCACAACCTTTGACCAAGGCGCAAAACTATGTTCAACATGAATTAGGAGAATTTCAAGGAAGACTACAAAGATGTGTAATGGTAAGAGTTATTGCGATTAATCTTATTTTATTGGTTAAGTCTTAAAAAATCCATCTTTTCAGCAATGCAACGATGATATTAAAGTTAAAATGCCCGCCAATCCAAATGAAAGTGATATTTCTAAATATACCGATCAATTTGAAAGATGTGCAATTAAATGTGTCGACAAACATGTCGGCTTAATACCAAGCATGATGAAAACGATGAAAACTGTATTGGCGAAGGGACCCGAAGGTATACCACAAGTTTGAAATTAATGTTATATGGTAAAAAATAGCTTTTATTATTGTTATTGTTAATTGGAGATTTTTCAATTTTACAAAATTAAAGTTTTAAAATAAATGTAAAAACAAGCAGGAATTTTTTATTATAATTGCAAAATCAGTTGTTTTTTACAATATTAATTTTCAAATATAAGGTGGCGCAAAAGTAATCCTCCTTTCAGAAAATGCTATACATAATAAATACATAATAAAAAAAAAAACATCGGAAGGTTATTTTTGCGCCCCCTTATATTTGACAGAGTAATTTGTTTATTTTTCCTGTAAGAAGCTAAATTTTTCGAGCTAAATCTGTTTTACGGGTTTTTTTTAAGTTTTCTTCTGTAATTGTATTTTTAGTATTTTTTTTTTTTTTTGTGATTCCAAATTTTTTTTCGATTTCTCTTTATAAAAGCGATTTGTTGATTTTCTTTCATAAAACCGCCCTCAGATTTATGGCAAATTTCTCTAAATAGAAGAAATCGATTTTTTTTTGTGGAAAACTTTAACCCCCAACGAATTTCGTCCAAAAATGGCTCATATGTGACAAAAGTGTATTTTATTTCTATTTAAACATTTCCAAAATTCGAAGTTTTGAAAATTTTGATTTTTTATTTCATTTATTTATTTATAAAATATATAAAATTATTCAGATATGAAATTCTAATCTCAGCCGATATCATTAACCCACTTTAGCCTTGAATAAAAAATGAATGAAATTAATTTTAAAGATTTTTGAAAATGCCTAATTTATAGATGTCGATTGCTATTTATTATAAGAGTATTATAATGTAAGAGTTGTAATTAAAAAAAAAAAAAAAAACTGAAAAACGAACAATTCGTGTTTGTGTGTGGAGCGACTCCTTTCCCGGACATTTATGAAAATTGATTATTTAGTCAAAAATTTAACAAAACTTTTATGTTTTCATCAAAGTTTGCATAATTTTCGGAAAAATATCACTTAAATTTTATTAGACTATAATTATCTTTACCTTTATTTAGAAAATCTTTAACCGTTAATGGCCTGAAGATAAAAAATACACATAAAACTAGTGTTTCCAGTTCGGTTAACCGATTAATTGCCTTTATTTCGGTTAATGTCGAAACAAATAATTTGAAACTCAAATAATTATTCGACCCGAATAACCATTTAAAATAGGCTGATTAACATGTTAAGTTTTTTTATACGGAGTTTTTCTTTTTTTTTTTTTCTTAAAAACTGCGAATTTTGCTTAGAAGAAAAGAAAGTCCGTATAAAATATCATTAAATCCATTAAAATCGAGTGAAAGTGAGACAAGCCTTTAGATAACTTTTTTCTTTATAAACTAATTTAAAGCAAGTGCCATATCGTCTTTAATTTTTTTTAATTCAAATTAATATAAAAAATTAATATTTCCATGCACATATTTCAATACAAATTTAAATTTGTGTTAAGTCCATGTCACACAACTGCAAATTTACATATTAACTCTTAAATCTACTACGACATTTTTTTATAATCTGTTCCCAAACACTACAAATCTTTCAATTTCAAGCAAAACTCATCAGTGTAAAAACCGACACTTAAACGGGTTAATAAGTTATTCTACAAGCCGTTCTTTGAAACTTGTATATTTAAAAATGGCAATACTGGCAGATTCTTAGAGCAAACAAATTTACAAAATTATTTGTTTACAAATTTTCCCTGCATAGTGCACGGTTTGGAAGAGAGAAAGCACTAAAATAAAAATTTGTTAAATAAAAAAAAAAAAAAATGTTTGAAAATGAACACAATTTTCAAAAATCGTAAACACCTATTTATTTTGGAAACACAGGATATCAATAGGATAAATTTAAAAAAAAATTTTTTCTGATATTAGTAAAAGTTTGAATTTGAGGAAGTAAGGTATGTTTTCGCTCAATTTCGATTGTCATTATCGGACGGTTGCAAAACACTTTCTAACATAAAATCGCTTTGTTTTTTTAACTAAAAGCAGTAAACATATACTATTAAGATTGTAGTTAAATAAAGTAATTTCAAAAGAGATTTTGACTAAACTACTCTTAAAAAATCGCTTGAGTCAATGCAAATTTAAAATTGAAATATCTTTTTATTTTGACCTAACCTATTAAAACGGAGTATACCACAGGATTCTACAACCCAAAATTAAGTTCACGTGTCCCGGGGTTTTGGTGTGTCATTTCAAAAGTTGAAATTTTACTTACAGTCTAATTATTTTTATTAAGGGATTTTTTTTTATCAATCTAAAGGATTTGCAATCTTGTAGTTATAATTTGAATTAAGTTTCATTGATATTTTTTGTCCACAAGCCACTAAGGGTTAACGATTTTTAAAATAAGAGCAAAGATGACTATTGTATAGTTAAATTGGGGTGACATTATTCCAAAAATTATGCAAACTTTGATGACAACATTCAAATTTTGTTCTACTTTTGACAAAATAATCAATTTTTATAAAAATGTTCTGGGAAGGAGTAGGAATTATATTTTTTTCAATTAATTTTTTTTCATTAATTACAACTATTATTTTGTAAAAATAGCAAACGAAATCTCCAAATAAGGCAATTAAAAAAATATTGGAAATTAGTAAAAAAACACTTTTTTGCATTTTTATCATATATGTGGGTCATTTCATTTCATATATGTGGGTCATCGATTCCTGGCTAAAGTGGATTAATGATATCCGATGAAGTCAGAATTTCATATCATAATAATTTTATAGTTGACGAAAAAATGAAATGAAAAAATAATTTTTTAAAAATTTCGAATTTTGGGAACTTTTAATGATAACACACTTTTTTCACAAATGGTCCATTTTCGGCTGAAATTCGGCATGGGTTAACGATTCTAAAAAAAAAAATCGATTTCCTTCATTTGGAATCATTTGCAATAAAACTGGGGGTATAATGACAGAACTATTTTTAGGGGACATCCTAATGTATTTATGTTAAATGTATGAGAAACATATGAGGATTTTAAAAAATTTTCGTCACTTTGAGGCAATAACCTTTTATGTATGTGTTTGCCGATGTTTAACCCTTTGACGAAGAATGGTTGATATATGTCCCATTTTTTTTGAATTAGAAAATCGTCCAGGACGATTTTAACAAAACTTATTGTGATCGACCCTAGAGAAGTGTAGCTTTTTAGCGATACCTATAAATTGTAGTATAATATTCTCAGAACCTCACAAGAACAATCCAAAGTCTAATTTTATTTAATTTTATTTCATTTTTTAGGACTTCAGTTTTAAGTTTATACTAAAATAGTTATTATTTTTTGACTACCCAGAAAGCAAAATTTGGATACTTTATTGAGGGTTCATATTTTATGAGTTAAAAATGAATCAAATAGAACACATATTTTTGAAATTTCAAAATTTTATTGTCAAAAATTACTCTTTTTTTTGAAGAAAAAATGAGCATTCCAAAAAGAATCATACAAGACACAAAAATTTGAAGAACATTTTTTAATCTAAAAAATGGTTCAGAACTGTTTCAGAAATATAATTGAATTTGAATATTTTGTGAAAAATTCAAAAAAGGCTCCAAAAAAGAAAACTTTTTGAGCCATTTTTGTTTCAAAAAGAATGGCTCTTTTGGAGAAACCACTTTCATAGAAACATTTTTAAATTTTATTAATATTTTTTTCAGCTCATTTTTGACTCATTTTGGAGCTTGTTTGCTATCAGGGTACGATAAAATTAAAATTTACACAAAATCTTAACCCATTCGGAAGCGATAGTCCATTAATGTTCTAGCTGTTAACCGCCAAAAGCAGAACACCATTTATTTTTAGTCATATGCCAAACTCTGCACGAAGTTTGATTAAAAAATCTTTGGCGGTTTAAAATCGGTCGCCAAAGGGTTAAGCATGCTAAAGACATCCGCGTTAATAATTTATTATTAACGGCGCAAAAATATTGACGTTTTCGAGTTTAAAGCAAATTAATACAGATTATACTCCGCTAAATAAATTACAATTTAAAATAAGCCTGTCTCCAGGCGGGGTACTTTTAATCATGCTACAACTTAAGCTATTTCGATAGAAATCCAAATTTACAAAATATTTTGTGAAGTAATTTATTATGTTCATGGGACGGTTCTGAAGCTAGAAAGCGTTGAAGTTAAAATTTCGTAAAATTAAAAAAAATAAATATTTTGAAATGAACACAATGAACACAATTTTCAAAATTTTTTTAATATATTTATTTTGACTAGAAACCATTTACAGAGTAAGATTGAATCTTAAATTTTTTTTTAAAAAAAGCTCTAATTGTGGTCCAAGGACATACAAGATTCCATGGATTCCTGTAAAGGACATCGTCTACGAATGGACCGTTTTTATGAAATTTCACAGAGAGATTATATTAAGTAGTATTAGCAAGGCCTTGAGGTTTTATCGATATTTGTTGAAGTTTAGGTCAGTTTTGGCCCGATTTCGCGTTTTTCGAAAAACGAAAATTGCCATTTCATCTTGAGAACAATCTCAAAAATTTAAATTTTTGGACTGTGGTTATGTATTGGTAAGATTCATAATTTATTCATAAACTTATTTATTTTTATGGATGAGTTTTGTAGATTCGCTGTTAACCTATTTTTGTCCAGATCGCCTAAAATAGGCAACGAAAGAACATTTTGGTAGAACATATTGTTTATTTTTCGTGCCGAACAAGTGCTTTAAATTTCATTGCAAAAAAGCTTCGGCCGGTTTGAGGGTTAAGAGTGATTAAAATTTTTGAAATAGCTCATATAAAAATTTTAAAATTAGCATTTTTTAAAATTTATAAGTGGAATCACTTATCAATTACAACAGGCCGAGGTCACCGCGATTACGGAGTGCATTAAGCAGGTGAATATGGGCTTGACCGGTGATATTGTGATTTTCACGGATAGCCAAGCGGCCATCCGGGCTCTATCTACGGACTCTGTGGGATCAATGACAATACTCAGATGTAAAGGGGAAATTAACAATTTCTCTGCACGGGTACGCATTGAGATTATATTGCTGCCGGTACACTGCAGTATAGCGGGGAACGAAATGGCTAATTATTTGGCTAGGGGAGGATCTTCCCTGGAGTTAGTCACTTTAGGGAACGCTAGACCTTTTCGAGCTCTCAAGGCGGAGCTGGTGGATTGGGCTAACACCATGCATAGGACCATTTGGGAGAATGCGGGTGTTGGCAGGACCACGGGGATTCTTTGGGGCAACCCGGACAGGGACAGGACGAGGAAAATTCTGAATCTCAGTAGGAAGGAACGGAATCTTTTGATGGGAGTCCTCACGGGACACTCGACACTAAGGGCCCATCTCCACCATATTGGTAGGGCAGACTCGGGAGTGTAGGGCCTGTAGGGAGGACGAGGAGACCTTGGAACGCTATCTATCCGGATCGAAAAACTATCCAGTGACCCAATATCCACATTGGGGGATCTTAGGGGTATAGGATGGAAGAGGTTGATGAATTTTGTCAGTACGACGGAATTCCTGGGGTAGGAATGTGACATAGGACCGATTTTTTAGAGCGCACAACAAGCCGACATTCTGGCTTAAGTGTAAGTCCTCAGGGTCTTGAGTCGGATTAAGGAAGTATTTCCATTCTCCGAATCCTCTTTTCTACCTAACCTAGCCTATAAATTTTTGTCCCTTCATATTATGAAAAATGTAAGTGTTTCCTTATATCGTCTCTTTTTCTAATTTAAATCTTTATGTTTATATATTTCTTATAGAAAACTAGTTTTGAATTTATCAGTGATTCAAAATTTGGTTCTTTTTTCTCCAGGTACTATGTAAAAGTTAAGAGTGTTTAAAATTAATTTTTGTTCTTATCAATTTTGTTGTTAACCCTGGATTGTTTAAATTGTCAAAAATTGTTTAAATTTCAATTCTTTTTATTACAAATTTTCTTCTTTTTTAACCTTTGTTCCTTTATTTTGTACAAAAAAAAAAAAAAAAATTTATTATTAAAAAAAAATAGTTTAAACAAAATTTACCAATAAATTTCTTGGATTAACTATGATCGAAAATCAACGTAAACGTGTTGAAAAAGCCATCACCGACATGATTAATGATATGTACAAGACTCATCTCAGAAAAATGCAAACAGAAATGCATTTATGTGCTGCCAGTTGCTGTGATGATCAAAAACGTCGTCCCAGCATAGATAATGTACAATCTTGTATAGAAGATTGTGCTGGTCCTTTAGTAAGGGCTCAAGACTATATACAACATGAATTGACACAATTTCAAACAAGATTACAAACTTGTGTTATGGTAAGTTAGAATTTATTTTCGAAATCCTAAGAGGCAATACATATGGTTTTTATTTCATATTCCAGCAATGTAATGATGATGCTGTACTTTTAAATACTCATGAATCAGATGTTTCGAAACATCGTTATCAATTTGAAAAGTGTACTCTGCAATGTGTGGATAAACATATTGGTCTAATACCGAATATGATGCGTGCCATTAAAACTGTTTTGACTAATGGACCAAATCCAATGAAAGAGGCCGGAATATTTGAGCAAACATAAGAAAAGGAACAAACATTTCTTGACATAATTAATTGAAAATCATAGTGAGGTTTTATTGCACATTTTTTATTTTTGGTCTTAATCTATTTTAGAAAAAGTGGTTTTTAATGAAATTTTTTAAGTGGTTCTAAATTTTTCTTTTTTTTAATAAAACACATAAGTTGAATGCCTCGTATGTATAAGCGATAACTTTTTGAAAACGCGTGTTTTTTATAATACGTAAACAAATATTGTTAACATTTTTCATGCATTTTTGAACGCAAATTTTTGGGAAATTGCGATTGCAAAACTTACTAAATTGAAGCATTAATACACTTAGGAAATTATGTTGGTAAAGACGACTGCAATTGTAGTCAAAAACAAATGAAATTTCATTTAAAAAAAGGACGACTTACATTTCATTAAATTCAACTGACATTGTCATTAGTTTTTTAATGTTCAAAAAATGACTAACAATTGTAGTAAAAATGAACCACATGGTAGTAAAAAATAAACCAAAATTTTTTTTTTTTATTTTTTTAAATAACAAAAAACAACTGTAAAAAATGAATGTAAAATCATAAAACAGTCATTTGATGTGAGTTGTTTTTTTAAATAAACTACAAGGTTAGTTAAAAATTTTATTTGTTCTACAAATGACTTACATTTACATTAAAAATAATGAAACTGTATTACAACCCAAACAACTACATATTTTTAAAGCAGAAGTTCCCTGAGTGTATGTTTTTTATACATTGTACATGAGTAATTAAAATAGATTAACTAATACCCTTTGAAATCGCTAATAACTCATTCAAGTAACTATAAATCAGTAAAAAAAATATTGAAAAATTATACGTCATTCAGACTAGATCTCCAAAACTAGTGGAAAAGAATAAATAACCGTTGGCATAGAATAAAGAGCTTAAATACGTGTTTTGGCAAAACAAGTGTTTTTCTATCTAGTGTGATTGTGGCTTTAGAGCAATTTTGTCACATTTAAATTCAAAATTCAACCACTTACATGTACAATAGGGTGGGTCGATTTAGCAATCGATATCGTGCCTTCGATTTTTCGAAAGTTTTTGGCATGAGGTAAAAAAAGTTTCACTACGATATATCAAAAAAATCATTTTTGAGGCGCTATTGTGCCATCGATTTTTCGAAAACTTTTGGCATGAGGAAAAAAAGTTTCACTGCGATATATCAAAAAAATCATTTTTGAGGCGCCCAAATTTGATTTTTTTTACTTTTTCTCAACTTTTATTATTTTTTAAATATTAGCTTTCCAAGGTTAAATTGTACTCTATAAACAATGGCGATAGCAGTTTTTCCAAAAAAATGTTTTTCTTGAGGTTTTGGAGGAGTTTTTGTAGCAAAATCGATATTTTTACGCGTTAATTTTTAAGGTTTTTTTTAGTAGGTATGTTAAAAAAAATTCGCCGAATTAAATATATCCTATCCAAAGTAAAATTGTACGCTTAAAACGAAAAAAATGTCTTTTTTTTGGTTTTTAGATGTGTTTTTGTCGAAAAAAAGTGTTTTTTTCGATTTTTTACTCTTTTTTTTTTGTTATTTTTAAGGCTCCAAACCAATTTTTATGTATTTTCTCCCGTGTAAAATAGCTCATTTCTAAAGACGTTAAAGGCGATTGTGATATCAGCTGTTCGAAAAAAAAAATTTTTTTTACGGTCCTATATGCACGATTCTCTCAGTCGTATTTCTTTTCTCAGGCGCTCATATCGCACACCTAGTTCAAATGTGACTCAACTCAAAATTTTAATTTTTCGTGTTTGTATGCTTAAACTATGCACAATACACTAGTTTATCTATAAAAAAAGTGTATTTTGTTGTTGTTAACTGTTGCAAAACACAGTTATGTCTTTCTTTATGTTTCAATTGGTATAAAGTTACAAATTTTTTTTCGATTTCTGAGAAATGAAAAATTTTGAGTTGAGTCACTTTTGAACTATGTAGGTGTGCGATTTGTTATATTGTATTGTATGTGGCAATGTATATTTGTATGTATCGTATGTCACCTTGGAAAGGTTATGTTTAAAAAAAAAAAATTAAATACGCCGTTTTTTTTTTTATTACCTACACAGATAAAAATATCACCAAATTTGAAGTGACAAATGAAGTTTTTAAAATTCAACTTTCATTTCAATAACATTTTTGTTATTATCAATACAATATTTTGTTCTTATGACAAAACTCCGTATTTTTTTCAATACACGTCTCCAAAAATCTCAACACTAGCAATGTTGTCAACTACATTGTGTGCCTTCAAATACGAGTAAAATTATTAAAGCCTTCTTTTAACATTACTTTCCATATTTATACTTGTTTTATAAATAAAAAGTGTGTATTTTTTATAAAAAAACATTTTATTTTATTTATTAATAACCAAAGTTAGTTAAAATAAAAAGAAAATCATTAAAAGTATATCTGCGTTTCAGCGATTTTTACTGCGTTTTAATGTTTAGAAATATAATAATATGCAGCACTCGTACCTGTCATTCTTTATACACATAAGAAAGAGATAGCAACAAGCTAAAAGATAGCAACATATTTAAATTTTTGTTATACACATGCGCGAACGGTGAAAGAAAATATTTAAAAGTGAAAATATTAAAAAAAAAAAATTAGAAAATAGTAAAATTTATTAATTGCTTTTCTTGCGACAAATTGTTTGTCCCGGTTCTCACACGGCAATTTTACTTGCGCAAGTCTTGAGTTAATTGAAGAGGGAGCAAAAGGGAATGTAAGGAGGTACATACTTGCCCGTACTCCAATTCCGTTTTGTTTTGTCATCCGCAATTTTCAACACGTTGAACGTTGAACTAAAGAAAACGAAAATTGCTGAAACAAACTTTTCCTGTGTGAACACAAAAGCAAGTTCAAAGGAGAATTGAAAAAAACTTGCACAAGTAAAATTGCCGTGTGTGAACCGGGACTTTATTTGTTCGAATAAGCTGTTTAAGTATTTGAATGGATGCTATCCAAAAAGTGCAAAAGAAAAAGAAAAATATTTTTTTTTATGTTATGTTAAGAATTATTTTACATTAAAATGATTAAAATGATTAATATGTTTATTTTACGTTTTGTTATGTTTTTATTTATGAATTACTTTTAATTTAAAATAAATTGTTTAAAAAAAAATATATATGTGATTTTTTTTATTTAAAATGGGGTTTTCAATTAAAATATTATTAAAAACCAACATTTTTTTTTAATTTTTTTTTTTCATTTCAAAAATCCCGTTTGTTAATATGCCAACCCATTTGTTTGAAAGTTAACAATCAACTCAACAACATCGTTTGTTAAAATTTGCTTTGAATTTCAACAGATTCGTTTGTTGACTATGTTATTGAAATAATTTTAACAATCAAGCTACAAACATGTTGTTTGCAATTTAAAATAAAATATTGTTTCTTTTTTCAAAAAGTTTATTTGTTTTAAAATTTTTTTTTTATCTGTGTACTAAAAAAAACTTTAAAAATGAAAGTTGAGAAAAAGTCAAAAAATTTTAAATTTGGGAGCCTCTAAAATGATTGTTTTGATATGTCGTAGTGGAACTTTTTTTCCTCATGCCAAAAGCTATCGAAAAATCGAAGGCACAATATCGGAGAATTTTTGTCCTTGCAAATCGGCCCACCCTAATGTACAATATTAGAATGGAATTTTCTACACGGATACAATTAGACTTAAGTTACCAAACTGTGATCAAAAAAAATGAAAAATGTGATTGTTTAAAAATGCCCACTTTTTTTTTCTGCTCTAAAGTTCAGAAAATGGATTATATACCCTTATTCGAGAGAGGCATTAATTTATTTAAATTAACTTATTTTTTTCTAAACCCCTTAAGTTATCAAAAAATAAATGCAATTATTTTTTTCAATATTCAATATTTTTAAACAAAGGCCGCAGATGGTCTACTGGTCGTTTAACACCATTGTTAAACCTATGATCACCTATGCTGCCCTGGCATGGTGGCCAAAGGTTGAACAGGTAGGGGCAAGGGATGCTCTCAAGAGGATCTACCGTCTTATGTGTATTGGCATAGCGGGGGCAGGCGGAACCTGCCCGACGGATGCCATGGGGGTTATGCTGGGGATACCACCATTGCATATTTCTGTAATGGAGGCTGCCTGCATAGGATCCTCCAGACTTAGAGAATTCGGTGACATGAGGGGAGGTGATCTAAGGGGTCACATGAGGATCGCTAGAATCCTAATTGATGACCCGATTACAAAGGTTACGGATAGGAGGTCACCGGAGTACATCTTTGATAGGAACTTTAAAGTGATGCTGTTCGACAGGGCCATGTGGACCAACATATCCTGGGAGCCAGAGCGGGGTTCTCAGATATGGTTCACAGATGGCTCAAAGCATGCGAATGGTGACACTGGTGCGGGTGTCTATGGACCAGGTTTCCAACGGGCCTTACCCATGGGTAGATACCCCTCCATTTTCCAGGCAGAGATTTTTGCTATCTGTGTCTGCGCGGAGGAGTGTCAGTCAGTCAGTCAGGCGGCATTAAGGGCTTTAATGTCCTATGAGGTGTCATCTGGTCTGGTCATGGAATGCATTCTGGCTCTTAACCGACTTGGCAGGCGCAACTCGCTTACCTTAGGGTGGGTTCCTGGTCACGAGGGGCATGAGGGCAACGAGAGGGCAGATTGTCTTGCTAATTGCGGGGCCCGAAGGCCCTTTATTGGCCCTGAACCATTCTGTGGTATACCTTTGGGGTAGGTTAGGGAGAAGCTCGGGTCGTGGAGGGAGTCAGAATTCTCTCTCTATTGGGAAAACTCTCTTGGCCAACGACAGGCTAAGAGATTGATTTCTTTTTCCAGTGCAGGATCGAGGAGACTCTTGTCCCTCGGGAGGGGTGACTTGAGAACCCTGGTGTCTTACCTGACTGGACACTGCAATCTCAGATACCACCTGCTCAAAAGGGGTCTTTCGGACACGGATGAGTGTAGGTTTTGCGAACTGGTAGCTGAGACATCAGAGCATGTTCTTTGCGAATGTCCGAGGCTATGTGAAAGGCGTGCCAAGTTTCTTGGCAATCGCTTTGTCTCCCCTTCGGACATTATGAAGATTTTGCCTAATAGGATTATTGGCTTTATAGGTAGCTTGAATCTTTAGGGTAACTTTAGGCAGCACAAAAGACCTAAGTTGGTCGCGGTGCATAGTGCCATATAATCTAATCTAAACAAAACTTTGATTTTTTTCTAATTCATGAGTGATTCCAAATTTAATCAATTTCAAACAAATTTTCTTATTGTACATTTTCGCTTACCAAAATGATTTATTTTTTTAGTCTGATCTTATACTTAATTCACTTATTTCCTTATTTCCTTATTTAACACATATATACCTACAAATATATGCTTTCGTGATAATTTTCTGTTAAAACTAATTTCAAACTTTTATTATACCAACAAAGTATTTTGTTTAAAGTTCTGCAGTAGCATAATTTTCAATTAACAGCAACGACAAAGTAAAGTTTTGTCTGTAGCTGTGTTTGATAAATATACAAATTAGTTTAAAATGTTTAAATTTTAATTGTACATACAAACATTAGCTGCTACATTATTTTTTTTTTTATAATTTCAACAAAAGTTTATAATTTTATGAGCAAATTTTTGCTGCAATTTTGACTAATAAAGTTTAAATTAGTCTTTGTACAGCAGTAGATTGACAACTTTTAATAATCATTATATAAATACAAAGAAAGAATAAATTTATAATTTAATTTAGAATATCGTCAGTATAGTCCACCTAATCCCGTCCATCGTTTCTCTCAATTCAAAAAAACCTTGCAAAATAATATACATCTAAAGTCAGTTCAAGATATTTTGAAATAGCTCGTATATCCCAAATCCGGCTAGAGGCCAGTCACACAAACTATTTTTGTTACGGTTTTCGTCCATTTTTGGTTAAAAAATTAGGATTTATTTCGAAAATAAAATCGAAATTTTCGTAACCCTTAATTATTGCTTACCACTTTGTTTTGGGACAATTTGTGTTAATTATTTAACATCGCATAAAATTGATAAAAAAAAGATCAGGGACCGTAATTATTTCTTATATCATAAAAGTTTGAAGCAAAAAGTCATTTTGTGACTTTTATTTTTTCGAGCAAATATAAAAGTTATTTTTTGATTTTTATATTTTTAAGCAAAAATAAAAGTTATAGTTTGATTTTTATTTTTATTTTCTTGTGCAAAAATAAAAGTTATTTTCTGATTTTTATATTTTTAGGCAACTTGTTTCTCTTCTTGTTATTATATTTTTTATATTTTATATTTTTATCGAGCTGCCTCACATTTTGATGCGTTTGTTATGAGCTTTTTAAAAATTGAAAAAAAAAAATTAGAAAGGTTGAGGTTAAAAAGAACAATAAAAGTTTTTCTCTAAAAAGTATAAACACTATTAATTTTCAAATCAGACTAGACGACTAGACTAGTTTCTGCCTTTTTAATGGACAAGTGTAATCAGTGATTTTCCATTTAAATTGTATTATTTTTAGTGTCTTATAATTGTCCGATTGTCTCTATTTGATAAATTTTTTAACAACTAATCGAACCTGCGTTTATTCCTTCATTACAAACGTAACAATACCAAGTCATGACCGCTTAACGATCACACACAAGCATGGCCTTGAATGTTATGCAGCTAAATTGCAGTTTTCTTTCCTATAAGCTTTCCTGTTATTGTATATTATACTCAGAAGTGACACACGCAAACATTCTATTTTTAGAATTTTGTTTATTTTTTAATCTCCTCCGTCTCTATTTCACAACATTACCAGATTGATGTATAGTTTTTAGGTTTAGTGTAATAAATTTTGTGTTTATGTTGAGACATCACCACAGGTCAAATTTTGTAATGTATTTTAAATTTAAATTGTATTAATATTTGTGTCTTATAATTGTCAGATGGTCTCTATAAAATTTATTTTAATGCATTTTTCTTAACAAAATTAACTTTTATTTTTTCTTGAAAAAATAAAAGTCAAAAAATAACTTTTATTTTTGCTCGAAAAAATAAAACTCCAAATTTTAAAAAGAAGAGCATATTATGAAAGACTTCTAAACAAGGATAAATATGGTATACTTGAATCAGTTCTCCGACATTTGCCTCTATATGCTTGCCTCTATATGCCTAACAAGCAAAAGGACGTAACTAACAAAGTCTCCAGAAACACATGCCTACACAAAATGTTGGACTTCTAAGATAAAAATAACGGTTTTATAAATAAAGTCCAAATCTTATATGTTTTTGTTTTCGTGCATGTTTTTATTGCCCTTCAAGTAGGTTCGACTGATTATAAAGCACTGCATCGAACTGTATTTCTCACACACAGAGAAATAAAGTGCCAACCGAATAGAAAAGTGTATATTAATGATAACAACTTATAAATTCAGTTAGTACAACGACATTTACATTCGATTTCTGAATATTTTGAGTGTTGCAACTAATATTCTGTTGAATTAACCGAACTTTGTTGTGAAAACTGATGTAAAGTTGTGCCAACTGTCTGAAATTCATAATAACCTAATTTCAGTCGTAGTATCCGAATTTCAGTTGGCAAATAGCTAAATTTTTTTCTGTGTACAACAAAAATGTTTGATTCTATGATTAAAGCTATCAGTTTTATTAACGATATTGTTAAAATATCTTCTAATGTCAAAAAGTATATTTTTGCATTTTAGGTGACGATATACTACAAAACAGTTTTAATATGAACTTGTTAAAAAAAGTAGTTGTACGTACTAATTGCAAAATTTATTATTTAAAGTTTAATTAAAATGTTTTGAATAAATATCTGTATAATTTGTTTTGAAACTGAAATCGCATAAAAATATAAAAATTCTAATTGGAAATGAAACTTTAAATTTAAAACAATAAATAGCGATTATAGATTCTATATAAATATAAAATTGTTTTTACTAACGGTCCCAAAGAATTCATATTTTTAATTTGGACTACATGTCGTATGAGCAATATATTAATATACATTTTAATTATACATAACTCATACGTCTAGGCGTCATTTCTGGTATATCATTTAAAAAACAACATTCTACTAAAGATCTACTAAAGCAGGAGTGCCCAAGAGTTCCTTATGGAAGAGCAAACACCAATACATTTAAAGAAAAACTAATTTTTATTCAATATTTTTTGTTGTAAAAACCAATACATACAAAGAAAAAAATATTTCAATGTTTACCAGCAAAGCATACGAAAGTGTTGTTGCTTTGCACTTGCGTGTATACAGTGAAGAACGACAAAAAAACTAATAAGACAAAGTTGTTTGTGTATTTCGTATTGCTAGTGCTGAGTGATCTATGTGTGTATTAAAACACACAGCCTATAGCTAAGTGTTTTTACAAAAACAAATGAGCACGAAGCGCATAGGGCTTGGGCACCCTTGTACTAAAGATTCGAAAAATTATAAATAAATCCATCTTTTGAGTTGTTAACACTACTCAACGACTAAAAAACTTGGCTTTGAAACACATCTTTTTTCATATACTCGGGGAAAAAACTTCATCATATTTATGAAAAACTTTTTCGTCCTATGTAACACTCCATAAAGATGAAGATGAGTCATAAAAGAGCAAATTGATGACAGACTTCTTCATATTTACACTCAAAAAAAAAAAAGTATGAACTTGTAAAAACTTGAACTTGTAGTATGTTCTTGAATTAGGTTGATATTCTTAATAAATGTTACAAAACTTATTTCTTTAAAGTGAAAAATCTTAAATTTTTAGAATTTATTAAACTAAAAGTTAAAAAGTTTAGAATTGAATAAAAAAACTAAAACCAAATGCGCAACTTACTTAAGTGTTCCACAATTTTAACTTCTTAAAATTAAGTTTATGCCTTCTTAAATATTTTCTTTAAAAATATTAAAATATTTAAACCTTTGGAATTCTCATTTGGTTTATAGTTCATATTACATAAGTGTTTTAGTTTTGTCAAGTAAAACTTAAGTAAAAAATTTCACATTCAAAACATTTATACTAACGAAAATAATCTTTTTATAATTATTTTTGTTAATATTAATATAATATAGAGATAAATGAATAAATATTTTTGAATGGTATATACCTTTTGAGAAATACCAACTAATAAATAATATTTTTCAGAAAATACCGCATCGTAAAAGGTTTGCAAATAGTTCCACAACCCACGGAAAGAGAGAAACTAACAATTGGGAAAATTTTGTAAGATCATCAAGATAATGTTAAATTGTAGATCAGGCTTGCGAGACTTGGGGGTTTGTCCTCGAATTTGGGAATTTGTTGTTGGTCTTTTGAATAGAAACTTTCAATTGTTTACAGGGGATTTTTCGGAGATTTAGGGAATTTTATGGGGATATCATAAATTTTTTTTAAAACATTTTATAGAAAACCCATAATAAAATGTAATATAGATTTAAGTGCATAACATTACGGTTAAATTAATCAAAAATGAGCTATATATTATTAAAAGTTAAAATTTTTGTCAGAAGGTTGTTCATCCAAAAAACATCTTTTTTGACTTAAAAATTAAAAACAGAAATCTATGCTCATATTGACAAAATGTTTAAACTTCAAACGTATTTAATTTTCTGAGTCATTTCTGGGAATTTTTTTTAAAGAAACTCCCTTTAACTCGACTCCTTGAATAAGAAGAGTCAGAAAATTTCCCAAAACTCCTAAAGTTTTAAAAAGGAGTGTGCAATTAAAATTTTTATTTATCTGAATTTTATTTTGAAAATCATGGTTCTGTTCAAAATACGTATCGCGCACCAGGTCCATTTACGGTCAACATAATCGTCCATCAGAGCAATTAATTCGATTAACTATGGAACGCTTTCGCACCACGTTTACTCTAAATGATAATATGCATCCACAGAGACATCGTACAGTGCTTACAGAAGAAGTCATTGCTGCTGTAGAGCGTAGCGTGTATGAAGACCCCAATCAGTCTATCTGGCATCGTGCACAGGTGTTGGATATGTGTCCATCCACTTTATGGAAGATTTTGTTTTTTTTTTTACAAAATCCAACTCGTGAAACAATCGAAGCCACACGATCTCCTAGCAAGGCAATAACCTAGCAAGGCGTTTGGTAAGCGCATAGTTTCACGTTTCTTACCCGTGAATTGGCCTCCAAGATTTTGCGATTTAACTCCGCTAGACTATTTTCTGTGGGGATATGTGAAGCCGCTAGTCTACGCCGATAAGGCCGAAACGATTGACCCCTTGAAGCACAACATTCGCCTTTTTGTCGGAAATAAAATGGATAAATATGAAATACAACTTAAAAACAATTTATAACTACTGAAATAAAATTGAAAATGGTGTAGATTGCAATGATATTTCTATTAACTAAAAGCCACTTTTAAAAGCCAAAGTAAAGTTGACCTTCTTTAGCAATGAATTTCAGATCTGACTTAACTAAAAAATGTCATTGTTGAATTAGTAGATTTTTTGGGGATATTTGTTGATTTGATATCGATAAAAAGTGTCTGGAAAGCCAAGTAAATACGGGCAAATTAAGTAAACAATTTTAAATCTGCTACTTTCTCATTAGGGATTTTTTGGGGATATTTTTTGATTTGTTTGGGGATAACGAAAAAAAATATTTGGCAGGCCTATTGAAGATTTAAATTGGTAATTTTTCCGTTTTTAATAAAATGTGAAAAACATATATAAAAGCGTATTTTTATCTTTTAGCGATATTTTCTTTTTAACTTCCAAATGATATAAAGGCGATATTTGGCAATCCTTTTTTTAATTACAGATGATAATTTGAAAATATCGCACATATATCTTCCAGACGAATTACATTCGTATTACTTAGAAGTATTGCAATTGTGACACGTTTTCTAACAAATGGGGTGCTCCCCACAATACGAATACGATTGCTGCCGAAAAAATAATTTTCTTCCATTCTATGCGATTGTGGTACCGTATTCGTATTGCCATGTTTGCTGGGATACATATACAAAAAGTATTTGAATGTGTATGAAATGTGTTTGTTGTCAAAAGAAGAAAACGAGTTTGAGATCTATGTAATCTATGACTTTTAGTTTTTAAAATAAATTACACGAAATGTTGCAAGAATTTTCTGCTAAGGATAACAACAAAATCAATTATGATATTCTCATGCTGTTAGTTATTACAATTAAACTTTTAGTTATTGCAATTGGAATTTATTTTATACGCAAACAAAACGAATGTGCAAAAAAACATTATCAAAAATATTTGGTTCAGGCTGCAAAACAAAGTAGTGGTAAGTGGAACTAAATGTTTTACCATCCCATATTAAAAATAATTTTACACAATTTTATATTTTAAGATAAACCCCAAGGAAATACTCGAAGTAATATTGTAGATAAAACAATTCAGTAAATTTTTATAAATTACGGACAAGAGTTTATAAAATCTTCAAGAGAGAAATGAATTTTGAATGGAATACTTTAACTATTGCAGTACTAATTTTAATGAAAATTTTTTTGATTATACTGATATCATATGTCATATATTTTTGGTATTTAAAAAAACCGCAACATAATGCAGTTTTTGTTACTTAAAACTTTTTAAGTCGATATAAGGATGTCTATCGCGGAGTGATAATTGATATTTCCAAATTCTTGTTAATTTTTTAGGGCGTTCTTATGAATTATACAAGTTCAATTTATATTATCAATACAGTTTAAAATAAAAATCAAAAGACAACATTACGTATGAGTTACAAAAATTACTAACGCATTCATACGTCATAGATCCGCTAAACAAATTTAAAAAAAACTGCAGATATAGAACACATTGCTTCATTAGGAAATTTTTTTCCCCTTAAAGCGTCCTCTAGTGTAAATTTAAGCGACTAAAATTGAAACTTTAACCAAGACGTTTGAAGATATTTAAAAAATTTTAATTTTATATAATTCTGTGAACAAATCTTTATTCAAAAATATATTGTCACCTAAAATATAAAAGGTCACAACAACACTTTAGTTTTTTACAGGAGAGACAAAAAACAATAAATAAAAAACTACGTAAAGCTTAGTATCCAAATTTTAGAATTATGCCTAAAGTCAAGAATACACAATCAATATTATTTATCCATCTGTCAAAAATCAACCGATCAGAATATTTAATTTTTAAATACTTTGTTCTGATTGATAGAATTTAAAAAAAAATTTCAATAATATTGGTCGTGTGTACCCCTCTTAAGCAACAAAGACGGATTTGAGTGTCTCTCGCGTTTGAGTGTCTCAGATTTCGTTAAACGAGCATTTTGGGAGTGTTTTGGTTTTCCATTGGAGCCAAAAACAAATCTGTGTTGAGGAATAACGGTTATGTGCCGCTAAGAAAATAACCCCTCCGTTTTCCGTTCTCCAATGATTTGTTGTGAAACATTTAATCATCACGATATCTGATTTCCTGTCTTGTGTATATGTCAAGAATCAGCAAGAGTAACCCCTCTAAATGGATTTACCCTACATCAATACAGGTGTTGTACCTTTTACGATTTCGAATGATCGAATGATGATGATTGTAGTTTTTTTTTATAATTAAATAAAAAAAAAAATTGTTTTTATGTCTCAAAACCATTATAGATATCGGCCCTAATTAAGATTTGAATGAGAATACCACAGTTTTTCTACATTATATAAAGCATATATATTGATAATGCCAAAATCCCTTTGTCATTAATCTTGTCACTAATTTTATGAAGTCTAAAACCGTTTTCGTTTGCTTAGTCTTATAGTGTATAAAGTTTGTACCGAAACTTTGCATCACTGTCTGACAATGAATTCGAATATTAATTGTCAAAAATCTAAACTAAAGAGTGATTTTTTAAGAGCTTTCGTATTTGATTTAAAAAAACACACAAAAATTTAGAGAAATGTATGAAATCTTTATTTGAGTTGATAGAACGATATATGTATATAATTCAATGTTTAAAAATAATTTCATATAAATGCTGACTACGGCTACGCCTCAAATGGTTCATAAGCTGGTTCCAATTTTGGCATACTCTCTCCAACATATCGGTCGGTATCTCACGAATAAATTCTTCAATATTGCCTTCCAGTGCGTCAACCGTTGCGGACTTGTCCCTATATCCATAAACCTTAACATAGCCCCACAAAAAATAGTCTAGAGGCGTTAAATCGCACGATCTTGGGGGCCAATTGACCGGCCCCAAACGTGAAATAAACTGTTTACCGTACTCGCCTCTTAATTGGCCAATTGTTTCGCGTGCCGTGTGGCATGTGGCACGGTCTTGTTGAAACCAAATGTCACCCAAGTCCAGCTCTTCCATTTTGGGCAAAAAAAAAATTGTAATCATCGCACGGTAGCGCTCGCCATTCACAGTAACGTTCCTGCCAATCCACACCAAACAGTGCATTTTTCAGGATACATTGGTAGTTCTTGCAATGCTTCTGGCTGCTCTTCACACCAAATACGGCAATTTTGCTTGTTCACGTAGCCATTCAACCAGAAATAAGTATCATTGCTGAACACAATTTTCCGATAAAAAAGTGGATCTTCATCCAACTTTGCCAGCGCCCATTCACCAAAAGTTAGTCGTTGCAGTTGATCGTGTGTCTTTAATTCTTGCACCAGCTATATTTGAAAAGGTTTTACACGCAAATTCTTTCGCAGAATTTTCCATGTAGTGGAGTAACTGAGGCCCAATTGATGAGAACGGTGCCGTATCGATAATTCACGGTCATCAACAACACTGGCGGATAAAGCTGTAAATGTAAATTTGGTGCGAAATTTAGTCATAAGATTCCGAATTCCGCCTCAGAAGGTAGCACAAACTGACCATAAACTAGAAGAAGTGCACGATGCACTTTCTTAACCGATCATGAATTTTGAATATAAAATTCAATAATCTGCAAGCGTTGTTCGTTTGTAAGTCGATTCATTTTTAAATTATAGACCAAACAGAACATGGTTAACTAACATGTTACACGAAAACAGCTGAGCTGCCAAAAACAGTGTTTGCCAAAAAGAAAATTTCTAAAAAATCACCCTATGTTGTGGGTACTATTTCCTTCCGACCTAAAATATTGTATTTTGTTTTGTCAATTATACTGTCGTACTGGTAAGATCGCACTCCAATCATATGTTCAATAAAATATAACAAAATTATAATTACTTTGGTTTTTTATTACTTTTTTTTATTGTGATATTTTGTTGTTTTCTGGGTAATAATATAATCCGATTTTATATTGTAAAAAGCATAAAAAGGCGTTATTTTTTGTTTAAAAAGGCGTAAAAAAGTACCAGCATTTTTTTTTATTTGTTTACAAAGTTAAAGAAATGAACTCAAGTTGACCATAAAACAGTTTTATAATTAAATTTCGTACTGAAATAAAGTAGCTACATTACTTCACCGATAATTTCGGTGTTTAGTCCAGTATTTTAAGAAAATATCTGTCAAACTCCATATAAAAACATAAGTTTGTCCAATCAATTTAACATACAAGACCATATAAAATGTAGCGAAAAAGTTGTATTTGATTTTAATTTCACTACTACCTCATTTATACTACAACCGAAAACTAATATTTTTTCAATACTACTTTTATTTAATTATCAAATTCCTTACAAACTTGTAATCAACATCTAAAAGTTTTCAAAAACTACTAGATTTTGGTTGTAGTATAAATGCGATTTAAGACCGTAAAAAATGGGGGCTTCCGAAAGTTTTTATTGCAGGTTTACGGCTTTTTTTTAAAGTCAGGTTTGCCAGTTTTTTGTTTTTGTCCCCAAATTTGTTGGTCTTGGGGAAGGAAATTTTCAATTTGGAGGAAAGGGGGTTTTTTTGGGGATATTCAAAATTTTTGACAAAAACAATTCTTTATGGTTGTTTGTTAAAAGAATCGAAATTACTACATAAAGTAAATGTTGTAGTTTTTGTAGGTTGTTTAGAAAAACAACTGTCAAAAATCGCGGATATTAATGTACTTTGGATCTGTTATAAAGGAGCAAAAAAAAGAGACGCGTATTTTTTTTTTTAGTTGCCCAATCCCACGTTTAAGGGTTAACAAGTAGGGTTGCAAATTCTTTAGTTTTTGTATGAAAATTTGTCTTTCATTTACGAAACTTAGATTTATTTGTACGCAGGGTGAAAGTACTCAAGAAAACAAAAATTTTTATTCACATATTGCCTATAAAGCGGATCCAGAATGGCAACATTTTGAAATACAGGGGAAAAAGGCTCTTAGGGAAAAGTCGCATAAGTTCGTATATCGGAGAAGTTCGAATATCCGAAAAAGCTCACACACTCCCTCGATTAAATTAAATAGGTTTTGCTGTGCATTATATTTAGCTTGATATAACTTAAATTGCGTAATAAAACGCCAGACTTAATGTTACTCAAACACACATTTTTTTAATAAAAACACTACTTGAAAGTCTTTGGGCAGAGAATGTGCTTCAAAAAACCTTTGAGTTGATAACAAATATATCTATAGTTACTTTTAATAGAACGAAAAAAAAACGAAAAAAACGTGAAATGAAGATTGGGCAGCTAAAAAAAAAATAATGGTCCCTTAAGATTTGCCAGTCCGTGTTGGGTTTTCTCCCTTGTAGGTAAAGGGTGTTTTTTATACAGGTATATAACTTTAAGTTGACAACACTTTTTTAACTGGTGGCCATTTAGTCAGCTGTCAAGTGATTTATGTTTAGTTTATTTTGGCATTTCAATATGAATAGACTGACGCCTGAACAACGCTTCCAAATTGTGCAAATTTATTTTTATGGTTCTGTTCTAAATACATATCGCACACTACGTCGATTTAACGGTATTTCGATTAACTATGAAACGTTTTCGCACCACGTTTACTCTAAATTATAATATGCATCCACAGATACTTCGTACAGTGCGTACAGAAGAAGTCATTGCTGCTGTAACACGTAGCGTAGAGCAAGACCCCAATCAGTCTATCCAGTCTATTAAAGGGAATGGTTACCGCTATAGAGCCATGATTACTGACTTTTTTGTTCATCAATTGAACAGCCATGATGTGCAGAAGCTGTGGTTTCAACAAGACGGCGCAACATGTCAGACAGCTCGTGTCACAATTTTTTTTTTTTTTTTTTTTTTTTTTTTTTTTAACTTGAGTTTTATTTATTGCAATCTGTCTTAATACAAAATTGTGTGACATTCAGCAATACATGAGATCATTTATATTAAATACTACTTAAAACTAAAACAAAATGTGTGATGGTATGTCGCCATTGTGACATCCTTCAGTTATAACACCTAGTTCACTAGGTCCAGTGGGGCTCTCCTCTTCAGCCTTGAAAATGTTGATGCTTCTCCCATCAGGTTTGACGCAAGCTGATTCAGATGTTGTTGTATACGGGAAATATATCGATTTGCATTGTTGTGAATTTCATCCTTTACCAAAGGAATTCTTAGTTCGCGGTGTAATTGAGATATTGATATGTATTGTGGTGCTCCTACGATTTGTCTCAATACTTTGGACTGAAATCTCTGCAATATTTCTAGGTTTGAGTTTTCAGCAGTACCCCAAAGCTGTATTCCGTAGGTCCATATATGCTTTAAAATGCACTTGTATATAGTGAGTTTGTTTTCGAGGGATAATTTGGATTTACTATTTAGCATCCAATTCAAAGACCTTAGCTTAATTCCAAGGGCTAATCTCTTTGTAAATATATGTTTTCTCCAAGTTAGTTTGTCGTCTAAGTATATTCCTAGATACTTTGCTTCTTTGCTTTGAGGAATTTGAATATTGTTTATTTTTACGGGTTGACAGGAGCTTTTTCGCAAAGTAAACGTAACATGGGCGGATTTACTCTCGTTTGATTTTATACGCCATTTTTGAAGCCAGTTGGTAATATTATCGAGTGCCGTTTGAAGTTTGTGTGTGGCTCGAATGGGATTAGAGTCAGTAGCAATTACGGCTGTATCATCTGAGAATGTGCCGATCAAGGTTTCTTCAGTTGT
This sequence comes from Delia radicum, assembly GCA_021234595.1. NCBI lineage: Eukaryota > Metazoa > Arthropoda > Insecta > Diptera > Anthomyiidae > Delia > Delia radicum. The sequence goes on along the minus strand of CM037855.1, from coordinate 168,151,551 downwards.
CGGTAAATCTGAAGTATACAGGAGATATAGCAACGGACCCAAGATGCTGCCTTGTGGTACACCAGCATTTAACTCATGTAGAGATGATATTTCGTCACCTTGTTTTACGAAATATTGGCGCTTTTCAAGGTATGATTTTAGGAATAAGAAAAAATTTAGAGGTATTGTTTTTCTTAGTTTGTAAAGCAATCCTTCGTGCCATACTCGGTCAAAAGCTTGAGAGATATCTAGGAAGACAGCGGTACAATATTCCTTTTTCTCAAAAGATGTGTGTATTCTTTCTACTAGTCTATGGACCTGCTCAATAGTACCATGTTTTTTACGAAAGCCAAATTGGTGGTCCGGGATAAGATTTTTAGATTCAACAATGGGGTTAAACCTATTTAGGAACAGTATTTCCAAAATTTTTGATGGAATGGGTAACAGGCTAATGGGCCTATATGATTTCGGATCATCTGGGGGCTTTCCAGGCTTAGGAATCATTTTAATTTGAGATATTTTCCATTGTGGTGGAACGAATGATTTAATCAAAATTGCATTATAAATAAACGTGATGAACTGCAATCCCTCTTCAGGCAGCTCTTTCAGTACCTTTGCCGTTATTAAATCGTAACCAGGCGCTTTTTTATCCTTTTGTTTTGCAATAACGTTTTTTACCTCATTAATAGAAAACTTTTTAATGGGCAAGTCAAGCTGGTATGGTTCATTAAGAGTCTGACCAATGCTATTAAGAAATTCGGGTTGACCTTCATATATGTTTGGAACGAATATATTCTTTAAATGAAGTGCAAATGTTTCGGCTATATCGGAGTCATTTATTGGAGGAAACGTTTGGTAACCGCATAGTTTCACGTTTCGGATCCGTGAATTGGCCTCCAAGATCGTGCGATTTAACGCTGCTGGAGTATTTTCTGTGGGGATATGTGAAGTCGCTAGTCTACGCCGATAAGCCCGAAACGATTGACCACTTGGAGGACAACATTCGCCTCGTTATCGCCAATATACGGCCACAAATGTGGAAAAAAGTCATCGGTCATATGCCAGAAGTCATACTTTAATTATAATGCCAGAAGATTATCTTTCGAATAGAGAAAATTTCTTGTCAATTTAAAAAATTCATCTTTGTTTTATTTCATTTCAAAGTTCTACACCTCTATAAAAAACACCCTTTACAAGAATTGCAATTGTAGCTACAATAACAATACTGAACAATAACGATGTTGGGAGGGATTCTTATCAATCATTGAATAAGATAATGTGCACCTCTTGGAACGCCTAGTGTTAAAGTTTACCCCTATGTAGGGCATATAGAATTTTTTAAAATTTTCATTATAATTCCCTTTGCAATTTTCAATTTACACAGTTGATTAACTTACAAATACATTGTTGGCATAGCAAAATATAATTTTATAGACATAGGCACAAACAGTAATAAAATTTAATACACTGCATATCATAACTATAGCCGCACTAAAATTTCCTTATATTTAAAGTTTATGAAATAATTCAACGAAACTTATTGCGGTTTCTTAAAGTGTTATAAAAGTAATTTAGCTTATGGAGATTAGAGCCATTTAATTTTAAAACTATCGAAACACGGTCTACAAATGTATTTCTGAGTGTTTCATAACGACTCTATGAAACAAGACCCCAGTGAAATAAGTCCCCAAACCATTATGAAACAATGCCCAAAAAAAAAAAAAAAAATTAAAAAAAGCCCCAACATAATGAAACAAAACTCCAAAGTAAAATGAAATAACGCCGCAATTTTTGGGGCTTTATTTCATAATGAAATAAAGCCTCATTTCGAAAATGAAATAAGGCCCCAATTAAAAAAAAAAAACTAAATTATATATTACATTATAATATTTTTGTATTCCTAATTAATACATAGCTTTTGTGTATATACCTGCAAACAGTCCTCAGCTGTTTGACGGCAAGAACATAAGAAAAATTAGAAAATGAAACCTGTAAATATGAACATTAAAAATATTTCACTAAAAAACAATTTTAAACAATATTCACTGGAAGATTATTTTTGTACCCAAAAAAAATATAGCATACGAATTGATAGTTTGTTTTTTGTGTCGCACGCAGTAAAAACTTTATTTCGCGTAGCCGCCTGCCGCGTTCTACGGAGGAAAATAACCTAAAAGCCCACACAGAAAAACTTGTTTTTACAAATCCAATGTGGAATCCGTTGAAATCTTATTTTTGAGACAATAAGTAATATAATTTGACCAGTCATAGCTTTGTCATTTAAACAGCTAATTGATTGTTTTTTATCTTCTGTTAATTTAACGTTTAGACACTAATATACTTAAAATTTTTAATAAAATAGACTTTTAAAAAAATAATCATTAAAAAACAATAAATCTTGGTGTTGGTTGGTATTTTGGGACATAAAAAGTTATGACAGGTAAAATAAATGTTACTTGATGTCTTAAAAATATAAGATTTCAACGGATTTGACATCTGATTTGAAAAACAAGTTCTTCTGGGTGGCGGCCTTCGGCCGCTGTTAGGAGTTTTTTTCATCCGTAGAACGCGGCAGGCGGCTTCGCGAAATAAAGTTTTTTCTGTGTGCTTTGAATGAGATTGGTTGCTTACATTCCTTAAAAATTTTGATTTTTAAGAAAATGAAATAACACCCCAAAAATATTATTTGGGGACTTATTTCATTTCTCGTATTGGGGCCTTATTTCATTATGAAATAAAGTCCCAAAAAAAAAAAATGAAATAAAGCCCCAAAAAATTAAATAAGACCCCAATTTGTTTTGTTAGACATTTTTGGGGCCTTATTTCATTTTTGGTTTGCGGATTTATTTCATTGGGGTCTTGTTTGATAGAGCCTTTCATAACTATAGCCGCACTTCAATTTAAATCATTATAACATATTCAAATCGAAGTTTCAAAATCAGATATAAAGCTTATTTTGTTAAATTAACTTCCTTATTTTCAAATAAATCGCCATGCGGTAGATATTTTGATAAACTCAAAAACGCCAAATTTTAGCCTTTTTAGAAAGTGGCAAAATTTTAGCCTATTTAGAAAGTGTGAAAAAAAAGTTACCAAACGAATTTATACACAATTTTGGAATAACTCAAAGTGAATACGTCAGAAGAAATTCGAGGGCACAAAACCAAAGATATTTAAGAGAGATAAACGCATTATTATTAGCACAGCATGCAATTCCATGAAAACCCTTTCGAAGATTGCTGATGGGTTTTGTGTAAAATTTTCGAAATCTGCAATTAGTAGTGCCTCAAAAATATCTTGGGGGTTTTTTTTTTATTTTATTAGGATATTTGCCGCTTGGCGTTTTGTTTGAAAATTAATAAGGAAATAAATTTAACAAAATAAGCGTTAGACCTGACTACGAAACTTCGATTAGAACTCCTTATAATGATTCAAATCGAAATGCGGCTATAGTTATGAAACACTAAGAAATACATTTATAGGCCTTGTTTCGTCAATTTAAAAAGTTAATGGCTCAAATTTGCATTATATAAAGTATCTTTACAACACTTTAAAAACCCGTTTCAATAAATTATAAATAACTTATTTCTTAAACTTTAAATATTACGAAAAATGTAGTGAAGCTATAGTTATGATACGCAGTGTACTGTTATTTATAAAATATGTTTTGAACGTACATAAATTAACAAGTTATTTCACAACACATATTTTAGTTAATTCCAAATGATTCATTGGAATTTCACTTAAACGTGAACGTAAAACAAATAGACAAACTTTAATGTACACATTTACTTACTTTCAACCAAATTTACCATGGCAATCAGTAAAAATTTTCAAAATGAGAATTTAACATTTATTAGCATAAAAGTGAGATGGTTTGGGTTGGTGATGTTGTTGAGACTTTGTATTTAATTGTACAAGAATAAAGTACATAGTTACAAGGAAGGTATCCCGAGGCGAATTAACAGATCCTTAGGAAACTGCACTCAAAAAAGTTTTACAGTAGAATCTACTGGAAATTACAGTTAAAACAACTGTAATTTCATTTAAAAACGCGACAAAGGTAATTACCGTTAAAATAACTAAAAATGTTGTTGTTAACTGTTGAAAACTACTAACAAATGTAGTTAAAACAATTAACAATGTCGTAAAAACAACTGACAATTTGTACTACAAAAATTTTGAAACAACTGTTAAAATTGGTAGAAACTAAAGCAATTAACAGTTATTTGTGTTTTAAAAATATTTTTTATAAAAACTAAAATTGTTCGGGTAATCAATTAACATCAACGATTTTCTGTGGTTGGTTGATAATATACCTGATCTAACCTTGAGTTTCTTGTGGGTGGTGGATTAGGATGAGGCTGAAGAGGACCTAGTCGCTTAGGTCGGAAGTGCTGCACTCCCTCTAGCGCTGATCTATACAAGATTTTTTTCATTTGATACCCAATTTATCTATACCCAGGAAAAAATTACACATTCCAAAAAGAAGGTGATGCCCACACTTGCTTACATATCTCATTGCCAAATTTAGTAACTGCAATACCAAACTCATTCCAACGATAGAGTCAAAAAAGCAAGTAGTATTGTAATCAATTCTTTAATTTAAACCAGAACGCATGAACTCAATAACAAAGTAATTATTTACTTAACAGAAAATAACAATGGTATTAACTTATATGTATAACTTTTTGTACTCAAGAAGTAATCATATACTTTTTCTTAATAAAAGGACGTTATTGGAAGTAGTTCCTAATTTTGAAAAAAGAAGTTATACAATTTTAAAGAATTTATCTCATATATTTTTTCAAACAAATTTTTATTTGCAGGAAAATAATACTAAAAACAGAAATTGCATGTTGCCTAGGTATAAATTAGGGAAGCGCACGTGAGCAGAAAATTGTGAGTGGAAGTTGAAATTACTGACGTTATCGTGAGTGAGTGTAAAAAAAAATTTTCGAGGGTGATTGTGCGAGAGTCATATTTTTGTTTTTCAATTTTGAATTGTTCTTTTTTTTGAAAAATTTATATTTTCGTGGTTTATAACTCCAAAATTATAACAAACCCATGTTATCATAACAATTCGATGTTTCACTTTTTAGGATTTTATTTCCGTATGAGTTTTGATCGTTATATTGGAGTGACCTAGGAGAATCACGTGTGAGTAAAAGTTGAATTTACTTATGGAACTACTTCTTTTTTTTAAATGTAAGTACTTCTTATTTTTTCTAGGGAACTATTTATTTATTTTTTTTTTGTGTAAGTATTTCGTAGTTTTACAATGGAACTATTTCTTTATTAAAAAATGTATGTAGTTTTTAAAAATATAAAGTAAATGGTTCTTCGGTAAAAAAAATAATCAATTCTAAAGAATCAATTATTTTAGTCTCACGCCCTGTTAAAAGAATCGAGTAGGTAATCTAGTAAGGAATGTGTTCTGCCCAAAATGCTTGATTACAAACCCGCTTACCTTTTTGGAATTTTTTTGCTGGGTAGTTACTTTTAATAGAACGAAAAAACGTAAAATGGAGATGGGTAGCTAAAAAAATAAACAAAATTTTTTTTTTTTTAATTTCTACTTTAAGCGAATGTAGTTTTTGAGTGGAACAAGATATTGCATTAATTTTTTTTATTTAATCAAGAATTTATTTAGTTAAATAACCAATATTATAAAAAAAATTGGCCCGGATTTCATCACGCTATTCGCAAAAACCTGAATCTGAGTCGAACCAAATTTGGATTTTCACATTTTCAAATGGGAATATCTCGGGAACTATTACCCACGTGGTATTTGTTAGACGGGTTGTCTGAGGTTGTTAAGATATTCGTAATTGTTTAGCTTTTATGCGACGATTTCCGAAGAGCCTTTTATTTTTAATATGTTAAAACCTTTTAACCCTTAAACGTGAGATTGGGCCGCTAAAAACAATTAGAGTTCCTTATTTTTTTTACATATCCAATTTTTTTTACGATTTGACAGAACCCATCGGTAGACCCCCCTTTAAGTGAGAAATGATCGAATTTTTTCCAAACATTTTGTGATATATCCCACTGTGCACTGGACAAATGGATAGGCTACAGTACACCCATTTGGAGTTTATTACCAGATTGAAGACGAAATAAAGTGTACAAATTTCGTAGTAATTAGCGATATAATGCAGCATAATTCAGTAAATGTGAAAATTTTTATAATAGCTTTTGCATACTTCATAAGAAAATTTTAAAGAAGACCTATTTTTTGATGGATCTGTTGCTCAATACAAAAGTAAATATTTACTTATTATTAGTGCTCGGAACTTCATGTAAATACATATTTGTAGTCGTTAGCTGTAGAAGAAAGTTAACCAAATGTCTTTGGGAATGAAAGAATTTGCAACAAAATGGCATCGATTTGTAAATGCATATTTTCGCATATTTTGCTATAAATGGATATTTTGCTATAAATGAATATTTTGCTATTAATGGATATTTTGCTATAAATGCATATTTTAATCCATTTTTGTTGCATAGTTTGCATTAAAATGCATATTTTTAGATATTTGACTAAAATATGCATTTTTAAAAAATTAATACATTTTTATATTTATTTCTTTTTTGATTTATAAATATTTTTTTGATGCAATTTTTTTTCACAAAGACAAAAATATGCCGAAAAATACAATTACTAACATTCTTTACATGAATAACGCTAATTTTAAAATTTTTATACAATTTTAATTTACGTTGTATAAATCAAAAATAAATGCATATTTTTTTAATTTTTAGTGCATATTTTACGATTTTTAATTCTAATGTCTTTAAACCGGGTCATTAAAGTATCAACTTCCAATGCATACTTATGCAATGCAAAATTTGTATTAAATAATATTAATCATTTAAAAATAAAATATTTTATAAATAGAATGTTTACAAAACTAAAGATTTTCACATATTTCGAACCCATTCTGAAATTTTTATATGATGTACACTCTAATTAATTTCTGTTGAAATTTACCCAACTTATAGTAGGAAGCTATACTCCAACTATAAGTTGGGTAAATTTACTCCATGCGTGTAAATGAAAAAATATACAAGATCTTCTTTGAATTTTAGCGTTTTTTTTTTAAATTTGGAGATTTTTTGTAATTTTAGCGATTTTTATTTATTAATTTTAGCGTTTTTTTTTTTAATTTTTGGTAATTTTTTTTTATTTTAAAGATTTTTTAAATTTTAGCAATTTTTAAATTTAGCAAATTTTTATTTTTGTAAATCGATGGAGTAAAAATCGACTGAATAAATCGAATGAAGAATTTAATTCTTTAAAGCTCTGTACATATATTATATCTTAAAAATATTTTTCCACAATTAGGCTGCAAACACTTGGAAATTCCGTTTCTAATTATGGATGTGTGCATTTTTTTGATATATTAGGTAGTTTTTTTTAGTTCACTGTCACAAATACTATATTTATACATTTTAATTTGATTATTAATTAACGAAAATTCTTAATAAATTTAAATTTTTAGATTTTTTAGCATGTTTTATTTTTTTTTTCAATTTAAAAATGTTAAAATTTTTATTACTATTATAAGTTAGTATATTTACAAACTTTGTGCGTAAAAATTTTATTTAACAAAATAATACTACTTTTAGGCATAATGTGTTTAATTGTAAACACATAATTGGTAAAAATACTGTAAGTGGGTATATAAAAGTGTGCGCAAAATAGTTTTACGCATTTTGATGTATAAATTTACCGAATTAGCGTAATAATACATGAAACTTTACTCATTTTATAGTAGTAAATTTACAAAAACTTTTTAGAGTGTAGATAACATACCGAGTAGGATGTATAATCTTAATTATGAGATTAAGTTTAAAACAATTGGATGACACCTTCAATATATATAATGTTTTTAAACGCCATGTATTTTATTAAAAAGTCAAAAATTTAAAATGCGATAAAACGCGAACTGCGAATTTAGGAAAAACTGGAAATTTGAATGTTATTAAAGTCCAGAGGAATGATTGCTCAACATTTTGTTTGAATTAGAAGACATGAAACCGATTGGTGTGTCGATTTCCTGAAGACTGACGCGCAAGTCTTATTAAAATCAAAGAGTTCACCTTAGGATATTTTCCTTGTTAGAGTAAGACTTTTGGGAATGGTTAACAATTAATTTGCCTACTCGTGCATAAATTAAAATTTTGAGGAATATTAATAACTAACAATTAATTAAAACTAAATACATAGCTGCTGTGATTATTATTATTATATATTTAAAAAAAGATAAACTATATTTATTTTAAAGAAAATTTAAAAAATAAATAATCTCAAATTTATATGGGCTTTTCTCAAAAATATTTTAAAGTTTGAGTTCAAAAATTTTTTTTTTCTATTAAATGGCACATTAACAGGATTTTACAGGATAATAAAACGTTATTGAGACACATAAAATCCGTTTGCATGAATCATTTTCTGCAAGTAGTGCAAAAGTTATGACGGTTTAAAGTTTGAAAAATCTAAAAATTCTCTAAACTACATTTCTTTTATTGATTTCACAAAAATTTCGCACATGTATACCATTTTTTTTATATATTTCTGGGTTTGTTATAGAAATTAACTCCATTATCTTGTGGCTTCCAAAAAATCTTTGCAAAATTCTGTGGCCTTTCAAAAAATTTAATTTTTGAATTAAATCGCGGTTTTAAAATCATATTTTTTTTAATCATATTTGATAAGATCATATTTGATAAGTTTTAAAATCATATTTGATAAGATTTTTTTTTAAAATCATATTTGATAAGATTTGTAAATGTATTTCCAAATAATTGCACTTTTTTAACATGAAAGAGTAGACTCGAATCAACAATCTTTAAATGTATAAACTTTGCACAAAACCTCGGTATACACCTGCGGCCAATAAACATTAAACAATCATCTGAGCCTCCCTGGGAACTAAAAAATTCGTCTTTTATCCTATCAATGAGTAAGCTACCCAAATCATCTACTTCTCCATTAGCTTTTCAACAAATCTTTCACAACATTATGGATTACTATGCCGGGTACAATTGGAATTTCATTTTCACTGATGTGTCCAAAACTAATGAATCTACCACTTTTGCTGCAGTCAAACTCGATGGCACCCTTATATGTGCTGGTTTTACAGAAAATTTTTGCTCCATATTTACAGCTGAAGCCTCCGCGTTATTAGCCGCTGTAGAATTCGCCTCGAAAGATAAGCTCAACTATATTATATGCACAGACAGCCGTTCGTCAGTTGAAGCTATACAAAATTCACTTTATGATTCACCTTTAATAAACCAAATAAGAAACATCTGTATAAAAAACTCAAACAAAATCAAGATAATGTGGGTACCCTCCCATGTAGGAATACAAGGAAACGAATACGCCGATATCGCAGCCGCGGAAGCTCAACGTAGGCCACTAGTAAAATATTCAACTACAGAACCTCGAGACCTTTACAATAATATTTCCGATTACTGCATTAAAATAAATAATAGAATATGGTCTGAGTATCAGCACTCCTACAAAAATATGAATCCGTTAGGGATAAAACCCACCTATCCAAAAACATTTTCCAAAAGATATACCAATCTTATAGTTCGCCTTAGAATCGGCCATTGCAAATTCTCCCATAAGCATATTTTAGAAAAATCTGTTCAACCGATATGTACCACCTGCACTTCAATCCTCAGTATTTCCCATGTCCTTGTTGAATGCACCACACTCCATGCATCCAGAAGAAATTTATTTGGATCTCAAAAACCATCTGATCTTTTAATAAATGTCAATGAAATCAACTTAAAACTAATTTGTAAATTTATAACAGAAAACAGGCTAGAAAATCTAATTTAGCCTTAAGTACTTTACACCATTTGAGTCGAAAGCCACAGCAGCTAGTACTCTTAGTCCTTTAAATAAATTATTTTAATTGTATTATATAATTAATAATAAATAAAAATAATCCATAAAATCTTTATTTTTTTTTAATTTTTTAATGCTTCTAAGGTTTTGTGTTAAAGCAGTGGGTTTCCATACTGCTCAGTGTAGCTCAAACTGCTCTCTTTTTATTTGTTCGTAAACTCGCACCAAGTAAATGAAAACATGTTGCTATATAAAATTAAAATATATTAATTTTAATAGAAAATAACATAATAAAGGGTCCGCCATCTAACTTTTTTTTTTTCAACTAGTGCTTATTTCGTGAATGGTAACACTTAGCTCATGTCTGATTTGACAGATAATTAGTTTTATCCTTCCGCTGAACGAATATGGTCCGTATGTTCGTTATCTTGTGAAAAAAGTGAAAGAAACTGGCATCCCTCATCGATAAACCAAAGCGTGAAAAGCCAAAAACAGTGCGTACACCCGAGAATATTGCTGCTGTGGTAGAAAGTGTGCGTGAAGCGCCATCAACATCAATTTACCGTCGTTCTTAACAATTGAACATTTCGGAGACATCATTGAGACGAATTTTGGTATGACTCCATACAAAGTCCAATTGGTTCAGGAGTTCAAAAAAAAAAAGTTATTTGGCAGACCCTTTATAAGCAATATAAAAGTGAGTGTTTTAAGCAATAATTGTTTATCATGTTGCAATAATTTATTAGTGTACAAAAAATGTTTTCATTTGCTTGACCGAGTTCGGTATATTGTTGCTGAGAGACATAGAAACAGCAGTCTCTCTCTTTGTATATACTCTTTGGTTAAAGCATTTGGAAGAATTTCGTGAACCAGTCAGTGTTGATGTAGCGCAGCAAAACTTGTTTAGATAACGAGTAATTTTTTCTAGCACACAGTGGCTTTTGAAACAAATATGTGAAGGTTTTAAAAATCTATCATTATCATTTTTTGCTATATAAAAAGCAAAAGGAAATTATGTAGTTTTTGAAAAATTTACAAAAGCCCATATAATTTATATTTTAAAATAACAAAAAAACTTAGTTCACGCAACAAACTAGCCTATTTAAAACTAAACAGCGAATGTTTCATGCAAAAAGTTCACGCACATCCACGAAACATGTATCTGTGCACAATTATAGTATTTACGAACCATTGTTTAAACATTTTTATTCCGCCAGTGCCCGGTAAAAAAAACACCCTTAAATTTGGAAACGAAAAAGAAACTTGTTTAAATTTTTGACTATCATATCGCTCATTTACTTTTAGACCGTCATAAGTCAAAAAATGAGTTAATGATGCAGATTTTTTAGTTATATCATGCTTAATATTTTGTAAAAATTTCATATTAATATCATATATACTTTTCAAGATGGAGTTTAATATATTTTATTTTTTCTTTTAAGTGATGCAAAGAGTGTATACTTCAGAGAGAAACTGTGCTACTCACGGGTATCACGATAATTAACGAATTCGCACACAACTCTTACTAAGAGAACAATGCATTTATAAAAAACGTGATCAAATAAATAGAGAAAGGGTCGAGCGAGACAGATATGGATTGAAAACTTTAAACTCGTTTTCTGCAAAATCGTGTTTTTTGAGTCATGTCAGTCTTGCAGCAAATGAGCGGTATATTTATTTGTTAGGAAATGGCACGCCAATTAAGTACGTGTTGATTTTATCACTCAAGAGCTAGGAGAATGTGTATTGCACATTGTGTAATACCCACAAGCTAAGTAGGCTTTTTTAACGGTTTTTTTTTTAAATTTTTTAAATTTTCCCAACGATAACAATTAGAAATATAGGCCCTAAAATTTTTAAAAACTTCAAAATTTTGTTCTTGAATATTATTAAATTTGTCTTAAATTTGAACCATATAAATAAATTTTATTTCAGAGGCCTTTTGGTACAATTAATAAATGCAATACAATAAACAATTAATAAAACACGAAACTTAACATAAAAATGCCACTATAATGTCCTTATTCTCCAAATGATTACCTTTAAGGAATTCTTATCTTTATTTTATGTCAAATTTGAAATACGTGTCATTTTCACATTTTTAAATCTTAAAATATATGTATGTGTATATTTGTACATATACATATACAAACATGTATGCATGTAACTTTAATTTTACAATAGAGAGTAATAAAATTGACACAGCAGGTGAAAAATCCATAAATTTTCTTTTCAGTTATGCTGAAAATAAAAAAAAAAAACAAAAATATATTAAACATTTTGCATAAAACGTGTTGACATTTTTAAAACATAAATATTATTGCAGAAATAAAAAAATTTCTAAAAGACGTAAACGAAGTTTTAGTTCTTATTTTTGCCAAAAATAATAAAGAAATTCATGTTTTATTAAAGAGAAAAAGAATGTCACTTTGCATTAATACTTATGAATATATTTTTGTTTAAATATCTTCCAAAGACAGTTTCATGATGGGTTCTCTACAATCTTAATAAAATTCAGATATGTGATAGAGGAGAAATCAATAAGGGACACGTAGTTATGGTTTGGTTATTTAGTGATTAAAATATGATCCTAAATTATGATCAGTTAAAGTGGCATTTATTATCATAAGGATCAAACTATGATAAAATTGAATTGCTTATCATTACATGGTGCACTTAAACAAGTTTTTTCTCTGCGTGTACGAATTTAAGCATTTTTCGTAAGCAATATACAAAAAATAAGAAACAAAATTTCACTCTTCAACTTTTTATTAAGAAAAAAACATAGTTTAACTTTTATAATTATGCATAAACTTTTTATACACACCTTAGACTCATATAACGCAGGTAATGTGTTCAAAAATACCACCGAAATATACCAAAAAACTCAAAGTTCAAACTTTATGATGTTTATTAAAATTAAAAAACCGGTGTTTACTACAGAAAAATAAGCGAGATAACGTAAAATGGAAGGAATTTGTACAAAAATTGACTCAAATAACACATTTCGATAATACAAATGTGTTAAGTTTTTCATTCCCACTCGTTCCACGCTTCCTTAAATGTCGTTACATTTTGGACCAATGTTAAGTTCTATAATCGGAGTGATTAATTTTTTTTCAAGTACGCATTTGGGTATATATAAATAATTGTGTAAGCCCTGTGTATGTTTCATAAAAAATATTTTTTTTTAATCTTTCCCGGAATACACAAAAATGCTGTCCGTTTTACCCTAGATCGCTTAGTTTCGGAGATACTGCTAATTTAAAAAAAAAATTGCATTTTATAAAATGTCCAGTACCTCGAAAACTAAGCAAGATATTGCATATCTGACAGAATTTTTGAAAATCATGCCCAACGTAACATACTCCGATTATACAAATAAGAATCCTAAGAATTAACTTTTATAAAAATTGTTTTATGTTTTCTATCAATTTAAATTATAATACAAATTAACACATGCCGATGTTTTAAATTTAGCTTTCCGTTCCATTTTATTTCAGTTCCAGTGTTTAGTGTTCAAATTCCATTCGTTCCCCGTTCTATTCCATATCATTCCAGTTTGAATCAATGTTCCATTCTATAATCGGAGTATTTTAATCTGTATATTCACGTTAATGGTTAAACTCAAACTCGTTTTTTTATGACAATTAGTCCTGATTTCATCGATATTCAGCATTATTAAGTTGTTCCAAAATATTATTTGTCATTTGTATTTTTTTACCTTAAATTGATGCAATGATTATGAAATTTAAAATCATTGCCATTAATCAATGAAATCAAATCTATGAAATTCATATAATTATAGCCATGTTTAAAATAGGAATCAAAATAATGTTTTTAATAAATTATTTAGCAAAAAATTTTATTGCCTATCTTAAGGTGTTTTAACCTCTATAAATCACTTAAATTGTTTACAGCAATACACACTACCACAAACAATACAAAGACATTTATTTTTACAAATATAATTTTTCACAATTCTTCACCTTTTTCATAGAAAACCATATTTTTTTCCTTAGCCAAATATCATTTTAACAGTATTTGATTTTTTTAACATAGTCTGTGAATTGGAAATAATATTTAGAATTCTAAAATTTTCAAAATTAAAAAACTAAAATAAATCCAAGGATTATAATAATTTACATTTATCAAAATTATGTGCAACCTTTATAAATAACCAAATAGGAAACCATTAAAAATTGTATTTTAATGTTTCCCAAATTCTTTCGTGTCGTTATTATAATGCAATGGGTATTTATTTGATGTTCCCAGTGTAGAAATATAGGAAAATATGTGGTTACCTATATGACAAAAAAAATTAGTCTACAACGAAATAAAAAAACTTAATTTAGTAAAAAAAAAATAATCCTTTTATTGAAAATTTTTAGTTTAATAAAATGTGCCAACACGGGATTCGAACCCAGGCCTCCAGGTTGTCAGTCGACCGCTCTACCATCTGAGCTATTTCGAAATGTTGCTGGCACAAAATGTGATTACTTTTTAAACTTGCATAAAATCAAACATATATGTACTTACTAAAGTTGAAAAAATAGTGAGTCTAAAAATAGATTTTCAAAAAAATTTTAGATCAATACTTTATATTTAAAATAATGATAAAAATAAGTACTTACTTATAGTTATGCAGACAGTAAGTTGGTAGTAGAAAAAATAATGAAACCATTACCGTTTCTACACTGCGTTATTCTTTTTTGTTGGAGTTTTTTTCTACTGATTTAAAATCGGAAAAGTATTTTATGTGTTAAGAATTTAGTGCCATAGTATTTAGTAAAACACTGAATGCATATTTATATGTATGTGTATTTAATAAATATTAGTGCATAGTTTTAGGCTGTAGACCATAATTTCTTTATGAAAATTTATTGCTATGAAAATATGGCTAAACTGGATTTTACGTTAAAGATAAAATTATACGGCCGATGAAAAAAGTTCCAATGTTGGCATATACAATCATATATAGTCATATATATAATTCCATATCACATTACATATTAGCTAATCCGAAAAATGTCTAACATAACCTTATCTCATGCGATTCCTTGGGATCTCATCTGATATAATTTGATCCGAAAAATGTGTCGATCCAATTTCATCAGGTTATATATAATTTGATACATTTTGATATAACTTCATAAAATCCTTCAAAATTATTTGAAAATCCGCACTAATAATTTGTTTCAAATTTCAAATAATATTAAACATTTAAATATAAATCAAAGGATTTTAAAACTAGATGTGATTTTAATTTGAATAATATGTGATGCCATATACAATTATATGTAAAAGTGATCGATTTTTTTTTTCTTGTTTCTAGCATATATGTTTATATTCAATTATCAGAGAAGGCAAATGAACTATTTTTCATTTGTTTCACTTTTTTATAATTATAATTCTGACTGACATGCTTTTTTACTCATAAATATTATTTAATCTATTAACTTTGAACTTCGTTTTAAGTACAGT
Organism: Delia radicum; assembly: GCA_021234595.1. Classification (NCBI taxonomy): domain Eukaryota; kingdom Metazoa; phylum Arthropoda; class Insecta; order Diptera; family Anthomyiidae; genus Delia; species Delia radicum. The sequence goes on along the minus strand of CM037855.1, from coordinate 168,136,220 downwards.
TTATCTAAGTTTTTACTTTTGCTTTTTGATAACAATATATTTTTTCTTTAAATAGATTGAATTTCTATTTTTTGTCTTTTCTAATAATAATATGTTTCTATTATAAATTTCTATTGTGTTTATATAGTTATATATAAAATTGATAAAATTTGTTTGATTTTATTGTATCAAATATACCTATATATTATTATACATTAAAGTATACATGATCCCATATTAAGCTATACCAAGTATATATAAACAGAAAAAAAATAACAACCTATATGTATTAATGGTATATGATTATATATCAGAGCTGTGACTGAATCATTCATTTTTGAATTAATTCGCTAATCATTCATGCACTGAATTAGTAAAATTTTGAATTAATTCTTTTCGCCAAAAAACGAATTGAATGAAATTTGAATCGATTCATATGCATTTGGCTGGAATGAATTGCAATTCATTTTAAATCAAATGAATTCGGCAAAATGAATTGCAATTCATTTTCAATTCAAATGAGTTTGGCGAAATGAATTGCAATTCATTTCCAATTCATTTGACTTGAATTGATTTTGAATTAATTCAAATGAATTAGAAAAATGAATTGCAATTCATTTTCAATTCATTTGGATTAAGTTGATTTTGAATTAATTCAAATGAATTTTATGAAACTCTTCATCACATATAAGAAAATTTTATAAATATGATTAATAACACGGTGCAATATTTTTTCTAATTCATTTGAATTAATTCAAAGTCAATTTAATACAAATGAATTGAAAATGAATTGCAATTAATTTTTCTAATTCATTTGAATTAATTCAAAATCAATTCAAGTCAAATGAATTGGAAATGAATTGCAATTCATTTCGCCAAACTCATTTGAATTGAAAATGAATTGCAATTCATTTTGCCGAATTCATTTGAATTAATTAAAATTTCATTCAATTCTTTTTGTATGTGAAAAGAATTATTCAAAATTCAATTCAAATTCGTAATGAATTGAAATCAAAAATGAATGATTCATTCACAGCTCTGTTATATATAGCGCTATATTAGACATTTTCGTAAAAATAAATATAAATAAATATATATCGTTACATATTAAGCTATATATGACTATATACACTTTTTTCGTCGGGCATATACAATTTATACAGGACTATGTCATAGACACAAAAGACTGTTTAAAGCTATTTTTGCCACCACTTTAACGAAAAGGGCGGAAGGTGATGAGAACAAACTTAAAGTAGTTGTAGTACACTCATAATATTTTGTCGTTAAAATCAAAGGAATATGTACTTTAAACCTACTAAACATATAGTTAAAAACCGGTCTACTCACTTTTCTTTTAAATCAAATGTTTTTTCATTTATATTTAACTACTAAAATATTACCCTCAAAATCCGTACAAAAAAAAAAAATTATTTTATTTTTACTATTTAAAATAAAATAAAAAATGTTAAAAACTCCCAAATTATTAAAAACAAGAGTTTTTCTTTCATTTTTGCTATCATTACCTTTTTGGTTCAAATAAAGAATTTTTGTGTGAAAAGAAAGTTTTAAATGAAAATAATAACGGGCACAGAAAAACAGTATTTATGTGCAGTTTGTTTTTGTAATAAATGGTAAAATAAGTAAAAAAATGTATACTCCTTAAAAAACAAAATTTACTGATTACTTTTTTAAATAAACTACAATCACTTACTGTTAAAATATTGCGAGTGTAGTTATAGTGGAATGACAATTTTGTGCAGTTTACTTGTACACTGCACTTAAGAATTAGAGTTCATTGCAAGCGACCTAGAAACAAAAATGTGTACCTAATTTAAAAAACAAAGATTTTAAAGAAAAAAAAAAAGTTTTTGTTTGGTTAAGGGGTTTACTCTCTTTAGAAAGCAATATAAAATATATAAATTTAAGCAATTATAAAAATACAAATAAAAGGTTTATTTAATAATATCTTTTTTCGATAGCAAGACACAATATTTATTATACTTATATTATTGTAATTATAATTTAAAATTTGATCTAACATGGCAACCCTGGTGGGAACCTTATAGAACTTTTTTTACCGGCAAAATCGGGTGCCACCGTAAAGCCATATCTGAGAATAAAATTCCTATTTTTTACACACGAATAACTTCTATAGTCCCAAACGTAAAAATTTTAATTTGCTAACTCACATATCAAATAAACATCCAAAAAATTCGTTGTTAGTTATTTTTCAAAAAAAAAAAAATAGTCAAAAATTTAAAAATGTCTCTAATTTAGACACTTCATTTGCTAGCACAAAATAAAAAAAAAATCGATTGAAAATCGGCGTAACCGTACATGTCGCGCATGTCGCGAAGGTTTCGCCAAAATTTGCTAGTATATTGAAAAAAGGTCAAACTATCGAAATGTGTAATAAAAAAAATCACTAAATAAAAAATAAAGGGTCCGCCAAATAACTTTTTTTTTTTGAAAATGCTATAAAAAAAACTACTGAATATTTTCTGAAATTTCTTTATTTATTTGAAAGTACAATCCTTCCGGTTAATAATGGAAAATAATTTCATTCAAATGGCTGCCTCGGCTGGCCATGCATTAGCCTACACGATCAGTCCAATTTTTAAACACATTATCGATTGTGTGCAGCTGTATTTCACCAATGGCTTCTTTAAAGCGTCAATTGTCTCTGGCTTGTTGGCGTAACACTTATCTTTGACGGCACCCCACAAATAATAGTCCAACGGTGTCAAATCGCAGCTCCGAGGTGGCCAAACGACATCAGTTCTGCGGCTGATAATGCGATCTTCAAAAACAGGGCGCAAAACATCGAGTGTAGCTTCGGCTGTGTGGCACGTAGCGCCGTCCTGTTGAAACCAAATGTTGCCAAATGTTGTTCAATTTTTGTGAACAAAAATTCGTTCAACATGGCCCGATAACGATCGCCATTGACTGACCATTGACATTCTGCAACATTACCATGATTTTCAAAGTAATGCCGCAATATTTCCCAGCGTTGTTCAAGCGTATACACAACCATATTCGTTAAGCGAAAGGATAAAATTAATTATCTGTCAAATCAGACATGAGCTAAGTGTTACCATTCACGAAATAAGCGCCAGTTGAAAAAAAAACGTTAGATGGCGGACCCTTTATAAGGAGAAAAACCCCTTAATTAATTTTTACAATCAGTTTTCAAGTGACTTAGTGCAGGTTGTAAGTTATGCTATTTTTTATATATGGGTAATTTTCAAAATTTTTTCATATTGATGAAACTGACTTAATTTTGCAATAACTTTTGTATTTTTTAACTTAGAGCATAGCGGTTTACGGGTTTTTGTTAACGATTAAAAAAACATTCTTTTGGCAAATTTTCAGAACATTTGAGGCAACAGGCTCGTAGTTATGTACGCTCAAAGTTAAAATTTCTTAAAAAATCGTTTGAGTCAGCGTCAAAATTTGTCAGTCTAAAGGGTATATTATTTGCAGCTTATGACGTAGAAGTCTAAATCATGGAATATAAACTCACTACACTTGAAGTAATTTACACTATATGTAAGGAAGGTGTGCCACCAATATGTAAAAAGTTATATGGTGGTAATATTTTGAAACCAAATTTTTTCGATATTTACTTTTTTTGAAATGATTGGCCAGCAAATGCGCGGCCCTTTACGTATCGTATGTTAAGAAAGTGTTTATAAAAGACAACTAAAGTTTGGTGCATGTCGCGATAATGTGCCATTAACACAACCAGAGTTAGGGTTCCACAAACATGAAAAAAAAACGTGATTTTTTTAAAAAACTGTTATTTTCGCGAGGCACATTCATAGTTTTAGTGTCAGATGGTCCGAATATGGTGTGATCGTAATATTATACCATTTTACACATATGTGCAAAAGGCCGCTCTGAAATGTTGCAGTTTTGTGTTTTTCGCATTTTTCCATAAATTGTGCAAAAACTGATTTTTTAATTAATTTGTTTTTAGCGGAATAAAGCATTAACGTTACCGTTTTTATCCATAAATATTTGTGTCGATAACTATTAAACAATTTAGTGTGCAAAAATTTTGATCAAATGTCATCGTAAGTGAATTACGCGATAATCTTAATTTAAGAGTTTTTGCCTGGGCACACTCAAACCGTTGATGACAATGCTGAAGTAAATAGAGAAATCTTAATAGCTTTAATAGTGTTACCAACAACCAAGAGGCCGCAAAAAAATTTTGAGGAATAAGGCGTATATGGATCTTTCAATATTTTATTGATCTTATTCAGCATCACTTAATAGAATAAATAATTAGTAAAACAAATAAGTGTTCTTTATGTCACATTCTATCAATTTGGTCGTGCTTATTTTAGTTATGCCATCAAAAATTGTTTATCTGCTATAGATTTCGCGAAAATCGCGATTTTCTTAAAAAAAAAAATAATATTTCAAAAGGACATGGAACACTAAGTTGACCAGTTAATAAATCCACTTAAAGATTAAAACGAAGTTTTGCATTTGGTTTTTAGCGAATTAAGTCATAAAACGATACCACTTCGTGGAAATGATTCTAATTCTAGTTTAAAAATTACTCATAAAAAATTTTAAACTGCTATAACTTTTGGTAATTAATTATGGTAAATAGACTCAAATTTTAATCACCTGTGCATAGAAAACATTATGACATGTAACCCTTGTTCTTTGTTTAAAGAAATCATTTTTGACAGTTCACTAAATAATTTTAAAAAGTTTATAAACGTTTCAACTTTTAATGAGGAATATGGTATCTAATAAAGCTATAAAACTGCGGGAAAAGCGAAAAATTGCATCCGAACGTCAAAAGAAAAAAAATGAAATTAAACGAAATTTACGTAAAAGTAAACGTGTTAAGTCAGACAAAGTGATAGTTCGGGATAAACCAACAAAATTGAAAAGACTGCAACAAAAACATCAATTTGTAGATGTTACAAATGAAAATGTTGAGGAACTTTTAATCAAAAAAGTATTAGGAGCTAGTGATTTTGAATGCGAAGAAAGCCAACTTCATGAAAGCCTTTTGGATGAGCACAGCGGTACTGATGTCAGAAATAACATTGAAAATGAAAAGGAACAGCCAGAAATAAGTAACACTATCGATTTTGATGACTCCAATAACGAAGAGGATGATCAACAAACTTTAGAATGTAATACTTGTATATTAAATATTAGTGATGACTGTAAGGAAAAGGATTTGAATTCGTTTATGTCAATGGAAAAACAACTTAAATCCGCTCGAAAAAGAGAACAAGCTTTACGTAGAAAAGTTAAAAACCTTGAAGTGGCCATGGAAGAAAAGAAAAAGGAAGTTCGGTTTTGGAAGCAAAAATATTACAGAGCGATAAAAGCAGAGGAAACAACTCCAGAAAAAAAAGTAAAAAACACAATGCGACAAGGCCATGAGGCAGTCCGCAAACGGCTTATGTTTTGCGAAGTATTGGAAAGTCAATTAACGGAAAATCTTAAGAAAGTTGGCCAGCAGAAAGAAAAAGCTATATTTTCTAAAGTTGTGTCTGGAAGAATCATAAAAAAGCATAAACTCTCACAACGTGTATCAAATTTAGTCAGTCCATATTTGCAAAAGAAGCACTTAAACAGTACTAATCTAAAAGTAAGTAGATCAAACAAACCAAAAACAATTAAAAATGTAATAAAAGAGTTTCTGGAAAAGGATGAAAATTCTTCACTTGCCCCGGGAAAACGTGACTTTATTAAAAAATTTGGAAAGACCATGCGTAAGAGGTATTTGCAAGATACAGTTACAAATTTATACAAAAAGTTTCGTAGTGAAACTAGGTCGAAAATTTCATTAACAACATTTTTCAGATTTAAACCATTTTATATTATTTCTAAAAAAATGACAGCACGCGACACTTGCTTATGCAAACAACACGCTAATTTTAATTTCATGATACAGAAACTATCTAGATTAAAGATTTTTAGTTCAGCTAGCACAACTGCCTTTACAAATTCCGTAACTTGTAATTCAAGCTCAAAAGATTGTATGTACGGTGATTGTCAGATTTGTAAGGATAAACGTATACCTTTGCCAGATAATTATTCTATGTCAACCTTTTATTATCAATGGAGCCAAAAAACGGTAGATAGAATTGGAGCAAAAAATGTAAACTACCACGTAAAAATTACATCTAAGCATATAATCGAATGTAACGTAAAAGAATTGGTTGAGGAGTTGAACTCGAGAACTGCAGTTTATTTAAAACACGTATATGATACTGGCCATCAATATAAGTCTATTGATAACATTAAAATTAATTTGGATTGCAATGAAGCATTATTAGTTATAGATTTTGCAGAAAACTACTATTGCAAATGCGCAACTGAAATTCAAAGTGCTCATTTTGGAGCTTCCAAAAAACAAGTTTCTCTTCATACGGGAGCTTTTTTTTATAAAGACAAAATATCGAACACAATAAAATGTATTTCATTTTGCACAGCGTCAAAATGTTTGCGTCATGACGCTGCTGCTATATGGGCCCATTTGGGTCCTATTTTAAAACTTCTTAAAAGACATGTTCCACATTTAAAGACTCTTCATTTTCAAAGTGATGGCCCATCGACTCAATACAAAAACAAAAACAATTTCTTCCTTTTTGAATATCATTGTCAGCTTCTTAAGTTAAATTTTGCTTCGTGGAATTTCACAACATCTGGCCATGGTAAAAGTGTTGCTGATGGCGTTGGTGGTTCCGTGAAGGGTCTTTGTGATAGAGCAGTGTCTTTTGGAAAAGACGTAACATCTGCTCAAGATATGGTTAATATTATTTCTGCTAATAGCTCAAAAATAAATATGTCTGTAATTAATGAAAACGACATGCAAAACATCGATAAGCTGCTTATAAAAAATTCTCAACAAGCTCCAAATACAAAGAAAGTCCACCAGATTATTTGGACAAACAAAGAGAAAGGATCGCTGTATCTTAATTACTTAAGTTGTCCACAGTGCACTAAAAATCCACCTTGTATTCATTATGGCTTAACTCCAAACAAATATTCAGTTGTTGGAAAAGAAAAGAAAACAAACAAAAATAAATAAATACCTACTCGTTTTTTTGTAATTATGTATTGTTATAGTCGCTTAAACTTTAATAATATAAATAATTTAATTTATGCTAGTTTATACTAAAATCTTTATAAATTTTTTTTTATAAATTTTAATCCAAAATAAATTTAAAAAATAAATATAAAAAAAAAAAATTTAAAGGTATACTTTATTTTTTTTCCAGCTTGTTCCATTCCAGCATACCACATTCTTGAAAATAATTAAAATTCTCGTTTAAAAATGACCCCAAAAAATTTTAAAAACCGCTATAACTTTCGCGGCCCTTGCTCAAATTGATCCACGCTAACGGATTTAAAATTCTTATGTTTAGTATTTCAATTGTACAAAACATCATTGATGTGCTGTCACAAAAAAAAAATAATTTTATCTCTTTCATACTAAAATTGTTTATAAAAATTATAAAAAATATTATATTCAAACCCCTATATTTTCTAAACCAATTAAGATATTACCTTAAAAAAAACTGCGAAAACTTTAGCATTGTTGGCAAAATGTGACGCATATTTTTGAAATTTTTTTCAATTATAATTTACTATGTTATTTTTAAAAATAGTGTAATTTAGGCATCAAAAAAAACTTTGGATCCCTATATCTCTTTACGCTGAAGAGATAAATCAAAAATTTAAACGCAGTTTTAAAGATGGTAATGATTTCAATACATACCGCCAACAACTTTTGAAATTTACAAGCAATTGTAATTTTGAAAATTTTTTTAATTTGCATCTTTAAACCGCTATAACTTTCGCGGCCCTTGTCCAAATTGATGCACGCGAGCGGTTTTAAGTTTATTATGCCTACTGCTTCAAGTGCACAAAGTGTCATTAATGTGCCATCAAAAAAAATTTGATTTTTTTTTTTTTCATAAAATGAAAGGATTTTGAAAATTACCCATATACAGTGTGGATTTTGTTTTTTTCCAATGCAAAAATTAGTTTATTAGTTAGTGCGAATTAGAAAGAAATAAAATTCACTCTGTATATATAGGAAAAGTACCATAACTTTATAAATTTTCAACCGATTTTAACAAATGAAGGCTTATTTCATTCAGCTAAACACTATATTTAAGAATTTTGTTGTTTTTAAAGAAGATTTGAAAAAACCCTAGCAAAAATTGAAAAAATTAAAAAAGCAACTGAACATTTTTATTATTATTATTAAAATTTCCACATATTTATATCAATAATATAAAAAAGAGTATATTAAGACGTCGATTTTCGTTCATTACACCCCCAAGTTTTATTACAAATTGTTCCAAATAAATGAAATCGGTTTTTTTTTTTGAAAATATTATAATATTTTGATAATATTATTAATATTTTTAAATATATTTATTCATTTAATATATTCAATATTGTTTAGATATGGAATTCTGACCTCTACGGGTATCATTAACCCGCTGTGGCCTGGAATCCAGAATGACACTCAAATCGGCGTGTACCCTTCGGGGTAGTTGCATTGTAATTATCAAAGTACGTTCACGCAAAGAATTAAACCTACAAAAATAGCAGAAAAAGGTACTTAAAATTAGTTAAAAATTAAAAAAAACTACGCCGTTTTTTTTCCAACTAAATATTATTAAAATAGGAACAGCAAAAATAAAACTGTTAACTTAAAAAATTTTATTCAAGTTCGAGGCCATACTCTAAATTTATTTATTAGGATATTGTCCTAACAAATAATCTATAGAGTTTTTGTTTTTAAATGTTTTACTTGACTACTTTCAGGAATGTGTTGATAGATCATTGGATTGTCACTTCTTCCAAAATGTGTTCTGATGATGGGAACCTAGAAAATTCCCGAAATAGATCTATCAACACATTCCTGAAAGGGTCAAATAATAAATTTGAAAACAAAAAACCTCTATAGATTATTTGTTAGGACAATATCCTAATAAATAAATATATATATTATGGCCTCGATCTTAAATTATTTTCATTTTCATTGCACAATTAAAGGTCGAAAAAACATAATTTTTATTTTTAATACAAATTATATCAAACTTGTAAAAAAGAGAAAGTAAGGTCTTTTACTTCCCCTTTACATTTAGTTTTTATATAAAACAAAAACAAGTGTAAAAATAAAAAGGAGAATAGAAACAAAAAGCGTGTATTGTATATCTACCAAATTAAGAGCTTGCACATAATGAACAAAATTGCAATTTATTTTTGATCGATGGTGATAGTCTTAACTTCGAGCTCATATATTAGTTCTCATTTAGTGGAATATCTAGGTTATATGAATGTTTGATGTTTGCATGGGATTGTCACTTCTTTCAAAACGTGTTCTGATTATGGGAACCGGGAAAATTCCCCAAATAGATCTATCACATTCTTGACAGTGGTCAATTAATAAATTTAAAAACAAAAACTCTATACATTATTCGTTAGGTCAATATGCTAATAAATAATTATAGACTATGACCTCGAACTTGAATAATTTTCATTTTCATTGCACAATTAAAGGCCGAAAAAACATAATTTTTATTTTTAATAAAAATTATATTAAACTTATAAAAAATGTTAGTTATATTCGAGTTGTATATTATTTAATTGGAAATAGCAATTTTCTCTGCTAAAATTAGCAAAAGCTATTACTAAATAAATACAGCAAACAGAGACTGTAATATCAAAAAAATGTTTGCTATATTAACACTCTCATAAAAATTCTGTTGCTCCAACCGAGTTTTTTTCCAACCGCATTGAGTCGGATGCCCCAACCTCACAAATTCGGTTGATGCGACCGAATGGACCACAGCCGAAAGTATATTTTATTTTTGCTGAATTTTTGACTACATTTAACCCCCCCCCCCCCCCAAAGTATGTTTAAATTTTAGTTATTATTATTATTACTTCTAAGGAACGAAATTTAAAATATTAACAAATATATATATATATAAATTCAAAATTGTGGACGCACCCACCTAATAGCTATATGGAATATGGAGTTGTTGAAGCCAAATGGGTCTATGGCAGTGGTCTTCATCCATATCACCCAGGGGACGAAGTTTTTCGGGTATTTATTTATTCTCTTCGTGAATATTATAACCAGGGTTGCTCAAAGTAAAAAAACTCCTACAAGACAGCTTCTTGAAATGTACCAAAACTACCTGTATCGCTAATCTTTATTACAATATCTTTAAATTTTAATATCGTACTGTATTTACCAATATTGCTTTTATAACTCTCAGAAAGCTTTTTTTTGTTTTATTTTCCTATCAAAAACTTAACTAATTGTAATAAATTAACAACGCTACAATATCTTTCATAAAAAAATACGTACTCTTTGTTTGCATCGTACTGAACGGCAACCATAATTACAACAATAAATATGTGTGTGAGATAATTATTTCATTCAGTAGCTAGTTAGCTTTCAACAGAGTAGGAGTATAGCGGATCTTTTTATGTTTTAACGTTTTTAACGAAAGCTACATTTTTGTTTGATACACTGAGAAGTTTTGATAACAAGCTACATAAATTTATGCATGTTTGTTTATATTTCGTATAAATATATATTTTTTTACAGCATTTGAAATTAAAATATTTAATGAATATGTGGGATATTGAGTGGAAAAATTTTTTTTTATTTATTTATTATTTATCTTATCAGAAAAATTTGCACTGAAATCGTATGGTTTTTACAGCAATCAAACCAGCATTCCACAATAATATCTGTATTATTAGTTTTAAAATTAAAAAAATAGATAAAAAAAAGAAAAAAACGTTTTAAAACGTTTTATTGTTCAAAAAACATATTTTTCAAAATATTTTTTTTTATTTTAATATTTATACACTAAGACATTTTTCGATTTTCAACTTGAGGGATATTTTTAATTTAAAGTATATTTGAATTTTTTTCGTTTCTATTGATTTATAGAAACATTTTAAACTTTATTGATATTTATTTTTGATAAAAACAAAAAATAAAACGTTTTCCGGGTGATATGGATGAAGACCACTGATGTACATTATTGTTATTATCAATACAATATTGTTTTTTATCAGTACAATATTGTCCCTGTAATTTTTTCGCAACAAAAAAGTCATAACCCTAATGAACATACCTATTTTTAAAATTTATATTTTTTTAACGCAACATATTCAATAATTTCATAATTGTTATAACAATGAAAACAAATCTTGTAAGAACCACAAAAAGAAAAACTCATCACTTCTTTCAGTGTAATACTCTCATTTTATGTGTGTTTCTCTTTGTGAAGACCACTGGTCTATGGTGATTTTTGCAACAGTACACTTAGAGTACTATGTAGGTTAGGGCGGGTTGATTTGTAGGGAGGCAAAAAAATCGCTCAACGTACAAGGAAAATCGTATTCTAGGGATCAAAATAAGAATCTTTGCCGAAGGAACCATACCTCTAAAACGAATTCTGATGTACCGACTTTTGACCCGTAGGGTCAAATTTTGGAAAAGCCCACTTTGATATTTCAGAAAGTAGGAGGAATCTATCCAAGATTATGGGAGCTACTTCTTCTCCGGGAGACGCGCTAGCAGATTAATGCATAAATCATCCTTCTAGGTGACCGTTAAGGAGCTAAAATTTAAATTGAAAGAGGGCCTTTTTAGCCGTGTTTTTATAGCAAAATGTACAAATCTCGGGATAGAGATATTTTAGAAAGTAGGAGGAGTCAGACGCTCTAGCAGATGAATGTATAAATTATATTCGATTGGGGCACTCTAAATGGGTCAAAGTGGGATTTTTCAAAATTTCACCCTACGGTATGGTTGCTTCGGCAAAGTTTCTTATTTTGATCCCTAGATTACGATTTTCCTTGTACGTTGAGCGATTTTTAAATCGACCCGTCCTAATGTAGGTAAAGACCACTGCAAATGTAGTTAAAAACAAATGAAATTTTACTTCAAGAAAGGACGACTTTCAGTAAATTCAACTAACATTGTCATTTGGTTTTTATTGTTCAAATAATGAACAACAAATGTAGTAAAAATTAACCACTTATATCAGTAAAAAATAAACAAAAATTTTTTTTTTTTAAATAACAAAAAACTACTGTATGAGATGAATGTAAAATCATAATACAGTAATTTGATGTGGTTTATTTTTTTAAATGAGCTACAAGGTTAGTAAAAACTTTAATTTCTTCTACATATGACTGACATTTACATTAAAAATAAAGAAACTGTATTACAACCCAAATAACTACATATTTTTAAAGCAGAATTTCCCTGAGTGTAACTTTCAAAAGGGAATATCTTATCTTTAAGATACAACTTCGATTTAAAAACTGTATATAAATATAACATTTTGGCTGTCATCGTAAATTACAAAATACAGCTTAACTGGGAACATTTTTTTGATAAATTTATGTGAGCATATGGTAACCATGGGCTTGTTCGGCTAATATCTAATCTTAACAACCTTTGCTATGCTTTTTGGGAGAAATTTTTTTTTATAAAAAAAAAAATCTGGAGTGAGTATAGAAAAGTTCTAAAATAATTTATAAAACAATTTCGCGAAATGATAAAATATTGCCATGCAAGTCTAAATCTAATTACAAGCATTTTTATTCCACATAGATATTTCGTTAGGCTCAGTGACGAAACATGGATATTACTAATTAATTACTTACAAATATCATAAATGAATAATGATTGTGGTGTAATGGTTATTGTGTTGGACTGTTACACAGATGGTCCCGGGTTCGATTCCCGGTGCCGACAATAACAATGTAGAAAAATAATATATATGAGTTTTCTATCCCTTGTATGTATTGCAGCGCCCGCCTTCGGTGTTCCCATAGCAATTAACCCCACCGAAGTAAAATAATGAATCAGGACTATGAATTAAAAAGCTTCAATAAGTTCGCCAACTCTCCAGCAGGTGGCAAGCAACAACTTTTCTAAGACTTATCATATCGCGCAATTACAGTGCTGCCATGTCTGAAGCCCTTCATCTTTCCCCACTTTTCACTTTTCACCTCTCTCCTATCCCCTTTCAAAAGAAAGTAACACATTAATTAATAGGAAGCATTTCCTGAGTGTTGCTTCACTTTAAAAAAAAAACAAAAAAAAATTTGTTCAAACTAAAAGGTGTACAACCGAATTCGGTTGTAGCAACCCAATTTTCGTTTTGTGGCAACCTCGTTCTAACCGAATCGTTCTGTGAGTGTACTTTAAATTTATTAGAATGCAAATAACAGTATATTTTGCTAAAATCAGCAGAAATTTTTGCCAAAAAAATTGTAGTTTTCTGATTTCAGAACAGCAGATTTTTATTTGCATTAAAAATTAAATCGAAAAAAATTTTACAATTTTCTATGATTTTAGAAGATTCAGTTGTTACTTTGAATTAACTAAAATTTAGCTGAAATATAACTAAGATTCAGCAAACATATTTTTGCTATTCTTATCTTACTAATATTTTGTAATCAAAATCAGCTAAGTTAAGCATATTTTCCTGCAACGTTATTTAGAACAAATTTTTAACAGTTTTAGCTAAAATTTTTGCTAATTCCTTTCTATTGGTGTACTATTTGTCTATGGGCGGGCATGTGTGTGTGAAATATTCTTTGACTGCATAAAATTGTTTACTTGAAGCACTTCTTTGTGCTGGTGCCACTCCCCATGTAACCAAAGTATCTGCATACCATTTTTTATGTAAAAGCCATACTTATGGTAATTTATTGTTGTGGTGCTTTTTAATGCTTATTATTTTAACTGAATACAGTAAGGAACTAGTTGTTACACAATTTCGAGTAAAGACAAGTGGGTTTTAAACTTAATTTGTTTGCAAATATTTGTTGACTTTTTCGAAAGTAATTAGTTTTAAGAATTTTAAAATTATTTCCATTGTTCCTTTAATGGTAAAGGCTACAAAAAAGAGGTTCGTAGAAACTAAGATTTGTATGATAAATATGGGTAGTTCCATGTCAAATCAACCAAAGGGTGTACCCTACCTCCTCCGAATGTTATGATTTTTCGTAAAAAAACTGTATATCACAAAACAATAACATATACAAAATTTGGGGCACTGAAACATCTGGTTCCGGAAATATGAGGTCTTGAACATCGGAAAAAAACTATGTAAATGTACAAAGTTTTACTTATTTAATTGTCATTTTCTTGAAAAGTGTTATTGAAATGCTAGTAAATTACCTTTGATTTGATATACAACATGCTGTCAATTTTCTTGATATATAAGTCGGGAGGCCATATTTTTGAAAGCGACCTTTTTAAAAATTAAAAAAATTCACTAGAATTTAGGCTACTTTTCACATTTTTAAAAAATATATGTTTTTTTTTTATCTTTTTTATGAATATTTAGTTAAGCAAATATGGTTATTTTAGTGTTGTTAATATCCCTGTTTGCTTAACTACAATTCGTAAAAACTATTTTATTGATTAACTTCAATAATCAAAATTTGCGGTAATTGGAGTTTTTGACTGTTATACAAAAAAAAAAAAAAATCAAAAATGGAGTTAAAAAGTCTAGGAAATATTTTATTTCTCTGAAGAAACAATGGGATTTTGGTGCAAAAGACGAGAAACTTATACTTTATGTGTAAACATCCTTATTTTTATCACTAGAACCTTTTTTGTTAAAATCGTTTGGCAAGAGAAAAATATATATAATATTATAAATAAAATTAATATTATATAATCTTATAGAATGTAATTCAGTTTTGAAAAATTTAATATAGCTAATCATGACATCATGTAATATAATACATGGGATAAAACAATGTATTACCCCATGTAAAAAAATATAATTTTTTTAAGTTGTGGAAAAGAGACGCTTGCGTTTCGCAACACATAACAATCCTACTGAAAATTTTGATATCAGCTCGAAAATTTTTATTGAAAATATCTATTGAAATTATCTTAAATGAATATCACAATTATAAATATAAAAAACCCCAAAAAATATAGTTTGACATTAAATGTTTGATTGTAAAGCCTATTGGGCAGAATTGAACGAATTTACATAGAAGAAAAATTCATGTTATATGCCTCCGCGGCTTAGGGTATAGAGCGGTCGCCTGTTAATCTGACGACCCGGGATCGATTCCCAGCTCGACCAAGTTTTACAAAAAATTAATATACTTTTTTAATTCGTAATTATTTATTTTAAATCTATTTTTAGACCCATTTTTTCCCTTCTGGTAATGGCTTTTTATTTATACACTTGTATGCATATAGGTAACCCATTATAATTCATATTTACGTAAGGCTACCAGTAATACATAACTAATTACTTTTGGCACATTTCATACAAAAAAGTTAGAATTATAATATAAAGGATAATACGTCCAAACCTTCGAATCTAGATTACTAGACTCATAATTTGGTAAGGTGTGTTTTTGATGGGATTTAACGTTTTACGAACAATTACAGTGGCATGTAAAATTGAATCTGACTATACGTGATGTCATACTTACTTACTTATTCCTGACCTCTTCTGCCATGCAGTGTAGAGGTATGACAAAGGCGGTGCTGCGATACTGTTCTTGCAATTTTTAGGATCAATGCATTTTGCATTTTTTAGTATCAATCATATTATTAGTGTCCGACCGAACAGTTCGACCAAAAACCTATATTTTGTCGGTTTTTTGATATGTTGAGGCAAAGATGACAAATTTTGATATTGGAAACATGTTTGTTGAGCTGAATTAATTCGATTTTGTGTATAAAATTAAAAAAAAGCCGAAGTTTAGCTATAAAGTTAAAAGTTCGGCCTCCTAACTATTTTCAATTTGGCCGAACTTTCTGAGGCCGAACAGTGAATTCATTGCTTAACTACAGACTTTTCTTCAAATTTGACACTCAAAATAGCATCTAATCAGTCCAATAAACATTTTTCCATCCGCCAAATTTGTCCATAATGCTTTAAAATACCGAATACAGACCAAATGCATTTTCTGGCCGAACTGTTCGGTCGGACATATTATTCCACCAGGAAAATTTTCTTCGTCCTCCTAGTCGTCATCCGTTTGGTTTTGGCTGGAATACTAGCTTTGGGATTCTAGAGTGCTCCATTCTCAAAACATGCCTATACCATCTCATTTTACTCTATTCAATACGTTTATCAAGCCCTATAACTTGCAAATTGTTTCTTATACTGTCATTTCTGATGCTATCCCTTGTAGTTTTTCCACCAACTCAGCGTAGATATTTCATTTATGTGGCCTGTATTAGACTTTTTCTTGATGAAATATGTGCCCAGGACTCGCAGCCGTATGGGTATATGTTGAGTTGTACACCGCTAAATTGGTTTTCCTTTTTCTAACTGTTTACAAAAATAAAAATATCATTTGCAGCTAAAATTTTTCGAAAAACCCCAAAATACTTTTGTATCCTAAACCAGTCCTCTAGCCCGCCCATAGTTGCCATATGGTAACACCAAAATCAGTCGTTAAAAAAAGTACAACAACAAATATATTAAAAAAAAAAAACAAGTCAGTAATTTTGACATATTGGATTGGTATTTTCAAATGAATTACATGTTGTAGAGAATAACAATTTAATTGACCCTTATTTTCTTTAGATGTTTAATTCCTAGTCTAGGCGTTACAAAGTGGGGTCAAAAATTACCCCATTTTACGTTTTTTTAGGTTTATTTCGCTCAATTTAAAGTAACTATAAGAATCAAATGAAAGGTTTTTTGAAGACACATTCACTGGTGTTCAATATTATGTATTTTTGTTATTGAAAAAAATTTGCTTTGAGTAATTTAAATCTGGCGTTTTGTTATGTTGTTATAGAATTGTAGTTGTATTTAGCTAAAAATAATACATACACTAAAAAAAAAGTTTGTAAAGTCAGCAAAAAATTTTGCTGAGTCAGCAAAATTTTAGTCAGGAGGGTGCTTGCAAAAAAGTGGGGAGGGTGCTCAGCAAAAGTTTTGCTTACACTTAGTAGATTAGAAATAAATATGCCTTGCTAACAATTAATAAATTTTTTGCTGAATCTTAGTAGACTAAAAAAAACGCAAAAAATTTGTAGAAAAATTATAATTTAGTTAATTTATTTGCTGAAAATCATAAAACATATTTTTGTGATTCTTTTAAAAATAATTTACAATAAATACGAAATATAAAAATTTTCATTTTCCCACATTGACGACATGAATTAATTTAATATCTGAAATATATAGAAATAAATATATATAACAACAAAAATTTTCTTTCAACTACTTACATCAATGGTTGTCTAAATGATGCTTTCTTTTAAAGGACGCAACTGCCGAAGATAATTATAGAAATGAAACGAAAAAATAAACAAAAACAAACGAAACGAAAAAAACAACCCTTTTTTTGCAATAAGAAAAATGAACCATAAAAATCTACCTAAGATGTGTGTCTTTGTCTTTCGCTTTACTCTGTCTACATGTCTGTATATGTTTGTTTGCAATTTGACCACACTATATTATTAATCTATAAACATTTAGTTTAGAAATACATATTAAACTTAAATATTTTATTTTGTCTTTTATTTAATTAAAAGACAATTATTTTCACAAGCCGGTGACAACGCAAAATTTAAGTTGTTTTAATCCTCAATTTTGTTCTATGTATGAAAAACAGATACAAAAGTCTTCCATGGTTGATTTTTTTATATGTCTTATTAGAGTTGTACTTTTTAGTTTCATTTTCCTCTTCTCTACTACATCTTGACATGCCGCGACATCTGCTTCATTCAGCGTATATCTTTCAATCTGGTTGGCGTCCACACTATTAATGTGCTTATCAGCACAATTTTTTTTAGCAAAATTAATTAGTAAAACATTAGTATATTAGTAAATCATTAGTATAAAACAGTTAAATGCTGAATAAGTATAAAAAAAATTTTAGCTGAAAACACGATTTTAGCAAAAAATTTGCTAAAAAGTAGTATACCTGATTTAAAAGACGTTTTACTAACTTTTGTACTAACATATTTTTTTGAGTGTAGTATTGCCTATTTAATTTAGTCAAAGGGGTGTGTGAGCTGTTTATGCTTTTCCCGAAGAGCTTTATATGGGTATCAAAATACTTGTTTTGTTGAGTACTTTAACTCTGTGTACAAATAAATATAATTTTCGAAAATTAAAGACAAATTTTCACACAAATACAAATTCATTTTTAACCCCACTTTTTAACCCTTAATTGTGAGATCGGGCAGCTAAACAAATTCGTGTCTCTTTTTTGCTCCTTTAAAACATATCCAATGTTTATTAAAATCTGCAAGTTCGGGTCGGCATATCTTCCTTGAAGGTTTGACGTTCTGTAACCTTTATAATCAATGAGCTACAGTCCTAAAAAATTAATTTAGTAGAAATTTACAAGTCAACATTATAAAACCCGTGTTCATTTATAACGGTATTTTCATTACATTATGCACTGACACTCCAAACGTACATACTTGTTGTCTGTTACCATATGGTAACTAACTGTGTTATGGGTTAAAGGAAAACAAATGCAGTAATTCAAGAAACGAAACAAAAAAATAATAACATATAACAACATCTACAAGCCTTTATGTAATAAGAAAAAGTAAACATAAAGAATTACCTAAGATGTTTGTTTTGTCTTTCACTTTAGTCTATCTACCTGAACGTATATTTGTTTACAATTAAGACTCTTGGTGGCAAGACTGCCTACGGACGGAGTATTTTAAATTGTCCATAAGTGTGTGAAATGAGGTTTTTATGAAAATAATGTAAGCTATTTCGATAGAAAACTAAATTTATTAAATAAGTTCTGAAGTAATTTTTGTGTGTGTGTCACGGTTTGGAAGCGTTAAAATTAAAATTTCATAAAAGTTCAATAAAAAAATTATTTCAAAGAACATAATTTTCAAAAGTTTTGAAAACATATTTATGTTGACTAGAAACCGTTTATACAGAGTAAGACTGGAGCTCAAGCTTTTTAAAAAACTATAACTATGGTCCAAGGGCATACAGGACTACAAAAGGATACCTGTAAAGGACATCGCCTTAACTTGAAAACGTATGGACGGATGATTATGAAATTTGGCATAAAGATTATATTAAGTAGTTTTAGCAAATTCTTTAAGTTTAATCAATTCATGTTGCAGTTTAGGTGTGCTTTCGCTCAATTTCGCGATTTTCGAAAAACTAAAATCTCCACAACTTCTTAAGTAAAAGCAAAAAATGAGTATTTTTTGGACTGTAGTTATATATTGGTAAGAGGAACAATTTATTCCTAAAGTTATTAATTTTTCTAGATTAGTTTTTGGGATTCGCTTTAAAACTATTTTGTCCCATTTCGCCCAAAATAAGCAACGACATTTTTTTTTAGAAGAACATATTGTTTATTTTTCGTGCCAAAGAAGTGGTATACATTTTATTGCAAAGCACCTAAGGCCGGTTTGAGGGTTAATTTAATTAATCGACAATTACTTTGATAATCCGGTGACAACACACAATTAAAGTTTTTTTGAAGCCACAATTAACATGTATACACATTCTTGGCGCCCTTTTGTTTTATGTGTGAAAGCATATACAAAAGTCTTGCATGATTGATTTTTTTTGTATGTCTTACAAGAGTTGTACTTTTAAGTATAATTTCACTCGTCTCTACTACATCTTCACATTCCACGCCATCTAGTTCATTCTGCATATATATATTTTTCAATCTGGTTGTCGTCCACACTATTAATGTGCTTATCAGCATAATTTTTTTAGCAAAATAAATTTTATAAAATATTACTAAAACATTAGTTCAAAACAGTTAAGTGCTGAGTAAGTATAACTATAATTATAGCTTAAAACACAATTTCAGCAAAAAATTTAATGAAAAATAGTATACTTAATTAACAAAACATTTCACTAACTTTTCTGCTAACTTTTTTTTTTTGATGGAATTTTTTATTTTGTTAAATGTAACCACTATTACACTTAATATGTTCTATATACCAGTACGCAATGAACCTATAAGTATTTATTTTTTTAACGCATCACCTTAGTCTGTACGAGCGTGCGAAGTATTATTATCTGTTACACACACTTATACCTGCCCAGGAAAAAATTACACATTCCAAAAAGGTGATGCCCACACTTGCTTACATATCTCATTGCCAAATTTAGTAACTGCAATACCAAACTCATTCCAACGATAGAGTCAAAAAAGCAAGTAGTATTGTAATCAATTCTTTAAATTTAAACCAGAAAGCATGAACTCAATAACAAAGTAATTATTTACTTAAAAGAAAATAACAATGTTATCATATACTTTTTCTTAATAAAAGGACGTTATTGGAAGTAGTTCCTAATTTTGAAAAAGAATTTATCTCATATATATTATCAAACAAATTTTTATTTGCAGGAAAATAATACTATAAACAGAAATTGCATGTTGCCTAAATTTTGTTAAAATGTGGTTAGGTATAAATTAGGGAAGCGCACGTGAGCAGAAAATTGTGAGTGGAAGTTGAAATTACTGACGTTATCGTGAGTGAGTGTAAAAAAAATTTTCGAGGGTGATTGTGAGTGAGTCATATTTTGTTTTTCAATTTTGAATTGTTCTTTTTTTTTTGAAAAATCTATATTTTCGAGGTTTATAGCTCCAAAATTATGACAAACCCATGTTATCATAACAATTCGATGTTTCACTTTGTAGGATTTTATTTCCGTTTGAGTTTTAATCGTTATATTTGACTGACGTAGGACAATTACGTGTGAGTAAAAGTTGAATTTACTTATGAAACTACTTCTTTTTTTTAATGTAAGTACTTCTTATTTTTTCTAGGGAACTATTTATTTATTTATTTTTGTGTAAGTACTTCGTAGTTTTACAATGGAACTATTTCTTTTAAAAAAATGTATGTAGTTCTTAAAAATATAAAGTAAATGGTTCTTCGGTAAAAAAAATAATCAATTCTAAAGAATCAATTATTTTAGTCTCACGCCCCTGTTAAAAGAATCGAGTAGGTAATCTAGTATGGAATGCGTTCTGCCCAAAATGCTTGATTACAAACCCGCTTACCTTTTTGAAAATTTTTTGCTGGGTGGCAACAGCATCTATAGCGTTAAATAAAACTTACAGTTTAAAGTTTTTTAAATATAATTTTAAGCATCAGGTATCTAATTTAATTTGCAGTTATTATTAAAATATCAATTATATGTAATGTAGATATAGTAAATTGTTTTTATTATGAAATATATTGAAAAATTTACTTTAGCTAGATCTATAAAAAAAGTTCCAAACAGTTCCACGACTTTTCCTTATAAGTTAAAAAAAACAACTACTAATAAGTGTAAAAAAGTCAAGTGGAGGTCCCCCCGTTTCCCCTTTCAATAAATAGAGCATATTTTTCTTATGCAGTACACCTAATTCTGAAAATCCCACATGCAAATGACATTTTTTTTTTATTCGCTAAATTTTTCATTCTGTGCAGTCTCCTTACAAAATACTTGTGTGCACCACTGATATATACTTAAACTGCTACGAAAATATATTTGAAAGGGAAATTCCGTAACTATATTGTAACTAGGCTGCCCACTTTGGCAACGAAGGATAGAATTATGAACAGGAGTTTGAGGACGTCCAAGACTATGAAGATGTTAATATAGAATAAAATAAAAATTAATATTATGTCCCAGTATGTCATCTTGATAATTAAAAAAAAAATGTGAAACAATTAGTTATAATTCTTATTATTTTAAGTGGTATCATCACCAGTTGATCATAAATAAAATCCTTTAAAAAATATAATTATTAATTCCGCTTTTTATAAGTATTCTCGTTTTATGTTAGGCATATTGTTTTGAAATTTGAATTTTTAAAAACTGACATCAAAAATCCCGTAAGTTTTAAGCGAATTCGATAAATTTTTTAAAAATTGTCTGCCATATTGAATCCGCCATTTTGAATTTTTAAAAATTAACATCGGATTCGTTATCAGCAACCCCAAAAAATGCCGTGTAATAATTTTAAAATTGGATCCGCCATTTTGAATTTTTAAAAACTGACATCAAATTCGTAATCAGCGACCCTAAAAACCTCAAGGTAAATAGTTTTATTAAAATTTATTGAATCCATATGAAGTAAATAATTTTGTTGCACTAAATTTGACATTGATCCCTGTGTGCGATAGTCCAAAAAGTATAAGTATTTAGTTAATTCAATATTTCTATCGTACGATTAATCCAAATTTTATTCAAATCGACAGGTTTAGCTTGGTTTACATTCCTCGTTTGTTTACTTTTTGTTAAGATTTAAATAATTATTAGATTTTGTAATAATATCCTGTATATCCTTGTTACAATCAAATTGTAAAAATTGTTTTATTTTTCTTTAATTACTACTTAACTAAAAGTGTAATGCTTGAGTGAACTTAAAAAAGAAGAAAAAATTTCTAGTACTACAGCTACGAATGTAACATAAGAAATTCAATTTTAATAAAAAATACATTCCTACATCAGCAAATTAAATATGTTGTAATTGTACGACTACAACATGAATGAGTTTTGTACTGGTACGTCGGTTGGTATGAAATATAGGTATATAGGTAGGTAGGGTAGTAAAGGGTAGCATGAATGTCTTGCAAGACATTCGCAAGACATTTTTTATACAAAAACATTTTTTTTACTCTTATAAGATTAAATCTTCAAAATTATAAAAATATGAAAAAAATTAAAGTAGTAAATGAAAAAAATAAAATTTTTTTCAAGTGAATTAGTCTGCTTTTTGCAGACAGCACGCAAGGAAATATTTTTGAAAACATTCATGCTACCCTTCAGTAGGTAGGTAGATAGGTAAAATTAGGATAGTTCATAATATGTATGAAAAAAACAAAAAATAAATAAAAAAAAGACTTTTTGAAGCTTTTCCCGCTACCCCCTTTACGGGTTAACCCTCTAACTGGCAAACGATGTTTTGCAACGAAATTCATACCATGTGCTCCACTCGAAAAACAAATAATAAGTTCTTCAACAAAATTGTTTATCGTTGCCTAATGTAGGCGATATAAGCCAAAATATTTTAGGGTGCATTTTGAAAACTAAAGCATATAAAAGAGAAGTTTTGGACAAAAAATATTTCTCTTACCAAGATGTAACCACGTTCGAAAAACTATTTTTTTTCTGCTTCGATTAAAGAAGATATCGCGATTTTCGCTTTTTAGAAACAGCGAAATTAGGCGAAAAAGTATCTAAACTTCAATTTATATTGTTCAAACTTTAACGCTTTGCTATTAATACTTAATGTCTTCTTTCTGCAAAATTTAATAAAAATCCGTCTATTAGTTTATAAGGTAAGATGACGTCCTTTAGAGGAATCCTGATAAAATCCCGTGAGTCCTTGGACTAAAGTAAAGACTTATTATTAAAGACAAAGCTTCAATCTTACTTATATTTTATTATAAAGAGTTTTTACTCAACTTAAATTGATTTTTTAGATTTTTGAAAACTATATTTTTTTAAAAATAATTAGCTATTAAAATATTACGAAATTTTGATTCTGAAGCTATCTGGCTTCCAAACCGTGGACGGCAAACGAAAAATTTCTTCGCAAAATATTTTGAAAATTTAGTTTTCTATCGGAATGTATTAATTTCTAAGTATAAAACGCTCATTTGAAGCATTTATGGTAAATTTTATGAAGGCTACCCTGAGTCAGTTGATTTATACATCTAGTCAGAATCCTTTAAGTGCCTGAATAAAGTCAAAATTTATTTTCTTTTGAAAATTTCTTTTCGGATAATATTACTTAATTTAAATCTAATGAAATTTTTATTTAGAAAATTTGGTAGTTGTTGGAGTACTATTTAAATGCAAAAACATTTTTTTTTTAAAAAATATTTTTTTTTAAACTACATTTGTAAGTCATTAAACCACAAGATACATAAAATTAAATTAAAATTGATGAAGTTAAAATGAGCAACCTCGATTATCCGGTTTGCTCAGCACGGGTAATTGAAAACACTTTCAATAAAGATTATTTACTTTCCTAAAACGTTTGCTTTGATGTCTGGGTCACAGCAATTCAGTTCTTCCTGCTTTAGGCTAACCACAGCCACCACGAAACTCCCCGTTAACAATAGCCATTACCGTAGAGGGAAATAGCGGGATCATGCTAGCAAATTGCTACGAACACATTGACATGTCACTGTATATATAATTACCAGACGGGTGGCCAACTCGTCCTTCTTCATACCATCTTTTGTTCTTTTCGCCATTTTTCACTCGATGGATGGTAGGGGGGAGGGGGAATCTGTATCCAACATCCAGATGTAAAACCCGTCAACAACACCACCAATCAACCAGAAACAAACAACACCATCTTTCGCCTCTCCGCCTGCCACCTGCACAACGATTCTCACTCAATTCACTTGCAGACTTTCTACGACAGTATTAAGATAACTCCCAACTTTCAACTTTTGCAATATTTCGACTTTTTCTTCTTCTTCTCTTTGGTTTGTTTTCTGGTCCACTGACCGATATTATCTCCAAGCTTCACAACCTTTCCGCCTTCAGTCGTTCTCCTCGACGTTTCATTACCACCACCCGTCGAGTATCACGTGTATACCTTGGACATGTCTTAGTACGCATTGATTTACGAGCAGAGGATCCCTCTAGAGGCACCTTTACGGCGGGCCAATGGCTCCCGTGGTACCATTTAATAGTCTTTGGTAAGACTTTTTTTGCCGAAGCTACTTCCACTTGAGTCCCAAAGAACTCAGTAGTGGTCAACCTTGATTAACGAGGACCACAAGTACCTATCTGCCAAGGAACAGATAGGACCGTAGGAACCTCGTAAATCTAGCCATGATCGCTAGCCGCCAAGAAGGTACCTCTATCGGATACCGACCAAGGCCTCGATCTTGTCGTTGCCCAGGTGAAACTAACGTGGAGGTGATCTTAGGCACTTGTTACCAGCAAATACAGTATGTGTTTCACGGATAATATATGTAGGTAGGGCACAGTTAACAGAGGAAAACATAAAAGCACGGATAATAGAGCTTTAATTCGCTAAGCTGTCTGTCGCTGCTTATTTAAATTCGCAGCTGCCCCTCAACCTGCGAGAAAGGGTCTTTCCAATATCCGCAACCTATGAAGGTGTCCCGAATCACTTCAGCCTAATAGACCCTAGAGGGTCTATTAAAATAAGACCTGTTTCAAAGCCATGTTTTTTGGCCGTGCAGGTTTTTTGGTAGTGTAATATATTTTCTTTAAATTTGGGAGTTGAACAATACTTTAACTCCCTTAAATTCGTAATACCCTAATGTACATGTAGGAGTAGTTTAAAATGCAATAGTAGTAATTAAATCAAAAAAAAAAGAACTTTGGATTAATGTAATTAAAAGCACAGAAGGCGGAAACAACAGTAAAAAACTGAAATAAAAATAAATAAAATAAACTCAAATTAAAACATTTTAAATATCTTAATTGAGGTAAAAACATGTTTAGTTTATTTAAAATCTCGATGATTCCACAGCACAAATTAAATTTGTATAAAATGCCTACAGCTTGAGCTGTTCTTGTTCTTAGATACTGCAAATGTTGATCCCAAACAAGATTGCTTTTAATGTTTCTAATGTACTACTATTCACGTTGACAGAGAAATGATTACTATGCCAGCCAGGCTTAAATCTCAGCATCTTCGACTTATTGGCATTCAAACCGAGCTTATTTATTCGAGGTTGTTGTTTTCGAATCTACCCTTAAACTTTCTCCAGAAGCACCAGTTTTTGAGATACAGTTACAACTTGCATATTAAGTCTGTTTACATTAACTTTTTTTTATTACGTTCGCGTTTTAGATAAATCTTTGTAATTTCTATCATGTCTTCATTAATAAAGGCCTCAATTAACGATTTCCGTAATATCTGTGGTAAGTTTATTTTTAAAAAATTTCGTTTAAGTGTCTCAGATTTCTTAAAACAACCATTTTTGAAGTGTTTTGATTCTCCATTGTAGACAAAAAACAAGTGCTGTGTGCAAAATATCATAGATGGGCATATTGCAGTACCAGTAAAATTTCAGTAAAAAAAAAATGTACTGGTTACTGCAACGAAATTTTCATTACCAGTAAACTGTTACTGATTACTGAAAGAAAATTACAGTAACCAGTAACGTTTCACTGATTACTGAAATAAAATTGCTGTACCAGTAACGTTTTACTGATTACTGAAAAAAAAATTGCAGTAACCAGTATTTTTTTACTGATTACTGAAAAAATGCAGTAATCAGTAAATTTGTACCAATAAATCAATTAGGCACTTGATAGCAATTAAATATACCAACTAAAAATGAGTGTTATAAAAAAATATGCCTACACGCAAAAAACAAAATGTGTATTATTATCTAAGTACTTAGGTAAAATACAACTTGAATAGTTGTTTGGTTAGTTACACATTATCTAAATTAAAAAATTATATTTTCTTAGATAACACAGTGCAACACATAAATTGGTTCCTCTTTCGTACCCGGTTTTTTTTGAAGTGTATATCGAAACTAAAAAAAATCCGCAAAGGACTTGGCCAGATTACATCGAAATTTTTTTTTTGGACACCCTAAGTTTTTGCACCCAAACATGATTTTCTTAAAAAAGGAAAATTTTTATGGAATCCATATATCATAAACCGTTCGGAATTTTGTTTTTATGTCTTTGGCAAAGTTGTAGATCCAAAATAAAGCAAAAAAAATTCTCATATGGACCGACCAAAAAAAATTGCATCCACTGCATCAAAATTGCAAAAAATTGGGAAAAAATGCTTTTTTTTTATGATAATATGGAAATAGCCAAACTCTAAAATCCAATTTTAAAATCCTGTTTAGGAAGATGAGGTGTTGTAAAAACCCAGTTCCACCTAAAAATCGCAACACGAAGATAAAACACACATGACAATCGCATCCACTCAGAAACATTTTTTAAGAAGTTTTTAAAAAGGGTGTTGTAAAAACCCAGTTCTACCTGCAAAGTGCAACACGAAGATAAAACACACTTGACAATCAGACTAGCACGCAGTATAAATAACAGTTCAAGTATCGTTTCATTGTCATTCAACAAGTGTATTCGAAAGTAGTGAAAGTGAGTAGCAATGGTATGTTATTTATTTATTCTGCTAAAATTATATATTTTCTTATTTTAGTTCTGTTCGACAGACGTTACCTCGCGAACCCGCTTTGACTCCATCTTACCAAAAAGCGTTTTTATTAACAAAAATTCGGTAAATGAGAGCGTGATAAGAAAGTAATTGTGTTTCTCATTTTACCAGAAGTTACTATACTTTTTTCGGGTAAAATCGTAGCAGAATAAAATCATCGGCAGTTAATAATACACATGTTTTGCATTTGTATAAATAAACAAAAAAACTTAAACAAAAAATAAAAAAAAATTATGAAATTGTTAATTGCGTTATAAAATAATTACTTTTTATTAATAAAATAAATATATTCATTTTTTTCAAAAACATATTAGCATTACAACAATAAAATGTTTAAATAGTAAATTTGAAAACAAGTAACAACAAAAACGGCATTAACCTATATAGTCTTTCTTTGTCGAAACGACAAACATTGGCTATGCAAAATAAGTGTGAGCAAAAAGATGTGCTTTCTAGGGTTAAGGAATGTTCGTATTAAGATGACATGTACTAGAGAGTTGTTTATATTGTTGCTAGATATAATTTAGCTGAAGAAAGATTTCTTAAATTCCCAGTATTTAAGCCATTTCAGGACAAAATCATAAAAAAATAGCATTTTTTCCCAATTTTTTGCAATTTTGATGCAGTGGATGCAATTTTTTTGGGTCGGTCCATATGAGAATTTTTTTGCTTTGGTTTGGATCTACAACTTTGCCAAAGACATAAAAACAAAATTCCGAACGGTTTATGATATATGGATTCCATAAAAATTTTCCTTTTTTAAAAAAATCATGTTTGGGTGCAAAAACTTAGGGTGTCCAAAAAAAAAAATTTCGATGTAATCTGGCCAAGTCCTTTGCGGATTTTTTTTAGTTTCGATATACACTTCAAAAAAAACGGGTATAAAGGAGAAACCAAACGATGACCTTAAAAATGCTGCACTGTGTAAGTTACAAAAGAAAAAAACTTGGGTAACTTAACAAATTTTTAATTGCTTCAGAATGGAATGCAACAAAAACTACGGAAAGTTAACAAAAACGAAAAATATATAAATCTATAGTAATTAAATGTGCTAAAGTCCCAAAACTTATTTAACAAATTGTGAAAAACAATCTGATGTAGGCGTGTCCCTATCCGGATTTCATTCCTGCCCAAGGAAATCTTCAGGGGACTTTGTTATTAGAATTTCTAGCGATACTTGTTATGTTAAATCACAAACTCAATGAGAATTTCTTGTCCTCGTCTAGGAGCGAGATTCAAAATTTAAAATATCAAAGAAAAAACAAAAACAACAATAAAATATTGTCACAATTGGCTTTGTCATCTTCCAAATACTACTCTGTTTTTTGACAGACCTAGCAATGTAGTGACGTTTATTCAAGTAAATCAACAATAGAAAATCATGTTATGTCATGTCATTTAAATTTGCACAAGCACCTGCATTTTTGTTATTTAAATTTATTTTCATCAGGATAAACATTAATTGCATTTATAGTAATTAAATGTGCTAAAGTCCCAAAACTTATTTAACAAATTGTGAAAAACAATCTGATGTAGGCGTGTCCCTATCCGGATTTCTATATTAATTTTTTTTATTAACTCTCACAAAATACTTTTTAATTTGTATTTTACCTAAGTAATTCGATAATAATACACTTTTTATTTTTTGTGTGTAGTTATCATTTTTAAATTTGTTTGTTTAAAATTCCCAGCAGGAGTTCAATTACAAGGCTACTTTTAGAGAGCCAAAATCGGTTTATCAAAGAACTTGCTTCTAAGCTTGAAGAAGTTGAATATGTGCGCGTAACTGCGGATGTGTGGTCAGGTGGAAAAAGATCGTTTTTTGGTTACACTTGCCATTTGTTAGAAGCTAAAAATTTCGAAAGGAAGTCTCTAGCACTGGCTTGTCGAAGATTTAAGGGAACCCATTCTTTTGACAATATAACGAAGATGATATGCGACATAAACAAACAATATAAACTGCCAGTTGATTGGTTATACGATCACTGACAATGGATCAAACTTCATTAAGGCATTTAATGAATTTGGAGTAAATTTGAGTAAAGGATATAATCCCAGCCCTATTAATGCACATAACAGTGATAATGAATCTGACTCTGAATTCGATTCGGATGACTCGATCGATGTTTCAGGCCCTCAATTTGGTTCTATAACTACACGACTATCAAAACATTTTCCATGTGCGAGCCATACTTTAAATCTTCTGGCTACAACCGATTTCAACAAAATTATGAATTCTTCAAGTCAGGATTTAAAAGATGTTCATAAAAGGTCTTTCGACAGGTAAACATTTACTTAATTTTAAGTACACTTTTCATTTATATTATTTACATTTATAGATGCACACAGCTCTAGAACAAGTGCAATAGACCAACTTCTGCAGAAGTGGTCACTGAAGTTTTAAGCGCCAATGTAATAACTCCATGCGTTACAAGGTGGAACTCACTTTATGATTCCGTTAAGAAGTTGCTAAGATACAAAACCAATTTACCCGAATTGTGTTATCGTCTGGGAATTCCCACCATTCTAAGTGATGAGGTTGAGTACTTAGTGGTAAAAGACTATGTATTTTGGTTACTTTGTTCCTACTATAGTGTCTTTAAGAATAAAACTTTGTCGTTTGGAGCGCGCGAACTTTAAGAGTTTAGCTGAAGTAAGCGAAAAAATGCAAGAATCTTTACTCAAAAGATTTGAGAAATATTTCCTAATGAAGCCTGAAGCTTCGGATGCTATTATTGCGGCTATATCTGTTCCTGAAATAAAATTAAGATTTTTAAAAGCTTTGTTGGAAACAGCGACAACACAAACAAAAGATGAAGTGAAGAAAATGTTCAACACTTATATACTTAAATATGGCAAAATACCCGAAGCTGAAACTCGTGCCATACCTGCAACAAAACAGAATTCATTTCAAGAAACAGTTTTATACCTGGTCGAACAAGACACGGCAACAAAGTGCTTAAATAATCACATTGCCATTAAAAACGAATTTCTCATATACAATACTGCATTACCCTCATCTGCACCTGTAGAACGATTGTTTTCATTCGCTTGAATTGTAAATCGTTCCAGAAGACAAAAGCTCAGCGATGTAAATTTTGAAATGCTTGTGTTGAGAAAAGCTAATAATATATAGTATCAATAAAATCAAAAATAGTATGTCGACCAATTCTTTGATATTTGAAAAACTGAAAACGTTAATTTTTAAGTGCGTTCAAAACCTATAAATAGAAAATTATGATTGAAATTTGAAAACGCAAGGTCAGATTTTTGACTTTTTAAAAAAAAAAGTAATGGTACGCTTTAATTTTTTAACAAAAATTGTGATGCAATTTAATAAATTTGTTTTGTTAACATTTTACTGATTACTGCATTTTTTTCAGTAATCAGTAAAAAATTACTGGTTACTGCAATTTTATTTCAGTAATCAGTAAAACATTACTGGTACTGCAATTTTATTTCAGTAATCAGTAAAACATTACTGGTACTGAAATTTTATTTCAGTAATCAGTAAAACATTACTGGTACTGCAATTTTATTTCAGTAATCAATAAAACATTACTGGTACTGCAATTTTTTTCAGTAATCAGTAAAACGTTACTGGTTACTGCATTGTCTCTTTCAGTAATCAGTAACATTTTACTGATTAATGCCAATCGTAGTGCAGTAAAAATATACTGCAGTGTGCCCATGTATGCAAAATATGTGTTGAGAAATTACATTTATGGGCCACTAAGAAGAGTATTCGTTTAACATTCTGGTCTCCAATGATCTGACTTGAATCTTTTAAACATGACGATAACTGCTGTTTATGAGTTGGTAACATACAGGAATCCACAATAATAACCGCTCTAAATGGATTTAACCCACATTAACATGAGCTTTAAGAACTGTTCGTAGTTTAAAAGATCGAATGATGATGTTTTCAGATTTTTTTTCATAATTAAATAAAAATATAAAAACTTCAAAAAATCAAGGACTTTTAAATGATGTGGTATACGATAATTATTCCACGGAAATTTAAAAAATATTTTTTCCGTTATCTACTCTACATTACGCAATTTTTGACACTAATTTTGTGAAAAAGTTCAATTTGTTAACAAAATACACTACGATATCCAACTTTAGACGCTTATAGGAACGAAAGATACCATCAATAAAATGTTTATAATTATTTTCTTAAATTATATGAAATACTTAACAACGTGTAACGGATTTTCATAAAAAAATTAATTCTTTCAAAACTTGAAATGCTGTGGTGGACCTAAACTACGGTACAAAAATTTTAGTAGTTTTCTTTCCTTAATTTATTCCACATTGAGCAACTTTAGACACCAATTTTGCGAATAAAAGAAACTTTTTTTTGGACAAAATACGCTACGATCGCCAACTTCAAACGCTGCTAGTGGAAGATTTTACGATTCTAGGGAGACAAAATTCTATATCTTAGAAAATAATAAAGCTAGAGTCATACAATTTGGTGGACAATGGTTTCGGTAAAAAAAAAATGGGCGGAATTGGACAAATGCCATGCCCACCACCCATATAATTGAAGAAATGTGCATATGATACGATTAACGTTGATAAGCACTGGATGATTAAATAGGAACTAAAAACCATTAATTTGTACAAAAAAGGGGCGTGTCTACTGCTGTTAAAAATATTTCGTTTGAAAACTTAAATATCCATTGGAATATTTAAAATAAATACTTACAATTTATAAATGACAACAAATGCTTCATTTTTCTTTAATGAAAAACTTTAAATTTTTATTATCTTTAAAATAAAAAATATATTATAATGAACACACAATGTTTATTTCTTGCTTCTAACGCCTCCTCCGACAATTTTCCAATAGCAAGAATGCATTCATCAATAATTTGTTTTGAAGGCCATAAAACTTTATAGAGTCACAGACATACAGTACCACGAATATTCTTTCAAATAAAGTTATTATTTTTCCACAAACATAGTCAAAAGAACGGTCAATTCTTGTAATTTCGGGTTTTGTTAGCCATATATCAAAAATTGCATGGTATGAGATGTTGTCACTCATAGAAGATTATTTATAAGATCGGCAAATTTCGGCAGACAATTTAACTTGTTGCTTCAAGTATTCAAGTATTTGTATAAAACAAATTTTGTGCTGATCCGTTGTGTTCCCTAAAACTTTTTTTTTTTTTTGAAAATTACCGAAAAAAGTAGTTTCTTAAATTAAATAACACTAAAAATACTTTCCAAGTTTTAGAAACGTATTTACACGATTTATGAAGAGGAGAAACTAGCTGAACTTACCAAAAAAAATTTTTTAAAAAATAAATTTACCGATAAAAAGTTATACTCATTTAAAGATGCTCAATTTTAAACAAGTGTTATTTGCATTTTAAATTTACTCATAGATGTTCAAGTTCAAAGTACCGTTATTTTGTTCCTGTTGACAAATATGTCGAACTTTTTTCATTTCCCTACTCAGTAAGAAGTCCTCTTTCATTATTGATTAAAATATTTATTAAAATTGAAAGTCAAAAAACGGACTTTTATCCAGCTAGATTGGCCAAATCTTACACCGTGCGCTGGTAGGGGATGGAAAACACATTTTATTTTCCTGTAATTAATTTTTAATTACGCGTCGTTTGAGATCTATCGCGAGCTGAATTGCAAAAATCGCTGAATTCGGGTCATTCTATTGTACAACCTTAAAAAATGACATACACACTGGAAATATTTTGCACAATAGCAGAAATTGCACAATAATATTGCTTAGTATAAGGGGTACCTTCAATAACTGCAACATTTATTAATAATTTCCTGTACCTGCTGGTTTTCATATATAAACCCATTTAAATCCCAAGCAAAACATTGGTAATGGGTGCGATAAAGTAATGCATTACCTTGTAATGTGTACTCCTTACCTGTATCATTATTTTCCAACAAGAAGTAATGAGTTACCTATAATTGAACACTCATGGATTACCTTGTAATGAGACCTCATTACATTTTACATTACTTCAAAACATAAAGTAATGACTTACCAATCATCAATTACATAATGCATGAATTATAAACGTAAAGTAATTATTAATATATATTTTTGAAAATCTATTTATAGACATATTACTTTGTGATTTTATGTAAGCATAATGGTAAGGTGTATATTTTTGAAATCACGAACGAAAACACGAAGCACAACAACTCATCTACATGTTAAGCAATAAAATATTGTGTGTATCGATAGCTCAGTTGGTAGAGTTCTCGCCTAACTAATTGTTAAATACCAGAGACCCCAGGTTCGAATTCCAGAATGACCAGTAATAAAAAAAAAATTATTTATTTAATTAAAAAAAAATATCTGTAAAAAAAAAATGTTATGCAATTTTTCTTATGAAAATCTATTTATAGACAAATTACTTTTTCCCACCATGTAACCATATAAGTAACCAGTTACTTTACTCACTACAAGGTAATGCGTTACTTTGAGGCTCATCGCCTGTAAAATTCATCAGTGAAGTAACGTGTAAAGTAATGCATGAAGCCCTATGGCGATACATTACTTTACCCATGATTTGGTAATGTGTGGTTTTGCTGGGTCGTACACAATTCAATGATACCGAACATTTCTAGTTCAGGAAAATCATTAAGAAATAAAGCTATGAAAAATAATAATAACAATTGTCCAACAGATATAAAGGATTATACATTTTTATCTTTAAATCTTTATAACTGAAAAAAAATAGCTAAGCTTGCTAAAAATTTAATCTTAAATTAACAGTTTGATCTTTCATCGACTTAAAAAACTTATTTTTCGTACAAAAATCTGTATTTAATCCCATTTGATTGTATTTGAAAACCCATTTATATAGTGAATTGGAGACCATTTATGTTTTCTATTGTTTATTGAGAAGATTACACTCATTATATCCACCCACCAACTTATGATGTTAAAAACTACCAACAAAATTTGAGAAAAGTTTTAGTTGAAAAAGATGAAAAAAAAAAATGGAAGTTAACCTTTAAAGGTGTAACTGAATATTTAAGGTATTGTTGGTAGTTAAAGGAATTTTTATTAAACACAAATCTATGGCTTAAATTTTACATAACAGAGAAATTATAAAATTATTTTAAAGTTAACCCTTATTTTAATCATGACAATAATACAGAGAAAAAAATAAAAATTTTGGAAATTTCTTAAATTTGTCATGAATAGTTTTTATATGAAAAATACAAATTTGCAATTACACTATTTAACAAAATGAGGGTCATGGTTTTGGGGGTTTGTGATTCTTACACCAAACGATTCTATTAGGTTAGTATAGTAAATCTCCAAAGCGTTTGGTTCTGTGTGGTTACACTCACATTTTATGGCCGTTTAAAGATTTAATTTTTTTCACCAAGAATGTATTGAAGAAGACTCAAAAAGTTGTGTAATAGTTCTTTTGAACTAAAATCTCAGTTCGGATTTCCCCAACAGAATTTTAAGAGGAATTTTTTTATAGAACATTTTAATAATTGATCTGCAATTTTTTGGGCCAATTAAGTCCCTTTACCAATAAATACCAAAAAATAATAATAAAACTTGAATTTAAGGGGTTAAAATGTTCTGTGATTATATTCTGCAACATATTTTACTAGGAGGTGTCGAAGACGAAAATGTCATGCGGTCATGTTAAATTAGGTTAATTTTTCTAAATTTATGTTTTAAAGCATATATAATATTTTAATGGAATTTTAACCCCCTTATCTAGTATTCTTCTTGGTAATTTTAATTTTTTTTTCTTTAAATTGGCAAAAGTTGAAACTAAGGAATTTCAGGGATTATAATGTTCCTCTTTTTAATGATTTTAATTTACTGACTTATTTTTATATTCATAGTTTTCGAAACAGTGATTTAACATGACCGCATGACGTTTTAGTCTTCGACACCACCTATTAAAATTAGCTGCAGAACATATTCACAGAACAGGTTAACCCGCCCAGAAATGTATTGTGTTATTTTAAACAAAAAAAAAAAAATGTTTGAAAATAAATTTGAATTTAAAAAGGAAGCGGTTTGTTATTACAAATTTCATTGTTGGCACCTCCTTTTTTTCTCTAGAGAAAAATTGAATAATTTTTAGTTTTTCGTAAATTTTGGACATTTGCAACGCACGGCGCGCCTGAAAACGGATTCTGTTTCTAGATGGCGTAAAAACCATTTTCCAACGATAACGAAAGAAATTTAGGTGGCGCTTTATTTTTGCAGCCAATTACAGTTTGTCTTGTTTGTAGTTGAGGGGCACCACACCGATTACATACGTGAGCTGAACCGAGATTTTTTTTTTTTGTCAGACACGCCTTTCGAGTTGCAGCCTCCTTAAATTAAATTAAAAGTTAATTTTTTTAAGTTTAAATTTTCTCAAAAATTACTTATCTATTTCGGACAAATGATATGTCATTTGAAAGCTTATAAAATCTTTCTTATGATGTATATACATTAAGGTATCCCAAATGGGTCACTTTTTCGAATTGGTTGAAGGACTCAATCGATACATATTAAGTAGCTGAATATGAGAAAAATAAGTAAACAAATTTTGAAGTGGATCTTCATTTACCTATCAGTGATTGAAGTTACCAGTTGTAGTGCATTTTGATCAAAAAAAAGTTTAATTTTTTTCTCGAAATAGAAATCAAAAGTTTCGTAATTGTTAGCTTATTACTGGAAAAATATTTTTAAATTTTCTGTAGAGTAATTTTTGTCTACCATATGATTTTTTAATATAGAAAAAGTACAATTTCTATACTTTATATTTTTTAAATTTGTACAAACTCCTTTGGTGGACCAAAATTACTCTACAGAAATTTAAAAAATATGACTTCAACGCGGTTAGGGAGATGAATATCCACTTCAACCTTTTTTTCTTATTTTTCCCATATTTAGCTCTTTAATACGCTTCGATTGAATGGTATTCCTAATTTTTTTTTTATTCGGGACTCAATAATATACATTTATATATTTCACTTTAAAGTTAAATAATCCAATATTGGATTTTGGACTTGAGGTAGTACAATATTTTATTAAGTAATTCTTAAAGATATCTGTTATCTTTCTTCTATTTTTTTTTTTTAATTCAGAATCTATATATATATAACAAAAAAAAGAGACATTTTGTGGATAACAGAATTTTTTTGTTTGCCTGCTGCAAAAAATTGTTCCCGATGAAAGGTTAACAAAAATGTTGTTTTTTTATAGAAAAGTAGTAACAGAAGAGGTTTTTATGTTTTTATGATTTTATAAAATATTTTATTCTTCAAAGTTTTTTTTTTTAATTTTGTTTAAGTTTCTGAAAAAAAAGTTTTGTCTATGTCTTTTTTCTATTGTTGCAAACATTTTTAAAATATTTTTGTTGTCAGACTTTGTCATCTCCAGAACACTTTTTTTGTTGAGTATCTTTTTGTGTCTTTTTGATATCTGAAGTATGCAAGCAAAATTCTTTATTCAACTCGTACATGGGACTAATGAATTAAGTTGATCAATGAAGTAATGATCTCATGAAATATGTACATGCAACGTAAGTCAAAATTTTGTCTCCATTTTACGATATCTCGATAATTTTTCGAGATACTAGCCATTTTAGATTTACAGTCTGGAGGACAACGTTCATAAGACCCAAACAACTCCTTTATGGGAGGATTTCAGTGCACACAGAGAAAAATTTTTTTATTTGCCAACTGAAATTCTGCAAATACCACTAAAATTCTGTTATTTCGAATTTCAGTCGGTTGGTATAACTCAACATTAGTTTTCACAACAAAGTTCGGTTAATTTAACTGAATTTTAGTTGCAACACTCAAAATATTAAGGAATCCAATGTAAATACCGTTGCATTAACTGAATTTATAAGTTGATACCATTATTATACACTTTTCAATTCGGTTGGCACTTTATTTTTCTGTGTGTGTTATTCAAAATAATAACCTACAAGATTTCCGTTTGTGCAGTGAATAGAATACTATGGAACTTCTTCATTATCTAAAATACTAAAAATTTGTTCGAAATGACGCTGCAGGAAAAAGTTCTAAAATTAGAAGATTTTTTTTTTGCAAACAATTTGTAAGATAAGAATAGCGAAAATAAGTCTATTAAATCTACAAACTTTTAGTTATATTTGAGCTAAATTTAAGATAATTGAAAGTAACAAATTATTTTGCCAAAATCAGCAAAAATATTTGTAAATATTAGTAGACAAAAAACATTACAAAAATTGTAAACATTTTTAAAGTTTTTTTTTTAGATTTTTTTATGCCACTAAAAATGTGAAATTCTGAAATTTTTTTTGCAAATATTTTTGATGACTTAAGCAATATATCAGTATATATTTATCAGAGTAAGTAGCTGTTTTGAATTAACTAAAATTTAACTCGAATACACTGCGTTGCAAAACTGCAATTAGACCTTAATTTCGCTAAATTTCGTAAGTCAAAAAAAGTAGAAGAGTTTAACCGGCTTAAAAGTAAAACCAATGGACAATTTATTTTTTTTTTATTTTACTACTTAATAAGAAATAATAAAATCAATTAGTGTTTCGTAACTATAAATACAATGAATTTGTTGAGATCTTTAGTCAGGTCGAAATACTAGTATCAACCTAGCTAATATGTTTGATTTGTCTTATTTTTGTAAATATATGAAGGCTGAAAGCACGTTATAAATTAAAAATAACATTAAAACAATCTCGATGTATATAAAAACAAAAACCTTAACAGTGACAAAATAATATATCTTAATTTACAAAAATTTAAAAAAGCATTTTAAAGCAACAGTTTTAATAATGCGTGCGGCTTCTTTTTTTTTTTTTTTTGAATCAACTCAAAAATACGATCATACTTATTCACCAGATTTATTTGAAGTTCTCCCATTCTATATCTCCACGCATCAACAACAGCATATTTTAAATGCAAACCGCTTTCATTTTGATATTATTATGCGTAAACTCTACGAGTTAATACTGCGTAAATATCCTTAATGGGGGTTTGATTTGGAAAAAATGCGGGCCATTCCAATACTCTTATATTATTTTATTGATAGCCATTCCATTATCTGATGACTTACCTGTATTGAGGCACTGTCTTTTTGGAAAATAAATTCTTCTTCGTTGCTATTTTCAATAAATTGCACAAATTTCTCTTCTAATACTGTAATCTACTCAGAAGAATTCATTCTGGTCCTTGGAAATATCATATAAAAAATAACGTCAAAACAAAATGCACCCCAAACCATCAAGGATACCCCTCCGAAATTTATTTTTGAGAAATACCGTGGTTCTTTGCGTAGGTCTCTCCAATAGCTGTCAAACCCATCTGGACCATCAAAATTGTTTTGTTTTTTTCAGCAGAAAAAATCACTTTTAAATTAAACAGTCCTACACTTAGGATACTATATAGGTAAAGACCACTGCAAATGCAGTTAAAAACAAATGAAATTTCACTTAAAGAAAGGACGACTTACATTTCAGTAAATTTAACTAACATTGTCATTTGTTTTTTAATGTTAAAAATATGACTAACAATTGAAGTAAAAATTAACCATATTAGTAAAAAATAAACAACAATTATTTTTTTTATTTTTTTAAATAACAAAAAACTAAAAAATTAATGTAAAATCATAAAATGATGTGGTTATTGACTTACTTTTCTCCAGTTGGTTTGTAAATTCCTGTTGGCGAATTCAAGTCAGGCAGTTTTGTGGCGGGGTAATAACCTTGGCACAGACATCAGCTTTTGGCGAGTAAAACCGATATGAACATTTTAAAGCTACGATTACAATACTGGTATGTGTCTTCTACACCCACAAGAACTTTTCCATAAAAAATCAACACTACACTCACAAGAACTTTTCCATAAAAAATCAACAGTTATTTAAAAGTGTAATCGGTGAAGTTGTTTCAATGAAATATACAGTTAATTTACCAAAGAAATATATTTTTTTAACTTTCTGTCTGTTACACAGTGCAACACGAAAAAAAATAACCATATACGGACACCACTACGTGATAAAAGACTAAAAAAAAAGACCCGTGTCTCCCAATTTTTGCCAAAGTCATATCCTTTTTTGTTTACGGGCCGCCAAAGATTTGGGGCCTCGGTATCATTTTCGCAAAAAAGTGATCATTTTCTCAGGCTCATATCTTGCAAACCCTTCAGAATTTGGATTTACTCTCTATGGCAAAGTTGTAGCTCTTGTCATAAAGAACAAAAATTGCGATCATATAAAATCAAAAAAACTTCACCTTCCAGATCAAAATCGCAAAAAACTTAAAAAAATTCGATTTTTTTTACCTTTTTTCCCGTGTTCAGGTCCATAGGTAGCAAACCGTTCAAAATTCAAGGAAACAATCAACTACAAAAATTTACCTAAGATCTCAATAAACAAATTTCTAGAACATATAAACTTCCTGGGAATTGGGTTTGCTACCTATGCACCTGAGCAGGAGACAAAAGGAAAAAAAAAATGAAATTAAAAAATTTTTCACTTTTGCGCGCTACCTAAACAGTGTTAAGAATCATCTCTAGGAAGTTTATATGTTCTAGAAATTTGTTTATTGAGATCTTAGGTAAATTTTTGTAGTTGATTGTTTCCTTGAATTTTGAACGGTTTGCTACCTATGGACCTGAACACAGGAAAAAGGTAAAAAAAAAATCGAATTTTTTAAGTTTTTTGCGATTTTGATCTCAATTTTTGTTCTTTATGACAAGAGCTACAACTTTGCCATAGAGAGTAAATCGAAATTCTGAACGGTTTGCAAGATATGAGCCTGAGAAAATGATCACTTTTTGCAAAAATGATACCGAGGCCCCAAATCTTTGGCGGCCCATAAACAAAAAGGATATGACTTTGGGAAAAATTGGGAGACACGGGTCTTTTTTTTTTAGTCTTTTATCACGTAGTGGTGTCCGTATATGGTTATTTTGCCATGACTTAAAAAATTACACACAGTGTTATTCAATAAACAAAATAAACAAAAAAACATTTAGTTAAAATATTCAGTTAAAGTTTTCTATTTAAAATTAAAAGTTGTTATATTATTTGAAATAAACGAAAACAATCTATTGTTTTTATCGGTTTTGTCAATTAATTTTTCAGCAATTGAAAATAAACTAAAAAATACAATTTTTTAAACGAAAAGTAAGTAGTGATGTTTTTAAACTGATTTTCAGTAACTTTAATGTGTATATTCAGTAGTATTTACGGAAGAAATATTGTGAGTGTAACGGAAGAAATATTGTGAGTGTAACATCACAGGGGTTATTTCAAAATTTTACTCATTAAATTTTGTTATACCTACAAAATACCATTACAAATCCGCGTTTCGATATTTTTGGGTTATTTTGCCTTTGTTTCAAGATATTTCAAAATCAAACCGGTAAAATAGCGAAATAAAAGCGATTTTAAAGGGTGTTTTTTTTATAGAGGTATAGCACTTTGAAATGGAATAAAACAAAGATGATTTTATTAAATTGACATGAAATTTACTTTATTCGAAAGATAATCTTCTGGCATTATAATTAAAATATGACTTCTGGCATATGACCGCCACGGCTGGCTTGGACGTAGTCCAACCTAGAGGTCAAATTTTCGATGACTTTTTCCAGTATTTGTGGTCGCATACTGGCAATAACGCGGCGAATGTTGTCCTCCAAGTAATCAATCGTTTCGGGCATATCGGCGTAGACTAGCTACTTCACATATCCTCGCATCAAATAGTCCAGCGGGGTTAAATCGCACGATCTTGGAAGCCAATTCACGGGTCCTAAGCGTGAAACTATGCGGTAACCAAACGTTTGCTTCAATAAATCAGTTGTGGCACGCCGTCTTGTTGAAACCACAGCTTCTGCACATCATGGGTGTTCAATTGATGAACAAAGATGACAGTAATCATAGCTCTATAGTGGTCACCATTGACGGATAGACTGATTGCGGACTTCCTCTACGCTACGCTCTACAGCAGCAATGCCTTCATCTGTACGCACTGTACGACGTGTCTGTGGATGCATATTATCATTTAGAGTAAACGTGGTGCGAAAACGTTGCATAGTTAATCGAATTAATTGGTCTGATGGACGATTATGTTGACCGTAAAATGGACGTAGTGCGAGATACGTATTTCGAACAGAACCATGACTTTTAAAATAAATTATCACAATTTGGAAGCGTTGTTCAGCCGTCAGTCTATTCATGTTGACATGCCAAACCAAACTAAACATAAATCACTTGACAGCTGACAAAATGGGCTCCGGTTAAAAAAGTTAAATACTATACATTTATGAAAAACACCCTTTACAAGAAAACATAGCCTTTTAATGGAAACCAGTTATTAAAATGTTAATTTCGGTCTTGATGTAACTGTTGTAGCCAACAACTGTAATTATAAGAAAGAATTGAATTACATCCCTGGTATCAACTAAGGGTAATGAAATTTCAATAGTTATGGAAAATTCCCATGTATGATTCAACTACATATAGAACTTTTCTACCATTTTGGTTTCTTTTGTGGCACATTGTCTTGCAACACTTGACTGATGGCCTATAAAATATAAGTTGGTATAAATATGATTAGTATATATCTATTTATATAAATTTTTTAAACAGTTTACATTTTCAAAATATGGCATATTGATCGTCATATATATAGAATATAGAAAACTTGAGAATCAAAAATAATATATATCTTAACTAGGGAATGCAGCCCGGGATTTCCCGTCCAGGGATTCCCGGAAAAATAAGCATTTTTCTGTTCCCTCAATCCG
Source organism: Delia radicum (assembly GCA_021234595.1). Taxonomy (NCBI): domain Eukaryota; kingdom Metazoa; phylum Arthropoda; class Insecta; order Diptera; family Anthomyiidae; genus Delia; species Delia radicum. Next base: position 168,094,280 of record CM037855.1, on the reverse strand, counting down.
GAAAATTGGTTCGGGAATCCCATTATTTTTAAGAATACCATTTCAAACAAAAACGCTGAATACGAGGGCGGATCCAAACGTCCGTGACTTTTCGAACTTCCCTCGTAGTTATATGAAATGCAATACTGCTCACATCAAGTACCACCTGTTAATAGACTACTGTCAAATTTTGAGCAAGTTCCGTCATTTAATTTGCGTTTAACAGTACTGTGCCGTACTGGTACTGTGTTTCATTCAAAAAGTCACGGACTTATTGATCCGCCCTCGTATTCGACATTATTAATGCAGCAAACAGCAATTTAGGTCTGCTAACTTATCTCAAAATAACCAACGTTTAGTGCTTAACCATAAACGTCAAATTTGTATTTAAATATATGTGGTTAACGTTAAACTCTGGTTATTTTTAGAAATGTTACACACCTTTTAACAAATTTTTAAAGTAAAGAAATATGTTAACTATACAGCAATAGTTAACACAAATAAATAAACATACTGACGACAAAGATGAAATTTTAACAACTTTTAACAAATATCATGGGAAAATTCAATTTACTGTGGAATTAGAAGAAAACAATGAAATTGCTTACCTAGATATTAAACTTCGTAGGATAAATAATAGAATCACATTTGACTGGTACACCAAAGAATCATCATCAGGCAGAATCATGAATTATAATGCCACACAACCAAGAAATCAAATATTAAATACAGCAAAAAATTTTATATACACTGTCTTAAATGTCAGCGACAGTCAATATCATTGCAGAAATATACAAAAGATTACCAGAATTTTAAAAAATAATAGTTTTCCAATTAAATTAATCAATACACTAATACAGGAGACACAACAACGTATAAAATATAACCCCAACACCTAAAACCAAAATGATAGCACGAAAGAAAAACATTTTTACAGTGTAGCATTTATTCCTGGGTTGACAGATAACAAAAACGTACGAACAACAATACAATCGGATAAAATAAGGTTTGCATACAAACCAAATACAACACTAAACACAATATTTAGCAATGTAAAAGCGCCAATACAGAAAAATCAACAAAGCAATGTTGTTTACGAAGTAAAATGCAAAGGTAGCAAAGATCAAAACTGTGAGTTAATTTATATAGGCACAACAGGGATGTTAAATGGGGTTTTCAGTTTTGTACCAACCTCCAAAAAAAATTGTACTTTTTGGACCTTCATGGTATCATTTTTTTTTTAATTTATTAAAACAACAAAACAAGTACATAAAAATTCACTTGTACACAAAAAAAAAAAAAAACAAAACTTAACAATAACAGAAGGTACAAAAAAGTCTTATGACTATATGAGGTCAAAATCATGGAATAATTTGTTTAGTTAATAAACTATTTGGAATTTCTACATCATAGCAGCACGAATTTGTCGATCTTAACCAATCCTTTGTCTGTATGAGACTTGATAATGCACATGTAGTCTGTTTCTTTCCTTAGTTTTTATTATATTTTGAAAAGAAAAAACTCTCGCCACATTTGCAGATGAGTGTGGAATGGATAAAATTCCAGCAACGACTCTAGAAATGTCTGGAAACATATTGAAATTCAGTTAATTTTCAAAATAAGCTACTACCGACCATTAACTACAAATGTTTTAATTTTTTAACGACTTCAGTTGCTCAACATCAGCGAAAGCTCTAAATAGATTATTTATTGAATCGAAATTTGCAATTTCATTCGGGAACATTTTTACTAGAATATGTACAATACTACTTGTTTAACTTATGGAACCCCATTAATAATTCGTTATTAAAATTGACTTTGGTTGTTAAAACTTCGCATAATTTTATATAAGATTGTGTGGCATTTTCTTTCATTTCTTTAACAATAATTTAATTTAATTTTCACTTCTTCAGAATTTTAATAAATTCAAAATGAAAGTGAAGTTGGCTGCAACAAGTGTCAATATATGTAAGAGCTCTAACACCACAATACCAGTCTGCCAGATAGATTTTGTTAAAAATCGTCAAATTTGCGATATTTAAAAAAAAAAAATCGAAAATTTTATTCTACAAAATCCTCAAAATGATGATAAATCGTCAAATCGGATATGGTCGCATATATTTTAAGCGCTCATTACATAATGAAATAAATGCAATGAAAATGGACACAATAACTATTTGTTTGCTATAATAAAAAGGGGAAAAATTAAAAATTTTTAAATTGTACCAAATGAGTCGCGGTAGTACCACGGTACTTTAGAAGGTCAAAATGTACCAAAAAAAGTACAATTGTACCAACTTTAACATCCGTGAGGCACAACGAAAAGAACATTAGAAAAAAGAATAGGAGAGCATCAAATGGACATTAACAAGGGAAAGGAAAATACAGCTTTGGCGCAACATATTCTACAGACAGGTCACACAGCTGATCTCGAACACGTAAAGATTTTAGACAAGGAAAATATAGAAAGAAAGAGATACACGGTTGAGAGCTTACGAATTCAGCAAAACATAACAAATACAATGAACCTGAAAAGCGATACAGACAACATCAACACTAGCTATAGAGTGGCCATAATTTAATACACTGTGATATTATTTAAGTTGTGTTTTTAATGTACAAATTTATGTTAAATGTTTTATGTTTTAATGTAAAATCAGTTTAGGTTTAATGTAAAAAAAAGGAAAAATTTCACATTAATGTAAGTTAAAACTGTTTTGGTGTATGATTATTGTATTGATTTATGTTTTTTATCATTTAAATAGACTGCCCTTTGAAAAAGGCAACAAAAAATTGACGAAACGTCAGGGAACATGTAAAAAACTGTTGTTTTATTTACATTAATAACTTTAGGCCTTATTAGCTCAAAAATTGAAGAATAAAAATTCTACATTTTTTTCATTTTAAAAAGTTTTTAAATCAGCTTCAATTACCAAATATATGTTTTTAAATTTTTTTAATCAACATTTTTTTAATCAAATTTAAGATGTAAAGGAATTTCTATTATAAAATGAGTTTCCCTCAGACTTAAGAAAAACTCAAAAATTTTGAGAAAAACTCCCAATTTATAATGGAGACTTATTTTATAAAAATCTCAAGTCGTGTAGACATTTTTCATAAAAAAATATTATATATGAAAATGTTATCATTTATTTTTCGAGCGGGATCCCGGGATACCGCGAATTTTTAAAAATAAAAAAGTGCGGGATATGCATTTCCTAATCTTAAGTGATGAAATCTGATTTTTATACAATTTTTCGATGCTCGAGTAAAAACGTTCATATAATGAAATCTTGTTTAATATAATATTATAAAAAAACACATTGCTTTATATAGCTTAACATGGATATTAGGGTGTCTTTCGTTGTATGGGCGAAAAATAAAAATGAGATTTTGATTTTTGACTCTTTAAAATACGAGGGTCAATTGTTACCCCATGAAAACACAGGTTAACTATGAACAATAAAAATTATACTTTATAATAAAGTTATTACAATTATTTAAAATAGCATAAACAATAACATTGATGAAATATTACAAAAATCTTTAAAACAAAAAAGTCTATACAAATTTAAAAAAACGTTGAAATCCGCTAGAATCAAAATGCTCTAACAAAAATTTTTGCCAACGGATATCCGTAATACTTATGTTATTTAATATTTGGGATGTGTTTAATAAAACATTTGACAGCAAGAACTAGTTTTCTGGTTTTTGTTGAATAAAATTTTCAAAAATGTAAAAAAGTAACTTTTAGGTCACCCCAAATATATGTGCATTTTTTTTGACTCCAAGTTGGAATAAGTTAGCGATTTTCTGGGAAGGTAATATTTTTTATCTGAGTAGTTGTTATTGAACCCAACACAAAAATTATATTACATTTTTAAATTTAGACAAACATTTTTTTTTTTATATTTGGCCTGATATTCAAGGGCGATGAGGGACACATTCCCGTTATACTAGCACTCTAATTTTTTGCATGATGAATTTTTGTATCCAAACAAATATTTTAAGAGAAAAAAAGGACAACCCTAATGGATATACAGTGAGTACATGTAAGTACTTTTTACACCTAAAGATTCAGGCCGAAAAATATTTGACACTAGAACTAAATTATACTTTTCTAAAGATGCAAGGTACGCTGAATCCAAATCTGGCCTTAGATTCACTCTCCGACATCAGGCGTTCGAGCTATATTAACGAGAAAAGTGTATTATTTGATCAAAATGCTCCGATTTTCATAATACTTGGAACGTCACCTGAACAAACTACTCTTACCATTTTTTTCAGTTTTTTAATTTTTAAGATAACTTATTTCATTACGACATTATTGTAAATTGAAATTAAGGTTGTAACAGCAATTTTAAAGTCCCGCAATGCAAAATTTTAAAAACTTCAACGCCGCAATGTTTTAAAGTTTTCTTAAAATGAAGCTATAATTATGAAACTCTAGACAACTACATAATTTAAAAAATACAACAACACATAACAACAACAACTTTTTTTGTTACATCAATCGAACTAAAAGACCCAGGTGAGTAAATGTTTGGAAGGAATACTTCAATGAGATTGGTGCAGTAGTTAAAGAAATAATTGAAAATCAAAATTGACATTATTGCTATTAAAGGCATTGGCGCTATAGTTATGTCGTCAAAGTATTCGTTACATAAATATATGTAAATTCCTGCAGTAAAGGGTTAAATATTTTTTGAAATTTTATTTAATTTTTAACTGAATTTATAGCAGTTTTTTTTATAGATTTCTACTCATGTATAAGTTTAAGTCTATAAATTCTAATTCAAATTTTTAAATTCAAATCTGCCTAAACTGTTTGAAAAATTTCCTCATTTAAAACTTATATCTTATAAATTTTCCGCAGTTAAATATATTTTTTTAATTAAATATGTATTTGATTATATTTTTAACTTTTCTTATTGTTCTTAAAACCATTTAAAAGATAACAAAAAAGTATTATCTCCAACAATTTCCACATCCTTATACTTTGTTGAAGATAAAACACCACATAAATACAATCACAAAAAAAAAAAATAAACCAAAAAATTGAAAGAAAAATCTAAAACTTCTACAATTTTCACAGGCTGTATAACTTTTTCTGTTTTGATTGTTTTTCTGACTGTCTTTTTGACTTTTTATGACTTTTAACAAAAAAAAAAAATCATCTTTTTTCTTTTGTTAATTTTTTTCGTAAACGCTTGGTAGCAACAAAACTTTCACACAGTTTTTATCATTTTCAAGACTGGTATAGAAAGAAAAAATACAAATTTCCAGTGAATAATTGTAGGAAATACTAACTACCGCAGTACGAACAATCTACCAAAACCACCAACACAAATGAAAGGAAAGTAGTATTAACATGGATTTTATTGTGTGAGAATACTAAATTGGAGCTAAATATTTGAACTTGTATGTGTGTGTGGTTGAGAGTGTATAGCACAAACATTTTTTCTATTAAAGATAACAAACAGCATTTTCAAAGTTTATAATAACACCAGCAGATACACAATCACTCACTCACACTCGTATTTATTGAGTGATCATTGTTGTAGCACACATTAAGTGTAAGTGCAAATGTGTTTTGCGTTTGTGTTGGTGGGAAAAGCTTCTACATACTGCCGATAGAACCAGGTCAAATTAATAAATAATCAAGTTTTAGACCTTTTACAATTGTCTTATTTAGTTTTTAATTTTTTTTTAATACTTACACTACGCTACACCGAAAATTCATTCATCTAATGAGCTAGTGTAGGTTGTAAGTCCAAAAAGTATATACAAATAGAGAGACCACACTTCCCATGCCTCTGAGCACCAAAATAACGAACTTGGGCAAGCAAATGGAAACATTTTGTTACACTAAGCAATAATTGCAACATGTAGATAAAAAATTGTTGCTTAAAACACTAACTTTTATTTTGATTATATTTTATTATTTTCTCTTAAAATTTAATATATTTTAAATTTAACTATCTTATTTTATCGTTAATACTTGTAATAAATAAAAACTTTATTAAATTATTATTCAGAAACATGATAAAAACTAGTTAAGACTTTTTAATTTTTGCAATATGTTTTCATTTGCTCGGTGCTTGTTTACGAACAAATAAAAAGAGGGCAGATTGAGAGAGACTGAGTTGGATAGAAGACCACTGGTAAGTCTCGCTGAGTGTATTAAAAAACCGGTGGGAGAAGGTACAATATACTTTAAAATTTTCGAGATAACGGAGATAATACTGGCGCATTTAAGCATTTTTGTTACTTACAAGGGAGGGAGGTATTCCGAGCCGGACTGGCAGATCTTCTTGACCTTCGGATATGTCGTACACTCAAAAAAAAAAGTTTGTAAAGTCAGCAAAAAATTTTGCTGAGTCAGCAAAATTTTAGTCAGGAGGGTGCTTGCAAAAAAATTGCTAATGTCAGCAAAATCTTTTGCTGAAAATCAGCGAGCAGATTTTTAGCAACAAAATTAGTAGATTCAGCAAAAGTTTTGCTAACACTTAGTGGATTAGAAATAAAAATGCCTTGCTAAAAATTAATAATTTTTTTGCTGAATTTAGTAGACTGAAAAAAACGCGAAAAAATTGTAGAAAAATTGTAATTTAGTTAATTTATTTGCTGAAATCATAAAACATATTTTTGTGATTCTTTTAATACTAATTTACAATAATTACGAAATATAAAAATTTTCATTTTCCCACATTGACGACATGAATTAATTTAATATCTGAAAATATATTGAAATACATATATATAACATAACAAAAATTTTCTTTCAACTACTTACATCAGTGGTTGTCTAAGTGATACTTTCATTTAAAGGACGCAACTGCCGAAGATAATTATAGAAACGAAACGAAAAAATAAACAAAAACAAACGAAACAAAAAAAAAAACAACCCTTTTTTTTGCAATAAGAAGAAGGAACCATTAAAATCTACCTAAGATGTGTGTCTTTGTCTTTCGCTTCACTCTGTCTACATGTCTGTATATGTTTGTTTGCAATTTGACCACACTAGATTATTAATCTATAAACAATTAGTTTAGAAATATTAGAAATAAATTTAAATATTTTATTTTGTCTTTTATTTAATTAAAAGACATTTATTTTCACAAGCCGGGACAACGCTAAATTTAAGTTGTTTTAATCCTGAATTTTGTTTTATGCATGAAAAACAGATACAAAAGTCTTCCATGGTTGATTTTTTTATATGTCTTATTAGAGTTGTACTTTTTAGTATCATTTTCCTCTTCTCTACTACATCTTGACATGCCGCGACATCTGCTTCATTCTGCGTATATCTTTCAATCTGGTTGTCGTCCACAATATTAATGTGCTTATCAGCACAATTTTTTTTAGCAAAATTAATTAGTAAAACATTAGTATATTAGTAAAGCATTAGTATAAAACAGTTAAGTGCTGAATAAGTATAACAAAAATTTTAGCTGAAAACACGATTTTAGCAAAAAAATTTGCTAAAAAATAGTATACCTGATTTACAAGACGTTTTACTAACTTTTGTACTAACTTATTTTTTTGAGTGTAGAGAATAAAAATGTAAGTGATCGTTGTATTTTTTTAGCTGCCCAATCTCATGTTTGGGCGTTACTAAGTGGTTTCAAAAATTACCCCATTTTATATTTTTTCGGTTTATTTCGTTAAAAGTAACTACACTGAGAGAATTCTCTGCATAATATCAATGAATTTTTGCATTAGATCTATGCAATGTCACTGGAACTCGTCCATTGAAAATTTCATTAAATTAATGCAGTTTTTCATAACATTTAATGAAAAAATTCATTTTATTTATTTAAAATTTTATACGACTATTGAAAAAGTTTTATTACAAACAGTTTCGTTAAAACTGCGAAGCTTTTTCGTAAAGATTAAGAAATTTTTCATTCACATAGTGAAGATAACTTCATCAGATTAGTTAAAAAATTCATTAAAACTCGTCCAAGGAATTCTCTGTGTGTACAGACAAATTTGGTATCAAATGAAAGGTTTTTTGAAAACACATTCACCGATGTACAAATGCTACCCAAAGACTTTCAAGTATTTTTGTTATAAAAAAATGTGTTTTGAGTAACATTAAATCTGGCATTTTATTAAGAAATTTTAGTTGTATTAAGTTAATTTTAGTTGTATTAACTTAATTTTATCGACGGGGTTGCAGGCGTATTTCCGATATTCGAAGCCTTTTGGTTTTTATGTGACTTTTCCCAAAGAGCCATTATCCTTATATTTCAAATAATTTAAAATGTGACAACTCTGGGTCTACTATGTAGGCAATATGGGTATCAAAATTTTTGTTTTCATGAGAACTTTAACTCTGTGTATAAATATATCTAGTTTTCGTAAATTAAAGACACGTTTGCATACAAAAACAAATTAATTGTTAACCCTACTTTTTAACCCCTTAAGCGTTAGATTGGGCAGCAAGAAAATTAAAATTAATGTTTTTATTTTTTCTCCTTTACAACATATCCAAAATTCATTAAAATCTGTGATGGGATACCTCCATTGTAAGTAAATTTTTGGATTTTCAGATTTAAAATTTTTAAACGGTATTTATAAGAAAATTACCTACACTCATAAAAAAAAGTTTGTAAAGTCAGCAAAAAATTTTGCTGAGTCAGCAAAATTTTAGTCAGGAGGATGCTAGCAAAAAAGTTGCTAATGTCAGCAAAATCTTTTGCTGAAAATCAGCGAGCTGATTTTTAGCAACAAAATTTGTAGATTCAGCAAAAGTTTTGCTAACACTTAGTAGATTAGAAATAAAAAAGCGTTGGTAAAAATTAATAAATTTTTTGCTGAATTTTAGTAGACTGAAAAAAACGCAAAAAATTTGTAGAAAAATTGTAATTTAGTTAATTTATTTGCTGAAAATCATAAAACATATTTTTGTGATTCTTTTAAAAATAATTTACTATAATAACGAAATATAACAATTTTAATTTTCCCACATTGACGACATGAATTAATTTAATATCTGAAAATATATAGAAATAAATATATATAACATAACAAAAATTTTCATCAACTACTTACATCAATGGTTGTCTTAATGATGCTATCTTTTCAATGACGAAACCGCCGAAGATAATTCTAGAAACGAAACGAAAAAATAAACAAAACAAACGAAACGAAAAAAACAACCCTTTTTTGCAATAAGAAAAAGAAACCATACAAATCTACCTAAGATGTGTGTTTTTGTCTTTCTCTTTACTCTGTCTACATGTCTGTATATGTTTTTTTCATGGTTGATTTTTTTACTTGTCTTGTTAGAGTTGTACTTTTTAATATCATTTTCCTCTTCTCTACTACATCTTGACATGCCGCAACATCTGCTTATCAGCACAATTTTTTTTAGCAAAATTAATTAGTAAAACATTAGTATATTAGTAAAGCATTAGTATAAAACAGTTAAGTGCTGAATAAGTATAGCAAAAATTTTAGCTGAAAACACGATTTTAGCAAAAATATTTGCTAAAAAATAGTATACCTGATTTACAAGACGTTTTACTAACTTTTCTACTAACTTATTTTTTTGAGTGTAGTCTTTCTAAAAATATATATTCTCTTTATATTATTAATATAAATATGTAGGTAGAGTTTTTTTTTTATAACAATTCAAATTTAAATTTTCTTTTAACCTTTTTCAACTTCTACTAGGGTTTTTTCGAATCTTCTTTTAAAACTAAAATATTCTTAAAGTTATGCCCTGTTTTGAGATGATGTTTTTCTTTACACGAACGATTAACAATAACAAAATACATGCAATGCAAAAATAAAATACATGTAGTCACTTTTTCGTATAGTGACGTATATCTTGTAAAAACCAGTGCATTCATCCTGAATAAAATGAGCCTTCACTTGGTAAAATCAGTTGAAAGTTGTCAAAGTGATGTTACTTTTCCAATGTTTATATACACTTAGAATACTATATAGGTAAAGACCACAGTAAATGTAGTTAAAAACAAATGAAATTTCACTTAAAGAAAGGACGACTTACATTTGAGTAAATTCAACTAACATTGTCATTTGGTTTTCAATAATCAAAAAATTAACCACAATTGTAGTAAAAATTAACCACATATGTTAGTAAAAAATAAACAAACATTTTTTTTATTTTTTTTTTAAATGATAAAAAATGACTGTAAAAAATGAATGTGAAATCATAAAAAAGTCATTTGATGTGGTTTGTATTTTTTAATGAACTACAAGGTTAGTAAAAAATTAAATTGTTCTACAAATGACTGGCATTTACATTAAAAATAAAGAAACTGTATTACAACCCAAACAACTAAAGCAGAAGTTCCCTGAGTGTGGGTACCCAAATTTATAAAACAAATATAAAGGGTTAATTGTAAAAACTTGATAAGCTACATTGCATTTTTGGTTTATTTTCGCCTTTTAATGTTGGAAAACATATCTAACATATGAAGATTTCAGGACTTTTATACTCTACACAGAGAGAATTCCTTGGACTAGTTTTAATTACATTTTTTCACTAAACTAAAGAAGTTTTCTTCACAATATGATGGATGAAAAACTTCTTAAACTTCATGGAAGCTTCACGGAAGCTTCGTGGTTTTAATAAAACAATTTTAAATGAAATTTTTTTTATTAGTTGAATGAAATTTTTAATAAATAATATGAAATTTTTCATTAAATTTTATGAAAAACTAAATTAATTTAATGAAAAGTTTCAATGGACGAGCTATAGTGACAATTAATGGATATAATGCAAAAATTCATTGATATCATGCAGATAATTCTCTCAGTATAGGTACGTGTGGTAAGTGTTTAAGCTAGACTTCTTTCAAAAAATAGTCAATGGATGTCTAGAAAACAGCGAAAACTAGAAAATAATAAAAGTGACTTATCAAGTTTTTACCATAAGCCCTTCATATCTACTTTTGCCACACAACAAATAAACTTTTAACATTAATATAATTTATAACCCAATGTTTTAGTGGCTGTTTGTTCTAAAGTACCATTTTGTGTAGCAAAAACCACAAAAAAAAAAATACACAGAAAAAGCCCACTAATTTAACTTAATTCATCTATATTGTGGTTTTAACACACACAGGGTATAAACAGTATAAAACAGTTATTGATTGGTTTGTTCGTGTTAAGATTAAGAGTAGAGGTCCAAGTCAAAAAGTAGAGATGTCACAAATAGTGAGTGAGATGTCACGACTAATGTTTGTTTTTATTATATTTGCCGAATAGTTCTTTCATACATTATCATATAAAAGTACACTATACTCTAGATATAGACACAATAATAAAACTTTTTAAAAATCATTTCAAATCAATACAAACAGCTGAGTTGGACGGTTTAAAGAACATAGTTATGTGAAAAACTTGATTTTCTAAATTTTTTGGATAAAAATACAGTTTTTTGAGCTATTTTATTTGCTACTATTCTGTATTCGTCCGAATAGTAAAAACATGCCGAATATATCGAATATTGAATAGTAAACGAATATTCGTGACATCTCTAACAAAAAGGTGTTTGCGTTTTTTGAAACTATTATTTTGTTATTTTTATCGGTTTTTGAACATAGTCTTGCAGGAACTATGAAAAAAAAAATATAAAAACATCGAATTCAGCCGGCTTAGAGCCTCCGCGGAAAATTTTTTGTCAAGCCGCCGCTGCCGATTATTTTGAGTCGGCTTGGGCCACTGTTTATGAGTCATTTCGATTCACGCAAAATGCACAGACCGGAAAACGTTTTATTTTTGGTTTTTAACATAAATAAATAAATTTGAAATTTAAAATGTTTTTTTTTTTCAACAATACAAAATACAAAACAAGTAACTTTATTTTCAACTACAAAAAACTTTAATAAAAAAAATAGCCACAAAATTATTGTTAAATAAAAAAGTTAAAAATAAAAAGTACACAAAAAAACTAATCTTATTTCAACTTTAGTATTAAACCCAAAAAAAAAATCAAATATTTCTACAAATAAAATCGAAAAAAATTTCTCCGTGTTAATAAACTTGCATGATATGTGGTATCAACAAAACCGCTAAGTTGTGATGCAAAACAAAGTCCCACAAAAAAAGGCACATTCTTTAGATTATAATCATTTAAAAATAGTATTTAGAAAATATAATTTCGGTTTGCCAAAAAATGATTTATTGTGTAACAAATTAATTATTAAACGCATCCGCGGACTACATCCTGTATATAAAAAATATAGTGAACTATAACTAATTTTTTAGCATTTGTTTTTAATTTGCTAATTTTTCATATATACGTTTTTGAATTAAAATTACCGAGGTTAAAACCGGTAGTAATATTTATGGTTCATATTTTATTCAAAATTTCGCGATTTCTCAACTATATTTTATGTGGCAGGTATTTAAACATTATACTAAAAATTGAATTTTGGTTCACCTTGGAAAGGTATGATTCAATATTTTTTAACAAATCGCTTATTTTGTATATGGTGCGCCATATAAAATAACTTTCTAATTGGATGTACATTTGTTTAGGTATTTAGTTAATTTAGCTATAAAGTTTGCAAAAACAGCAAAACATAAAGCGCGATTTGGCGGCAAAATTTTAAATTTTCGAACCTAATTTATTACTACTCATGTGTAATTTTAATTAAAAAAAAAAAAAATATATAAAAAATTTGCAATTAATAAATAGTTTCATATATTTGTTTATTTTCGGGATGTCAAACGTGGATAAGTTTGATTGCCAATTTGTTATACCTTAACGTGTTTTTTCGCATTACCCCATTATTACGCACTTTTCAAATATTTACAATCTAGGGACTGATCCCTTTTATGTGTTATGTATATCTTGTATCACAATTTACAATAAGTGGAGTTGTTGATACCACAAATCACACGGGTTTGCCAAAATGTATTTCGTGGAAGGATTTCCGCTCTGTGTATTATTGTTTTTGTGCAAGTTCTTTCATTAGCATTCGCGAAATTCTTTCCGACTTTGTAGAAATATTATAAATTTGTTGAGCTTAAAAAAGTTGAAAAAAAGATAAAAACTTTATTTTGTACTTTTTTTAACTTAGTTGAACTTTTTATTTTCAACTTTGTTATTTATTTTTTTCAACTTTTGTAAAATATAAATATCTTTCTAAAACAAAAAAATTTATTTGAACAAAAATGTTTTTTTTTTTTTTTGAGAAAACAAACAAAAACGTTCGTTTTTTTAAAATGTTTAAAATGGGGTGTCTCAAAAAATGTTCGATTCAAAATATTTTTTTTTGCTTATATTTTCATTTTTGTTTTATCGTAGTTAGCAAATTTTGTACAATGACCTTTGATATGCTTACACGCAAAAAAAAATTGGGGTAATATTATCGAAGTGCGTAGTAATTATACAAGCATAAAGTTCTAGTAAAAAACTTATAATTTTTTCTGAACTTACAAACTAAGTAAAAAATTTCTAAAAAAATTCATATATTTTACAAGAAATTTGTAAAACTAACTTGCAACTTTTGTAGTTGTACAATTACTAACACAGAAAAAAATATTTCATAACGTGTTTCAATTAAATCGATTTGTTGAAAGTTTTAAAAGCTGGCAATTAAAAATTAATTGAATCAATTAAATATTTGCTCAAATTCGGAACTTGCTTGACATTTTTTTATATTATCGCTCAAAAGCAAACATCAGCACATTGTTGTAGTGTTTTGTAATATTTATGTAGTTGTTTTCTTTATAAATGTTTATGTTTGGTGGTATTAGTAATAAATATTTTAATTTCATTTCAACTGGATTAGATATTAATTCTCATTAGGTTTATTACTTTTTTAAGTTAATTAATTTAGTTTCAGATTTTTAAATCTGAATATTTATTTATTCTAAAAGATTATCATAAAATTGATAATGTAATTTTTAAAGTTTAATTTCGTTTAATAAAAATTTAAACATTTTTTTTTTTAAACAGAAAGAAAATGCAAAAAATAAATTAAAATTTTTTTTAAACTATAATAAAAAAATACTTTGATTTCAACAAAATTGCAAATTTCAACAAGAAAAAAAAAACAAATTTTTGTTTTGCCATATACCTTACGCTTCAATAGCACGCTAATTTCTGTGTGAATTTTTTCACATAAGTATAAATAGATCTGATAAATAAAGGAGAATTTCATGCCTTTTTAAATTCAATGTTATAAAATTCAAGCGATAAAAAACATTTGGTATGGCAACAACACTTTTATAAAAAACATTTGATATGGCAACAACAATTTTTTTTTTGGTTTTTGAGAAGGTATATGAATATCGATCCCTTTTAAATCAAATTAGATATTACAGTAGACTCGCGGTAACGTGAACTATTAAAACCTGAGCTAGTTCACGTTTGCGAAGTTGTTCATGTTTACGAAGGTGTAATTTTTTACATCTTAAAAATAAAATAGACATATATTTAACTCAAATTCATATATTTTTTATTAATTCATATTCATATTTGCTTTGCTAAGCTAGTCACGCTTGATCCTCTTTTTATTTTCCTTTAAAGATAAAAAATTTGGTAGTTTTTGCGACATTTTTCACGACACATTTTATATTAAACTAAAAACAAAATAAGCAAATCAACAGCGCGCGTTACAAAAAATGCCAGAATATATTCATAAGCAATCATTTACGGGGATTCCCAATTTTTAAAAAAATAGTGATTGCTTAAAAATGTTCAAAAGAAAACAACGTGTTCTATATTCCAATTAGTTTACATTTGCTCACGTTATAGCGCTTCAGAGTAGTCAGTGTAAAAAAAATTATGTTCATGCTAGCCGGTGTTCACGTAAGGCGGTGTTTTTGTTATCGCGAGTCTACTGTATTTAATTGAATATTAATTCAATTAAAGAGCTATCAATTTCTAATTCAATTATCAGTTTTAGCAATGAAAATTATTGAGTCGGTGGTATAAGCACTTCCATAATATTTCCCCAGTTTTTTTTTTTTGCGTATTTGGAAACATCAAAATTTTCGTTGTCTGCCATAAATAACCTTTTGTCTATATGTTAGCGGATGTTTAATTTAGGCATTCTAAATCCGTTCGCCTTAATCATTTTTTTTTTTATTTTTAATTTTATTTATTAAATTACAGTTTTATAGATCACATTACATTTATCACATTTGAATATATAAGGTGGCGCAAAAATAACCTTCCGATGTTTTTTTTTTATTATGTATTTATTATGTATAGCGTTTTCTGATAGGAGGATTACTTTTGCGCCACCTTATATATATTACTCCACAAAAAAATATAAAAATACACTCAACAAAATTTGTTGTCATATATTAGAACGCGCATTTTCTGCCGGCTTAATGATATTTTGTTGGGTTTAGGGTCACTTATTTACAGGAAATCATATTAAATACTTTTAAATTTGCAAAATTAAAAATTTTATGGAAGTACACTCACAATATATATTTTGTTACCAATTCAAATTTATTTATAAAGCATTTTTTCAACTTTTTCTTTCGGTAGCATAGATTACATAGAACTTAAACTCTTTGATATTAGCTGTCAGTGCACGTAACTCATGAGAATGTGTTAGACATAGGTGGTGTACCTATACAAAACATATATTAAATGTGTATGAAAAAATGTAGAGGACGAGTTTGATATCTATGAAATCTATGATCTATGTAATGTTTGATCGGTAGTTTAAAAAACAAACTATATAAATATACGTTCTTTAGTTAGTAATTATATATTGGTAGTTAAATTTTGAATTTTATTTTTTCTCTTTCAAAAGAAAGGTTGCCATAATATTTTTTACAAAAAGAGTTTGTTTAAATCAAAATTATTTCAATTAAATTTACAAGAAATTCAAACTTAACAAACATGAATTTTTTCTGTTTTGTAAACACCAAAAAAAATTTTAAATTTCAAAAACAATGGAAAAAATCGGTTTTTTTACGTTTTGTCCGTTAAATATTAAAGGTTGTTTTAATAGACTTTCTGTTCTTTTTACTTCTTCTATCGGTTATTTAAACAATGTTTAAAAATATATATCAAAATGGGTTGAATATAATGGAAAATAGGTAGTTCTTTTTTTAGTTGTGTTTTCAGTTAATTTAATATGTATTTTCGGTAGTTTTTAACATAATAATATTGTGAGTGTATACATTTTAAGGTTATGGATATTTTGTTTGGTCCTCAAAATTTAAAGTCCTTAGAATTTTGTTAAGCCTCTTCGATTAATACTAAGCTCATTACAATCTTTTATTTAATGTACGTTTTGGGGGAATTGATAGAGCGCTTTTGTTGTCACAAAGTGAAATGTGTTTGGAAAAAATTGTCGGTGTACCCGCTATTAATGAAAAAAATTTAAATTCTTTGCAATTTATAAATTTAGTAAGTCGTAAGAATTCACTTTACATTCACTTGTTCTCAAGCCATGTTTTTTTTATAAAAAATGCGAAACAAACTAATAAAAGGTTACATTTTGGATTTTATTCGACCTTTTTCTTAGAATGTTGGTTTTCCAAATAATCAAGCTCGAAGTCTTGATTGTTTTTAAAATATTTTATTTATAAAAGCACTTTTAATACAGAAGAGGAGTAAACAAGTATAACTTAATTTTATAGTAATTAAATGTGCTAAAGTCCCAACACTTATTTAACAAATTGTGAAAACAATCTGCTGTAGGCTTGTCCCTATCCGGATTTCATTCCTGCCCAAGGAAATCTTCAGGGGACTTTGTTATTAGAATTTCTAGAGATATTTGTTATAATAACTTAAGTTTATTTTAGTGTATTGTGTGTTAACATTCAATTTCCGCCCAGAAGATGAATAATGAAGCTATTCGAAATATTGGCTTAATTAAGGAATTTTTATATAAATAATATACTTTAAAAACAATTAAGCAATCGAGCTAGATTATTTGGAAAATCAAAATAATTAAAATTCACATAATTTTTAAAAAGTTGGGAAAAACTGTGAAGGATTAAAAATCGAAAAATTTTGGTTTCACTTGTAAATCACCATAAAACTTTTCACCAAGAAGCGATATGAAAAGTACTTTCTCCCAAGTCTAGTGAGTAAATTTTGTATTAATTTGGACAATGAACAAAACATAAATGTATACATTAAGTCTTGCAAGTTTCAAGTAATTTTGTTTAATTTTCGTCTTTTAAATGCCCATCCATTCTTTGCGCGTCATATCTTTTAAGTATAATCAACCTAACCCTTTCCACCGTTCCTCTTTATTCATAAAATCTTGAGAAATAAGAGTCAGTTTCAACAGGTGTTCACAATTTCTGAAGTAGGTGTATGGAAGTTAGTTATTATATTTCATTTGTAACACCATAAAAATGTGTTTCTGATAACCGATAATTTTTCCTAATAAGAATGTGATGTACAAATCAGGATTGTTACATTTAACATTCAAACATTGATTTTGAAAAAAAACTTAAACCTTTGGCTACTCTTGTACACAAAAGTAAACACATTTTAAAAAAAAATATAAATAATATGATAATGAAATAAAACTTTATATTTTTGTTTAAATATGTTCATTGAGAAAAAATCACTGTTAGAGAAAACTCTCCGTCAGGGAAATTTAGACGCGATTTTTGTTAACACACTCCTATTTATTTGAATTTATTTTCAAAAAGGAGCATTTGGTGTATCTCCTAGACTAGCAAAGCTACAATCTCGAAATTTGGCATGTATATTCATTTAATGACCAGAATGAAATAAAAGACATACTTTTTGCTTATTTCAAAAATTCGATTTTCGAATTAAGTTTTTGGTGGGTAGTAGCCAAAACATTTGCAACTGAAATCATGGTTTAGGTAATTATAATTTTTTTTTTTGATCAAAAAGATTTGTGGTATAAGTTTTTGTTTTTTTTTTTTATTAAATTCAGTAATAGCATATTATTTTACAAATACAAACAAATTATTTATAACTACTCAAAAATAAAAAAAAAAAAATTTTAACAAAATAAGTCGATAGTGCAGTGTTCAAAGCATTTGCAACTCTTAAAGTAATTAACAGGAAATACAAACAATGGTTTTAACGCTCAGTATTTTGTAGCGTAGCCATTATTTTTCTGAACACCTCTTAGGCATTGAGGCAATGAGCTTTTTAATATAATCGTCAGAAATTTCATTCCAATGCTTCTCCAGCTCGACGAAAAGTTCATCACCATTTCGGAATACTTTATTGCCGATATACCGTTTTACAATCATCTACATGTTCTCAGTCGGCTTGAGATCGGGAGATTGAGCCGACATATTAATTTCATTTACCTGCAGCCAAACTTTTACAACCCCCGCTGTGTGTTTTGGGTCGTTGTCGTGTTGGAAGGTCCATGAGAGTGGCATTTCCCATTCAACATACGGAAGCATAACTGAACTCAAAAGATCTCTATAGATTGTGGCCATCATTGTGCTATTAATGCGGTGAATTGGGCCAATCCTATGTCCTGAAAAACACCCCCACACCATAGTGTTTCTACCTCCGTGCTTCACTGTGGCGGTTGTGTATCTGGGATTAAACTTTTCGCCTCGTGGTCTTCGAACATTGGCTCTTCCATCTGATACGCGAAGGTTGAATTTAGACTCATCTGACCACAATACATTTTTCCATTGCTGTTGAGGCCAGTTCAAATGGGTGCGTGCCAAGTCAAGCCGAGCTTTTCGGGTTTTTCCGACTCAACGGTTTTTTTGTACATCTATAACTTCTAAGACCATATTCTCGGGCTCTTATTTTAATGGTGGGAAGACTGGCATCTATTAAAAGTTAAATTTTAGCTTCTCTGGGAACTGCTTTGGGATATTTCTTAAAAAATTCTTGTTTTTCCGATCTTCTCTTACAGTTGTAAGAGAACAACTCCTTTATGAGTTGTGTGGATGTTACCACTATTAACAATGCAGCAAATCGTTGATTTTGGAACGGAGTACTTTATAGAAATTTCTTTTTGGGAAAGTCCATTTTGAAAATCACTTAAAACTTTTGATTTAAAGTCAGAATTGTATTTATTTCCCGCCATTTTTTACAAAAATTATTCTTACGATGTTTATGCTTCCAACATTTTATTACAACTATTAAAGAACAATAATTATAATAAATTTGTTTAAAAAATGTAACGGCCTGAACCGCATATTAAAAAGGAATGCGATTACCGTTATATCCTAGCATTTGATAGTATAAATTGTTTCGTTAAGAGTAAGAATAATGAGAGTTGCAAATGTTTTGAACACCTGCATTTTGAATACATCTATTATTATTAATTTTTTTGTTATTTTAATTTTACGGAATTAATTTTTTTTATTTGTTTAACATAAAACAATATATGAAGAATATGTAAAAATAAATTTTAGTAACTAAGTGTGATTTGAAGAAAATAAATCAATGAAAACCAGTTCTGTTCCAAATGTTTTGATCACTACTGTATGTAAACGTTTTTCTTTCTAATTTATACACCCCTAACAAGAATCTGAAGACAAAAATAGAAATCTGTATAGGCTTTTCACAGTTGTAGGAAATATCTGAATACTTCAATTTAATATTTTTCACTCGCTTAAAGGATTTACAAATTTTGAAATATTTTTGTCAAGATTTCATCCCAATTTTTTCTTAAAAAATACACCACGTTGCAGGGTATTGCTATATTCCGTAAAACCAATTATATTGTTTTAATATCTGTTTTTTTTTTATTCGGATATTTTCACCACATTATATGCTGTCAATTGAGGTTTATCTCTAATTTCAAACTTTATTTTATACAATTTGTAATGGCATTGCTATTGTGTTATTGTGGTCTTGCAATAGTGAAAAACAAGCAATTAAAATCATTGTTACTAAATTTTACAAAATGTTGGTAAAGAAAAAAATAGAATAAAATGGATTAAATAAAAAACTTAGTACTTATAGATTTATTCCAAAAGTTCTATTGACGGCAATATGACTTTTCTCACTTCAACCCTTCCGGTTTGCATGAAACTTGGTATATGTAATCTCCTAATTAGTAAGACAAAACAGTAGATTTTTACTTTTTTTTTAAATTTGGTGTCGTTTGCGTTTCATTACTGTTGGTATTTTTTTTTTTAATTTTAAAAACACATATACACGGACAAAAATGTACACCAAAAAAAAGTTAGTAAAGTCAGCAAAAAAATTTTGCTGAGTCAGCAAAAATCTAGTCAGGATGATGCTTGAAAAAAAAATGTTAAGGTCAATATGTGGGATTCTCAGTCTCTCTCAATCTGCCCACTATCTATCCCCTTTCCAAAGAAACATTAATAAATAGAAAGAAATTCCTGAGTGCTGCTTCTCTTAAAAAAAAAAAAAAAATTCATTAAATTTTAATAGAAAATAACAAAAAAAAAAGCCAAATAAAAGTGAGCGTTTTAAGCAACAATTTTGTATCAACATGTTGCAATTATTTTTTAGTGTAAACAAAATGTTTTCATTATCTCGCCCGAGTTCAGTTGGTAAACATACAAAACGCTGAGTATGGTAGCTTCTCTATTTGCATATACTCTTTGATATCTGATTCATGTTCTGCTACTCTTATACCTAACATACGTTTTGTTGAACCAATATAAACCTTATTGCACTGCTCGCTCTCGTTTAACTCATATTTTATTCCATAAATTAATTATTCATTTTAAGTTTATCAATTATAGTTTTTTTTTTTGTGTGTCAACAACAGTAATGCCAACTTTTTTTAATCAAAAACGCGCCGATGGACACAAAAAAAAGACCTGAAAAGCGCTAAATAAAAATAAAACCTAAAGCAGTAAAAAGCGCAAAAATATTATTAAAAAACAGTGATGCCAACTTTATTGAGGCAAAACATGACTGCACGTTTAAAAAAGCGCTATATGATAAAGTTTATAAAACTTTCTAGTTTATCAATTTATTTATTCTACAAAACAGCACAAAAAGTAATGTTTTATAAAAACAAAATGCGCTAACATAGTGTTTTTTTTTTTATAAAAAGCAGAAAATAATGCGGTTTTTGGTTAATACAAGAGCGCTGAATCTAAAGGCATCGCTGGTAAACAAAGTGCATAGTGTTCCGTTTGATTAGTAGCCAATTTTTGTGCTCTCATCTTTTATAACTTACCTTAGTGTATTGTTCTTTATAAGTTTTGGCACATATGGTACACTGTACAAATTAGCTTTTGTTGTTTGTTCTTCTTTATCAATATATTTTTGAAATATTTTCATATAACTAAAGAAAATTTTCATTAAATTTATGAAGAGATATTTTATGAAATTGAATGAATTATTTTTATGAAACTATGAAATTTTATGAAAAATGTTTATGAAACTTTTCTTAATAAATTTTATTTGTTCGGTTTGAGATCATGACAAATTTTTCTCTAAATTATCAGGAAAATTAAAATTTTTATATGATAATTTACATTGACTATTAGAAAAAACACAGAAAAAGTTATTAGACACTAGCATGAATGGAATGCATTTTCTGACCCACTACGGTCTTCATCAACATTCTTCGTGCCATTTAGTGTTAATCGTAAATATCTTCTATTTAACTCACACGTTAAAGGAATTGGGTGACATTCCATTCATGCTAGCTTTTTCTGTGTTTTTGAGATTGTCCATATCCTGGACATTGAATTATATCTCACTGGATACAAATATAGCTGATTTTATATAATTTTAGGCGATATTAGGTATGCTTGTTGTGACTTTAAAGTATTTAAATTGAAAATTTAAATTTCCAGAAGCCAATATTTTGAAAGACCCATCTTGTTTAAATGAGGAAAAAAATTAGTGCTAGTGTTGTCTTATAAAATGTACGCATTTTTTATTTGAAATTATTTGTATAAAAGAAATTACTTAAAAATGATTTCGTTGCACGATTAATAGAGTTAAATGTGAAGCCATATGTGATATAGTCTTAACTTGACGATAATTAAATTGGATATTTAACTTTACGAAAATATATATGGAACTATATAAAAAGCTATATAAAATCATAATGAAAAAATTTTGAATATGAAGTCGCATATACTTTAATAAAACTAAGCATCGGTTCATAAACAATCTAATATCGACCAATACATATATTTAGATTATTGTTATATGTCTTATGTGGTTATATATGGAGTAAGATTTGGAGGAATATAATAATATCAGGGTACCATATAAAAAAAATTCTCTTAATAAAAATGATCAGATGTATTTGTATTTAATGATATAAGACGTAATGTGACTCCATTTAAAGTCAGATATGTCTTATCCGTATTATATATTATATTATATATAAGTATTTTTACCCGGGTAACAAATATCCTAATGAGTATGTTTCAACAAAAATATGAAGTTTTATTTCACTATCATATTTTTTAAATTTTTCTTAAAAATGTGTTCACTGTGTTGTACAAACTCAGCAAAAAATAGTGCACTTCCGGAAGGCATTATTTATTTACGAAGAGCTTCCAAAGCATATTAAAAAGGCATGATTTGTGTTCGCGATGTCCCACTTTTTATGTCTCTTTTAAGCAGTGGAAAAGCGCTTCTTTGTTTTGTATGTTGACAACATTAATGCTTCATGGTATGCATTCTTTATTGCTTCATTGTATGAATTATTCACTGCTTCAAAGAAGGCATTTTGGGAAGCACTACACAATGCCTTACGTAATTGCTTTATAATATGCAATTCAGTGAAGCGCTTTTTTGGAAACATAAAATGGAGTTACTGCTTACCAAATCCAGGTTATTTTTTGCTGGGAAGGTAGGTATTGAAAGCGTTAATATTGATGGTTTAAAAAATTAACCCATTCCAGTTTATGAGCCGTATTTTTTCAAGTTTTAGCTGCCTCAAGCGCAAAATTAATGTATGTCATAATATTTTCATTCTTTTCACATATAAATACTTAAAAGTTTTATTTTCATAAGTTTTCTATAGTGTTTCCAATTAATCGACCTAGGCGGTTAACCGGTTAAGTCATTATTCGTAGAATCGCTTAAATGGACCAACCGGTTAACCGGGTCGGTTAATTCACAAAATTGGAGATTAATCGTTAAAAGTGTATTTCTTATCATAAAAATGCAAAGACTAGCATTTTTTGTTAAAAATCAAGTAAAGTTGACCGCGTTGGTTGATGATGGTTCAAAGCATCCTGAGATGTTTTAATGTAACACGCATTAGAATCTTAGGATTTTATATTGAAGAAATCTAATACTACAATCATATTTAACCCCCAAAATACGTATTTTTGTTTTTTTTTTTCAAGTTTTCGGTTTAAAATTTATATGGAATTCGAGTCGAAAACTTAAAAAAACGAAAGTACGTATTTTGGGGTTCTGTGTGAATGTAGTTTAAGGGCCGTTAAAAAACAAAATGTTTCCAGCTGGGCAAGTTTTTATTTTTAATTATTTGCAGTTTAATGCTACTTTTAATATTATATTTTATGAATTATATTTTTTAAATCCTTACCACAAAAACCCATTTTTGGAAATTTGTTTCGTTAAAAAATTCTGTTAAATATAGCGGAATGTAAAAATTAGATACGTCAATCTGGTAACGTTGTGAAATAGAGATGGAGGAGATTAAAAAAATAAACAAAAATCTAAAAATAGAATATTTGTGTTTGTTAGTGTTGTTGCTTCTGAGTATAACATACAAAAACAGAAACGCTAATGGAAAGAAAATTGCAATTTAGCAGCATTTCTTTCTTGTGTGATAGCTAAACGGGTGTGATCGCTAAACGGTCATGACTTGGTATTGTTACGTTTGTAATGTAAGAAAAGCGCAGGTTTGATTCTTACAGCCGCAGGTTGTTGAAGAATTTATCATATAGAGACAATCTGACAATTATAAGCCACAAATAATAATACAATTTAAATGGAAAATCACGCCTGTCCATAAAAAGGCAGAAACTAGTCCTGTCTGATTTTCAAAATTATTAGTGTTTATAATGTTTAGAGAAAAACGTTTATTCTTCTTCTTAACCTCAACATATCTAAAAATTAGATGTTTGTAAAAAATAAATTTCGGAATATTTTGCTTCAAAGCAACGAAATTTTAAACTTTTAAGTTCATTCTTATTGACAACGTTAAGAATTTATCACTTTAACTGTAAATTTCTCCATTATTGTCCTTAATTGAAAACGTTTTGCAAAAAACTTTAAATCAACTGTTATTTTAAGCAATTTTGGGAATTGTCATGCCCTTTTTTCTTTTTTGTGAACATTTTGCTTTATTTTTGTGATATTATTTAGTAACTTTTTTGTAATTTTATACTTGTCCCGGATATCGTATATGTTCAGTGGAAATAAATAAATAAAATTGCATATTAATTATAGTATTAATTGCAATTGTCTGAAAAAGACGTTAAAAATTCAAACTCAAACAAAAATCAAACTTTGCTCTCTTGCAATTCTTCCCTAACTACGTAAGCGCCATCTATCGAATATACAAAGAATATATCAAAGATCTGGCATCACTTACAACATATGGGAAAACAGTGGACATTAGAGTGAGGTAAGTTTCTAAAAATAGAACTGTTGTGTTGTTGGAGTTGTACTTCTGAGATTATGTATGCAAAGACAAAAAACACCGTGTATTAAATAAAACTAGTTTTAATCACAACAAAAAAAAAAACTCGACCTGACGATAGATCAGTGTGCTAAAGCGCTCTGTCTAACGTGTAGTGCGAGTACATGTGGCATTAGAAATCAGTTTATCTATACCACGGTCAGTGATTGCACAGAAAATTCCATATAGACGCAATCGAACAAATGAAAACATAACAAATATTACATTATTCAAATAAAAAACAGGGTCACTGACGAATGTTCAATACCAGAAACTGCGCAGTCTGATTCAGAAAAATTTAAAATTTACAATGTAGTTTTGATTTTTAGAAAATATACTCATTCTTCTCTACCACGCCTTTCACAATTAAAATTAAATAAAATTTCATATTAATTATAGTATTAATTACAATTGTCTGAAAAAGACGTTAAAAATTCAAACTCAAATCCTTATAGTTACACTGTATTTCTTTTAAAAAACCCTAAGAATTTACCAGTGTTACCATTTTCAAAACATGCGAGTTTCGAAGAACGACTTGCATAACAAATAATTTTTCTTTATAACCGAAGTAGAACAGATACTCACTAGAGTGAGTAGAACAGATATTCACCGAAGTAGAACAGATACTTACTAAAACAGCTTCTAGAATTAGTTCTAGGCTAGCTAGACCTAACATTTTCACTGGAACATGTTTGAAAATTGTTGTGGTTGGGAACCGTTTATAAAAAAATTCTCGGGAGAAGGAGTCAGATTTCTAAGAAAATTATTCGTAAATTGGTTACAAGTTGTGCGATAACGATTCAAAGCAAATTCAACCTTTGTCTTGATATACATTGAAATTGAGCTTTTTAAAAAATCAAAACAGAATCAAAAATTGTATCTCTAATAAAATATATTGGCCATAGGCTTAAGGACCGCTTTTACTTGATTTTAAAAGTATTTGATGACATTTTATATAGCGTTTCTTTTTTCTACGTTTTCTTTAAATTTTTTTGTAGCCAAAGTTATGAAAACAGACAAGTTTTGGGATAAAATCCATATAAAAAATTTAACCGGTTAATCGACCTATTTTAAGCGGTTATGCGGGTCGAATAATTATTTGAGTTTTAAATTATTTGTTTCGACATTAACCGAAATAGAGGTGATTGGTTAATCAAGGAATCGGTTAATCGATTAATCAAAGTGGAAACACTAGTTTTTTATATATATTTTTCAATCATATCTGAAGCATAAAAATTACAGTCAGTTTCACTTAACAATTCCAGCTGAAAGTGGAAAAAATTATAATGGAAAGAATAGTAACACTATGAAACAAATATGAACTTTTTGAAATATACACGGACTTGGCAGTATAGGTTCGATTCTACTAGCAAATGGTAGTAAAACCCTATACTCGGTTTGGCAAGATTGTTGGCCAATTTTTTTTATGGGCCTTCAAAGATTCTGAAAATTAGTGAGACGATGGAGAAAAGGTGTCATCAGCTTTTGTCCAACAGCTAATTCAGATTGGGTGCTACCGCTTAACTATATTTGGCAATAATGCGGTCAAGAATCTATTCAAAAAATTTTATTCAAATTTTGTGGGAAAAAATTTTTTTTTCTTGCACTTTTTTTGAAAAAACATAGGAAAATTTCACATTTTCACATTTTTTATCATAACTTATATAGGTGCTTTTGATTTGTCACTAACAATATTTGTTAAAATTGTCACCACGGTAAAGCTGAACAACTTTTGTGAACATAGCAATACAATCTGAACGTTTCTAAAAAGCCCATTAAAACCACTCTGTACCTTAAAAATGGTCCTTTTGATTAAACTATAGGGCATTTTCATTTTATATTTACGACTAATTTTTCGATGTTCACCGAGTTTGATCAAGTTTGCCAGTAAACGCATATTTCTAAAACGATTTTTTTATTTTGAAAAGTGTGGCAACCCTGAAGCTTTGAAATATCGAAAAATGAGGGATTGGGATATCATGGAACAGGCCATAACTTTTGTTGTGTGAAAGATATTGAAAAAATTCTTCTTGCTAAAGAATAGTGAAAATGTTGGGGGTTAGAACACGCATTTTGCTATTTATGTAAAAAATGTAATAAATTAAAATTTGATTAAAAAAAAAATCATTTTGAATTTGTTTTTCTAAAAAAAAATGTTTAAAAAACTTTTTTATTAAATTTCTAAACCTCAGCATTTTCAACATTCTTACGCAAAAGAAATTTTTTCAATATCTTTTACACAACAAAAATTATGGCTTTTGAATTATATCCCAACTCCTCCTTTTTTGATATTTCATCAGTTTAGTAATACGCGTTTATAGGCAAACGTACTCACCAAATTTGATCAAAATCGGAGACCATCGGAAAATTAGCCATAATATAAAATGGAAATGGTCTATAGTCTAATCAAAACGACCATTTTTAAGATACAGAGTGGTCTTTATGATCTATTTATAATGTCTTTACACGTTCAGATATACTGCCATGTACATGTATTTTTTTTCACTGTTGCACTGTGTAATCAACCACCCATTACATTTAAGTAGCACGTACTTGTAACTCATTATAATTTCCGTGGTGACAATAATCATAAATTCAATTGTTTGGAGACTGTTAAAATAACGCTAAAGGAAAACACAGAGGATAACATTAATGTATATACAAATACAGAAGCACAAACACACACACACAGATACCAAAACACAAAAGCACGCTCATGCATATTAATACAATTGAAAATTCATGATGTCACTTGTTGAATTTTCGAAATTGTAGCCAAATCTCATCATCATCCTTAAGCAGCATCAGCATAAAGTTGAAGAGACAAACATAATGAACTATGGGTTAAGATAAGAAAGGCTCTGACAAAAACCATTCTTATCTTAACTACAACATTTTTTTAATCCTTAACAAATTTGAATCAACATTCGCTAAAATAATAAGAAAATGTTGGAAACTTGTTGCACATTGACTGTAAACAACCAATGAAATTTGGCATTTAATTTTTGCTCTTAAAGAATATATGCATGTTAGGAAGCAGTAGGAGAAGCAGTTAGGATGCAGTAAACGGTTTTTACTGCTTCCTATTTTCTGCTTGGCCTCAGCAGAAATTCGGAAGCGGTAAAATTGATAAGCGATTCTGTTTTGCTTCTTTTCTGTTTCTTTTCTGATTCTTTGCTGCTTCTTCTACTGCTTCCTAAGATTAATAGCTTGCAGTAGTGCATCAAAAAAGCAGTAGCGAAGTGTTTACCACACTTTATCGCTTGGCGAAAGCACGAAAGAATTGTGATGATAAAGAAATTTAGTGTCTTTATTTTCCAATAAAAGTTACCGATAATGGGTTACATAATGCATTACTTTGTAATGGACACTCCTTATCTTTAGCATTATTTCGAAACATAAAGTAATGAGATACCAATAATTGGGTACTCACGAATTACCTTGTAATGATACATCATTGCCTTTTACATTATTTCGAAGCATCAATTACAGAATGCATGAAATATAAGTGTAAAGTAATATTTAAATATTTTTTGAAAATCTATATTTAGACACATTACTTTGTACTTTTTTGTAAGCATAAGGGTATTGTATATATTTTTAACACCAAAAACGGAAGCTCGAAGCACAATAAAATTGAAAATTCATGTCACATTTTAATCAATGTATTATTATATGTGACGATAGCTCAGAGTTCTCGCCTAACAATCAAAAGACCCCAAGTTCGAATCTCAGCGAGACCAGGTTATTTATTTAATTAAAAAAATTGTTTGTAATAATTTTTTTTAATAATGTTCTTCTTAAGAAAATCTATTTATAGACCCATTACTCTTTCGAACCCGCTAACAATAAAAGCAACCACTTACTTAATCCCCTATTAGGTAATGAGTCCACACATTACTTTTAGGCTCATCGCCTGTAAAATTCATCAGTGAAGTAAGGTGATTTGTAATGAGTGGAGCCCCTTGGCGATACATTACTTTACCTATTATTTGGTAATGTGTGGTTTTGTTGGGACTATTCTGTACCAGTTATACTTTTCATTTAAAATTTTCTTTTTACAAAAAATTATTTATTTTCCTTAGATTAAAGAAAACATAAAAAAAATATAGTAAAAATAAAAGAGAAGCTATTGTTTTCAATAACTTGGGAGTTAATTTTTGATAGTTAAAATGAAAGAAACTCGTTTTTTTAAATTTATTTAAGAGTTTGTTTTTAGGCACATGACTTAACGCATCACAAAGCATTTAAAATGTGTCAATTTATAAACCACCTATGACAACACTATGTTAAGTGTCTAATCTAAGACATGTCCATGCCACCTGTTCCACTTGCCATTTGGGACCGGTGCCATTGACCATATGGTATACAACTATAAAGCTTCCGACAACGAGTATCGGACTATAAATTAAAGATTTTTATTCCGGCTCTATGCTTAGTAGTGTCCGACCGAACAGTTCGTCCAAAAACCTATTTTTTGTCGGTTTTTTGATATCTAGAGGCAATGATGACAAATTTTGGTATTGGAAACATGTTTGTTGAGCCGATTTAATTCGATTTTGTGTATAAAATTTAAGAGAAAAGCCGAAGTTTAGCTATAAAGTTTAAAGTTCGGCCGCCGAACTATTTTAAATTTGGCCGAAGTTTCTGAGGCCGAACAGTGAATTCATTGCTTAACCACAGACTTTTCTTCAAATTTGACACTCAAAATAGCATCTAATCAGCCCAATAAACATTTTTCCATCCGCCAAATTTGTCCATAATGCTTTAAAATACCGAATACAGACCAAATGCATTTTCTGGCCGAACTGTTCGGTCGGACACTAGTTCTTAGTTTATAATTTCACAATTAGGCATACTAAATAATATATATTCACAACTAATTTAATATGAAATTACTATTGCAAAATTTAAACTTTCCAACCCATAGTGAAACACAGTAGGACGAAAATTTGCACGGACAATAGCAAT
Source organism: Delia radicum (assembly GCA_021234595.1). Classification (NCBI taxonomy): domain Eukaryota; kingdom Metazoa; phylum Arthropoda; class Insecta; order Diptera; family Anthomyiidae; genus Delia; species Delia radicum. Next base: position 168,064,794 of record CM037855.1, on the reverse strand, counting down.
ACTACTGTGTAAACTTTTTGATTGCTATTGAAGATGAAAAGGAAATATGAAAAGTTATTACGGATAAAATGAAATGTTATTAAATAATGATTTATAGGAAAATATTAAAATTCTGTCAGTTTGTTTTTTACTTTTTATCTTTTCTTAGTGTCTACACCATTTGCGACAGTAATTCAAAAAATATCAATTGGAATTTAGAAAATATCAATCGAAATTCAGAAATTGCATTTGAAACTCAGAAAACATCGATTAAATTTCAGAACTTTCATTTTAAATTTAGAAAATATCAACTGAAAATACCATTTGTAATTAGAAAATATCAATTGAAATTCTGAAAATATCATTTGAAATTCAGAAAAACATCAATTGAAATTCAGAAAAACATCAATTGAAATTCAGAGCACATTAATTAATATTTAGAAATTATCAATTGAAATTCAGAAAATATTTAATTAAATCGATATGAAATTTTTCTGAATTTCAATTGATATTTTCTGAATTTCAAGTGATATTTTCAGAATTTCTATTAATATTTTTAGTATTTCAGTTGATATTTCCTGAATTACAATTACAAACGGTTTACAAATATTTGCTTACATTTTTTAAGCTAATATTTTAATATTAAATATTTTTAATATTTATATTGTCATAAAGTTGTTAAAGTAATTGGTCAAATCTTGTTGAGATAAGTTTAATTTTTTTATATATTTTAAGGCCGTTAATTTATTTTAGGAAGTTAACTTTCACTTAATCATGGGTAACTAACCAGTGTTAACTATTTATACCAAGAAAAATGTAACCATAATAACTTAGTAATATTTTACCTCTGGGTACTTAACCTTAGTGTGAGTTTTGAAAATAAATAATAAAAATACATAATACTAAAAAAAAATTTTTGAAAACGGAAAATTTAATGTTTTTTACGCGGTTTTTTCTTGTTTCTGGCCGTACAAAAATAATGCAAATGACCATATAGTTTTTCCAGATTCGCGGTCGATAAATGCTATAAAATTGGATTATTTCAATAACTTGTTAGTGTTTTGTGCATAATCAGATAACCGCGCAAAGATTCGCGTATAAAATAAGAAAACAAAATAAAAAAAAAATCTGATCATATTGATTAAGTGTAATAAATTTTTTATTTTAAATTTATGTTTTCAGTGTATAATAGTGATAAGTGAAATAATTGCTGTGCATGGATTTTTTTAAATACGGGTTGTCAAATGATAATTGATAATGAGCGGACATGAGTTTTTGTTGACTTTCAAAGTTCCTAACGTGCCCAGCAAAACTACACATTACCAAATAATGGGTAAAGTAATGTATCGACATAGGGCTTCACGCATTACATTACACCTTACTTCACAGATGAATTATACAGGCAATGAGCCTTAAAGTAATTTTTTTTTTTTTTTTTATTTTATTTATTTAAGTCTACGGGATAGATCCCTACAGACATTTTTCTTAAAAATAATAAATTACAATAGTGTTTTAAATCTACGTATTTAGGAACAATATTATATTGCGTTTAATTACGTTAATATTTGTGGAAAAATCTATTAAATTATAAAATGTATTAAAGTCGTCGCATAATCTTCTAAATGGATCAGCATTAGCATAGTTTACGCGAAAGTAATCAATATATAATGGACTGAAGTAACGTGTTGGACGTTGAGGAACGTTAAATGTAAGACTATTCACCAAAAATTCAGAGCAAACGTCGCCATTTATCAGGTTGATTAAGAATGTTACATTTAGCATTTTTCTGCGGCTAATTAATGAAGGTAATTTAATTTGAGCTAACCTTGATTTATATGAAGGAAGATTAGTAGGATCAGGAAAAAGATTTCGTAAGCAAAAAATTAAAAATTGTTTTTGAACAGACTCAATAAGATTACTGTTAACGTCGTAATACGGATCCCAGACAACGCAGCAGTATTCCAAAATTGGTCTAACAAGAGACGTATATAATTGTTTTGTAATGCTTGTATCAGTAAATTCTTTAGCCCAACGTTTAATAAAGGCAAGTACCCCACGAGCTTTATTAGATGTCATAGTAATATGTTGAGTAAATGTCAGTTTTGTGTCCAGTAAAACACCGAGATCGAGAAAAACATTTACGAACTCCAACTGATGTTCACCAAGAAAATATTGACCAAGATCTCCAGAATTTCTAGAAAAACGCATGTACTTGCATTTACTTAAATTCAAATCGAATAAATTTAGATTGCACCAAACGAAGAAACTATTTAAATCACGTTGAAGGTAAGCTCGATCACCAGAATCTTTATAGCTAAGGAAGATTTTAACGTCGTCAGCATACATAAGCACGTTAGAAAATTTAATTATAGATGGAACATCATTTATAAATAGCGAAAATAAAATTGGACCCAGGTGGCTGCCTTGCGGTACCCCAGAATTTACAATTATTTTCTTAGATGAGGTATTATTAAACAAAACACATTGCTCTCTAGCAGTTAGATAAGATTGAAACCAGTTTAAACAGTTTTTTGTAAATCCCATCAAGTACAATTTTTTAAGTAAAAGGCAATGATTAACTTTATCGAAAGCTTTGCTGAAATCAGTGTATATTACATCAGTATGTTTTCCTTTGATGAAACCACGGTTAATTAAAGTTGTAAGTTCTAATAGATTTGTCACTGTTGAGTATCCTTTACGAAAACCATGTTGAACCGATGATAATATGGAAGAGGCTTGATGACATAAGGAATCAGTGATGCATTTTTCAAACAGTTTGGGTATTGCACTTAGTTTAGCTATACCTCTATAATTGGTAACATCAGATTTACTACCAGATTTAAATAGTGGGATAATGTAGGACTCTTTCCAAATTTTTGGGAAATAGCCATGTTTAATAGACAAATTAAAGATGATAGATAACGGAGTTGCTAAGGAATTAGCACAATTTTTTAGAATGCAGCTAGGAATACCATCAGGGCCGCCTGAATAAGACGATTTAAATTTTTTTAAAGCGCTAACAATAGAAGACGTGTCAACAAGAGGAAATGAAATTGACGGATGTTCAGGTATAGTAAAAGGATAAATATTAGAACTATCATATTCAGCATCTGTGTATGTAGTGGCAAAAAAGTCAGCAAACATGTGTGGACTCATTACCTTATATGGTTACATGCTGGGAAAAAGTAATGTGTCTATTAATAGATTTTTATAAAAATGCATAAACATTTTTTTTACAGATATTTTCTTAAATTAAATAAATAACTTTTTTTTTTTATTAAATAAATAACGTGGTCATGCTTGGATTCGAACCTGGGGTCTCTGGTATTTAACAATTAGTTAGGCAAGAACTCTACCAACTGAGCTATCGATACATATAATATTTTATTGCTTAAAATGTAAATGAGTTGTTGTGCTTCGTGTTTTCGTTCGTGATATCAAAAGTATACACCTTACCCTCATGCTTACAAAAAATCACAAAGTAATGTGTCTATTAATAGATTTTCAAAAATATATATTAAAACTTCTTTATGTTTATAATTGATGATCGGTAAGTCATTATTTTATGCTTTAAAGTAATGTAAACTGTAATGAGGTATGAAATCCAGGTAACCCATGAGTGTTCAATTATCGGTAACTCATTACTTTAGGTTTGAAAATAATATCGAATGAAAGGAATATACATTACAATATAATGAATTATGTAACCAATTATAAGTAACGCATTACTTCTTGTTGGAAAATAATGATACAGGTAAGGAGTACACATTACAACGTAATGCATTACTTCACCGCACCGATTACCAAAGTTTTGCTGGGTGCTTTAAAATATTCAAATTATGATATATTGTAAATATTTCGTAAAAAAAAGTTTTTTGTTCATTTGTACTTTACTCAAAATAGCATGATATTAGAATTTAGTAAAAATATTAGTTAAAACAACTGTAGATTCAGTTAAAACAACGACATAGGTAATTATCGTAAAAATAACTAAAACATTTTTTTGTTTTTAACTGTTAAAAAACAACTACTAACTGACAATTTTTTACGACAAACATTTTGAAACATTTGAAAAAATTAGTTAAATCTACTGTTTTTAATAGTCATTTTACGGTATTTTAAAAATATATTTTAGTTAAAAAATTTTTTTAGTTCGATTGCGACAATCCTACTTAAAATGTAATAAGGAAATTTATCAGTAAATGAATGAAACTTTTCTTCATTAAATAAAATAATTGTTTTTTTAATTAATGAAAACCTTCATACTTTATATGAAACCAGTTTTTTAATTAAACATTGTCATTAAGTTAATGAATTTTTTAATTAATAAAATGATATTTTTCATATAATTTTATGAAAACTTACATTAGTTTAATGAACAGTTTCATTGGACGAACTACAGTTCAGTTTCATTGATTTTCTGCAAATTGATAAACATCATGCAGATAGTTCTCTCAGTGCACTTCTGTTATTACGTTTTTATGCATTGAAGTTAACAAATATAAAATAAAAATAACTAACAAAAATTATCAGTTGACTGAAAAATAATGTTTCGGTAGTTGGTTATGAAAAACAGATCTAAAGACAATGTTTTAAGTGCTTAAAATAAGCTCGAAAACGGTTAAATTGGCCGTAAAAATCTAAAAGTAAGCAGTAAAATTCATTATTTTTCAAAATTGTTATTACAAATAAAATGTGTATTTTATTTTTTTTCTTGGATTTTCGTCTTTCAAACTAAGTTCCTATAAATAAATTGTTTTTCCTAAGCTTTAAATATTTTAACAAAATATTTTGACAAACCGATTGTTTGCCCTCTATCACAAGTACCATTCAATATTTCACTTTCAATTGAAAAAAAAAAACTTCAAAGTACCGATTGCAAAGAACCGAATTTCAGTTGGCAAATAGCAAAATTTTTCTCTCTGTGTAGTAATACCAAATTCACATGGTTAAACGTTTTTATACTAGAATTACTAATTATTAATTAGTTTACTAAACAGAACGAATTACACTGTTCATCAAAATCAATTTTTTTCCAAATTAAAGGTCCGACCTATAAATTTTGATAGAAGAAACAAAAAAAAAAAGACACGTGTATCGGCGTTTTGAAAGTTTACATCTGGGTTTCATTTTAGGTGGAGGTAAAGTTTCCCCACAAATGCAAATTTTGTATTGTCAAGCGGCATAGTAAATCGAGTAAAGCTTACGTTTAAAGTATATGGTGTGTTCAGCTAATTTATGTAAAATGTTACGGAAAAATGTTTGATTTTGGTGTATAGTAAAATTTCACGGAACATTTTGCGGAACATTTTAACCCCTTAAATCCTTGTTTTAATGGTGGTTTTTGCTCTTTTTTAAAAGAAGGACAAAAATACCCTTACCGTGAGAAGTTAGAATGTTAATATATTCTGCAAAAAAGTTCGATTTTGGTGTATTCAGGGACCTATAGTAAAATTTTAACATTTTATCCCTTAAATACGTGTTTTAATGGTGTTTCTACTCTTTTTTAAAAGAAGGACAAAAAAGACCCTTACCTTGAGGAGTTAGAGGGTTAACATATTTTACAAAAATATTCTCCGTAACATTTTACATACTTCTGCTGAACACACTATATTTTAAATGAAAGCTTTCCTCGATTTTCTATGCCGCTTGACAATGCAAAATTTGCATTTGGCGGACACTTTACCTCCCCCTAAAATGAAACCCAGATGTAAACTTTCAAAACGCCGATACACGTGTCTTTTTTTGCGTCTCTTCTATCGAAATTTATAGGTCGGACCTTGAACTTTTTTTTGTGTTGTACAGTGTTATTAATTAGTTCGTTTCTATACAAAATTTAATATAATTAAATTTTTAAATTGAGATAAGTTAATAGGCCTTAATGTTTTTTTTGTTTTAACTAGATTTATGAGTCTATGGCGGATATATAAAAATGTATTCATTCATCGTACATTCTGTATAAAAATTAATTTATATTTTTTAATAAACTTTTGTTTAGAAACTTTTATAGACCTTTTATTTATAAAATAGACCATTTTCTTACACTAACAAAAGTTGTTAAATAAATACCTTCAACTAGCAGGATTGTAAAGACAAAGTTTTAAGTATGGTCAATAGAAAGTTTATGAAATGATTCATAAATCATTAGGATTACTTGGTTGTATTTATTATGAAATTCATAAATAAAGGTTGAGATATAAACAAAATGGAATATTCTATATTAAAAAGAATGGATGAAGAATTCCAAAAATGTTTGACACTTTGAGCAAAAATATTTAAAATGTTTTTAAAAGTTACATCAATTTATAAATCTCAGAATAATTATCGCATTTCAAAATATATACTACACCACTCAAAAATATGAAAATACACTAAACAAAATTTTTGTGACATATTAGAGTTTTGCGGATTTTATGATATTGTATGATTTTATATATTATTAAACTTAAACGAAATCTTATTAAGTAAAGGGTGTTTTTAATAGAGGTATAGAAATGAAATAAAACAAAGATGAATTTTTTAAATTGACATGAAATTTACTTTATTGGAAAGATAATCTTCTGGCATTAGAATTAAAATATGACTTCTGGCACGGCTGGCCCGGACGTAGTCTAATTTGGAGGTACAATTTTCGATGACTTTTTGCAGCATTTGTGGCTATATATTTGCAATATACACAGAAAATAGTCCAGCGGCGTTAATTCGCACGATCTTGGAGGCCAATTCACTGGTCCGAAACGTGAAACTATGCGGTTATCAAACGTTTCCTTCAATAAATCAATTTTCACGAATAGGTGGCGCTCAGTTTTCACGCGAACAATGAAAAATTTATCTAAAATTTAGTAGGTTTCACAGCTTTTTTGCTGTTTTTATTTTACCAATAATATTTAGCAAATTTTTTTACTAATTTTACTGCTTTTCCTGCAAAGTCATTTTTATCTAATTTTTTAATAACTTTTTCTGCTATTTATACAGACTTATTTTTATGAGTGGATATAAATTATATTATAAGTGATTACAAATCGTATGCAGTAGAGAAGATTTAAAAGAACTTTGTCCACGGATATGTATCTAGCGAATGTTAGTGTTTAATGATTGCATATATGTGCATATATGAATCATTAGAGCGTTCAACTTTGTATGGGCGTTTTTCAAAATGAGTTTTAAAGTCAAGATATGGGCTAGTTTGGTTCCTTTGTATGTAAAAACATTTAATATAAAGTTTGGTGCCGATTGGATAAAGAAAACACGAGGCGGAAATCGATTGGAAATTGAAAGTGTGTTTTGTATGGAAAAAAAATGGATTTTTTTGGGTTTTAATCGAGATGAAGACAAAAAAGTGTTTTCAAAAAAATATAAAAATCCAAAATCGGTTGAGAATTACCCGAGTAAAAAAAAAAATTCCCCAGACCAATAATGTGCCAAATTCCACTTGATCAAACATTTCGAGCCCACATCCTAAACGTTTTCGAAAATAAATACCAAAATATTTTTTTTTTAATTACTAGACCCATTAACTGTTAGATATGAAATATTAAATTTTTAGTATGTCGGTATCCTGTCCTAAGGTGACGTCGAAGACCAACAATATTTTTGGGGTATTTTTCAAATCTCGAATTTCAAATTTTAAAAAATTTTGTTTAACAAAATTAAAAAAAAAAAATAGTTTCGCACACTAAGGTCTCACTAAGTATAATATTTAAAATAAAAATACCAAAAATTACACATATCCCACGTTTAATTTAGTAAGGGCAGCTATTTAAATTCGGCAGATTTCGAGGAAAACGCTTTTTTTTTTGCACAAAACTCGATCATAAGGTAAAATTTATTTACTTTTAACAAGTAACAATTAATGCTATTCAGAGTTTTATGAAACAACCCAGGTAGAAATTTGGAATGGTACAAAAAACGAAGAGTTTTCAAAACGTTTGTTTTTGATGGTACTAAAATAAAAGCGTTTCCAAAGCGATAATTGCAAATAATACGAAAAAAAAAGCATTTAAAGAACATTATTTTGGATTGCTATTCGAACGTTCGGACAAAGTATTTTAGGAGTACTTTTTATACAAAACTTACAAATATTTGTGAAATAAAAACACTGTAAAAACATTGGTTCAAAGCGTTTTTCCAACGTTTGTAAAAAGTACTTTAGAAGTTCTTATCGTACAAAATTTACAACGGTTTATAAAATAAAACCAATGTAAAACCATTGCGTTAAAGCGTTTTTCTAACATTTGCCAATAGTACTTTAGAAATACTTTTTTTTTTTACAAAATATTTTACTGATTAAAAAACAACACTGTCATAAGGGGTCTATCTATATGCGAACTCGGTTTCTTATGCAATTTTTTTATATGCTTTTCTCTTCATGAACCGAGTTCAATAAATCACTCAATATGGCCAGCCCATAATGTAGCGACTCTATAAAGTGTATAGTCCTTGTATATCTTTTATAAAGCACTATATTTTGAGGACAGATAAAGCAATATTTTAGAGGACTTTTTCAAAACTTAATAAAACGCTAGTTAAACTATTTAAAATTACAATGTTTTGTTACTTTATTTATATTATTTTAATCATATTTTACATGTTTCATTATTTGTGGTATTTATGAACAATTCATAAAGATCTTTATAATTTGTCTTTCGAGCGTTTTGACAATGTTCAAAATTAGAACCCTCAAAGCGGTTATCATTTGGGTCGTTTTCATAACGCTTAATAACTGTAAGCCAAAATGTTCTGTAAATACTTATTTAACGATTGAAAAAGCATTTCAAAAACTTTGTTTTGCAATGTTTTGAGAACGTTATAAAATACCATCCTCAGACCGTAAATTTGGGTTATCATTTTGCACATTCTCAAAACGCTTTAAATTTGTAATTTGGTATGTTCTGAAAACGCTTGTACCATCATGAAAAATGCTTTTAAAACGTTTTAAAGATTGTATTTTTCTACCTGGGAAACTACAAGCACTATATTCTGAAAATTTGGTCAATATCGAACTACGGCAAAGGTCAAATTTTTTCGAAATTTTGAAGATTTCATGAAATTGATAACGAAAATCATGTGGTATCTTCGTATTTGAATGAAAGTTGACTAAACTATTTTCCGTAGTTGTAATTTATTATTTAAGAAGAAAAAAAACTTAATTAACCCTTTTGTGCACTTGGGGCCAAAAATGTCCCAATATTTTTTAACATTAAAAAAACGCAGTTTCTTTCAAATATCTGCATAATAGATGTAAAATTTTTGAATTGTAAATAACAAAATACAGATTTATTTATTTTATTTAATTACCTAAAATCGTTTAATGCACTTTGGGAAAAAAATTACTCAATATTTTGTAACATTAAAAAACGCATATATGAAATCATATATGGGTTAATACATTAAAAGTTAGAGATCATATATGGAAATGTATGGCACCATATATTGCATATATCGTTAAACATATGGCATATATATTCATATATGAGTTCGTATATTATTCCATATATGAATTGAATTTTCTTATTTCAATGTCATTTGCGCATACATATATGGAGACACATATATGAGGACCATATATGTACCCCCATATATGGAGACCCATATATGGAGGCCGATTTTTTTTTTAAATTTTACAATCATTATTCCAAATTAAATTCCGGTATGAACGAATTTTAGAACGCACATTAGTATGAACATACCTTATACAACAGTCTTAATAACTTTGGATTCAAAAATTCTTTTCATTAAATGTAATAATTTATTTTGTTGTTAACATTGATTCAAAATTGAATTCAAAGACATTTAAATCTAAATTTTTAAAATTCAATTAGCCTTACCGGCTATATGATATATGAAACCATATATTGGCGTATATACAGTTACAGTCATAAAAATACTGTCACTTTATGGTAACACAATTTAACGTTAAAAGAGACAAAAAATTTTGTGCGGAAAATTGAAATATTACTTTTAGATTACAGTACAACTCCTAATTTTTTACCAAAGCTGGTACATTAAAGATACACAAATTAGTCTGTCTATTAGATACAATCATCATTACGATATTTTAAATGATTATGGAATATTTTGTACAATTTGCATACTGATCCAAATATTTTTCTTAAATTTCAACAACAAAGTTCGGATTGTTTCATAAAATAACGAGTTGTTGTTGTGCAATAAATTAAAAATAATATTGCTAATTTCCCCAATAAATGTGCTATCTTTTTTAAAGTTAAATTGCGTTTCTAAAAAGTGACCTTCATTTTTTATGTTCGAAACTGTATGACTCCATATATGGTTCCATACATGTTCGGATCCGAAAATTGACTGTGTATGTATATATGTGCTCATATATGGACACATGGGTACATTGTATATTGAACGGTATTTTTTTAATTTTTAAACAAAACATATTAGCGGCATTCACAATCTGCCTGGTAAAAATCTGAATTGAAAATAAATTCAGAATACGTGTTTATTATTCCTCTTTTGAATACAAGCACTCTTATACTACAATATTAAACAACTCGTGAATGCCGCAAACGGGTTTTTACTAAAGTAAATGTATTATAATTCAATTCACATGTTTCTGATAAATTAAAAAATATTGTTAAAAAAAAGGACACACTCAATACAATCTTAAGGACTTAAAACTTAAATTTCTTTAAATACAATTTTTATTCTTGTAAATTGAATTATACTACATTTAGTTTAATAAAAATACAAATGCGGTATTTACGAGTCTCAGTCAAAGATTACTGTGGCTAGTACTGTAGTATTAGAGTGCTTCTATTCTAAACAGGGACAATTAACATATTATATGATTGTGAATACAGCTCATGTGTTTTGTTAAAATATAACAAGAAATGCTTTTTAATACACGATCAACTACAAAAAATATTTTTATATAAGCATAAATGAATATTCATTTATGTCCACATATGAACATATATACGCTTCATTTACGGATTCAAACATATATGGGATCATATACAGTAGAGCGACTAAAAAAAAAAGTGATTTTGTTACCCCTCTGAAAAACAAAATACGTAGAATTTGTATGAAAACCCGAAACGAAAATATGTATTTAGTTAAATATTTCAATTGGTAGGTCGCAAGTGGTCAAGTTTTATATACCATTGGATGCTGCTTCAAAATTTATTTTCGATGGTACCAAATTTTATTTATGTCGTACACAAAATTCAAAAATCTGAAAAAAGACCTTTTTTAAAAATGGTCCATCTCACGGATGGTCAACGTTAGAACCAAAATATTTTGGGAATCATCATAAAACATATCAAGCTTTATTTTCAGAGGGGTAGCAAAATCACTTTTTTCTCTTCCATACAAGTTGAGTCGCTCTAATATAGATATTGATTCGTATATGCGCAAATATATGGTTTCATATATGAACTTTTTTAGCCGGGTATATAAATGTGATTTTTATTAAAATGTATATTATTAGATAAGCCTTAATTGTACTCAGTTGTAATTAACCTCTCCACTGCGTAAGACGTGTATATATATTAGAGTTCGTTTTCAAATTTTTTTTTATTTTGATTTCTGGATATTATCACTTTTTAGAAGGTTTTTGTATCAATAAAAATAATAGAGTATTTTTTTTTTTTAATTCCAACTCCTTCCCGTACCTATAGGCGACTCAAATCGCGGATTTTGGGTCCCTTTTCCCATACAACAAAAACGGCTAAATATATGTCAAATCGTACTTCAGTATTCGATTCTACGGGAAAACTTAGGCCCATATGCTTTTTTTTAGTTTTTGGAATGCAACAGAATGCATAATTAGAGTGGCCCAAAAAAATATTTAAAAAAAAAAAAAATTAAAATATTTTTTTTGTTAAATTTTTTTTTACAATGAAAAAATACTTACATCTGAGAAAAATGGTCCAAAAATTTTAATTTTGTAGTTACCCATTCAAAAGTTATTAAAGTTTAAAAATTTAATTTTTTAGTGAATACAAAATAATTTATTGGTTTATATAATAATTTACTGGATTTGAGTCGCCTATAGGCACGGGAAGGAGTTGGAATTAAAAAAATACGCCATTATTTTTATTGATACAAAAACCTTCTAAAAAGTGATAATATCCAAAAATCTATTTTTCAAAATTAACTCTAATATATATATATATATGTTTTATCAAAACTCTATTCTGTTGTGTACGACGTATATATACGTCCACTTTCCATGTGTTTTTTAATTTTGACTCAACACCCGAAGGTTTTTTTTTATTTTGACTACGCAATGAATTTGTTAATATATTATGCAAAAAAAAATTTATATATAATGAGCAGTGAAGACGAATTTGCTATTTTATGGCATTTTCTAGCACTTGGTCGAGGTTACTAAAAATAATAAAAATACAAAATAATTTTAAATACATTACAAAAAAAAAAAAAAAACATTATTTCAAACTTTTTTTTGTTATTGATACAATTTTTCGATGATTTTTTCAGTTTTTCAAGTGTTATTTGTGCTATTTTTTGTCTTTTCTGATGATGAGATTAAAAAGAGCAACTTATATATAACATCAGATATAATGATATATGAAATATATATAGTGGCATATTAGAAATGTTCGTAAAAATAAGTATCCGATGTAAGTATATATCGTTACATGTGACCATATATTTTTTTTTATTTTGATAAGAACACTTACTTATTCATATTTTTCAGTTAGTGTTTGTTCGAACAGTTTATTGACATCGAAATCAGCTCAAAGTAAGTAAGCAGAGATTCTAAAAAGAATTATTGCTTTTCCGAGTAACTAACTTGAAGTTGAAAATGATCAAAATCGGTCGATGGGTTCGAAAGTTTTAAAAAAATATGTAAGTTGAATTAAAAGACAATTGTTTGTTCAATCGATATATATCGTTGTCTTTTGTTCAAACGGTGCTATCTACAATTTAAATACACTGTAGATAGCTCCGTTTGAATATAATTCAACGATATCCATTTGAATTATTCACTAGTATTTTAAAATATTTATATTTTTTAAAATGTGTTTTTATACATAATTTGCCTTTAAATACTAAAACATTTTAAATTTCATTAAGTTAAATTAAATATTTTTAATTAAAGAGAAATCGTTAAATGGGCAACAATGAAGTTTTAATTTGATAAATTAAATTACAAAAATTATTTAATTTTGTGTTATTATTACATACAAACTAACATACGCATAAAAGGTTATAAATGTATGTGGCACATGAATATGCGATTTAATTAAACTTAAATACTATACCATAAAATTTAACATATACATTTGTGGTTAATGAGGTGACTTTAAATATTATTTATTTGAAAAAGCAATAACTGCCCAGTAAACTAGTAAAATCTGAATAACAGGATTCTAGTTTATGTTCTACAACCGATTCATTTTATATGGAGTTTGTCCGATTTACAACACGTTCTTTACCTCCAAACAAAAACAGGTTGCTTTAGACCGGTTCTAGAACCAGTTAAAGAACTAGTTCTGCGATAGTGCAGCCTTACATTTTATCTCTCAAGAACCTGCTCTAGAATCGGTTCATTGCAACTGGTGGTAAAAGAAGCTGTTCTGTAATAAATTCTGAGACAACCAGTTCTAAACAAATTTGCCAGTTCTAAACAATTATGTACGGAAAATCGGGAAAAAAATATGATACATTTTTCAATAAAAGAAATCCCGAATAAAAACGTTTGTATATAATAATACATTATTTTATATACGAGGGCGTATCAATAAGTCCGTAACTTTTTGAATCAAACACAGTTTTTTTTTTGGAAAAAAAAAATTTTTTTTCAACATAATCTCCATTTACCTCAATACACTTAGTCCAACGTTTCTCCAATTTTTGTGTCCCTTCCAAAAAATAGGATTTTTCGAGGTCCATAAAGTAGGCATTTGCTTGAGTAATAATTTCATCGTTGCAGCTAAATCTTTTTCCACCAAGCCATTTCTTTAGGTTTGGAAATAGGAAATAGTCACTGGGGGCTAAATCCGGAGAATATGGCGTATGAGGTACCAATACGTGTGCACCCGTACATTATCTTGATGAAAAAGAATTTTTTCTTGGCCATATGGGGTCGTTTTTTTTAAATCCTCGTTAAATCGGTCAGATAAGTTGGCATAATATTCGCCGTTTATTATTTTTTTTCTTTTTGAAGGTAATCGATGTGGATTATACCGCGTGCATCCCAAAAAAATATTGACATCACCTTATTGGAAGACAAACTTACCTGAGCCTTCTTCGGAGGCGGTTCACCTGGAGAAACCCATTGCTTAGACCGATGCTTGGTCTCCGGAGTGTAATGGATCCATGTTTCATCCAGAGTTACAAAACGCCGCAAAAACTCATTCGAATTGCGGTTAGACAACTCCAAACAATCCTTTGAAGTTGTCACACGATCACGTTTATGGTCAATTGACGCACACATCTTGCAGACAGCTTTCTAAAAACCCAACTGATCATTTAAAATCGAAACCACACTGCCATATGAAATGCCTATGACATCAACAATCTCACGCACTTTTACTCTTCGATCTGCCAACACCATATCGTGGATTTTTTGACATTTTCATTGTTCAGACATTGTTCAGCGTCATTTGTACTTGTGCGACCACAACGAAAGTCATTAAACCATGGTGCAGAGTCCCCATAGTATTTATCAAGCTTTTCCTTGGTTTGATTGACGGTTTGTTTTCGCAAAAAATATTGTTTAATGAGCACTAGAAATTCACTTTTTTCCATTTTTAAAAAAATCCACGGGGTTGAATGTTTTGAAAAGCTGTTAAACGCAAAGTAAATGACGGAACTTGCTTAAAATTTGACAGTAGTCTATTAACAAGATGTACTTGATGGGAGCAATGTTGCATTTCACATAACTACGAGGGAAGTTCGAAAAGTCAAGGAATTATTGGTCCACCCTCGTACACTCATATATTTCTGTCTGCCAGTGCATTTAACTTTACATAATTATATGAATTTATACCCATGAAAAAAAAATTATTCATATCTTTTTTTAGTTTGGTGTCATATTAATTGCATAAAATTTAAAAGAAAAATGGATTAATCAATCAATGCTTCATCGATGCACCAAGTAAAAGCATGGTAATGGCTAATAATTGTTTTATACATTACTTTGTAATGAGTACTTATTACCTTCTACATTACTTTAAATAAGAAAATAATGGGTTACCAATAATAAAATTATAATGCATTACATTCATTCAAAAAATAATTGGTAAACAATAATATATTATTCATATTATTACTTCCATGCAAAATATAATGATACAACATTTTTCTGGATTCTATTTATAGACTTATTACAATTCGTCTTTTTGTAAGCTAAAGTGTAAGGTGTTAGTTTTGGTATATCTTGAACGAATTTACATAGAAGAATACTTCATTTATGTTTTAAACCATCAAATGTTATATGCCTCGGTGGCTTAGGGCATAGAGCAGTCGCTTTTTAATCTGACGACCCGGTATCGACCATGTTCAAAAAAAATTAATAATATATTTTTTAAATTCGTTTTTTTTTAAATTTATTTAGACCCATTATTATATTACCTATTTGTATATAGGTAACCTATTATAATTCATATTTACGCAAAGCTGGTAGTAATGCATAAATCATTACGTTTGGGACATTTTATATAAAAGAAGTTAGAATTATAATATAAAGGGTAATATGTATGTCCAAACCTTCGAGTGTATCGAAATAACTTGTAAAGATTAGCGACATAATAAAAAAACGGCAAAGTTAAAAAAAAAAAAATCCGAAAGATTGAAGAAACTCGCTTAAATTGAAAATAAAATAATTTTAAATTAAAAAAGAACGTCAAGATTGAAAAAATGCACAAAACTTATGAATTTGAAACATTAAAAAACTGTTTAAATTAAAAAAACGAAAATCCGAATATTAACAAAAAATTCAAAAAAAAAAAATCGTGAAATACAGGCACGTTCCCTATTCGATGCTTAGTTTTCAAGAAAAATTCGATCTGAAAATCAAGTCATGTAAGTCGAAATGTCGATGCGATATTGTAGCATCGGAGTGTGTTTTTGACCTCAACTGCAAACACACACAGAGAAAAATTTAGCTATTTGCCAACAGAAACTCTGTTACTACGACTCCATTTCGATTATTACGAATTTCAGTCGGTTAGCACAACTTAACATTAGTTTTCACAACAAAGTTCGGTTAAGTTAACTGAATTTTAGTTGCAACATCCAAAATATTCATAAATCTAATGTAAATATCTTTGTACTAACTCAATTTATAAGTTGTTACCATTAAAATACACTTTTCAATTCGGTTGGCACTTTATTTTTCTGTGTGCAGTTTTTTTTGAGATCTTTTAGTATTCGAAATATGGTCAATTTAAATGAATTTAAGAGATTCTGTGTTATTTTCTTTTTGTCAGTTTTCATTTATCTCGTTTAGTTTTCGAGATTTGGACGATATTCAAAATAAAGCCATTTTCTCTTTAAGATGCATAGTTTTCGAGATAAACGCTATATCTTGCTCTCTCTAGTTTCCTTACTTTTCGAGACAAGAACCAGATTAAGACGATTTGTTGTGGATTATGTTGTTTTTTAAATAATTTGACATTATTTTTATATATTTTTCTTTTATTATCTTCAATTCATGTTGTTCCTGATGTTGGACATGGCTTAATTAAAATTAATTACTTTTTTTTGTTGTTGATGTTTACGTCTTATTTTTAAAATAATTTTAACATGTTTGTAAAACTTACCAGATGGTAGATGTACAAAAAATAAAATAAAACTGTTACGATTATTTTCTCGTTATAAAAACCTTAACTCTTTCACGACCGAACTTAAACTGCTGGAAAATTTGGATTTTTTTGCGAGTTCGAGTTAAGCGACCCAACATTTCTAAAGAAAAGTGTAGCCAAAAATATTTTTTTGCAACTCTTTTTATGAAACACTCCATGGAACATAAAGGGTGATTTTTTAAGAGTTTTTGGATTTGATTAAAAAAAAAAACACATAAAATTTAGAGAAATGTATCAAATCTTCTATATAATTCAATATTTAAAGATGATTTCATGTAAATATTGACCGCGGATACGCCTCGAACAGTTCATACTCTGGGTCCAATTTTCGAATACTCTCTCCAACATATCGGCCGGTATCTCACGAATAAATTCTTCAATATTGGCTTCCATTGCGTCAGCCGTTGCCCTGCAAAAATAATAGTCTAAATGCGTTAAATTGCACGATCTAGATTTCCAATTGACCGGCCCCAAACTTGAAATGGACTGTTCACCGATCTCAGCTCTTAATTGGGCCATTGTCACCCAAGTCCAGCTTTTCCATTTTGGGCAAAAAAAAATTTAATCATAGAACGGTAGCGCTCGCCATTCACAGTAACGTTCCTGCCTTCGTCGTCTTTGAAAAAGTTCGGTCCAATGATGCCACCCGCCCATAATCCACACCAAACAGTGCATTTTTCGGGATGGATCGGCAGTTCTTGCAATGCTTCTGGCTCTTCTTTACACCAAATACGACAAATACGCTTGTTCACGTATCCATTCAACCAGAAATGAGCTTCGTCGCTTAACTCAATTTTCCGATAAGAAAGTGGATCTTCATCCAACTTTGCCAGCGCCCATTCACCAAAAGTTAGCCGTTGTGGTTGGTCGTGTGGCTTTAATTCTTGCACCAGCTGTATTTTAAAAAGTTTTACACCCAAATCTTTCCCCAAAATTTTCCATGTAGTGGAGTAACAGAGGCCCAATTGCTGCGAACGGAGCCAAATCGATAATTCACGGACATCAATAACACTGGCGGATAAAGCGGTGATATTTTCCTCTATCCTCTATGTTGGGAGTTTAATGTCCAATAATGTAAATTTGGTGCGAAATTTATTCACAAGATTCCGAAGGTCCCCCAAACTGACCATAAATTTTAAAAAGTGCACGATGCATGAATTTTGATAATAAAGTTCATTAATCTGCAATCGTTGTTCGTTTGTAAGTCAATTGATGGTTAAATTATAGACCAAACTGAACATGTAACTGTTACTCTAAACAGTGTTGCCGAAAAGAAATTTGCTAAAAAATCACCATTTATATATCCCATTGGTCGTAAACGGTCAACATCAATAAACAAATAACTTGCCAGCGAGTTTACATGTCGAGTTTGTACTATTATAATGTTTACACACACACGGAGAAAAATGTAGCCAACTGAAGTTCGGTTGTTACGACTAAACTTGTTTCAACTGAAAGTTGGCTTTCGCAACGAAATTCGGTTAATACTACTGAAATTTAGTTGCAACAACAAAAATATTCCGAAATCACATTTGATTATGGTTTTACTAACCGAATTTATTGGTTATATCCACCAAAATACACTTTTTAATTCGGTTGTGCATGTTTTTTTTCTGTGTGCATGTTTCTTTAATTGCTTTGCTATTTTTAACACGAAAATGTAAAAATTTTTAAAAAAGTTGGAGTCGTAAACCGTATTTTGACTGTAGTCATAAAATATCCTTTTTATACGATATTTTAAAATTGTAAAGGGTTAAAAAAAGTTTGGGACCAGGTTTTGGAATCAGAATTTACAAACCTATAAATATCACTTTTTATAAATTAAATCAAACAAAAATTGCTTAAATTACTATACAAAAAAAAAAAAAAAAATGAACAAATACCTCCTCTTTTTTACCTTTGACGATCAGTGGGATGTACAGTGGGGAGCACTTGTGAGTAAATGTATGTACTTTTTACACCTAAAGATTCAGGTCGAAAAATGTTTGCCACTAGAACTAAATTATACTTTCCTAAAGGTACAAGGTACGCTGAATCCAAATCTGGCCTTAGATTCACTCTCCGACATCAGGCGTTCGAGCTATATTAACGAGAAAAGTGTATTTTTTGATCAAAATGCTCTGATTTTTCACGTTCCTGGAAATGTATTTTTCATAATACTTGTAACGGCAACTGAACACACAACTCTTACCATTTTTTTTTATCAGTTTTTAAATTTTTAAGATAACTTATTTCATTACGACATTGTCGTCGGTTGAACTTGATAATAAATTTGAATTTTTGAAAATTTTGCATTGCGGGACTTTAAAATTGCTGTTACAACCTCAATTTCAATTTACAATAATGTCGTAAGGACATAAGTTACATGTACTCACAAGTGCTCCCCACTGTATATGTCTCTTATTGTATCACTTTCCAATATTAAATGGAATGAATAAATTCAAAATATTAAGATATTTTCTTGAAACTTGAAGGAAGTTTGATAGCCCCAATGTCCAATAGCTTTTGAGAAAATGTGTACCGAAAATGAGGAAAACATATTCATATTTATTAATTTTGGGGACATCGGCTCTAAGATTATCTTTGTCCAAGTGATTGGTATGATCTGAAAGCTTAATCTATCCTTTGTCAATATACATCACATTCGGAAAAATCGTTTAAAAAATGAAGTTAATACAACAAAAACTAAAAATGGAATATATATCAACTATTCGTAGTCAAAGGGTTAAAATTTAACATGGCATACGTTTATATATTCCCAGTAAAATTTTGTAGAACAGATTACCTTTGAGAAGAAACCTATTGCAAATATGACAAACTCCATAAAACTGTATAAACTGTTCTACAATCAGTTATTTGGATTTTACTATTTTACTGGGTTAGAGCTCGCCAGGAACGAATAAAGTTTCTTTGTTTTTGGGATATCATCACTTTTTAATATGCTTTGAAATCAATAAAAAAATGACGTTATTATTATTTTTAATTCCAACTCCTTCCACTGGTACGCGGAAGCAAAAAGATCTGATTTATATGAAATTTGAATTCACATTATTTAAAAGAAATAGTTTTAGCCACTTATAAATTTTACTATTTTAGAAATAAAGTTGTCGAAAAAATCAATTTCTTTTCAAAAAACATATAAAGTACTTTTTTATTTTCGCTTTATGTTAACCCAGTTAAAAGCTATTGAGTTTCCAAAATGTTGTATTTACTAAAAAACAGTATTTTTATTGATAAACATCTTTTTAGTAGGCCGCCATATATCGAAAATGTTTTTCTTAGTTCAAAATAATTTTTCATTGTGTGTGCTAAAACAAATATTTTCATTATTTTTTACAAAACTGATACCTTATTAACTTTTTTTGCAGTTCGCGATGTCAAAAATTTTTGTATCAATTTTCTTAGTTGGTAATTTATTTTTATTGTCTGAGATTAAAAAATTTATTTTTTAAAATTTTTGAAAAAATCAGAGTTTTACTCTATTGACTAAACTGTGCACTTTACAAAAATTGAAAAATGTTTTTTTTTGCAAATAATTTTTGGCGTATAATCGAATGTCAGGTTTAAATTTCACATACACACAGAGAAATAAAGTGCCAACCGAATTGAAAAGTGTATATTAATGGTAAGAACTTATAAATTCAGTTACTACAACGATATTTACATTAGATTTCTGAATATTATGGGTCTAGAAATTAAAATTCAGTTGAATTAACTGAACTGTTGTGAAAACTAACAGTTCAGTTAACTGTTGTGAAAACTAATGTTCAGTTTTGCCAACCTACTGAAATTCGTAATAACCGAATTTGAATTGTAATAAAAAAAAAATTTTTCAGTTGGCAAATAACTAAATTTTTCTCTGTGTGTAAATTATCCCCTTTTTGCTCTGTAGTAAAAGGGGTCCAAAATTTGCGTGTTTGGCCAGTGGAAAGAGTTTAAATTAAAAAAAAAAACAATAAAATATTGATGCAAAAATCGTAAAAAAAACTGATGATATCCTAAAAACAAATTTTTGTGACGAACTCTACTTTATATATATAGGTCAAATACACATGGTTGTGTGTGGGTGTTTATGTGCATGTGTTTGTTTTTTTGGGGTTTTACCTTTTAAATATTGTACAAAATGCTGTATTGTTTGTTGACGGAAAACACATTTTACTGCGGTTATGTTTACCTTACGTGACAGCTCACAAATACAAATGCACATAAACACAATAACGACAAGCTTTCCCATACATGAGTAATATTGTATATGTGTTTGCTTTTGTTTAAGCTAGTTATTGTTTCAGTGTGTGTGATACTCGTGTACAAATAAATATGGACTGTTAAAGTGGAAAATTTAAGATGATTCGAAAAGTATACGAAAAAGTTATATGGTACAGACCATACTTGGGATTTTAGCATTGATGTATTGTTTTTTTTCATATAAATGCCAATGCTTTGGCATTAGTATTAATATGGAAATATTAATGTCTCAATGTGCTTGGAGATAGACCCTCTTATGTGATGAGAAAATGGAAGAAATTAAAGAAAATGGAGATTCCAAACAAACAATTTTTACAATTTTTAAATAATTGCAATTTATAACTGATTTCCCTCTCCCGTTCCAAATTTGTTAAAATTCCGCACAAATATTATCTTTATATGCAAATATTGTTTACACAAATTTTTGGTTCGCGAAATAGGGCGTCTTAAAAATTAAAAAAATTGATAAATATTCACCAAAATGTCTTTAGAAAATTAAGCATACATGAAAGGTCTTAATTTAAGGCGACAAAATAACATTTAAAATTGAAGGGCTTATTGTAAAAACTTGATAAGCCACATACTAAATTTTTATGGTTTTTGCCTTAAAAGTGTTGATTTAATGCATAACGTATGACCTTTGCAGGACTTTTATTCTCTAGATACTTGTATTAAGTGTACAAGCAAGGCTTTTATCAAATACTCATCAATAGGTGACTAGAAAACAGATAAAACCAGTAATAAAATAAATGTGGCTTATCAAGTTTTTACAATAAGCTCTTCAATTATATGACACATGACTAATTTCTCACACTGTGTGGCTTGAGAAATAAAAGAAGAGTAACGATAATAGATCCTTTATATTTCGTGCATCTATTGTTAATGGCCTACTCCGTTTCTTCATTAATGGGCCAGTTTTTATGAAAAATTGGATTAAAGTTTCGTCGAATTTGACGAAGGGTTTTATACATAAAATTTTAAAAATGAAATGTTTTATCTTAGTTTTTTGTAGTAAATACAAAAAAGAAATTCAGCTACTTTCCGGTATCAAATCTGATTAAACAAAGTACAGCTTTAAAGAGTAAAATAGCGGTTTTCCTTAGTTTTTACTATATTTTACTATTTTTGCACAATTTGTCATTCCATTTCGCAATTGATCGAAAAATGTTTGTGCATAAACAAAAAGACGAATCTGAACAATTATTTCCTGTAAAAATTAAAAATGCTCAAAGTCCACTTCATGGTATGTACTAAAAATGTATATGACAGATTAGGTGGAAAATATGATTTAAGAGTTCATCCATATCCATACAGAAAATTATAACAGTTACTCCTTTATTGGATTCTTTTGATTCTAAAATTCCGAAAATTGGTGTAGCAATTTAATTTTCAATAAATTTAAAAACATACAATAATATTCGGTACAAATAAAAAAAATAATTTCTTCTAACTTTTTATTTTTGTTTTCATTTTGACAGAAATTTAAAATACATTTATTTTGAAATGTTTTACTTTTAAATTTTAAAAAATTAAAACCAAAAGTTATAAACATTGCACGGTTTTTTATTTAGCAAAAAACATATGATCTTGAACTTGCATAATCTTGCTTACATCTTTATTTTTATTTTGTTTGAAGAAAAAAAAAAAACAAATATGAAAGAAAATTGAAAATTGACAATTTTTTGTTGTTGTTTTTGTTTTTTCTTTGATATTTTAAATTTTGAATCTCGCTCCTAGACGAGGACAAGAAATTCTCATTGAGTTTGTGATTTAACATAACAAATATCTCTAGAAATTATAATAACAAAGTCCCCTGAAGATTTCCTTGGGCAAGAATGAAATCCGGATAGGGACACGCCTACATCAGATTGCTTTTCACAATTTGTTAAATAAGTTTTGGGACTTTAGCACATTTAATTACTATAAACTGAAAATGATAAGTTTTATTTATTAAGTTTTTAAGAAACTCAACACAAAAACTTCGGGGTAAAAAACGCGTAATAACAAATTCGGTAAAATTATGTGTAAGATATCGGATATAATCATGACTATTTTTAAATACGACTTTATGGGCTTTTGAAGTGGTTTTGTTAGCGCGTCTATTTTAAAATATAACGATCATAAGACTTTAAAAATAATATCAGCTTTAAATTCAGCGGCTTAAAAATCTGACTTTTAAAAACTTAAAAAAAAAAAAATAATTGTTTTTTATTAAGTCAATGATATGTGAACGTATATGACTCAATATATTATCATATTCACGTAATAATATTAATTCCCCCGATTTAGTAAAAACGTACCCATTTATAAAAAATGTTTAAAAACTAAAAAAACTAAATTTTCTTTGCAAATCTCTTGCAATATTGATGAAATATAATTCTTAAACTTTTAAATATTCAAATAATCGTCGTTTTAACGACTTGTCTTTAAAAACGCATTAAAAACGTTCACGCCTTTCATAATCAGGGGGAATATCCTATATGGAACAATATTTAGCATATACTGCAATACATGATATAATACATTATGAACTTTTTGTTTGATTGTATGAACCCATATATGTTTTCCTACATGGCACAGTGGGATAAATCACAACGTTTTTGGAAATAATTTGGATATTTCTTAAAATTTGATTTGGAACCTTCGCAACAGCCCGGGGGCTGCAATATGACCACTAGGGTGGTCCTTATATTGCACTTTGTCGATTTATGCTGCTCCCAACTCCTAAAAACGTGAAACGATGTCTAAAATTTGTGAAAATTTCAGCAAAATCGATTAAATCTGCTGCTAAATGGTCAAATTAAGTTACAAAATATTGTAATTTGTGGTAAATATAATTTTGTCGTAGTTAAATTTTTTTCAAAATTAACCCTTCGCTGCGCCGACACCAATTTTTTTTTATATATAATAAGTAAGCAAAAAATTCACAAAAATTGCATTTGAATTAATTTTAGCATTATATATAAAAAAAAAATGGTGTCGGTGCAGCGAAGGGTTAATTGTGAATAAAATTTAACTACTACAAAATTATATTTACCACAAATTACAATATTTTGTAACTTAATTTTCCAGTTTATATGGGGAATTGATATTAAAAATACCATTTTTTTGCCCTGTGGTAAATAAGGGTTAACGACGTGCATATAACTTCATATTTTTTATATGTTTAGTTCCATTCTAGTAGAATACAACATACTTTAGTAATTAATTTCAAGCATTTTCATTTTTTTTTTTATCAATTTTAGCATAAAGCTCCAACATAGGTTAACAATGTTTTTCAATTGTACTTATTTTTTAATGGCTATTTATAAGCCAGATTAGTAAACAAAATATATTTATTGGTTATTAGTAACTATATGGATTTTTTTTAATTAATTTTTGAAAATTTGGAATAAAATTTTGATTTTCTTGAAATCCGTCATTTTGAAATGGGTATACCCGAAAATTGAAAAGATAGATTTTTAAATTTTTTTTATATTTTTAATACCCAACTAATATACTCTAAAACTAATAAAGAAAATTAACATTTTTCGAAATTTTGTTTAACAAAATTTAAAAAAAAAAATCAATTTAGAGGTTTGAAAAATATGCTATTTTTTACCTTTTCTTTTGGTACCGGAATAACAAGGGTTAACGATATCCCAAAAACTTTATATTTTTTATCAGAGTATCTCTGGGTAAATGTAAATCAAAAAGTATTTAGGTTTTGATATATTCATTAAATTTTAATTTATAAATTTTTTTCCAATTTTGGTAATTTTGGCCCAGGAGCCCAAACTTTGACCAATTTGAGCAGCATCGTAGGGTTAATCGATCTTGCTCAAATTTTCAGAATTTACTTTTTAGACATCGTTTTACGTTTTTAGGGGTTGGGAGCAGCATAAATCGACAAAGTGCAATATAAGGACCACCCTAATGACAACCCATACTAGGGAACTTTAGCATTTATAATTTTGAGTGCTTACCATTTTTTGTAATCTGCTAGTAGAGGCTAACAAAAAACATGCATACATGTGTGGGTTATTTCTAATAGTTCCCTCGATGATCAAAATAAATGAAACACGATCCATTCTTAAAATAACTTAAATTAAACTTTATTTCGAAAATATCGTTTTATATAAAAATGTATTTTTGCGTGTGTGTAAACGTTTTGCGAGAAAAACTAGAATGTTCTATTTATGCGTTTTAAATCTAGAGTTGCCAAAGCGTACATTTTACTTTGTAACACAGGTGTGTATGTGGGAGAAGTTACTCTACATTACTCCCCCTTCCGGTTGAGACAAAATCGTACCTTACGACCGTAACGGGAATATTAGTTGTTTCCTTAGCATGTGTTGGTTCATTGGCTTTTGTTTAATTAGATGTTGGTTGATTAGATGTTGGTTCATTGTTTGATGACTCAGTAATTGTGGGCTCAGAATTTGGTTGATTTAAAATAAATGCAGCCTTTAAGCGGTCAACACTTATGTTCATTTGAAATCAGAAATTCCAAAATTTGGTCTGACTCTGGTCTTGCTTTTTGCTAATAGCGGAATGAAATCTTAGCCAATTTTAAAAAATTAGTTATTTAACTAAATAAACTCTAATAAATAAAGAAACAAATTAATGCAATATCTTGTTCCACTCAAAAAATACATATACTTAAAATAGACATTAAAAAAAAAATTAAATTTTTACGATTTTTTCCCTGTCTTTTTAACTCCAGATAAATATTTTCTTTCTGAACATATAAAGTGTGCATGATATTCTGAAAGGTCTTTTTATGTAAATGCGAGTTGTGTTAAACAAATTTTTGATTTGTGTATAATTTTCCCGCCAGACGCATTTTTAAGGCAAATATAAATTTTAACCCATTGTGCACGCCTCCAATACGGTAGCGGAATCGGTTGTATATACTGCAAGGTATACCTAATTTATTTTGTAAGTCTCTTCCAATCCCCGCTTTAAATGTAGACATAACAGCGAAAAATTGTAAAAAAAATCTTATTTTTGGTTTTTTTTTTGGGAATTGTGGGATTGCTTACAGCAAATCATGAATTCGTAAAAGGCAAATTGTTGACATTGTGCAATTCTGCATTCTTTCTTTATTATTGTCAAAAATACTAGCATAAAGTTTTACTGTATTTGTTCATTCATTTTTCATACTGATTAAAGTCCTTCCCATATGGAACACCTCATATGAGTGTAATCCTGGCAAATTGAAAAACATAATAAGTCGTTGGTTTTTATTTATTTTGTATGCTGATTCAACTTCTTTAAATAAAGAACAAAAAAAAAAATATCAAAATACTTATTGATTATTTTCTCGTCAAAAAAATTATTATAATGGAACAACAAAAACACCAAAGTAACTGCTATACACTCATAGAAATAAAACTGAAAATAGCAAAAAAAGCTACTAAAATTTAGCTAAAAATTAAGAAAGTAAGATAAGAACAGAAAAAATACAACTGTTATATTTACAAAATTTAAGTTATATTTGATTTGAGTTTTAGTTAATTGAAAATACTCTGTTAAAATTAGCCAAAACTTTTGCAAAATATGTGTAGACAAAAACAGCAAAATAAAACCGTAATATTTACAATTTTTTTATATACACAAAAAAAAAAATCTAAAAAAACTTTAAAAATTTCACATTCTTTTGTGATTGCGTGGCGTTGTGGTTTAATGCTACCGCGTTGGACTGTTACACAGACGGTGCCGGGTTCGATTACCGGTGATGACGACATCAATTTAAAAAAATAATATGTGTGAGTTTTCTATCACTTATATTTATCGCAGCGCCCACCTTCTGTGTTCCCATAGCACTTAAACCCACCGAAGTAAAATATTGAATCAGGGCTATGAAATAAAAACAACCCAGCTAGAAATTGCCAAAACAAATAAAGTCCTGGCAAAGCACTGATTTAAAACGCTCTGCCAATGTTAGTAAAAAGTGCTTTGCCAGTACTTAATTAACAAAATTTACAACAGTAAAAATAATAAAAGCACTGGCACAGCCCTAGCTTAGAACGCTCTACCAACGTTTGTACAAAGTGCTGTGCCAGTACTTGATTTACAAAATTTACAACCGTAAAAATAAAAAAGCACTTTCACAGCACTGGCTTAGAACGCTTTCCCAACATTGTCAATAATAGCATTGCTAGTACTTATTTACAAAATTTACAGCCGTTAACTTAAAATAAAACAGTGGCACAGCGCTTGTTCACAACGCTTTCCCAACGCTGGTCAAAAGTAATTTGCCAGTGCTCGATTTACTAAATTTACAACCGTTTATAAAAACGATTTACAATCGTAACTTATTTAAAAACAAGTACATTTTTAAATAAGTTAGCAGGGTTTAATACAAATAACAAATGAATAGTATTTTTTAAATTTATTTTACTACTTTAAGACTTAATTCTTTTTTTCAAATCTTAAATGAATTTAAAATCAACTAACCGTAACAATATGGTATTCAAATCAAATTCATACACTAAAAAAAAGTCAGTAAAGTCAGCACCATTTTTGCTCAAAGGATCCTTGTAGAAAAATTGATAACTTAACGTAAGTTACATATATAAATACTACCAAAACCCCAGACAAGTTCGACCAATTCTTAAACAGCATTGGTAGTGTTGTTGAACCATAAAATAACACTGTGCTAGTTCAAAAACGTAACAAGCGGGGCACCCGGCGGGTAAAGCTAATTCCAGTACGCTGAATCCAGTGGTGCTAACCGTTTTTTTAGGTTAGCTCTCGTTTAAAAAATAATTAAGATTGAAAATTATGGTTCCAAGTACCTAAAAAAAACAATTTTTTTAAGTTTTTTTTTACCATTTATTGATTTTAAATGTATGAAATTGAGAACATTTTATGAAACAACATCAACAATAAACTATTTGCAATAAAATTTAATTGACTACAACAATTTTAAAGTGATTTATAATTTTTTTTTTTTAACAAATAAATTTTTCATGATTTTTTCAATTTTCATTTCCTGATTCTTCTATATCATTATCTTCCTCTTGCAAATTCCAACAAATGTCACCTAAAAGTGAATGTAGCTTTTTGCCACTATACCAATGTTCGAGCCTTGCAGTCACTTGATGAAAAAGTTCGCCATGTTCATCGGAACAACATTATTAAATAACCTTGCAAAAAGTCTTGAATGTGATAATTTATTATAATGCTTTTTTGTTTTTTGCTTTTGGTACCACGCCCATTTATCGCATTCCGCCCATTTTCAGTTCGACTACCAATATTTGTAATTGATGGACTCGTACAAAATTTGAAGGCTATATAGCTAATATAGAACCCTAGATATTTAATATTTATATTAATTTTGTATATGAGCTTAATATTCACTTTGTATGGGAGCTGCCACGCCCACTGGTATGATCCCGCCCAATTTTCCCATGACTATTCATAATATAATCAACGTGCACAAATTTCTAAGACTCTGGCTATTATAGAACTGTAGATATATGATATTAAATATTTACTTTGTATGGGAGCTGACACGCCCACTGGTCCGATCACGCCCATTTTTCCCATGACTATTAACACTATCAAATAATCTAAGACTAAGACTATTATAGTACTGTAGATATATGATATTAAATATTTACTTTGTATGGGAGGGAACCATAATTTTCAATCTTAATTATCTTTTAAACAAGAGCTAACCTAAAAAAACGGTTAGCACCACAGGATTCAGCGTACTCGAATTAGGTTTACCCACCGGGTGCCCCGTTTGTTACAAAAAAAAGTGTCCGATTCGAGCACAGTGTAATTATTGCATTGTCAGCATTTTCACTTTAATTTGATTTCGTAAATATTTTTTAATTTAATTTTGTTTAATCAACAGTCTAGTTTCAATTTTAATTAGTAAACAGTTTTACATTGATTTCCAAAATTTCACAATAACTTAAAATATTCTTTTGCTGACAATACAACAATTACATACTTTTAAGAAGTTAGTTGATAAGAAAAATGAAATTGTAAATTTAGTCTTAGGCTTGTCTCTTGTTAATAAAGTTTACTTTTTTTTAAAAACTCAATAACCGGGTTAAATTATTAAATTCGTATTTAAAAACTTTTCTAATCTATACCTTTATAAAATTTAAAATTAAAAGATTGGAAAAATTCAAAACTAAATTGCAATTTATTTGAAATTAAGAAAATTAAGGTCTCCTATTATAGTCAGCACAAAGTATAGTTTTTGTACTAAAATTTTACTTAAGACATTTATTTTCAAATTTCTTTCTTTAGTAAAATTGTAGTAAAAAAGTCGTACTTGGTGCTAACTTATCACAAAAATAATTTGATAAAAAAAATATTCAGTTATTTTGTAATTAACTTAGCTGAAACCTATTGTTATTTCTGTTTAAATTACAAAAATCATTCAATAAGAAATAATAAAAGTCTTTACTTAGGTGAATTACAAAGTAGGACTATACAGTTCAAAAATAAATCTCGTTTTCATATAAATATTTTTAATTTATGTCTTTTGTTTTATTGAGCTAAAGATCCTTTATTTTATAATTAAAATTATTTATTTCCAATATTTCGTCTTCGCATTGGAAGACTTCTTCAGGGAAAATTTTTTTATAATTGAAAAAACTTAAAAATAATAATTAGAAAAAAGGCGGGAAATAAAATATTTTCTAATGTCAAATTAAAAAATTAACCCAGAAAATAAAGTATAAATAATTGAAATATCATAACATAGCAAACAATTTTAAATTAATAGTTTCTTAAAATCTAAATGAGAATTATAATAATTTTATTATTTCCTATTGACTAAATGTCTGTAATTCTGTGCAATATTGGATGTGTCTGTTTTATAGTAAATCCTTTGTGTTGATGCTACTTTTATGATCTGTAACATTTCTAATGTATATCTTCGTTTATAATTGCTTTCTGTGTTTAAAATTGATGTGTTATCAAAATCTGGATAATGATTGGAGTTGCTGCAGTGTAATGATAATGCAGTTTTTTGCGTAGAAGTGGTTTTATTGTATTTTTGATCGGATTTATGACCTGCTATTCTAGTTTTCAGTTTATTCTTTGTGGTACCTACGTATACTTTAGTGCAATTTTCTGTGTCATTACCCCTACATGGTATCTTATAAACTAAATTGGACATATCAAATTTACTTATTTTATCCTTTGTCTTGCTAAATAGTGAACCTAATGTGTTATATGTTCTATGTGCTACTAAGTATTTCTTATCATCGAAAATTTTGGATTTTTCTAATCTTTCAGATATAAGAAATGAGAAGGAATAACATCTTAAAAATAGATTGGTATCAAAAACCAACAGCTTCTAGTAGTATTATAAACTACCATTCAAAACAGCCCAAGAGAATAGTAATTAATACTGCGAAAAATCTAATTGACAGAGTATTAAGAATAAGCGATGTAGAATTTCATCAAACTAATAAAAGAAAAATTAAGGATATTTTGAAGGATAATAATTACCCAATACACTTAAGCTGCAAATTAATAAGACAATTTAAAAACCGGAATAATGTTAATATGATAAGGGTTGCGAAACCCAAAATTTATAAATTTTTAACTTATGTTCCTCTTATATCTGAAAGATTAGAAAAATCCAAAATTTTCGATGATAAGAAAGACAAAAATTTATTTAAAAAGATCAAAGAAAAATAAGATAATTTATTTTTAATTTAATTAAAAATTTTAATTTCAAACGGATAATCAATTTGAGTCAGAAATTTTCTAATTTCAAATATAAAAACCAATTTTTGTTCAAAAATTTTACAATTTTTAATTTACCCAATTTTTAAAGGAAATCTTTTTTTTTTTTATAAATTTCAATTTTCTCTATGAAAAATTACAAGTTCACAGTCAGAATACAAAGGATTCTTTTAATTGAATTTTATTTTAATTTATATTGCAGAAATTGAATTTGTATATTTATTTTTTTACATAATTTTATTATTTTAAATAATAAAACCAACATTTTATAAAAAAAATTATAATAAGTACACTGTTTTTTTTTTTTATTAATTTATTATTTACTTTATTAGTTGTTTTATCAATGCTTTGCCAACGTTTTAAAATTATGATTTTGGTACTGGCGAAGTACTCATTGCCAGTGCCTTGCCAACGTTTTAAAAAAGAAACGGCCAAGCCCTGCGCGGTGTTATCATTTTGGGGTTGGCAAAGCACTTTTTTTTATCATTAAAAAAGCACTTTATTGGTTGTTCTACCAATGCTTTGCCAACGTTTTAAAATTATGATTTTGGTACTGGCGAAGCATTCATTGCCAACATTTTAAAAAAGGTACGGCCAAGCCCTGCCCGGTGTTATCATTTTGGGGTTGGCAAAGCACTTAAATCTTGAGAAATCCAACGCTCTGCCAATGCTCATAATACCGTTAAAAGCACTGGGCCAATGCTTTGCCGTTCGTATTTTTCTGGCTGGGAAGCTTCAATAAATTCGCCAACTCTACATCAGGTGACGAGAAACAACTATTCTAAGACTTACAGTGTTGCCATGTTTGAAGCCCTTCATCCTTCACCACCTTTCATATCTTCACTATCCCCTTTCCAAAGAAAACAACACATTAATAAATACACTGATAGTTTTTTTTATAGATAAACAAGTGTATTGTGCATAGTTTAAGCATATAAACCAGAAAAATTAAAATTTTGAGTTAAGTCACTTTTAAACTAGGTGTGCGATATATCTAAAATTTTGTAGATTTCTATTCCTTCTTTTTATCTTAATAATATTTAGCAAAAAAAAAATGTTAGAAATTTTTCCTGCAACGTCATTTTTAATTAATTTTTAGTAGTTTTGGCAAAACTTTTTACTCATTTTTTTCTATTAGTGTAGAATTATTGAGTTTAAAGAAGATGGAAAATCCAATACATTCAAAGCTGATCAGAAAAGGTAATACTCCCCAAATAACTTGTTTTCTTATGAATTTAAGTATAAATTGTGACGAGTTAATAACGAACAACTTTTTCAAGATTTTTTAAGGATTATTTCTACAATCAGTATAATACATATCATATCTTGTTTCTTTTGTCTGATTATTGCTTAAGATAATTACATTTTATATTCTTGTTAAATATATAATATTTTATATATTTTCTACATAATTTCCCTTGCTTGTTCAACGAAAATCATAAAAAGGTTATATTATCTTCATTTAATGTCATGTCAGTTTAACATAGATACAAAATCCAATAATAGAACATGTAACACCTGTTCATTCTAATATAACATGCACACTCTTGTACACACACATATACTAACACTTATTTCCGAAGCACTCATACACACTTATATTCTAAACTCATTTTCACATAATCGTAATCATTATTATCATAACGGTAGACATAAAAATAGGGAGGGACAACAGTTTTAATAAATTGACTACCCGGGTAAAAACGTTTATATACAACTATAGCTTATTTAATATAACATTGTAAAAAATCATACAGTTTTATATAGCTTAATATGTGATGGAGATCATATATAACGATGAAAAAAAAAAACGGAAAAAAAACATCATTTTTATTTTTAATAAAAATTATAACAAACTTGATCATATATAACTTTATCTAGGATTTGATTTTTCGAAAATTATTTATATGGTTTCATACATAAAGGGTGATTTTTTAAGAGCTATCGGATTTGATTTAAAAAAAAACACATACAATTTAGAGAAATGTATGAAGTCTTTATTTGAGTCGATATAACGATCTATATAATTCAATGTTTAAATTTTATTTCATGTAAATGTTGACCGCGGCTACACCTCAAATGGTTCATACGCTGGGTCCAATTTTGGCATACTCACTCCAACATATCGGCCAGCATCTCACGAATAAATTCTTCAATATTGACTTCCAGTGAGTCAACCGTTGCACAGTGGGATAAATCACAAAATTTGTGAAAATAATTCGGCCATTTGTTAACTTGTGGTCCGATTGCAATGAAATTTGGAACATGCATAAAAGACATAAAATGGAGTTTAAGTTTTATGAACCTTCCAGACCCTTTGGGGGCGGCAAAATGGCTGCCCAAAGTTGGGTACCTTTTCATAAAAAATTTGGAGTGTTTGTCTTTTTTTTGTTTCTCATCCGATTTTCAAAAAATTAACATATTAGTAATCTCTTGTAAAGATAAACAAAAAACATGCTTACATGTGTGGGTTACCTCCAATAGTTTCCGAGATATTCCAATTTCTAAATGTGAAATTCCAAATTTTGTCCGACTCAGGTCCAAAGTTTTTCGAATATCGGGAGAAAATTGTTACCAATTTTCATTTTAAAATAACGGTTATTTAGCCAATAAAATTCTTGATTGAAAAAAAAATTAGTTCAATATCTTGTTTCAGTCAAAAATTACATTAGTTTAAAGTAGAAATTAAAAAAAAAGTAAATTTTGGCGATATTTTCCCCAAAAAGCACCAAACTTTTTATCGCTCCAGACAAATATTTTTCTTCTGAACATATAAAGTATGTATATTTTTCTGGAAGGTCTTTTTATACAAAAGCGAGTTGTGGCAAAAAAAAATTTGATTTGTAAATACTTTTCCCCCCATCCGCTTCCAAAGTTGCCATATTTTTGAGCTAAATATCAATTTTAACTCACAGTTAAAATTTGTGCACGCCTCCAATTGGGTAGTGGAAACCGGTTTTAGATACTCCAACAGATACATAATGTAGTGTGTAAGTCATTTCCAATCCCCGCTTTAAATGACGACATGGCAGTAAAAAACGAAAAAAATCCCATTTTTGGAAAAAAAAATTTATTTTTAGGAATTGTGGGATTGTTTTCAGAAAATCATAAATTCTGACATTTGTTTCGATTTGTTGACCTTAAAGTCTAGTTAAATCCAAAAAATCATTGGATTATGTGTATTAATAAATATTTTATTGAATAGTAAATATTTTCATTTAAGCAAAAACTGAAATGTTTACCTTCATATTTGGATTCCCAAGTTTTTGTTTTACCAAGATGGCTAAATTCAACCTTTTTTAAAAAAATCGCAATCTACAGGTAATTTTCTTTTCAACGATACCAAACACTGGTATGTTATGTTCATAACTTCTAGACAGAAAATCTTCAAATGTTAGCCCTTATTCATATATTTCTTCTAATGTGTCCTCGTATTCACATCTTTTATAATTGGGTCAGGTAAAAAGGGTTTTATGATGTTCTTCATTAATGATATTAAAGGTTTTGTGGGCCCACCCAAAGATACGCGTTTTATGATTGCTATTTTAAATATACCCTCTCTTTTTATATTTTATGGGCCTTAGTATTTGAAGACCCAGTTACCTGGGTTATGATAGCTAATATTTGTACCTAATATTTGTATATAAATATGAATAGGTTTATTTTTAAGTTCATAAAAAACTCGTCAATCATGGTAATAACAGTAAATCATGAAGCATTGTACTTAACTTTGTGGGACAACTAAAAACTACAGAGATTTGAAGAGGTCAACGTTGTAGTTGCATCAGTTGAATCTTCAAATCACACTAAATTGGACACTACAGAAATATCTAAAATTGACAATTTTATTAAATTAATTGATAAAAAAAATGCAGTCCGTTTCCGGCTCTATTCGGAAATTTAAAACAAAATATTATAAGTGGATGAATGATAGCCTGGAGATAAATTTTTCTGCTGTTCGTGCACCCTGTAAGCCTTATAATGATTTGTGTGCAAAATCTAAAAAAAAGAACATCGATTACTCTTTCTACGCATTCAAATACAGAAGTTTCTGACACGTTTAAGGAAATGTTAAAAAAGAAAATCGACCTAAAGAGGCGTTGCAACTGCATCACCAAAACGACTTAAAGGATTGTTAAAAGCATCCCCACCCATTCATCGGATACAGATTTTACAGAAGAAGAAGCCATTGCTCTTATGTTGGAATTAGGGCTAAGCAAAAATAAATATCTTATTTTGAGAAAGGCTTTGATTGATAAAGGACACAAAATTCTGCCCTCATATAACGCAATAAAGGATAAGAAGGATAGTATCTTACCAAAACCTATTGCTGTTAATGAACATGAAGCTTGCATTGAACGACTTTTCTAGAGAGCAGCTGGAAAAAGTTAATAATTGCGATGTTATACTAATGTGCTAGTGGGGATGTGATGCTTATCAGCCCTTCCTGAATACAAACATGCTTCCGAAGGCCAGAACAAATCAGAATATAAGAGCGTATTCATGTCATCGTTAGTTCCATTAAGAATTCGTTCATATTCTACTACTGAGCCTTCAACAAGTAATGATTTCGATGATGTATGGATCAATTCAGCACCTGGATCCAAAGCTTTTTGCAGACCCATTGGTTTCGAGTATATAAAAGAGTCAAACTCTACTACTAATAATTTGGTGGATTATATAGAAGGAGAAAAATGTACTTTGGAGCCAATTTGTATTGAGATTGGTTATTACAAGTTTAATATATCTTTTGATTTGAGCCTTACAATGATCGATGGAAAGGTTTGCAATGCCATAACAGACACGCTCTCAACTTGGGAATGCACTATATGCAATGAAAAGAAATCACAGTTTTCAAATGTTTCCAAAGAAAGGCATATCCCCCTTACATGCCCGCATTCGGTTCATGGAACACTTCTTACACATAGCATATAATTTAAAGTATAAAAGCATAGCAGGAAATGAAACAAAATCAGTAAGAAACAAGGAAGAAATGTCAAAAATGAGGGCAGATGAAAAAAGGAGGATACAAGAAGACTTTAAAAGGCAGACAGGCTTAAACAGAGATAAACCACTTGCTAGTTGCGGAAGTACAAACGATGGCAATACAGCAAGAAGGTTTTTTAGAGATTTTGAAATTACTTCAATAATAACAGGAATTGACAAGGAGTTGCTTCGAAAGATCAACATCATGTTAATGGCAATTAATAGTAAACATAAACTAAATTCCTCAAAATTTGGAGTATATACCGACGAAATAACAAAACTTCTATTATCATTATATCCCTGGAAAGAAATGACACCAACAGTTCATAAGGTATTGTGCCATGGAAAAATCATCATTGAATCAAACATTCTTCCTCTAGGTGAACTAACAGAAGAAGCTCAGGAAGCAAGGAATCAAGATTTCAAACATGCCCAATTGTTCAGTTCCAGAAAATGTTCAAGGCAATCACAGAACGAAGATATTTTCAATAACCTATTACTGTCTTCCGATCCCGTCCTGTCGTCAATGAGAAAACGATGGACTTCTTATAACACATTGGCATCTGTAAATAATGAAGAATTAAAAGATTTGCTTTATCTTTTAGATATAAATAATGATGTGTCCGATTATTTTGTATTAAATAAAGAAACAACCTAATTTGTTTGTCTTTTTTTTTTTTTTCATTAATGAAGAACATCATAAAACCCTTTTTACCTGACCCAATTATGTAAGATGTGAAATTACCTGTAGATTGCGATTTTTTTTAAAAAGGTTGAATTTAGCCATCTTGGTAAACCAAATATGAAGGTAAAAATTTCAGTTTTTGCAAATTTTCACTATTCAATAAAATATGTATTAATAGACATAATTCAATGATTTTTTGGATTTAACTAGACTTTAAGGTCAACAAATCGAAACAAATTTCAGAAATTATGATTTTCTGAAAACAATCCCACAATTCCTAAAAATAAAAAAAAAATTTCCAAAAATGGGATTTTTTTTCGTTTTTTGCTGTCATGTTGTCATTTAAAGCGGGGATTGGAAATGACTTACACACTACATTAGGTATCTGTTGGAGTATCTAAAACCGTTTTCCACTACCCAATTGGAGGCGTGCACAAATTTTAACTGTGAGTTAAAATTGATATTTACCTCAAAAATATGGCAACTTTGGAAGCGGATGGGGGGAAAAGTATTTACAAATCAAAATTTTTTTTACCACAACTCGCATTTATATAAAAAGACCTTCCAGAAAAGTATACATACTTTATATGTTCAGAAGAAAATATTTGTCTGGAGCGATAAGAAGTTTGGTGCTTTTTGGTGAAAATATCGCCAAAATTTACTTTTTTTTTAATTTCTACTTTAAACTAATGTAATTTTTGACTGAAACAAGATATTGAACTAATTTTTTTTTCAATCAAGAATTTTATTGGCTAAATAACCGTTATTTTAAAATGAAAATTGGTAACAATTTTCTCCCGATATTCGCAAAACTTTGGACCTGAGTCGGACAAAATTTGGAATTTCACATTTTGAAATCGGAATATCTCGGAAACTATTAGAGGTTCATCTTTACAAGAAGATTACTAATATGTTAATTTTTTGAAAATCGGATGAGAAACAAAAAAATGGCAAACACTCAAAATTTTTTATGAAAAATGTACCCAACTTTGGGCAGCCATTTTGCCGCCCCCAAAGGGTCTGGAAGGTTCAAAATCAAAACTTAAACTCCATTTTATGTCTTTTATGCATATTCCAAATTTCATTGCAATCGGACCACAAGTTAACAAGTGGCCGAATTATTTCCACAAATTTTGTGATTTATCTCACTGTGCGTTGCGGGCTATTCTAAAGGCGTTAAATCGCACGCTCTAGTGAAATAAACTTGAAATAAACAGTTCACCGAACTTGCATGTCAATTGGGCCATTGTTTCGAGTGCTGCGTGACATGTGGCACCGTCTTGTTAAAACCACATGTTACCCAAGAGCAGCTCTTCCATTTTGGAAAAAAAAAATTGTCAGTTCTTGCAATGTTTCTGGCTGCTCTTCACACCAAATACGGCAATTTTGCTTGTTCACGTATCCATTCAACCAGAACACAATTTGCCGATAACCAGAACACAATTTTCCCACATAGTGGAGTAAAAGAGGCCCAAGTGCGTCGAATCGATAATTCACGGTCATCAGCAACACTGGCGGATACAGCTGCGATATTTTCCTTTGTCTGTACACTACATCTGCTTGTTGGTAGTTTTATGTCTAATAATGTAAATTTGGTGTGACATTTAGTCACAAGATTCCGAATAGCCGCCTCAGAAGGTCTCCCAAACTGACCATAATTTGGAAGAAGTGCACGATGCTCTTTCTTAACCGAGTATGAATTTTGATAATAAAATTCAATAATCTGCAAGCGTTTTTCATTTGTAAGTCAATTCATGGTTAAATTATAGACCAAACTAAACATGCTTAACAGTAACATGTTACACGAAAACAGCTGAGCTGCCAAAATCAGTCTTTCCAAAAAGAAAGTTGCTAAAATATCACCCTTTACATAATAACATCTTAATATATTTCGATTAATATAACCGTACACTCAAACAAATAAGTTAGTAGATAAGTTAGTAAAACATCTTGTAAATCAGGTATACTATTGTTCAACAAATTTTTTGCTAAAATTATGTTTTAAGCTTGTGCTGATTAGCACATCAATAGTGTGAACGACAACCAGATTAAAAGGTTTACGCAGAATGAATTAGATGTCAAGATGTAGTAGTGACGAGGAAAATTATACTAAAAAGTACAACTCTAGTAATACCCTAACAAAAATCAACCATGGAAGATTTTGTATCTGTTTTTCATACATAAAACAAAATTGTGTATTGAAACAACTAAAATTTTGCGTTTTCACCGGCTTGTGCAAATAATTGTCTATTATTTAAATGAAATATTTAAATTTAAAATTAAATTAAGTGATCAAGTTGCAAACAAATTTACAGCAGGTAGACAGAATAAAGCGAAAGACAAAGACATACATCATAGGTAGATTTTTATGTTTCCTTTTTCTTATTGCAAAAAAAGGGTTGTATATGTTACATTTTGTTATTTTTTCGTTTCGTTTATATAATTCTCTGCGACATTAGCGTTCTTTCAAAAGATAGCATCATTGATACAACCAGTGATGTAAGTAGTTGAAAGATAATTTTGTTTATGTTATGTATAATTATTTCTATATATTTGCAATATATCAATGTCAATGTGGAAGTATGAATTTTTTATATTTTGTAACGTATTGTAAATTATTTTAAACAGAATCACAAAAATATGTTTTATGATTTTCAGCAAAATAAATTAACTAAAGTAAAAATTTTCTACAAATTTTTTGAGTTTTTTTCAGTCTACTAATATTCAGCAAAAATGTTATTAATGTTTAGCAAGGGTTTTTTAATTTCTAATCCACTAAGAGTTAGAAAAACTTTTGCTGCATCTACTAGTTTTGTTGCTAAAAATCAGCTCGCAGATTTTCAGCAAAAGATTTTGCTGACATTATCAATTTTTTTGCATGCACCCTCCTGACTAAAATTTTGCTGACTCAGCAAAATTTTTTGCTGACTTTACTAACTTTTTTATTTGAATGTAGATATGGATAATACAAATGGTATCATAAAAAAATTATGTTTTTCATGGAATCTAATTGATTGCAATTTTAAATTAACATATTGAGCATTACTAATTAAATTTTTGCTTGCAATTAATTATTTAGAACATTTCTAATGTAATTGAGTTAAACAAAATTTTAAATCGATAGATTCATTTGTAATTTTTCTGATTAAAATTTTAGCAGAAAGCTTAAATTTTTAGAATTACAAACACAATTGGAATTTTGCATTAGTACTTGCAAAAATTATAGTTTAAATTGTAACTAATTAATAGTGAATTTTATCGTTGATCTATAAATTTATGTGTGAGATTTTATTTGTTCGGTTTTAGATCATGACAAATTTTTCTCTAAATTAACAGAAAAATTTTAATTTTTATATGATAATTTACTTTGACTATTAGAAAAAAACACAGAAAAAGTTATTAGACACTAGCATGAATGGAATGCATTTTCTGACCCACTACGGTCTTCATCAACATTCTTCGTGCCATTTAGTGTTAATCGTAAATATCATCTATT
The DNA here is from genome assembly GCA_021234595.1 of Delia radicum. Lineage (NCBI taxonomy): Eukaryota > Metazoa > Arthropoda > Insecta > Diptera > Anthomyiidae > Delia > Delia radicum. Next base: position 168,024,893 of record CM037855.1, on the reverse strand, counting down.
TAACTCACACGTTGAAGAAATTGGGTAACGTTAAATCCCACATTACTCTGTGTGTTGAGTTAGAATGAAATTTACCACGAACGATTTCTATTTATAGTGTGTCTGTTTTTTCTCTAGTCATTATCATAGTTGCCAGTTTAACTTTCAGTTAAAACTTTAAATGGCAGTTCTTTTCTCTAATGTCATCATATACTATCCTTCTACATTAGCAAAGCATATCAACAAACATTAAAGATTTTTTATTAATACATATGACGAGTATCATATAGTATATGATGACATTAGAGAAAAGAACTGCCATTTAAAGTTTTAACTGAAATTAAACTGACACAGAGTAATGTGGGATTTAACGTTACCCAATTTCTTCAACGTGTGAGTTAAATAGATGATATTTACGATTAACACTAAATGGCACGAAGAATGTGGATGAAGACCGTAGTGGGTCAGAAAATGCATTCCATTCATGCTAGTGTCTAATAACTTTTTCTGTGTTTTTTTCGAATAGTCAAAGTAAATTATCATATAAAAATTATAATTTTTCTGTTAATTTAGAGAAAAATTTGTCATGATCTAAAACCGAACAAATAAAATCTCACATTGTAACTAATTATTTTAAATTCCCAAGTAAAAATTTTCATATATGGATCCATAAAGGTTCAATGTATGTTTGAACGTGTTCATAAATATGCATACATGGATGTATAAATCTCCATACATGTTTTCATAAGTCTCCATACATGTGCATTAAGAAAATATGAGGTTATATCTGCATACATGATAATTAGAGGTGTTCAAAAAAATTAAAGTAAGTTCTAAAGTCAACGAATGGGCTAGCTTGGTTCCGTTGTACATAAAAACATTTAATATGAAGTTTGATGCCGATCGGACAAAGAAAAGTCGAGGCGGAAATCGATTGAAAATTGACAGTGTGTTTTGTATGGGGAAAAAATGACTTTTTTGCATTTTTTCAAAAAAGAAGTAATTTTGAAGCAGTTTTTGTGCCATATTATAAATTATTCGAGATCAAGACACAAAAAAGTTTTCAAAAAGATATAAAAATCCAAAATCGGTGAAGAATTAGCCCAGTAATAAATAATGCCCCAGACCACTAATGTGTCAAATACCACTTGATCACAAATTTCGAGACCACATTCTAAACGTTTTCGAAATTAATTACCGAAATATTTTTTTTTACTTAGTGGACTCATTAACTGTGAGATATAAAATATATTATTTTTTGGATATCGTTAACCTGTCCTAAGGTGACGTCAAAAACCAAAAATATTTTTAGTTTATTTTTCAAATCTCCAAAATCAAATTTTAAAAAATTTTGTTCAATAAAATGGAAGACAATAATTTTGCACACTAAGATTTTATTAAGCATAAAATTCTAAATTAAACTACCAAAAATTAGACATATCCCCCAGTTAATTTATTTAGGGCACCTATTTAAATTCGGCGGATTTTGAGGAAAATGGCTTTTTTTGCACAAAATTTAATATAAGGGTAACATTTTTCTACTTTTAACAAGTACCAATTAATGCTATTTGGGGTTTGATAACACAAGCTACAAGAAGTATATTCTGAAAATTTTGTCAAAATCGACCCACTCCAAAGGTCAAAACACAAGGTCAAAGGTTATTTTTTGGAAATTTTGAAGATTTCATGAAATTGATAACGAAAAATCGTGTGGTATCTTCGTATTTTGATGAAAGTTGACTAAATTATTTTTCGTAGTTGGTATTTGTTATTTAAAAAGAAAAAACCTAAATTAACCCTTTTGTGCACTTGGGGCCAAAAATGTCCCAATATTTTTAACATTAAAAAATGTAGTTTCTTTTAAATATCTGCATAATAAAGGTACAATTTTTGAATTATAAAGAAAAAAATACAGATTTACTTACTTAGAAATCGTTGACTTTAGAACTCAATTTGAAAAACGGCCATACAAAGTTGAACACCTCTAATGATCATACGTATTCATGCATGTTTATGTGTGATCATACATGTGCATGCATGTATATGTTACCTCAAATTTCGTCAGTGCACATGTATGGTGATATATGGAGATTTATGTATCCATGTAGAGACAACATGCATGCATATGTTTATGAGCACGTACAAACATACATTGAACATTTATGGATTTATAAAGGGTGTTTTCTATGGAGGTATATAACTTTGAAATGGAATAAAACAAAGATGAATTTTTTAAATTGACATGAAATTATAATTTAAATATGACTTCTGTCCGAAACATGAAACAATGCGGTTAACAAAAAGTTTCCTTCAATAAATCAATTGTGGCACGAGCTGTGTGACATGTTGCGCCGCCTTGTTGAAACCACAGCTCCTGCACATCATGGTTGTTCAATTGATAAACGAAAAAGTCTGTAAACATGGCTCTACAGCGGTCACCATTAACTGTAACGTTCTGACCAGCATAATTTTAAAGAAGTACGGACCATTGATTCCACCAGCCCATAAAGCACACCAAGCAGTCAGTTTTTTCTGGATGTAACGATGTCTCAACATACACTTGAGGATTATCATCACTCCAAATACGGCAGTATTGCTTATTGATGTATCCATTTAACCAAAGGTGAGCTTTGTCGCTAAAAAATATACTCAAAATTCGTGCGCGATAAGTATTTCGAACAGAACCATGATTTTCAAAATAAATTTGCACAATTTGGAAGCGTTGTTCAGGCGGCAGTCAGTCTATTCATGTTGAAATGCCAAACCAAACTAAACATAAATCACTTGACAACTGACGATATGGCCTCCAGTTAAAAAAGTGTTGCCAACTTAAAAATATATACCTATATAAAAAAAAACCTTTAACTTCATATAGAAATTGAGATGACTACATATAGCTCCATAGACATTTTTTTATCGGGATTATGAAATATAAAAAATAATATTGATTCTAATTGGTTGTACACTAAAAGAATTAACCTTCATGATATTAATGAAACTATTTCATAGAATTTTTTTTTCAATGTTCAATGAATAATTTCATCACATCCAAGAAATTTTGGTAATATTAAAAAAATTTTCAATAACTTTTTTTCATGAAATTTCATAGTTTCATAACAAAACTTCATTCGATTTAATAAATTTAAATTATCTCTTCATAAATTTAATAAAACTTTTTTTAGAACTATCAAATTATTTCGGACTTTTGTTTTTCTCAAAAAATTTCTTAATTTAATTATATCAAACTTTAGTTTTAAGATTTATTTCTCAAGTGTTCCACATATTTTATAAAGAACTTTAGTATTTCAATTTTATTATTTGTGGACTTCAAAGAAATTGTTTAACAAATCATGTGAAGCGGTTCATTGGCTTAGTTCTAATGTATTTTTCAAGATGTTCATGAAGAGTTTTATTAATTCAAGGAAACTTCTTAATATTGCAATTTTTTATGGAACTCTTTCATAAATGCTATAAACGATTCATTCTCGGCATGATTCATTATTTTAAAAAGATTCTACAAACATTTCATAAACATTGATTTTAATGGAACCAGTTTCATAGATTTTATGAAAAGTTTCACTGGACAAGTTCCAGTAACAAATTTTCATTAAAGCTATGAAGAAATTCTTCACTGAAGTTAAGATAATTGGCTCAGTGTAATATTGGTAAGAACAATAATGGTAACAAATTTTGCGGGTGGTGATGGCGAAATATATGCTTTGCAAACAAAGTAGTGTTTTTTTTTTGATACACTATTAACTTTGGTAATTTTTAACACGGTGGGTTTTACAAAAATGGCAGTGGTTTGCCGGTACTATTTTTTTTTTGTAAATACTTATTTTTATTTTATTTATTTTTCCAGCGAGTGGGTACTCGTGACTACCTACAAATACATCCTCGCCAAACAAAAGTAATGAGTCTAGACTCCAAAAAATAAGTTGTGCAAAACTATGATTTTCTATTATAAAACCACTAACTTATTTGATAATGAAAGTTATTACTGGTTAGTATTGGCACTGTAAAAGTCTAGTTAGCCCAGCAAAAAATAACCTGGACTTGGTATGCAGTAACTACATTTGTATGCTCCAAAATAGCGCTTAACCGCCTTGCATACTATAAAGTAATTACGGAAGGCATTCTGTAGTGCTTCCCAAAATGCCTTCTTTGAAGCAGTGATTAATGCATACAATGAAGCAATAAAGAATGCATACCATGAAACATTAATTTTGTCAACATACAAAAAAGCGCTTCTTAGTGCCTAAGAAGGCATGAATTTATTGCTTCTAAGAGCACATGAAAAAAGCGCTTTTCACCTGCTTAAAAGAGACATACCAAGTGGAGTAAACATTTTTAAGTAACTTTTTAAAATTTAGGTCACCCTTAAAAGCAGACTACGATTCTCAACTTCATTGTACGTTTTGGTGGTGCAAATTCAAGTCCTTTGTGCTGTTGTCGTAGCTGAATTCTCAACTATTCGTATCGGCTTTTTTTAAGAGTGTATTAGTTTTTTCCTAATAATGCTCAATAAATATAAAAATATGTATAAGCGCATTATCATATTTTAACAAACTTTATTTTTTTTATATTTCTACTTATATTTATAAATATTTATTATTTTTTTTTGGTATTGTTAAACAGAAATTTATGCATTTGGCCTCTCTTGGAATAAAAATATATTTGTTCTTATCAAAATAAAACTGTTGTAAAGTTTTATAGAAAGAAACAATACATAAAATATTAAAAACTTTATTGTATTTTTTATTTTTGGTTAATACGAACAAGACTGTAGAACACATTTTTGTGTGAGATTATTATGTGTTAAGGTAATGTACGCTAGTGTGGTTCTACATGTGGTTTTTGATCTACATAAAAAACTAAAAAGGGGATTCTCTCCGATAGGTTCTCTCCGATTTTCATGGAATTTGGATATGTGATAAAAAAAAAAAATAAGGGATCCATATTTTTTTAAGCAGCCCAATCTCACGTTTAAGTGTTAAAGTGTGAGGCTAAAAATTAATATATTTTTGTGTGGAAACATGTCTGAAACTAATGATATTTAGATTTTTATGAACTCAGTTTTGATGTACCCGAGAAAACAAAAATTTTGATAAAAATTGTATCTATTTGTTATGAAATTTTTTATCTAATATTTTAAGGATTATCAATGCTAATAAGTGTACAAGCTTCCTTGGTCCACTAACGGTTTAAAGAGACTGAAAAATCTTAGAAATAAATTTCACATGAAATTTAAGGCCTGAAATAGTACCAGCGATAAGCTAAATTATCTTCGTTATAAAAAAGAATTTAATTTTTTAAAAAAGTTTTTATACAATCAATATTTAATGAGTTTTAATGAATCTATTAAATATAACCAGAAAAGTTTCTGGAGTTTTATTAATTCTAAAAGAAATACTTCTACAATACCAGTGCTTATGTCATATAATGATATTTATTCTGAAAATTTAAAAGATTCTCTCAACCTTTTTGCCATGTATTTTCAGTTAAATTTTAATGATGATTCCTTTTCAATGAATGAAGCGGATTTTTGTAATATTGTTTCATTTTTGATTTTGGATCTTTAAGAATTTTGGATGAAGATATCGTTTTAAATGTGATAATGATGGCCTTTCAGCCATTCTTCTTAAGAAATGCTTTTCTTAATTTTTTTTACCCCTCAAAATAATTATTAATAAATCTTTACGAGCTGGTTATTTCATTCAGAAATGGAAATTTACGAATATTTTCCCAATTCCTAAAACTGGTAGTAGGAGTAGTGTTGCTAATCACCGTCCTATTTCCAAATTAACCAATATTGCTAAAATTTTTGAGCACATCGTGTTTGATAAATTTTTTTTCCAGTTAAAACGATATATATCTGTTTCACAACATGGATTTATGGCTGGAAGATCAACAACAACTAATTTATCGTTTTTTGTTAACTTTTGCACCTCTTGTTTTGAAAAAGGTGTTCAAATTGGTCGTTGTGGTGTAATGGTTAGCGCGTTGGACTGTTACACGGATGGTCCCGGGTTCGATTCCCGCTGACGACAACATCAATTTAGAAAAATAATATGTATGAGTTTTCTATCACTTATATGTATCGCTGCGCCCACCTTCGGTGTTCCAATAGCACTTAACCCCACCGAAGTAAAATAATGAATCAGGGCTATGAAACAAAAAAGCTTCAATAAATTCGCCAACTCTACATCAGGTGGCGAGCAACAACTGTTCTAAGACTTATCATCCCGCGCAATTACAGTGTTGCCATGTTTGAAGCCCTTCATCTTTCACCAAATTTCATCTCTCCACTATCCCCTTGCCAAAGAAAGCAACACATTGATAATAGGAAGAATTTCTTGAGTGTTGCTTCTCTTTTTAAAAAAAAAAAAAAAAAATTACACCGATCTCGCCAAGGCTTTTGACCGAGTCCCACATGGACTTTTATTATATACATAAGTTTTCCAATATTGGCATCCATTCAAATATGCTTAGTTGATTCCGTCATTATTTGATTATCAGAATCGCAACAATATCTGTAGATGGAATTTGTTCGGACTATTTTATACCAACGTCAGGTATTCCACAGGGCAGCATCCTTTATTATTTAATATTTTTATAAATGACTTTAGCGATTGCTTTAAAAATTCAAAATTTTTAATGTATGCTGATGATCTCAAAATTTGCAAGACAATTTTTTCTGTAAGGGACGTTTTCGACCTTCAGGAAGACCTGAATAATCTAGTTCATTGGTCAAATTTTAATGGTTTACCCTTTAATATTTCTAAATGTTATAGTATGTCTTTCCATAGACGTCGAAATATTATAATTTCTGGTTACAGAATGTTTGGTAATGTATTGTCATCTGTTCATGAAATTTTGGACCTTGGTGTAGTTTTTGATATTAAATTATCATTCACCAGTCATTTAAATTTTATTGTACAAAAAGCTTATTCGCTTGTAGCATTTATTCGGCGTAATTTTGATAAATGTTTTGATCACATAACGAACACTCAGGAAATTCTTCCTATTAATTAATGTGTTGCTTTCTTTGGAAAGGGGACAGTGGAGAGATGAAAGGTGGTGGAAGATGAAGGGCTTCAAACATGGCAACACTATAATTGCGCGAGATGATAAGTCTTAGAACAGTTGTTGCTCGCCACCTGATGTAGAGTTGGCGAATTTATTGAAGCTTTTTGTTTCATAGCCCTCATTCATTATTTTACTTCGGTGGGGTTAAGTGCTATGGGAACACCGAAGGTGGGCCAGGCTATTCATATAAGTGATTAAGAATTAAAAATTTAAGTTTAAAATTTGTTTTCTTATTTTTAATTTAATCAACTAGTACCGTTTGCAAAAATTTGAATATTCATTAAAACGTGTTTGTTATTCATTTACATCGAAACTTTTTTAAAATTTTGATAGCGTAACTTAAACTTCATGTCAGATTTGACATTTTCATGCAACAACAGAAAAAAAACGACATGTTCACTTTAGCGGACATTGCCTTACATAATATGTGTGTGTAAAACTGTGTATGTGTTTATAAGGATGATACTTTAACAACTTACAAATTGCTTAACACAGCTACTGTTTTCTATCCTTTATAATACTCTTTGTATAACCCTTAACAAAATAATAAAACAAGAATTCAAAAAAAATACTACTTCCAAATATAACAACTATTGAAAAATCAGTACAGTAAACTACAAATAAGTGAAATTCTGAAAAAATCAAATTTAAATAAATTCATTTTCAACTATCTGTTATTTTATATTTGAAAACTATTGAACACTTTTAAAAGTCTTTTCTCCTTACAAATGAGAATAGTTAACTGCAAATAAACTTCCAATTTTATATTAAAAATCTAGTCCAATTATCATCTTTTCAAAAATTAAAATGTTTACTTTAACGAACAGTAAAATCTAATTAGAACAATTGTTGCATGTTTTCATTTACCGTTGAGGCTAAATTAGTCTTTGCGTTCAGGTGACGTTTCTGTAACGTGCCGTTCCGGATGGCTGTTTTGTGTGGTTAGTCTGTTCCGGAACGACATAGCAAATTTGTAATTCTAGTTATTGCTATATTCTAGTTATTGATATTGTATGGTCACGTGACTAGAACTTTGTGTGTATGAACCAGTCCTAGCTTCGGTTCTATTATATGAAAGTGACCGGTACTTTTAACATGGGCTTGTCATAGGAGGTGACAATTGGTACCTGTGGAGCACTGTGTGACGTGGGGAATAACTTGACCAAGGTAACCTATCACCATACCGACTGAAATGAATATGCTACGGGTCAAGATAGAAGTAGGTAGTGTCAAAGTATGACCAATTTAGGTTTTATGTGATACGCAACAGAATCAGTGGGGAAAAAATTATCATGTGACTGGTGTAGGTGTACGTATCGTAGAACTGGAGAAAAATTGTTGAGGGAAAACTGGTCACATATTAAGCGCAATGTGTTCTATTATAGAGGTAGTTTGAATGGAATAGTTTTGTAAAGTCCCACTGCATTGGTCTAAGGGGTCTAAGGGGGGTATTCTAGTTCACAATAATATCTTTAAAAAAAGAAGGAGCTGCAACAATTCAGCACAAATTTAATGTATAACTTATAAAGAAGACTAACAAAATATATACTCAGTTTCAATTTTGTACCCAAAGAGATTCTTACAAACCGCCAATTACTTATACATAACAAGTCGTTACCAAAAATCTTGTAAAATAAAGGGTCCGCCATTTAACGTTTTTTTTTTTCAACTAGTGCTTATTTCGTGAATGGTAACACTTAGCTCATGTCTGATTTGACAGATAATTAGTTTTATCCTTCCGCTGAACGAATATGGTCCGTATGTTCGTTATCTTGTGAAAAAAGTGAAAGAAACTGGCTCCTCATCGATAAACCAAAGCGTGAAAAGCCAAAAACCGTGCGTACACCCGAGAATATTGCAGAAAGTGTGCGTGAAGCGCCATCAGAAAGTGTGCGTCAAGCGCCATCAACATCAATTCACCGTCGTTCTCAACAATTGAACATTTCGGAGACATCATTGAGACGAATTTTGCATAAAGACCTTGGTATGACGCCATACAAAGTCCAATTGGTTCAGAAGTTCAAAAAAAAAAGTTATTTGGCGGACCCTTTATCTTAATAAGATAGTTCGAAAGAATATTGCAGACATTTTGCAATTTTAATTTATATTCTTGTAAAGTGTTCCAAGTTTTTTTTAAAAAGTTGTGCAAAATATCATATTCTGGTGATATATTTCTGGTTTTTTGGTTGCGATATTTTATGTGTAAAATCTCCATTCACTCGAATGGAGATTAAGATCGCTACGTTTGCCGAGAAATCTCCACATCTGACAAACTTGGTCACTGTCTAAGTAGTTCCGTATTCAGTTATTTTAAACCAGTGAAGTGTTACGTCTTCATTCCTACTGTCACATAGTCTGTACATAACAAATTCAGTGTTGTGTCCACTAGGTAGCAGTCAAGGAACTGCATCCGTTGGTACTAATTGCCATGTTTTCATCCACTGCTAGCGGTTTTGAACCAGTTCAATGATCAGTAGCAGCTTCATCTGCAACGACCCTAGTTGCTTCAGTACACTTTGATGTTATATTACTTTTTCTCCAGTAACGTGATATTTCTGGTACCAACCAGTGAATGTTTTGTCACCATAACTATAGTCACGTGATTGGACATTTCATCCAAATTAACAATTTTTGGTACACCATAGTTTTGGTTTCACCAGTTGTGTAACGTGCTCCCCAATCATACATCACAGAATTACCCCTTTGGATCAACCCACCCTTCGTTTCCTGCAGGGTAACCACACACACTCATTTTCATACATTAAAAACAAATCAGCTGATTCGTCACGGAACGTAACATACAAACTAATTCAGCCTTTAAGCGTTTGTTGCACTTATGCGTATTGCAGTTATTCAAAGTTTTCGGTAATATCCACATAACAATAGAAATTTGTGTTCTTTGAAAGGTTTCTTTACGTTTTTTTTTTTTTTTTTTCGTATATCCAAAGTATTAATACTTGAATAAGATGCTTTAGATAAAATCTCTTTTACAAAAACGACTGAACAAAATAATTGAAATTTATAGCAAAAGTCTAGTAAAAAAAAAATTTTAAAACTGATAACAAACAATATGTTATAATAAAAAAAAAAAAATATAGACAGCATGTTACTTTACTACTAAAAGCAACAGAGCTGCCAATTTTTTTTTTTTACAAATTTTTATTATTTTGTAATAGAATACAAAATTATTAAGAACATACATTTTCTATATTATATTAAAATTTATAGCCTAGAATTATTTTGAATAAAAATATAACCACTTAATATAAATTTACTTGGCAACCCTTCCCCCTTGTAAATACGACTTGCAGGTAAAAATATTAAATTGTAGTTTGTATTCATTGAAAAATAATTTTAAAGATTTTGAGAAAAATATATTAAATTTTTTTGCTCAAACTATATATTGGAGTTTTTTATTAAATATCTAGATACATTTTTAAGCTATTTTATTGTCATTTCATTTATAGTTTTAAGAAACTGTCTTTTAGCCATTTCCCATTCATTACGTGCTGATAATATTTGCTTTTTTTTGTTGGTTTGTCTGCTGTAAATTACAATATTGTCAATATTTTAGTTTGAAATGTGTTGTGCACGTGCTGTAACTTTTTGACACGTTATAGTGAACATTTTAGATATTTAAAAAAAAAAAATAAAAATGAAATGTCACATACATTATGTATGTGATTTTTCATTTCTGTCTCAGCAGTACAATCTGCCTTTGTATTCGAATAAGAATATCATTTTTTTGATTAACCCATTAAAAGCTAACAGTCTTTAAAATTAAAAATCATTCATTCTGGTTATTTAATATAAATGAAAGGAACATAAAGAACTTAAATTATATGAAAAAATAAAAAAAAAATGTGTACTTTGAAGGTTTTTGGGGCTGCACTCAAGCAGGTACAATAGCTCAATGCACGTATTCATATATGCTTACTTTTTTGTATGAAAATTTTTGAAGCACTCCTTTTCTACACACAGAGTTACGTCACATAGTTCACAAATCCATCTTATTCTGTTGTGGCATTGACGACAGCGTAACGGTTTTTCAATTCTTTTCGCAAAATGGTTTCCAGCAATAAGTGATACACTAGGAACAACCGATCGTTTAGATATTGATGGTTGCGTGTAGTTTCGTAGGTAGTGCAGCACGATAAAACTCCAGTAAGTCTATTTTTGAGCTGTTGGCTTCCTTGTACAACTTCCATGCGTTGACGACGATTGAACTTATGATTGCAGTAAAAATCGGCCACCACCACTTCTTTCCACGAAATTTTATCCTGTAATTATTTAGTGCTTGATCATGAAGGTCAACGCCACCCATTCCTGAATTGTAATCTGCAATAAATTTTGGCTGTTGGACTCTTATCTTAGTTTTTGCGGTCGAGCACTACCGATTCACGGAATTCATCGGTTCACTACCTTCAAAATTTGATCCGACGGTTACAGCGCTGTCATTATTCCACTTCACAAAAAGAATTTCATTAGCTGTATCGTATCTGTACGCATAAAAAAATCTCTGTTCTTTTTGAATTCCGCTTTCCACTGAAATGGACATTTCTTTGTTCTCGAACCGCGTGTAGTACCAATAGCTCGAAATCCTTTTTGTTTCAGCAGAACCAACAGATCATGAGAAGTAAAAAAATTATAAAAAAAAAAACAACGTGATCTGTTAGATTAGGAACATTGTCTAAAAAATCCAAAACGACTCTAGATCCGAGCGGCAGTTTTGATTTTTCCGTACTGACATTTTTAGCTCCACAATATGTATCATATTGGTACACGTACCCACAACTGCTTGTTAGCATCCAATTTTTGAAACCAAGTCTTACGGGTTTGCCTCTGATGAATTGTTTTGAAGAGTGACTTCCAAAATATTTAACCATTGACTCTTCAATTGAAAGCTTTTCATGTATATATCCAAATTGGCAACATTTTTGGCATATTAGTTTTTTGCAAAGGTCTAACTTTTGCCATTTTGTCAGTTAGTATTAAATTATTGTTGTCAGCTAGATGAAGAAATTTTTTTATTTCCTTGAATCTATTTCGGGACATGTTGTTAGAAACAAGTGGTGAACGGGTATCTTCGAACAATTCCCAGTACATATTCTCTCTCGGCATAGAGTAACCACTTAACAACAGAATTTCCAAAAAAACCTTCAATTCGTTCTCTGTGAATGAAAAATCATGCGCATTACACTGTAAAACATAAAGGCGAGTTTGATAACGATATAATTGACCACTTCAGCAGAAAACACATAACACGAAAAAAAGAAAAAATACTGAAAAAAATCATTTCTTAGTGGATTTATGGCCTTTCAAATATGAGTGTCTTTCTGTAACTGTGCAAGTACAATGACCAATAATGGGTTAATGAGCCATTTTTTAAGGATTTGGATAGCTCTGATAGAATGGCTTAGTATGTCATATATATAACCTACTTTCTAGCCTTAACATATTTTTGTTACAGCTCATATTTAAAATTTGTTTAAAAAACTTTTTAACTTTAAAATTCTTATTATTTAGCTGTAAGTAGTTTTTTTTTTAACTACAAACTAAAAATAATAGTATACAATTACTAATTTAACGCTCAAAAGCACAAAGTTTTGCAAAAGCACAAAACTGACTTGTATCTCCGGTAGGGACCGTAACATTGAGATCTGCGCCGATTTTGTTATAACGTTTTAATATTAATACATTCAGAAAAAAATTAAGCTATTGCTAATTGAAACTCGGTTACTACGACTCAAATTCGGTTATAATGAATTTCAGTCGGTTGGTACAACTGACCATAAGTTTTCACAACAAAGTTCGTTTAATTCAACTGAATTTTAGTTCCTACACCAAAATTTTCAGAAATCTAATGTTAATATAGATTTATAAGTTGCTACCATTAAAATACACTTTTCAATTCGGTTGGCATTTTATTTCTCTGTATGCCCAGGCAAAAAAAACGATCGGCTCAGTGAGGGCGTCGGCGACACTCGGTTATGCGTTGGCATAACGTGGGATTAACAATCTTGACAGTATTGCCCTGTTATCCGATTGATAACAGTGGCCAACTGTTGGTTTGAGCGAACTTGCATAACATTGGCATAGCATTGGTAATTCAAAAAATTTGATGCTTTTAAAATAGCTTGAATTTAATTTGAGAAGTATGTATAATAAAACACATTTAAAAAGTAGCAATACAGATCGGTTTAAGTCTTATACATCATATTTAAATGTGTGAAATATAATAAAATATTTAAATAAAATGATTCTAATTGGTTGTAATATTAATAAAAGCATTATTGGCAATGAACTATGCGGTGAGTACTGGCAAAACACATGCTTTACAAACAAAATAGTGTTTTCCTAGTACAATCCCTATGGGGAATGGGACCGGTTCTGCGTGTGCCACAGGATCTGTCGCTTCGTACCAGAGACCGGTCCTCTGGTAAACCCTACCCTATGTAAACAACTGGCAACTTTAACATTGGCTTGCCATAGGACGGGGTCATTTGTCCTGCTTTAAACCACATAGTGGCATGCCACAGGACTAACCAAAAATGGGCATATCACAAGACTGTCGCAAAAGGGTCATGTCGTATAAAATAAACGAAAACTAAACAGCTTCCAATGGGTAAAATTCTGGCCAACTGGCTTTTTTGTTAATAAGCATTCTGGTTAAGTGGTATGTCCTCCCTTTACCAGCCACAGGATTGGTAATTTTAGGACGATTGACACTGCCAGTCCTGTTATAAGTCCTTCTTTAACCAGTCACTTTTAGGTCAATTGACTCCTCATTCCCCATAGGGATATTACCCTTAAAATACTATGTAGGTAAAGACCAGTGCAAATGTAGTTGAAAACAAATGAAATTTCACTTAAAGAAAGGACGACTTACATTTCAGTAAATTCAAATAACATCAGTTATTATGAAATTGGGGTATGCAATTTGAGTTAAGTATGTGACATACCGTCGGAAAGGTTAATTTGTCTAGTTTCTCAGTAGAATTTTTATTTTTAAAGTTTTAGAAACACTTACACACAAATAGGAAATAATTCAAAATAGTGCTATAATTTTGGTCCTACGAAGCGACCAAAAAGCTCTTAAAGGAAAACCCTAAGCGTTCTTTTGAGTAAAAAAAAAAAAAACAAAATGGGCATATTTTGAAAAAAAAGTCAAAAAAGTTTTTGCTTTAAAAAAAAATAGTCAACATTTTTTTTTTCATATTTTTTTTGAAAGAACTTTTTAGGACAAATTTAGCTAAGAACAATAGGTAATAAGATACATGGATGAGAAAAAACACCTGCTTGGCCAAAATGTCAAATTTTTACCCCCTCTAACTCAGAGAGTTCTTGACCGATCTTGTTAAAAAATTGTGTCCAAACTACTAGCTAACAGCGCTAACCTTTCATCCCGATCGGAAGATATCGATTTCAAAAGTTGGGTCACTTGACATGAAACGCCCCATATATTGATATCTTATTTTACCTTATTACCTTATATTACTTAGTAATACCTCATATTGCATTAAATAATTTCGTATTGTGCGCCCCGGTAGCTTAGTTCGTAGCGTGCTGGCCTATCAGTGCGGGGGTCGTGGGTTCGATTCCCACCAGAGGCACTGGTCTGTTTTGCGCTACAACGCGCCGAAGGCCATAGTAGCTAGTGCTCGGTTAGGGTAATAGTATATAATTTGTAATTATATGATTATTAATTAGTAAAATAAAAAAAAAAAAAATTTCCTTTAACTTTTTAATTTATTTTTTTCAGTGTATATTTCGATTGAATTAAAAAAGAATAACAATTTACAAAAATTGTTTAAAATAAAAGAATCTTCATATTGAAATACTTTATTTCAAAAATTCTTAAAACAAATCAATAAGCCAATTAACCCTTCAAAGATCAAATGGCTACTGTGGCTACAGTTGTTAAAACTTTAAGTTCTTCGGGCATGCTATGCTGGCAAACTTTGAAGATCCTAGCTTTTTTTAGTTTTGGAGATATTGATTTTTGACCGCTTGTCCATATAAGGGAAACCACTGTGCGATGTGTCCGTTTGCAGAATGTAAATTTTGAACTGTTGTAATCTTTTTTTTTCTACTACAAAACCTTTTTTTAGCATTTATTTATTTATTTTTTTAGCTATTTATGAATAAAATTTTGAAATTAGCAATAAGTGGCATTTATGACACTGAAATTCCTGATTAAATTATAAAAAAAAAAAAAATATGTAAAGAGCCTGCATATGGATATGATTTTAAGAATTTTCACAAAATTTATTATTGCTCTAATTTTTTGTTTTATTGTTTTCAACTTTTTTCATCAAAGACGAAAATAATTTTATACTGTGTTGAAAATATCAGTGTTGATATTTAAAATTTTTTTTTTGAAAAATAAAATAAAAATTTAAAAAAAATTATGAAAAAATAATAAATTTATTTGTTTTTAAAATACTTGAACATTTTTCGTTACCATTAAGGCTCAATTAGTCTTGCCGTTCCGCTCCGTTCCGTGCCGTAACGAATCAGATGTTTTGCTTTTGGTTTATGGATAGCGCATTTTTCAAAAAAGCACCTCACATAAACCATGAACGAAACAGCTGATTCGTCACGGCACGGAACAGCAAGACTAATGGAGCCTTTACTCAAAGCTATGTTAGTTAGAGGCATTGAGTTTTTTTTTTTTTTAAATCAAGAAAACATGTTTATTGTTTATTTTCTAAAATATTTCGGTTCTAGTTATAACAACCCTTAAGCTAACCCGCTTTTGAAAAACTCCTACAACACAATTTTTTATTAAAAACTAATTACCACACAAGTTGTAAAAAATAAAATAAATTTAAAAGTTCTATGGTTCCGCATTAAAGAGTTACAAAAACATACCTCTTGACTCGAGATTTTTTTTTTTTTTTTATAAAATATGTCGTTTTTTTCTTTTTATAAAATTTTGTTTCTCATTTTTATCAATTTCTTATTTTCAATACATCGTTGAAAAGGGATTGACATTCGCTAATAAATTTCGTAAGTGATTTACCTATAAACGCACTGTATTAATTATTTGTCATCTACACTTTGCTTGCATAAAATGCATGTTTTACTGCTCCAAATATAAGTATATTTTCGTTCAGCCGGTTAAATAAACTTGTATTTTTTGAAAACTGACATCTTTAGGGAATTTTGTGTCAACTTTTAAACAGTTACAAAATTAAATTTTAAACTTTTGTAAATTCTTTATATTAATAAACTAAAGTAAGACACAAACCAGAAAATGCAAAAAAAAAAAAAAATATTTGAATCTATTTAACGTAACATATAATTCTTCTTTTTAGACTTAAACTCATGGAAAATTTCATTAAATTCAAAAATAAAGTTTATGGCTGCAATTAATCAAGTTAGGCACAAAGTGTCGAAAAAATAAAATGTTTATACACAAAGTATAACTGTAGCGTATGAGTATTATTTTGCAACTAAATCTTGAATCAAATGTACGTAGTTATAGTAAGAATGGCAAAGAGAATTTACTTAAAAAAAATTTAAATATAATATCACAACAGCAATAGTTAACTGCACCCAGCAAAATATTGCTATTTGAATTAAAAATAATGATATATGATTACACTCACAACTACTTGTATTATTATTACTTTTATGTGGTAGCAAAAACTTTTAAATATTTTGGAAAAAATCGCATTTTCATAGGTGAACTTATAATTACTTTGTCCACTGTATTTAACATTTGTCCTGGGCGACTACCCTACAAATCTATTCGAAAAATCTTTTTTTTTTAACTTGCAGTATAATATCAATTTATTTTTGACATTTTTGTAACTATTTATTTTTTATAATAAAGGTGACAGACGACTAACTTCTTATAAATTAACTTTTTGTAACCAAGTGCGTAACCACTTATTATTAGAATCTAATAACTACCATATGGGAAATGAAGAGTCAATTGACCTAAGAGTGACTGGTTAAAGAACGACTTATCACAGGACTGGTATAATTTAATACTGAAGTGGGTTAAGCAGTGTCAATTGTCCTAAAATTACCAATCCTGTGAGTGGCAAAGGGAGGACATACCACTTAACCAGAATGCTTATTAACAAGAAAAAGCCAATTGGCCAGAATTTTATCCATTGGAAGCTGTTTAGTGTTCGTTTATTTTATACGACATGGCCCTTTTGCGACAGTCTTGTGGTATGCCCATCTTCGGTTAGTCCTGTGTCATGCCACTATGTGTTTTAAAGCAGGACAAATGACCCCGTCCTATGACAAGCCAATGTTAAAGTTGCCAGTTGTTTACATAGGGTAGGGTTTAGCAGAGGACTGGCCTCTGGCACGAAGTGACCGATTCTGTGGCACACGCAGAACCGGTCCCATTCCCCATAGGGTAATAACTACTACTTATTTTAATTGTTTTGTGAACGATCGGGTAAGCGTGACCACTTACAAACGCGACTTTGCCAAACAAAAATAATGAGTTTAGGTGTCAAATAATAAGTTGTGAAAAGCTACATTCTCAGTTGTGGCCACCGAATTTGTTGACAATCGAATTCTGGCGGTTACGACAATTATCTTCATATTAAATTATATTTTAAGTCGTGAACTCTAATATTCAGTTGTTTCATTCAATATTATGTTCCACTTAAATATTACTACGTTCCACAAAATTTTATTGAAATTGAAAAACTTTTTGAATTATTTAAGTATTGAACAGTGGCCTTTAGGTTAATAGTCGTCTATCCTACTCATGGCACCACAACTGCTTTTAATATTCTTTAAGTTATTTGCTGTTTGAACATCTTAGTATTATATTTTAATTTAATTTAAAAAAAACTTTTTGCGTTTGTCTCGCAACAGACGAAATAATTGGTTGTCGCTCTACCCATTACACTACAAACACTTTTAAATGTTAAATGCTTAATTTGAATTTAAATATTTTATTAGGAAAACAAACATTATCTCAAATTCGTTTACAAATACCAATCATTAGTTGCTTCTATAATGCAATCCACAATTCGGTTTGTACACTTAGTATACTATGTAGATAAAGACCACTGCAAATGTAGTTATAAACAAGTGAAATTTCACTTAAAGAAAGAACGACTTACATTTCAGTAAATTCAACTAACATTGTCACTTATTTTTGAATATTCAAAAAATTAACCACAATTGTAGTAAAAATTAACCACATGGTAGTAAATAATAAACAAACATTTAATTTTTTTGAATGTAAAATCATAAAACAGTCATTTGATGTGGTTTGATTTTTTTTAATAAACTACAACGTTAGTAAAAAATTAAATTTGTTCTGCAAATGACTGACATTTACATTAAAAATAAAGAAACTGTATTACAACCAAAACAACTACATATTTTTAAAGTAGAAGTTCCTTGAATGTACTACTGAAACCCTAATTTAAGTGCATATTTGAATGGGAAACCCGTATTTACCGTTACCATTACATTTAATAGATTGTACCAATTCGCGTATACAGGAGGGGGAATATGGGACATTTCCTCCCCAAAAATGAACATTTTTAGTACGAGAATGTAAATAAGATTAAATAAATTAATCTAAAATACTCTAATTTCCCTACCCAAAAACTTTTTCTCTATCCGCGCCTGTTTCTATAGTACACAATTACTAACCGAATTTTATTTGAAAAGTTGACAACACCCTATTACACCAATAATTTTATAATAGGGTTGGTTTTTAGTTCATTTTCATTTTTTTTAATTGCAAGTACAGTATGTTTGCTTTATTAATCGATTATGGGTAATTCCTAATGAAATAGATTCATATCAAATAAATTTTAATTGTTTTGACCGAATTCCAACCAATCTCTTTTCTGGGTGTGTGCATTTTCTTTATACACTGCGTTGCAAAACTATAATTACACATTACACAAAAAAAAGAAAGGAACAAAATTGCATTTATTTTTTTGTATTACTATTTAAAAAGGAATAACCACATCAATTAGTGCTTCATAACTATAAATTCGCTTAATTTAATATATTAAAATTTATAAAAATTTAAGAAAAATATTTTAAAGCCGCAGTTTTAGTAACGCGTAAGGCATCCTTTTTTTTGAATAAACTCGAAAATTCGATCAGACATACTGTGTACCAGATTTATTCGAGGTTCTTCCGTTATAGATCTCCTCGCATAAATAACTGCTTCTTCTAGAAGAAAAAGTCTTTCATATAGACGATTTCCTGCGTAAACTCGACGGGTTAATACTCATCAAATATTCGCAATGAGGTTTTGATCTGGAGAACATGCAGGACATTCCAATAATCTTACATTTTTGATTATATTTAATTTGTGCGTTAAATTTTAAATTGGCCTCTCAATGATCGAACCATAATATCTAGCCACCAGTATTCAATTTTACAAATTTTTTTTTCACTGGATTAAATCATATCAAACTTAATGTATTATAATCCATTTTTCCAACATTTATCGGATCAAATTGTATTTCAATTGGAAAAAATTGATACATTTCTTTGTTGTATTATATAAATTTCTTTTTATCGGGATTTCAAAGACATTTTAAAACATAGCAAGTTTTTTACACAACATAATAGCAGTTTTATAGATAAAAAAATAAGAGTTCATTATATACAGTAAAAACCCCTAATAAGGGACACTCACTGTAATGGAAAATTTTGTTGCCACACTGTCATTCTGTTTTAAAGACTTAAATTACCATCCATGAGTTTTAATCAATTTTAAATCTATTGGCTTTCCAGCCATGTCAGGCGGCATAAGTCTTTCATCTCATATTTTTGCAATAATTTCAGATGTTTACAACAGCTCGGAAGAGCAATACAACCTTCATTATTTTTTTTACCTTTTCAACAACTAAAACTCTTCCATGAAAATACCAGGAGAATTTTAACCAAAGTCCGACCCGGAATAAGAATTATCAGATTTGTGAAAAAAAATTTGTAAATCCAGTACAAGAAATCTCTTCAAATTGCTTTGCTTTGGTAATACCATTTGAACTCAATTCAGATGGGACATGTCTATGGTAACTTACAAGGAAACTATACAATGGTGGATCTACAGATTTAAAATAAACTAGGATATGAAAATATTAGCAACGTATATTTTTTTTAGGTGCGCAATCTCAAGTTTAATGATAAAAAAAAAACAATTGATTTTTAATATATATCTTATATAAGTTATTAAACTGTAAACAAATTGTGTATCAAATTATATATATATAATCCTTTAAATTCCTAGGAGGAACATAGGGCCACAACAAATTTTTTCCATTCCGCTCTGTCTTCGGCTATGTGTTTGATTTGGCTCCAGGAATACCCTGCATCTTGAATTTCCCTTAGCGTATTTCGTCTCCAGGTGTTGCTCGGACGACCAATTCTTCTACTACCCTGGGGGTTGAACTCAAGCACCTTCCTTGTGATGTCATTTTGTGGTTTACGGAAAGTGTGACCGAGCCATCTGTATTTTCGGATTTTTATGGTTTCAGCGATTTGTGGTTGTTGAGTTTTATACCACAGTTCTTCGTTGCTGATGATATTCGGCCAGAACACCTTCAGGATACGTCGAAGACATCTATTTACAAACGACTGTATTTTCTTAAATTCTTTCATTGGCAGGTTCCAGGTCTCGCATCCATATAACAAGGTTGATTTTACATTTGAATTAAAGATGTTTACTTGCGTTCTTATGGATATATTTGAGGATGACCAAACTTTGCCGAGCGAACCAAAAGTTTGTCGAGCTTTATTCAGTCGGTATTGGATGTCGGCAGCACTACCTCCAGATTTATCAATTATAGAGCCTAAGTAGAGATATTCCTTTACATCATCTAAATCTTGCTCAGAAAGTTTAAATTGACGAGTGTTATTGGTGTTTAGACGTAGCGATTTTGTTTTAGATGAGTTTATTTTAAGACCAACTGTGTCAGCATATGAGCTAATTAGGTCAAGCTTCCGTTGCATTTCGCTGAAGTTATGGGAAATAAGACAAATGTCATCTGCATAGTCTAAATCGTTTAGTTTGGCATTGATATCCAAGTTTACACCGCCCTCGTTCGGAATGGACTGTCTCATTACAAGATCAAGGACAACATTGAAAAGTAAGGGGGAAAGAACGCAGCCTTGTCTTACACCCACGCTGATGTCAATGCAATTACTCTTTAGGCCTTCGTGGAGAACTATGCATCGGGCGTCGCTGTAAAGAGCTTTTATTAAGCTGATGATTTTAAAGGGTACACCTTTACACTTCAAGGCTTCCCAGATGGCAGATTGATTGATGGAGTCGAAAGCACGTTTGAAGTCCACAAAAACAAGATACAGAGGGACTCTTAATTCGGCAGATTGCTCTACTATAATACGAAGACTATTTATGTGGTCCACGCAAGATCTGTTTGGCCGGAAACCAGCTTGCTCGGGTCGCAAGTTTAATTCCAAAGCGTTAAAGATTCGACGATGTAGAATTTGAGCGATGATTTTATTTATAATATTAAGAAGAGTTATCCCTCTCCAGTTTGAGCATTCCATCAAGTTTCCTTTTTTTGGTAGTTTTATAATAAGCCCATCCTTAATATCATCTGTTAGGTTTTCAGTGTCCCAGAAACGTTTGATGACGGGGTGAATTAGCGTTGCTGTCAGTGTGCTGTTAACTTTAAAAAGTTCTGGAGGAAGGTTGTCTAACCCACTTGATTTATTGACTTTCAATGCGTTTATAGCACCTGCGATTTCATCTGTATTAGGGGTATTTACGTCAATAGGTAGAAGAAAGTCATGATTTCTGCACCTGCATATGGATTGATTGTTGATGGTATCTTGGGTGAAAAGGTTTTTATAATAATTCTCCCACACATGAACTTGATGCTGTTTGGAGTATTTAATTACACCATTCGCGTCCTTTAAGGGTTTATTGTTGGAGTGATTTTTCCCAGCTATGAGTTTTGTTAGCTTGTAAAGATCTCTTGAGCGGTTAGTTGCGCTGGCAGCTTCTGCTTCTTATCCATCCATCTTCTTTTATCCGCTCTGGCGCTACGTTTAACTTTTTTATTGCTTATGGTATAGGAGCTTTGCAAACTTGTTTACGGTTTCTGGTCTTGGCGTTATTTATCTCGTTTTTAATGCTTCTTCTTTCCTCAATAAGCTCCCAGGTTTTATTTGAGATCCACGGTTTTATTTCCCGCCTTTCAAAACCAACACATTTTTCAGCAGCTTTTGCAAAAACTTTTTTGAGTTGCCCCCAATACGAATCAGTGTTTGCCTCGTTTACTATGGAATGCATACTTTGTTCAACTTCGTCACAGAATTGTTGTTTAACTTCGCTGTTTTGCAGTTTTTTTAGATCAAACTTTGTTCGCTTAACCCTGTGGCTTTTAATTTGAATTTCATTTCTCCAATTATTAGATGGTGATCGCTTGCAACATCTGCACCTCGTTTGTTGCGAACATCCAGTAACGAGTGTCGCCATAATTTGCTTATTGCAATATGATCAATCTGGTTGTGTGCACTATGGTTGGGGTGGTTCCATGTCACCTTGTGTATGTTCTTATGTGGAAAGATTGTACCTCCAATAACAAGATTGGAGTTAGCACATGTTTCCAGAAAACGCTCGCCATTATCGGTTAATCTTCCATTTCCGTG